>CM076684.1:48299691-48942632 GCA_038501925.1 Xenopus petersii | reverse complement strand
CCGGCCAATGCAGAGGCACTAGGGGACAATGGGTTATTACAGTCATCCAGAACCATTCGCCGAAGGTACTAGGTTACTGTGGTGTAATGGTTAAAGCGCCGGTTTCTGCCCGTGGGGGTCTTGAGTTAAATCCTGGGTGGCTGACTTTTCAGGTTTCTTTATGCCTGTACAGATCCCTTTATTCTATGCAGATCTGCAATCTGCAATCTAGAGCGTATTCTACTTTCTTTTTGGCAGAATCGCACCAAAGCTACACTCGCTAGTCAGCTTCTCAAATGCTTGTTTTTTTAAGCTTGGCACAGAAAACTGTCCCAATTAAGCAATTTGCCAAGGTCAACTTCAGGCTGATGCTAGGCAAACCCTAAAAAGAGTTCTGTATGGGGTAAAAATACCCAAGTTGATGCAAAGGGCAAGGTGCTTGATGGAGAAGCCCTGGCCTGAATTAGAAGTACATAGCAGCGTAGCTTAGAAGGACAGCACAAGTTGAAAAAAGTGGCAGCCAAATGATGGACTACTGGCACTTTGCCTTCTATCACCCTCATGAGATGGTTTAGGCACAGCAGACCAGAGCTGCTCCGGAACTGAGTTTTTGGCAGAGGTGGGAATTGAACCCACAACCTTTTGGACCAGGTTATTAACCATAGCCGCGCGCTCTACCAACTGAGCTATTCAAGCAGGCTCTTTTAGTAATGGGCCTCAGGTTGGTATTGACTTTATTAGGCAGAAGATTGACTTCCAGCTATGCCGGCCAATGCAGAGGCACTAGGGGACAATGGGTTATTACAGTCATCCAGAACCAATAGCCGAAGGTACTAGGTTACTGTGGTGTAATGGTTAAAGCGCCGGTTTCTGCCCGTGGGGGTCTTGAGTTAAATCCTGGGTGGCCGACTTTTCAGGTTTCTTTATGCCTGTACAGAACCCTTTATTCTATGCAGATCTGCATTCTGCAATCTAGAGCGTACTCTACTTTCTTTTTGGCAGAATCGCACCAAAGCTACACTCGCTAGTCATCCTCTCAAATGCTTGTTTTTTGTAAGCTTGGCACAGAACACTGTCCCAATTAAGCAATTTGGCAAGGTCAACTTCAGGCTGATGCTAGGCAAACCCCAAAAAGTGTTCTGTATGGGGAAAAAATACCCAAGCTGATGCAAAGGGCAAGGTGCTAGATGGGGAAGCCCTGGCCTGAAGTAGAAGTACATTGCAGCGTAGCTTAGAAGGACAGCCCCAGTTGGAAAAAGGGGCAGCCAAATGGAAGGCAGATGATGGACTTCTGGCACTAGCCCTTCTATCACTCTCATGAGATGGTTTAGGCAGAGCAGACCGGCACTGGAATTTAGTTTTTGGCAGAGGTGGGATTTGAACCCACAACCTTTTGGACCAGGTTATCAACCATAGCCGCACGCTCTACCAACTGAGCTATTCAAGCAGGCTCTTTTCGGAATGGGCCTCAGGTTGGTATTGACTTTATTAGGCAGAAGATTGACTTCCATCCCTGCCGGCCAATGCAGAGGCACTAGGGGACAATGGGTTATTACAGTCATCCAGAACCAATAGCCGAAAGTACTAGGTTACTGTGCTGTAATGGTTAAAGCGCCGGTTTCTGCCCGTGGGGGTCTTGAGTTAAATCCCGGGTGGCTGACTTTTCAGCTTTCTTTATGCCTGTACAGAACCCTTTATTCTATGCAGATCTGCAATCTGCAATCTAGAGCGTATTCTACTTTCTTTTTGGCAGAATCGCACCAAAGATACACTCGCTAGTCAGCTTCTCAAATGCTTGTTTTTTTTAAGCTTGGCACAGAAAACTGTCCCAATTAAGCAATTTGCCATGGTCAACTTCAGGCTGATGCTAGGCAAACCCTAAAAAGAGTTCTGTATGGGTAAAAATACCCAAGTTGATGCAAAGGGCAAGGTTCTAGATGGGAAGCCCTGGCCTGAAGTAGAAGTACATTGCAGCGTAGCTTAGAAGGACAGCACAAGTTGGAAAAAGTGGCAGCCAAATGATGGACTACTGGCACTTGGCCTTCTATCACTCTCATGAGATGGTTTAGGCACAGCAGACCAGAGCTGCTCCGGAACTGAGTTTCTGGCAGAGGTGGGAATTGAACACACAACCTTTTGGACCAGGTTATCAACCATAGCCGCGCGCTCTACCAACTGAGCTATTCAAGCAGGCTCTTTTAGGAATGGGCCTCAGGTTGGTATTGACTTTATTAGGCAGAAGATTGACTTCCAGCCCTGCCGGCCAATGCAGAGGCACTAGGGGACAATGGGTTATTACAGTCATCCAGAAGCAATAGCCGAAGGTACTAGGTTACTGTGGTGTAATGGTTAAAGCGCCGGTTTCTGCCCGTGGGGGTCTTGAGTTAAATCCTGGGTGGCTGACTTTTCAGGTTTCTTTATGCCTGTACAGAACCCTTTATTCTATGCAGATCTGCAATCTGCAATCTAGAGCGTACTCTACTTTCTTTTTGGCAGAATCGCACCAAAGCTACACTCGCTAGTCATCCTCTCAAATGCTTGTTTTTTGTAAGCTTGGCACAGAACACTGTCCCAATTAAGCAATTTGGCAAGGTCAACTTCAGGCTGATGCTAGGCAAACCCCAAAAAGTGTTCTGTATGGGGAAAAAATACCCAAGCTGATGCAAAGGGCAAGGTGCTAGATGGGGACGCCCTGGCCTGAAGTAGAAGTACATTGCAACGTAGCTTAGAAGGACAGCCCCAGTTGGAAAAAGGGGCAACCAAATGGAAGGCAGATGATGGACTTCTGGCACTAGCCCTTCTATCACTCTCATGAGATGGTTTAGGCACAGCAGACCGGCACTGGAATTTAGTTTTTGGCAGAGGTGGGATTTGTACCCACAACCTTTTGGACCAGGTTATCAACCATAGCCGCGCGCTCTACCAACTGAGCTATTCAAGCAGGCTCTTTAAGGAATGGGCCTCAGGTTGGTATTGACTTTATTAGGCAGAAGATTGACTTCCATCCCTGCCGGCCAATGCAGAGGCACTAGGGGACAATGGGTTATTACAGTCATCCAGAACCAACAGCCGAAAGTACTAGGTTACTGTGCTGTAATGGTTAAAGCGCCGGTTTCTGCCCGTGGGGGTCTTGAGTTAAATCCTGGGTGGCTGACTTTTCAGCTTTCTTTATGCCTGTACAGAACCCTTTATTCTATGCAGTTCTGCAATCTGCAATCTAGAGCGTATTCTACTTTCTTTTTGGCAGAATCGCACCAAAGATACACTCGCTAGTCAGCTTCTCAAATGCTTGTTTTTTTTAAGCTTGGCACAGAAAACTGTCCCAATTAAGCAATTTGCCATGGTCAACTTCAGGCTGATGCTAGGCAAACCCTAAAAAGAGTTCTGTATGGGTAAAAATACCCAAGTTGATGCAAAGGGCAAGGTTCTAGATGGGGAAGCCCTGGCCTGAAGTAGAAGTACATTGCAGCGTAGCTTAGAAGGACAGCACAAGTTGGAAAAAGTGGCAGCCAAATGATGGACTACTGGCACTTTGCCTTCTATCACCCTCATGAGATGGTTTAGGCACAGCAGACCAGAGCTGCTCCGGAACTGAGTTTTTGGCAGAGGTGGGAATTGAACCCACAACCTTTTGGACCAGGTTATTAACCATAGCCGCGCGCTCTACCAACTGAGCTATTCAAGCAGGCTCTTTTAGTAATGGGCCTCAGGTTGGTATTGACCTTATTAGGCAGAAGATTGACTTCCAGCTCTGCCGGCCAATGCAGAGGCACTAGGGGACAATGGGTTATTACAGTCATCCAGAACCAATAGCCGAAGGTACTAGGTTACTGTGGTGTAATGGTTAAAGCGCCGGTTTCTGCCCGTGGGGGTCTTGAGTTAAATCCTGGGTGGCTGACTTTTCAGGTTTCTTTATGCCTGTACAGAACCCTTTATTCTATGCAGATCTGCATTCTGCAATCTAGAGCGTACTCTACTTTCTTTTTGGCAGAATCGCACCAAAGCTACACTCGCTAGTCATCCTCTCAAATGCTTGTTTTTTGTAAGCTTGGCACAGAACACTGTCCCAATTAAGCAATTTGGCAAGGTCAACTTCAGGCTGATGCTAGGCAAACCCCAAAAAGTGTTCTGTATGGGGAAAAAATACCCAAGCTGATGCAAAGGGCAAGGTGCTAGATGGGGAAGCCCTGGCCTGAAGTAGAAGTACATTGCAGCGTAGCTTAGAAGGACAGCCCCAGTTGGAAAAAGGGGCAGCCAAATGGAAGGCAGATGATGGACTTCTGGCACTAGCCCTTCTATCGCTCTCATGAGATGGTTTAGGCACAGCAGACCGGCACTGGAATTTAGTTTTTGGCAGAGGTGGGATTAGAACCCACAACCTTTTGGACCAGGTTATCAACCATAGCCGCGCGCTCTACCAACTGAGCTATTCAAGCAGGCTCTTTTAGGAATGGGCCTCAGGTTGGTAATGACTTTATTAGGCAGAAGATTGACTTCCATCCCTGCCGGCCAATGCAGAGGCACTAGGGGACAATGGGTTATTACAGTCATCCAGAACCAATAGCCGAAAGTACTAGGTTACTGTGCTGTAATGGTTAAAGCGCCGGTTTCTGCCCGTGGGGGTCTTGAGTTTAATCCCGGGTGGCTGACTTTTCAGCTTTCTTTATGCCTGTACAGAACCCTTTATTCTATGCAGATCTGCAATCTGCAATCTAGAGCGTATTCTACTTTCTTTTTGGCAGAATCGCACCAAAGATACACTCGCTAGTCAGCTTCTCAAATGCTTGTTTTTTTTAAGCTTGGCACAGAAAACTGTCCCAATTAAGCAATTTGCCAAGGTCAACTTCAGGCTGATGCTAGGCAAACCCTAAAAAGAGTTCTGTATGGGTAAAAATACCCAAGTTGATGGAAAGGGCAAGGTTCTAGATGGGGAAGCCCTGGCCTGAAGTAGAAGTACATAGCAGCGTAGCTTAGAAGGACAGCACAAGTTGGAAAAAGTGGCAGCCAAATGATGGACTACTGGCACTTTGCCTTCTATCACCCTCATGAGATGGTTTAGGCACAGCAGACCAGAGCTGCTCCAGAACTGAGTTTTTGGCAGAGGTGGGAATTGAACCCACAACCTTTTGGACCAGGTTATCAACCATAGCCGCGCGCTCTACCAACTGAGCTATTCAAGCAGGCTCTTTTAGGAATGGGCCTCAGGTTGGTATTGACTTTATTAGGCAGAAGATTGACTTCCATCCCTGCCGGCCAATGCAGAGGCACTAGGGGACAATGGGTTATTACAGTCATCCAGAACCAAAAGCCGAAAGTACTAGGTTACTGTGCTGTAATGGTTAAAGCGCTGGTTTCTGCCCGTGGGGGTCTTGAGTTAAATCCCGGGTGGCTGACTTTTCAGCTTTCTTTATGCCTGTACAGAACCCTTTATTCTATGCAGATCTGCAATCTGCAATCTAGAGCGTATTCTACTTTCTTTTTGGCAGAATCGCACCAAAGATACACTCGCTAGTCAGCTTCTCAAATGCTTGTTTTTTTTAAGCTTGGCACAGAAAACTGTCCCAATTAAGCAATTTGCCAAGGTCAACTTCAGGCTGATGCTAGGCAAACCCTAAAAGAGTTCTGTATGGGGTAAAAATACCCAAGTTGATGCAAAGGGCAAGGTGCTTGATGGAGAAGCCCTGGCCTGAAGTAGAAGTACATTGCAGCGTAGCTTAGAAGGACAGCACAAGTTGAAAAAAGTGGCAGCCAAATGATGGACTACTGGCACTTGGCCTTCTATCACTCTCATGAGATGGTTTAGGCACAGCAGACCAGAGCTGCTCCGGTACTGAGTTTTTGGCAGAGGTGGGAATTGAACCCACAATCTTTTGGACCAGGTTATCAACCATAGCCGCGCGCTCTACCAACTGAGCTATTCAAGCAGGCTCTTTTAGGAATGGGCCTCAGGTTGGTATTGACTTTATTAGGCAGAAGATTGACTTCCATCCCTGCCGGCCAATGCAGAGGCACTAGGGGACAATGGGTTATTACAGTCATCCAGAACCAATAGCCGAAAGTACTAGGTTACTGTGCTGTAATGGTTAAAGCGCCGGTTTCTGCCCGTGGGGGTCTTGAGTTAAATCCCGGGTGGCTGACTTTTCAGCTTTCTTTATGCCTGTACAGAACCCTTTATTCTATGCAGATCTGCAATCTGCAATCTAGAGCGTATTCTACTTTCTTTTTGGCAGAATCGCACCAAAGATACACTCGCTAGTCAGCTTCTCAAATGCTTGTTTTTTTTAAGCTTGGCACAGAAAACTGTCCCAATTAAGCAATTTGCCATGGTCAACTTCAGGCTGATGCTAGGCAAACCCTAAAAAGAGTTCTGTATGGGTAAAAATACCCAAGTTGATGCAAAGGGCAAGGTTCTAGATGGGAAGCCCTGGCCTGAAGTAGAAGTACATTGCAGCGTAGCTTAGAAGGACAGCACAAGTTGGAAAAAGTGGCAGCCAAATGATGGACTACTGGCACTTGGCCTTCTATCACTCTCATGAGATGGTTTAGGCACAGCAGACCAGAGCTGCTCCGGAACTGAGTTTTTGGCAGAGGTGGGAATTGAACCCACAACCTTTCGGACCAGGTTATCAACCATAGCCGCGCGCTCTACCAACTGAGCTATTCAAGCAGGCTCTTGTAGGAATGGGCCTCAGGTTGGTATTGACTTTATTAGGCAGAAGATTGACTTCCAGCCCTGCCGGCCAATGCAGAGGCACTAGGGGACAATGGGTTATTACAGTCATCCAGAAGCAATAGCCGAAGGTACTAGGTTACTGTGGTGTAATGGTTAAAGCGCCGGTTTCTGCCCGTGGGGGTCTTGAGTTAAATCCTGGGTGGCTGACTTTTCAGGTTTCTTTATGCCTGTACAGAACCCTTTATTCTATGCAGATCTGCAATCTGCAATCTAGAGCGTACTCTACTTTCTTTTTGGCAGAATCGCACCAAAGCTACACTCGCTAGTCATCCTCTCAAATGCTTGTTTTTTGTAAGCTTGGCACAGAACACTGTACCAATTAAGCAATTTGGCAAGGTCAACTTCAGGCTGATGCTAGGCAAACCCCAAAAAGTGTTCTGTATGGGGAAAAAATACCCAAGCTGATGCAAAGGACAAGGTGCTAGATGGGGAAGCCCTGGCCTGAAGTAGAAGTACATTGCAGCGTAGCTTAGAAGGACAGCCCCAGTTGGAAAAAGGGGCAGCCAAATGGAAGGCAGATGATGGACTTCTGGCACTAGCCCTTCTATCACTCTCATGAGATGGTTTAGGCACAGCAGACCGGCACTGGAATTTAGTTTTTGGCAGAGGTGGGATTTGAACCTACAACCTTTTGGACCAGGTTATCAACCATAGCCGCGCGCTCTACCAACTGAGCTATTCAAGCAGGCTCTTTTAGGAATGGGCCTCAGGTTGGTATTGACTTTATTAGGCAGAAGATTGACTTCCATCCCTGCCGGCCAATGCAGAGGCACTAGGGGACAATGGGTTATTACAGTCATCCAGAACCAATAGCCGAAAGTACTAGGTTACTGTGCTGTAATGGTTAAAGCGCCGGTTTCTGCCCGTGGGGGTCTTGAGTTAAATCCCGGGTGGCTGACTTTTCAGCTTTCTTTATGCCTGTACAGAACCCTTTATTCTATGCAGATCTGCAATCTGCAATCTAGAGCGTATTCTACTTTCTTTTTGGCAGAATCGCACCAAAGATACACTCGCTAGTCAGCTTCTCAAATGCTTGTTTTTTTTAAGCTTGGCACAGAAAACTGTCCCAATTAAGCAATTTGCCAAGGTCAACTTCAGGCTGATGCTAGGCAAACCCTAAAAAGAGTTCTGTATGGGTAAAAATACCCAAGTTGATGGAAAGGGCAAGGTTCTAGATGGGGAAGCCCTGGCCTGAAGTAGAAGTACATAGCAGCGTAGCTTAGAAGGACAGCACAAGTTGGAAAAAGTGGCAGCCAAATGAAGGACTACTGGCACTTGGCCTTCTATCACTCTCATGAGATGGTTTAGGCACAGCAGACCAGAGCTGCTCCGGAACTGAGTTTTTGGCAGAGGTGGGAATTGAACCCACAACCTTTTGGACCAGGTTATCAACCATAGCCGCGCGCTCTACCAACTGAGCTATTCAAGCAGGCTCTTTTAGGAATGGGCCTCAGGTTGGTATTGACTTTATTAGGCAGAAGATTGACTTCCAGCCCTGCCGGCCAATGCAGAGGCACTAGGGGACAATGGGTTATTACAGTCATCCAGAACCATTCGCCGAAGGTACTAGGTTACTGTGGTGTAATGGTTAAAGCGCCGGTTTCTGCCCGTGGGGGTCTTGAGTTAAATCCTGGGTGGCTGAATTTCAGGTTTCTTTATGCCTGTACAGATCCCTTTATTCTATGCAGATCTGCAATCTGCAATCTAGAGCGTATTCTACTTTCTTTTTGGCAGAATCGCACCAAAGCTACACTCGCTAGTCAGCTTCTCAAATGCTTGTTTTTTTTAAGCTTGGCACAGAAAACTGTCCCAATTAAGCAATTTGCCAAGGTCAACTTCAGGCTGATGCTAGGCAAACCCTAAAAAGAGTTCTGTATGGGGTAAAAATACCCAAGTTGATGCAAAGGGCAAGGTGCTTGATGGAGAAGCCCTGGCCTGAAGTAGAAGTACATAGCAGCGTAGCTTAGAAGGACAGCACAAGTTGGAAAAAGTGGCAGCCAAATGATGGACTACTGGCACTTTGCCTTCTATCACCCTCATGAGATGGTTTAGGCACAGCAGACCAGAGCTGCTCCGGAACTGAGTTTTTGGCAGAGGTGGGAATTGAACCCACAACCTTTTGGACCAGGTTATTAACCATAGCCGCGCGCTCTACCAACTGAGCTATTCAAGCAGGCTCTTTTAGGAATGGGCCTCAGGTTGGTATTGACTTTATTAGGCAGAAGATTGACTTCCAGCTCTGCCGGCCAATACAGAGGCACTAGGGGACAATGGGTTATTACAGTCATCCAGAACCAATAGCCGAAGGTACTAGGTTACTGTGGTGTAATGGTTAAAGCGCCGGTTTCTGCCCGTGGGGGTCTTGAGTTAAATCCTGGGTGGCCGACTTTTCAGGTTTCTTTATGCCTGTACAGAACCCTTTATTCTATGCAGATCTGCATTCTGCAATCTAGAGCGTACTCTACTTTCTTTTTGGCAGAATCGCACCAAAGCTACACTCGCTAGTCATCCTCTCAAATGCTTGTTTTTTGTAAGCTTGGCACAGAACACTGTCCCAATTAAGCAATTTGGCAAGGTCAACTTCAGGCTGATGCTAGGCAAACCCCAAAAAGTGTTCTGTATGGGGAAAAAATACCCAAGCTGATGCAAAGGGCAAGGTGCTAGATGGGGAAGCCCTGGCCTGAAGTAGAAGTACATTGCAGCGTAGCTTAGAAGGACAGCCCCAGTTGGAAAAAGGGGCAACCAAATGGAAGGCAGATGATGGACTTCTGGCACTAGCCCTTCTATCACTCTCATGAAATGGTTTAGGCACAGCAGACCCTAGGGGACAATGGGTTATTACAGTCATCCAGAACCAACAGCCGAAAGTACTAGGTTACTGTGCTGTAATGGTTAAAGCGCCGGTTTCTGCCCGTGGGGGTCTTGAGTTAAATCCCGGGTGGCTGACTTTTCAGCTTTCTTTATGCCTGTACAGAACCCTTTATTCTATGCAGATCTGCAATCTGCAATCTAGAGCGTATTCTACTTTCTTTTTGGCAGAATCGCACCAAAGATACACTCGCTAGTCAGCTTCTCAAATGCTTGTTTTTTTTAAGCTTGGCACAGAAAACTGTCCCAATTAAGCAATTTGCCATGGTCAACTTCAGGCTGATGCTAGGCAAACCCTAAAAAGAGTTCTGTATGGGTAAAAATACCCAAGTTGATGCAAAGGGCAAGGTTCTAGATGGGGAAGCCCTGGCCTGAAGTAGAAGTACATTGCAGCGTAGCTTAGAAGGACAGCACAAGTTGTAAAAAGTGGCAGCCAAATGATGGACTACTGGCACTTGGCCTTCTATCACTCTCATGAGATGGTTTAGGCACAGCAGACCAGAGCTGCTCCGGAACTGAGTTTTTGGCAGAGGTGGGAATCGAACCCACAACCTTTTGGACCAGGTTATCAACCATAGCCGCGCGCTCTACCAACTGAGCTATTCAAGCAAGCTCTTTTAGGAATGGGCCTCAGGTTGGTATTGACTTTATTAGGCAGAAGATTGACTTCCATCCCTGCCGGCCAATGCAGAGGCACTAGGGGACAATGGGTTATTACAGTCATCCAGAACCAATAGCCGAAAGTACTAGGTTACTGTGCTGTAATGGTTAAAGCGCCGGTTTCTGCCCGTGGGGGTCTTGAGTTAAATCCCGGGTGGCTGACTTTTCAGCTTTCTTTATGCCTGTACAGAACCCTTTATTCTATGCAGATCTGCAATCTGCAATCTAGAGCGTATTCTACTTTCTTTTTGGCAGAATCGCACCAAAGATACACTCACTAGTCAACTTCTCAAATGCTTGTTTTTTTTAAGCTTGGCACAGAAAACTGTCCCAATTAAGCAATTTGCCAAGGTCAACTTCAGGCTGATGCTAGGCAAACCCTAAAAAGAGTTCTGTATGGGTAAAAATACCCAAGTTGATGCAAAGGGCAAGGTTCTAGATGGGGAAGCCCTGGCCTGAAGTAGAAGTACATAGCAGCGTAGCTTAGAAGGACAGCACAAGTTGGAAAAAGTGGCAGCCAAATGATGGACTACTGGCACTTGGCCTTCTATCACTCTCATGAGATGGTTTAGGCACAGCAGACCAGAGCTGCTCCGAAACTGGGTTTTTGGCAGAGGTGGGAATTGAACCCACAACCTTTTGGACCAGGTTATCAACCATAGCCGCGCGCTCTACCAACTGAGCTATTCAAGCAGGCTCTTTTAGGAATGGGCCTCAGGTTGGTATTGACTTTATTAGGCAGAAGATTGACTTCCAGCCCTGCCGGCCAATGCAGAGGCACTAGGGGACAATGGGTTATTACAGTCATCCAGAACCAATAGCCGAAGGTACTAGGTTACTGTGGTGTAATGGTTAAAGCGCCGGTTTCTGCCCGTGGGGGTCTTGAGTTAAATCCTGGGTGGCTGACTTTTCAGGTTTCTTTATGCCTGTACAGAACCCTTTATTCTATGCAGATCTGCAATCTGCAATCTAGAGCGTATTCTACTTTCTTTTTGGCAGAATCGCACCAAAGCTACACTCGCTAGTCAGCTTCTCAAATGCTTGTTTTTTTTAAGCTTGGCACAGAAAACTGTCCCAATTAAGCAATTTGCCAAGGTCAACTTCAGGCTGATGCTAGGCAAACCCTAAAACGAGTTCTGTATGGGGTAAAAATACCCAAGTTGATGCAAAGGGCAAGGTGCTTGATGGAGAAGCCCTGGCCTGAAGTAGAAGTACAAAGCAGCGTAGCTTAGAAGGACAGCACAAGTTGGAAAAAGTGGCAGCCAAATGATGGACTACTGGCACTTTGCCTTCTATCACCCTCATGAGATGGTTTAGGCACAGCAGACCAGAGCTGCTCCGGAACTGAGTTTTTGGCAGAGGTGGGAATTGAACCCACAACCTTTTGGACCAGGTTATTAACCATAGCCGCGCGCTCTACCAACTGAGCTATTCAAGCAGGCTCTTTTAGTAATGGGCCTCAGGTTGGTATTGACCTTATTAGGCAGAAGATTGACTTCCAGCTCTGCCGGCCAATGCAGAGGCACTAGGGGACAATGGGTTATTACAGTCATCCAGAACCAATAGCCGAAGGTACTAGGTTACTGTGGTGTAATGGTTAAAGCGCCGGTTTCTGCCCGTGGGGGTCTTGAGTTAAATCCTGGGTGGCTGACTTTTCAGGTTTCTTTATGCCTGTACAGAACCCTTTATTCTATGCAGATCTGCATTATGCAATCTAGAGCGTACTCTACTTTCTTTTTGGCAGAATCGCACCAAAGCTACACTCGCTAGTCATCCTCTCAAATGCTTGTTTTTTGTAAGCTTGGCACAGAACACTGTCCCAATTAAGCAATTTGGCAAGGTCAACTTCAGGCTGATGCTAGGCAAACCCCAAAAAGTGTTCTGTATGGGGAAAAAATACCCAAGCTGATGCAAAGGGCAAGGTGCTAGATGGGGAAGCCCTGGCCTGAAGTAGAAGTACATTGCAGCGTAGCTTAGAAGGACAGCCCCAGTTGGAAAAAGGGGCAGCCAAATGGAAGGCAGATGATGGACTTCTGGCACTAGCCCTTCTATTGCTCTCATGAGATGGTTTAGGCACAGCAGACCGGCACTGGAATTTAGTTTTTGGCAGAGGTGGGATTAGAACCCACAACCTTTTGGACCAGGTTATCAACCATAGCCGCGCGCTCTACCAACTGAGCTATTCAAGCAGGCTCTTTTAGGAATGGGCCTCAGGTTGGTAATGACTTTATTAGGCAGAAGATTGACTTCCATCCCTGCCGGCCAATGCAGAGGCACTAGGGGACAATGGGTTATTACAGTCATCCAGAACCAATAGCCGAAAGTACTAGGTTACTGTGCTGTAATGGTTAAAGCGCCGGTTTCTGCCCGTGGGGGTCTTGAGTTTAATCCCGGGTGGCTGACTTTTCAGCTTTCTTTATGCCTGTACAGAACCCTTTATTCTATGCAGATCTGCAATCTGCAATCTAGAGCGTATTCTACTTTCTTTTTGGCAGAATCGCACCAAAGATACACTCGCTAGTCAGCTTCTCAAATGCTTGTTTTTTTTAAGCTTGGCACAGAAAACTGTCCCAATTAAGCAATTTGCCAAGGTCAACTTCAGGCTGATGCTAGGCAAACCCTAAAAAGAGTTCTGTATGGGTAAAAATACCCAAGTTGATGGAAAGGGCAAGGTTCTAGATGGGGAAGCCCTGGCCTGAAGTAGAAGTACATAGCAGCGTAGCTTAGAAGGACAGCACAAGTTGGAAAAAGTGGCAGCCAAATGATGGACTACTGGCACTTTGCCTTCTATCACCCTCATGAGATGGTTTAGGCACAGCAGACCAGAGCTGCTCCAGAACTGAGTTTTTGGCAGAGGTGGGAATTGAACCCACAACCTTTTGGACCAGGTTATCAACCATAGCCGCGCGCTCTACCAACTGAGCTATTCAAGCAGGCTCTTTTAGGAATGGGCCTCAGGTTGGTATTGACTTTATTAGGCAGAAGATTGACTTCCATCCCTGCCGGCCAATGCAGAGGCACTAGGGGACAATGGGTTATTACAGTCATCCAGAACCAATAGCCGAAAGTACTAGGTTACTGTGCTGTAATGGTTAAAGCGCCGGTTTCTGCCCGTGGGGGTCTTGAGTTAAATCCCGGGTGGCTGACTTTTCAGCTTTCTTTATGCCTGTACAGAACCCTTTATTCTATGCAGATCTGCAATCTGCAATCTAGAGCGTATTCTACTTTCTTTTTGGCAGAATCGCACCAAAGATACACTCACTAGTCAGCTTCTCAAATGCTTGTTTTTTTTAAGCTTGGCACAGAAAACTGTCCCAATTAAGCAATTTGCCATGGTCAACTTCAGGCTGATGCTAGGCAAACCCTAAAAAGAGTTCTGTATGGGTAAAAATACCCAAGTTGATGCAAAGGGCAAGGTTCTAGATGGGAAGCCCTGGCCTGAAGTAGAAGTACATTGCAGCGTAGCTTAGAAGGACAGCACAAGTTGGAAAAAGTGGCAGCCAAATGACGGACTACTGGCACTTGGCCTTCTATCACTCTCATGAGATGGTTTAGGCACAGCAGACCAGAGCTGCTCCGGAACTGAGTTTTTGGCAGAGGTGGGAATTGAACACACAACCTTTTGGACCAGGTTATCAACCATAGCCACGCGCTCTACCAACTGAGCTATTCAAGCAGGCTCTTTTAGGAATGGGCCTCAGGTTGGTATTGACTTTATTAGGCAGAAGATTGACTTCCAGCCCTGCCGGCCAATGCAGAGGCACTAGGGGACAATGGGTTATTACAGTCATCCAGAAGCAATAGCCGAAGGTACTAGGTTACTGTGGTGTAATGGTTAAAGCGCCGGTTTCTGCCCGTGGGGGTCTTGAGTTAAATCCTGGGTGGCTGACTTTTCAGGTTTCTTTATGCCTGTACAGAACCCTTTATTCTATGCAGATCTGCAATCTGCAATCTAGAGCGTACTCTACTTTCTTTTTGGCAGAATCGCACCAAAGCTACACTCGCTAGTCATCCTCTCAAATGCTTGTTTTTTGTAAGCTTGGCACAGAACACTGTCCCAATTAAGCAATTTGGCAAGGTCAACATCAGGCTGATGCTAGGCAAACCCCAAAAAGTGTTCTGTATGGGGAAAAAATACCCAAGCTGATGCAAAGGGCAAGGTGCTAGATGGGGACGCCCTGGCCTGAAGTAGAAGTACATTGCAACGTAGCTTAGAAGGACAGCCCCAGTTGGAAAAAGGGGCAACCAAATGGAAGGCAGATGATGGACTTCTGGCACTAGCCCTTCTATCACTCTCATGAGATGGTTTAGGCACAGCAGACCGGCACTGGAATTTAGTTTTTGGCAGAGGTGGGATTTGTACCCACAACCTTTTGGACCAGGTTATCAACCATAGCCGCGCGCTCTACCAACTGAGCTATTCAAGCAGGCTCTTTAAGGAATGGGCCTCAGGTTGGTATTGACTTTATTAGGCAGAAGATTGACTTCCATCCCTGCCGGCCAATGCAGAGGCACTAGGGGACAATGGGTTATTACAGTCATCCAGAACCAACAGCCGAAAGTACTAGGTTACTGTGCTGTAATGGTTAAAGCGCCGGTTTCTGCCCGTGGGGGTCTTGAGTTAAATCCTGGGTGGCTGACTTTTCAGCTTTCTTTATGCCTGTACAGAACCCTTTATTCTATGCAGTTCTGCAATCTGCAATCTAGAGCGTATTCTACTTTCTTTTTGGCAGAATCGCACCAAAGATACACTCGCTAGTCAGCTTCTCAAATGCTGGTTTTTTTTAAGCTTGGCACAGAAAACTGTCCCAATTAAGCAATTTGCCATGGTCAACTTCAGGCTGATGCTAGGCAAACCCTAAAAAGAGTTCTGTATGGGTAAAAATACCCAAGTTGATGCAAAGGGCAAGGTTCTAGATGGGGAAGCCCTGGCCTGAAGTAGAAGTACATTGCAGCGTAGCTTAGAAGGACAGCACAAGTTGGAAAAAGTGGCAGCCAAATGATGGACTACTGGCACTTGGCCTTCTATCACTCTCATGAGATGGTTTAGGCACAGCAGACCAGAGCTGCTCCGGAACTGAGTTTTTGGCAGAGGTGGGAATTGAACCCACAACCTTTTGGACCAGGTTATCAACCATAGCCGCGCGCTCTACCAACTGAGCTATTCAAGCAGGCTCTTTTAGGGAAGGGCCTCAGGTTGGTATTGACTTTATTAGGCAGAAGATTGACTTCCAGCCCTGCCGGCCAATGCAGAGGCACTAGGGGACAATGGGTTATTACAGTCATCCAGAAGCAATAGCCGAAGGTACTAGGTTACTGTGGTGTAATGGTTAAAGCGCCGGTTTCTGCCCGTGGGGGTCTTGAGTTAAATCCTGGGTGGCTGACTTTTCAGGTTTCTTTATGCCTGTACAGAACCCTTTATTCTATGCAGATCTGCAATCTGCAATCTAGAGCGTACTCTACTTTCTTTTTGGCAGAATCGCACCAAAGCTACACTCGCTAGTCATCCTCTCAAATGCTTGTTTTTTGTAAGCTTGGCACAGAACACTGTACCAATTAAGCAATTTGGCAAGGTCAACTTCAGGCTGATGCTAGGCAAACCCCAAAAAGTGTTCTGTATGGGGAAAAAATACCCAAGCTGATGCAAAGGACAAGGTGCTAGATGGGGAAGCCCTGGCCTGAAGTAGAAGTACATTGCAGCGTAGCTTAGAAGGACAGCACCAGTTGGAAAAAGGGGCAGCCAAATGGAAGGCAGATGATGGACTTCTGGCACTAGCCCTTCTATCACTCTCATGAGATGGTTTAGGCACAGCAGACCGGCACTGGAATTTAGATTTTGGCAGAGGTGGGATTTGAACCTACAACCTTTTGGACCAGGTTATCAACCATAGCCGCGCGCTCTACCAACTGAGCTATTCAAGCAGGCTCTTTTAGGAATGGGCCTCAGGTTGGTATTGACTTTATTAGGCAGAAGATTGACTTCCATCCCTGCCGGCCAATGCAGAGGCACTAGGGGACAATGGGTTATTACAGTCATCCAGAACCAATAGCCGAAAGTACTAGGTTACTGTGCTGTAATGGTTAAAGCGCCGGTTTCTGCCCGTGGGGGTCTTGAGTTTAATCCCGGGTGGCTGACTTTTCAGCTTTCTTTATGCCTGTACAGAACCCTTTATTCTATGCAGATCTGCAATCTGCAATCTAGAGCGTATTCTACTTTCTTTTTGGCAGAATCGCACCAAAGATACACTCGCTAGTCAGCTTCTCAAATGCTTGTTTTTTTTAAGCTTGGCACAGAAAACTGTCCCAATTAAGCAATTTGCCAAGGTCAACTTCAGGCTGATGCTAGGCAAACCCTAAAAAGAGTTCTGTATGGGTAAAAATACCCAAGTTGATGGAAAGGGCAAGGTTCTAGATGGGGAAGCCCTGGCCTGAAGTAGAAGTACATAGCAGCGTAGCTTAGAAGGACAGCACAAGTTGGAAAAAGTGGCAGCCAAATGATGGACTACTGGCACTTTGCCTTCTATCACCCTCATGAGATGGTTTAGGCACAGCAGACCAGAGCTGCTCCAGAACTGAGTTTTTGGCAGAGGTGGGAATTGAACCCACAACCTTTTGGACCAGGTTATCAACCATAGCCGCGCGCTCTACCAACTGAGCTATTCAAGCAGGCTCTTTTAGGAATGGGCCTCAGGTTGGTATTGACTTTATTAGGCAGAAGATTGACTTCCATCCCTGCCGGCCAATGCAGAGGCACTAGGGGACAATGGGTTATTACAGTCATCCAGAACCAAAAGCCGAAAGTACTAGGTTACTGTGCTGTAATGGTTAAAGCGCTGGTTTCTGCCCGTGGGGGTCTTGAGTTAAATCCCGGGTGGCTGACTTTTCAGCTTTCTTTATGCCTGTACAGAACCCTTTATTCTATGCAGATCTGCAATCTGCAATCTAGAGCGTATTCTACTTTCTTTTTGGCAGAATCGCACCAAAGATACACTCGCTAGTCAGCTTCTCAAATGCTTGTTTTTTTTAAGCTTGGCACAGAAAACTGTCCCAATTAAGCAATTTGCCAAGGTCAACTTCAGGCTGATGCTAGGCAAACCCTAAAAGAGTTCTGTATGGGGTAAAAATACCCAAGTTGATGCAAAGGGCAAGGTGCTTGATGGAGAAGCCCTGGCCTGAAGTAGAAGTACATTGCAGCGTAGCTTAGAAGGACAGCACAAGTTGAAAAAAGTGGCAGCCAAATGATGGACTACTGGCACTTTGCCTTCTATCACCCTCATGAGATGGTTTAGGCACAGCAGACCAGAGCTGCTCCAGAACTGAGTTTTTGGCAGAGGTGGGAATTGAACCCACAACCTTTTGGACCAGGTTATCAACCATAGCCGCGCGCTCTACCAACTGAGCTATTCAAGCAGGCTCTTTAAGGAATGGGCCTCAGGTTGGTATTGACTTTATTAGGCAGAAGATTGACTTCCATCCCTGCCGGCCAATGCAGAGGCACTAGGGGACAATGGGTTATTACAGTCATCCAGAACCAACAGCCGAAAGTACTAGGTTACTGTGCTGTAATGGTTAAAGTGCCGGTTTCTGCCCGTGGGGGTCTTGAGTTAAATCCTGGGTGGCTGACTTTTCAGCTTTCTTTATGCCTGTACAGAACCCTTTATTCTATGCAGTTCTGCAATCTGCAATCTAGAGCGTATTCTACTTTCTTTTTGGCAGAATCGCACCAAAGATACACTCGCTAGTCAGCTTCTCAAATGCTGGTTTTTTTTAAGCTTGGCACAGAAAACTGTCCCAATTAAGCAATTTGCCATGGTCAACTTCAGGCTGATGCTAGGCAAACCCTAAAAAGAGTTCTGTATGGGTAAAAATACCCAAGTTGATGCAAAGGGCAAGGTTCTAGATGGGGAAGCCCTGGCCTGAAGTAGAAGTACATTGCAGCGTAGCTTAGAAGGACAGCACAAGTTGGAAAAAGTGGCAGCCAAATGATGGACTACTGGCACTTGGCCTTCTATCACTCTCATGAGATGGTTTAGGCACAGCAGACCAGAGCTGCTCCGGAACTGAGTTTTTGGCAGAGGTGGGAATTGAACCCACAACCTTTCGGACCAGGTTATCAACCATACCCGCGCGCTCTACCAACTGAGCTATTCAAGCAGGCTCTTTTAGGAATGGGCCTCAGGTTGGTATTGACTTTATTAGGCAGAAGATTGACTTCCAGCCCTGCCGGCCAATGCAGAGGCACTAGGGGACAATGGGTTATTACAGTCATCCAGAAGCAATAGCCGAAGGTACTAGGTTACTGTGGTGTAATGGTTAAAGCGCCGGTTTCTGCCCGTGGGGGTCTTGAGTTAAATCCTGGGTGGCTGACTTTTCAGGTTTCTTTATGCCTGTACAGAACCCTTTATTCTATGCAGATCTGCAATCTGCAATCTAGAGCGTACTCTACTTTCTTTTTGGCAGAATCGCACCAAAGCTACACTCGCTAGTCATCCTCTCAAATGCTTGTTTTTTGTAAGCTTGGCACAGAACACTGTACCAATTAAGCAATTTGGCAAGGTCAACTTCAGGCTGATGCTAGGCAAACCCCAAAAAGTGTTCTGTATGGGGAAAAAATACCCAAGCTGATGCAAAGGACAAGGTGCTAGATGGGGAAGCCCTGGCCTGAAGTAGAAGTACATTGCAGCGTAGCTTAGAAGGACAGCCCCAGTTGGAAAAAGGGGCAGCCAAATGGAAGGCAGATGATGGACTTCTGGCACTAGCCCTTCTATCACTCTCATGAGATGGTTTAGGCACAGCAGACCGGCACTGGAATTTAGTTTTTGGCAGAGGTGGGATTTGAACCTACAACCTTTTGGACCAGGTTATCAACCATAGCCGCGCGCTCTACCAACTGAGCTATTCAAGCAGGCTCTTTTAGGAATGGGCCTCAGGTTGGTATTGACTTTATTAGGCAGAAGATTGACTTCCATCCCTGCCGGCCAATGCAGAGGCACTAGGGGACAATGGGTTATTACAGTCATCCAGAACCAATAGCCGAAAGTACTAGGTTACTGTGCTGTAATGGTTAAAGCGCCGGTTTCTGCCCGTGGGGGTCTTGAGTTAAATCCCGGGTGGCTGACTTTTCAGCTTTCTTTATGCCTGTACAGAACCCTTTATTCTATGCAGATCTGCAATCTGCAATCTAGAGCGTATTCTACTTTCTTTTTGGCAGAATCGCACCAAAGATACACTCGCTAGTCAGCTTCTCAAATGCTTGTTTTTTTTAAGCTTGGCACAGAAAACTGTCCCAATTAAGCAATTTGCCAAGGTCAACTTCAGGCTGATGCTAGGCAAACCCTAAAAAGAGTTCTGTATGGGTAAAAATACCCAAGTTGATGGAAAGGGCAAGGTTCTAGATGGGGAAGCCCTGGCCTGAAGTAGAAGTACATAGCAGCGTAGCTTAGAAGGACAGCACAAGTTGGAAAAAGTGGCAGCCAAATGAAGGACTACTGGCACTTGGCCTTCTATCACTCTCATGAGATGGTTTAGGCACAGCAGACCAGAGCTGCTCCGGAACTGAGTTTTTGGCAGAGGTGGGAATTGAACCCACAACCTTTTGGACCAGGTTATCAACCATAGCCGCGCGCTCTACCAACTGAGCTATTCAAGCAGGCTCTTTTAGGAATGGGCCTCAGGTTGGTATTGACTTTATTAGGCAGAAGATTGACTTCCAGCCCTGCCGGCCAATGCAGAGGCACTAGGGGACAATGGGTTATTACAGTCATCCAGAACCATTCGCCGAAGGTACTAGGTTACTGTGGTGTAATGGTTAAAGCGCCGGTTTCTGCCCGTGGGGGTCTTGAGTTAAATCCTGGGTGGCTGAATTTCAGGTTTCTTTATGCCTGTACAGATCCCTTTATTCTATGCAGATCTGCAATCTGCAATCTAGAGCGTATTCTACTTTCTTTTTGGCAGAATCGCACCAAAGCTACACTCGCTAGTCAGCTTCTCAAATGCTTGTTTTTTTTAAGCTTGGCACAGAAAACTGTCCCAATTAAGCAATTTGCCAAGGTCAACTTCAGGCTGATGCTAGGCAAACCCTAAAAAGAGTTCTGTATGGGGTAAAAATACCCAAGTTGATGCAAAGGGCAAGGTGCTTGATGGAGAAGCCCTGGCCTGAAGTAGAAGTACATAGCAGCGTAGCTTAGAAGGACAGCACAAGTTGGAAAAAGTGGCAGCCAAATGATGGACTACTGGCACTTTGCCTTCTATCACCCTCATGAGATGGTTTAGGCACAGCAGACCAGAGCTGCTCCGGAACTGAGTTTTTGGCAGAGGTGGGAATTGAACCCACAACCTTTTGGACCAGGTTATTAACCATAGCCGCGCGCTCTACCAACTGAGCTATTCAAGCAGGCTCTTTTAGGAATGGGCCTCAGGTTGGTATTGACTTTATTAGGCAGAAGATTGACTTCCAGCTCTGCCGGCCAATGCAGAGGCACTAGGGGACAATGGGTTATTACAGTCATCCAGAACCAATAGCCGAAGGTACTAGGTTACTGTGGTGTAATGGTTAAAGCGCCGGTTTCTGCCCGTGGGGGTCTTGAGTTAAATCCTGGGTGGCCGACTTTTCAGGTTTCTTTATGCCTGTACAGAACCCTTTATTCTATGCAGATCTGCATTCTGCAATCTAGAGCGTACTCTACTTTCTTTTTGGCAGAATCGCACCAAAGCTACACTCGCTAGTCATCCTCTCAAATGCTTGTTTTTTGTAAGCTTGGCACAGAACACTGTCCCAATTAAGCAATTTGGCAAGGTCAACTTCAGGCTGATGCTAGGCAAACCCCAAAAAGTGTTCTGTATGGGGAAAAAATACCCAAGCTGATGCAAAGGGCAAGGTGCTAGATGGGGAAGCCCTGGCCTGAAGTAGAAGTACATTGCAGCGTAGCTTAGAAGGACAGCCCCAGTTGGAAAAAGGGGCAACCAAATGGAAGGCAGATGATGGACTTCTGGCACTAGCCCTTCTATCACTCTCATGAAATGGTTTAGGCACAGCAGACCCTAGGGGACAATGGGTTATTACAGTCATCCAGAACCAACAGCCGAAAGTACTAGGTTACTGTGCTGTAATGGTTAAAGCGCCGGTTTCTGCCCGTGGGGGTCTTGAGTTAAATCCCGGGTGGCTGACTTTTCAGCTTTCTTTATGCCTGTACAGAACCCTTTATTCTATGCAGATCTGCAATCTGCAATCTAGAGCGTATTCTACTTTCTTTTTGGCAGAATCGCACCAAAGATACACTCGCTAGTCAGCTTCTCAAATGCTTGTTTTTTTTAAGCTTGGCACAGAAAACTGTCCCAATTAAGCAATTTGCCATGGTCAACTTCAGGCTGATGCTAGGCAAACCCTAAAAAGAGTTCTGTATGGGTAAAAATACCCAAGTTGATGCAAAGGGCAAGGTTCTAGATGGGGAAGCCCTGGCCTGAAGTAGAAGTACATTGCAGCGTAGCTTAGAAGGACAGCACAAGTTGGAAAAAGTGGCAGCCAAATGATGGACTACTGGCACTTGGCCTTCTATCACTCTCATGAGATGGTTTAGGCACAGCAGACCAGAGCTGCTCCGGAACTGAGTTTTTGGCAGAGGTGGGAATCGAACCCACAACCTTTTGGACCAGGTTATCAACCATAGCCGCGCGCTCTACCAACTGAGCTATTCAAGCAAGCTCTTTTAGGAATGGGCCTCAGGTTGGTATTGACTTTATTAGGCAGAAGATTGACTTCCATCCCTGCCGGCCAATGCAGAGGCACTAGGGGACAATGGGTTATTACAGTCATCCAGAACCAATAGCCGAAAGTACTAGGTTACTGTGCTGTAATGGTTAAAGCGCCGGTTTCTGCCCGTGGGGGTCTTGAGTTAAATCCCGGGTGGCTGACTTTTCAGCTTTCTTTATGCCTGTACAGAACCCTTTATTCTATGCAGATCTGCAATCTGCAATCTAGAGCGTATTCTACTTTCTTTTTGGCAGAATCGCACCAAAGATACACTCGCTAGTCAGCTTCTCAAATGCTTGTTTTTTTTAAGCTTGGCACAGAAAACTGTCCCAATTAAGCAATTTGCCAAGGTCAACTTCAGGCTGATGCTAGGCAAACCCTAAAAAGAGTTCTGTATGGGTAAAAATACCCAAGTTGATGCAAAGGGCAAGGTTCTAGATGGGGAAGCCCTGGCCTGAAGTAGAAGTACATAGCAGCGTAGCTTAGAAGGACAGCACAAGTTGGAAAAAGTGGCAGCCAAATGATGGACTACTGGCACTTGGCCTTCTATCACTCTCATGAGATGGTTTAGGCACAGCAGACCAGAGCTGCTCCGAAACTGGGTTTTTGGCAGAGGTGGGAATTGAACCCACAACCTTTTGGACCAGGTTATCAACCATAGCCGCGCGCTCTACCAACTGAGCTATTCAAGCAGGCTCTTTTAGGAATGGGCCTCAGGTTGGTATTGACTTTATTAGGCAGAAGATTGACTTCCAGCCCTGCCGGCCAATGCAGAGGCACTAGGGGACAATGGGTTATTACAGTCATCCAGAACCAATAGCCGAAGGTACTAGGTTACTGTGGTGTAATGGTTAAAGCGCCGGTTTCTGCCCGTGGGGGTCTTGAGTTAAATCCTGGGTGGCTGACTTTTCAGGTTTCTTTATGCCTGTACAGAACCCTTTATTCTATGCAGATCTGCAATCTGCAATCTAGAGCGTATTCTACTTTCTTTTTGGCAGAATCGCACCAAAGCTACACTCGCTAGTCAGCTTCTCAAATGCTTGTTTTTTTTAAGCTTGGCACAGAAAACTGTCCCAATTAAGCAATTTGCCAAGGTCAACTTCAGGCTGATGCTAGGCAAACCCTAAAACGAGTTCTGTATGGGGTAAAAATACCCAAGTTGATGCAAAGGGCAAGGTGCTTGATGGAGAAGCCCTGGCCTGAAGTAGAAGTACAAAGCAGCGTAGCTTAGAAGGACAGCACAAGTTGGAAAAAGTGGCAGCCAAATGATGGACTACTGGCACTTTGCCTTCTATCACCCTCATGAGATGGTTTAGGCACAGCAGACCAGAGCTGCTCCGGAACTGAGTTTTTGGCAGAGGTGGGAATTGAACCCACAACCTTTTGGACCAGGTTATTAACCATAGCCGCGCGCTCTACCAACTGAGCTATTCAAGCAGGCTCTTTTAGTAATGGGCCTCAGGTTGGTATTGACCTTATTAGGCAGAAGATTGACTTCCAGCTCTGCCGGCCAATGCAGAGGCACTAGGGGACAATGGGTTATTACAGTCATCCAGAACCAATAGCCGAAGGTACTAGGTTACTGTGGTGTAATGGTTAAAGCGCCGGTTTCTGCCCGTGGGGGTCTTGAGTTAAATCCTGGGTGGCTGACTTTTCAGGTTTCTTTATGCCTGTACAGAACCCTTTATTCTATGCAGATCTGCAATCTGCAATCTAGAGCGTATTCTACTTTCTTTTTGGCAGAATCGCACCAAAGATACACTCGCTAGTCAGCTTCTCAAATGCTTGTTTTTTTTAAGCTTGGCACAGAAAACTGTCCCAATTAAGCAATTTGCCAAGGTCAACTTCAGGCTGATGCTAGGCAAACCCTAAAAAGAGTTCTGTATGGGTAAAAATACCCAAGTTGATGGAAAGGGCAAGGTGCTAGATGGGGAAGCCCTGGCCTGAAGTAGAAGTACATTGCAGCGTAGCTTAGAAGGACAGCCCCAGTTGGAAAAAGGGGCAGCCAAATGGAAGGCAGATGATGGACTTCTGGCACTAGCCCTTCTATCGCTCTCATGAGATGGTTTAGGCACAGCAGACCGGCACTGGAATTTAGTTTTTGGCAGAGGTGGGATTAGAACCCACAACCTTTTGGACCAGGTTATCAACCATAGCCGCGCGCTCTACCAACTGAGCTATTCAAGCAGGCTCTTTTAGGAATGGGCCTCAGGTTGGTAATGACTTTATTAGGCAGAAGATTGACTTCCATCCCTGCCGGCCAATGCAGAGGCACTAGGGGACAATGGGTTATTACAGTCATCCAGAACCAATAGCCGAAAGTACTAGGTTACTGTGCTGTAATGGTTAAAGCGCCGGTTTCTGCCCGTGGGGGTCTTGAGTTTAATCCCGGGTGGCTGACTTTTCAGCTTTCTTTATGCCTGTACAGAACCCTTTATTCTATGCAGATCTGCAATCTGCAATCTAGAGCGTATTCTACTTTCTTTTTGGCAGAATCGCACCAAAGATACACTCGCTAGTCAGCTTCTCAAATGCTTGTTTTTTTTAAGCTTGGCACAGAAAACTGTCCCAATTAAGCAATTTGCCAAGGTCAACTTCAGGCTGATGCTAGGCAAACCCTAAAAAGAGTTCTGTATGGGTAAAAATACCCAAGTTGATGGAAAGGGCAAGGTTCTAGATGGGGAAGCCCTGGCCTGAAGTAGAAGTACATAGCAGCGTAGCTTAGAAGGACAGCACAAGTTGGAAAAAGTGGCAGCCAAATGATGGACTACTGGCACTTTGCCTTCTATCACCCTCATGAGATGGTTTAGGCACAGCAGACCAGAGCTGCTCCAGAACTGAGTTTTTGGCAGAGGTGGGAATTGAACCCACAACCTTTTGGACCAGGTTATCAACCATAGCCGCGCGCTCTACCAACTGAGCTATTCAAGCAGGCTCTTTTAGGAATGGGCCTCAGGTTGGTATTGACTTTATTAGGCAGAAGATTGACTTCCATCCCTGCCGGCCAATGCAGAGGCACTAGGGGACAATGGGTTATTACAGTCATCCAGAACCAAAAGCCGAAAGTACTAGGTTACTGTGCTGTAATGGTTAAAGCGCTGGTTTCTGCCCGTGGGGGTCTTGAGTTAAATCCCGGGTGGCTGACTTTTCAGCTTTCTTTATGCCTGTACAGAACCCTTTATTCTATGCAGATCTGCAATCTGCAATCTAGAGCGTATTCTACTTTCTTTTTGGCAGAATCGCACCAAAGATACACTCGCTAGTCAGCTTCTCAAATGCTTGTTTTTTTTAAGCTTGGCACAGAAAACTGTCCCAATTAAGCAATTTGCCAAGGTCAACTTCAGGCTGATGCTAGGCAAACCCTAAAAGAGTTCTGTATGGGGTAAAAATACCCAAGTTGATGCAAAGGGCAAGGTGCTTGATGGAGAAGCCCTGGCCTGAAGTAGAAGTACATTGCAGCGTAGCTTAGAAGGACAGCACAAGTTGAAAAAAGTGGCAGCCAAATGATGGACTACTGGCACTTGGCCTTCTATCACTCTCATGAGATGGTTTAGGCACAGCAGACCAGAGCTGCTCCGGTACTGAGTTTTTGGCAGAGGTGGGAATTGAACCCACAATCTTTTGGACCAGGTTATCAACCATAGCCGCGCGCTCTACCAACTGAGCTATTCAAGCAGGCTCTTTTAGGAATGGGCCTCAGGTTGGTATTGACTTTATTAGGCAGAAGATTGACTTCCAGCCCTGCCGGCCAATGCAGAGGCACTAGGGGACAATGGGTTATTACAGTCATCCAGAACCAATAGCCGAAGGTACTAGGTTACTGTGGTGTAATGGTTAAAGCGCCGGTTTCTGCCCGTGGGGGTCTTGAGTTAAATCCTGGGTGGCTGACTTTTCAGGTTTCTTTATGCCTGTACAGAACCCTTTATTCTATGCAGATCTGCAATCTGCAATCTAGAGCGTATTCTACTTTCTTTTTGGCAGAATCGCACCAAAGCTACACTCGCTAGTCAGCTTCTCAAATGCTTGTTTTTTTTAAGCTTGGCACAGAAAACTGTCCCAATTAAGCAATTTGCCAAGGTCAACTTCAGGCTGATGCTAGGCAAACCCTAAAACGAGTTCTGTATGGGGTAAAAATACCCAAGTTGATGCAAAGGGCAAGGTGCTTGATGGAGAAGCCCTGGCCTGAAGTAGAAGTACAAAGCAGCGTAGCTTAGAAGGACAGCACAAGTTGGAAAAAGTGGCAGCCAAATGATGGACTACTGGCACTTTGCCTTCTATCACCCTCATGAGATGGTTTAGGCACAGCAGACCAGAGCTGCTCCGGAACTGAGTTTTTGGCAGAGGTGGGAATTGAACCCACAACCTTTTGGACCAGGTTATTAACCATAGCCGCGCGCTCTACCAACTGAGCTATTCAAGCAGGCTCTTTTAGTAATGGGCCTCAGGTTGGTATTGACCTTATTAGGCAGAAGATTGACTTCCAGCTCTGCCGGCCAATGCAGAGGCACTAGGGGACAATGGGTTATTACAGTCATCCAGAACCAATAGCCGAAGGTACTAGGTTACTGTGGTGTAATGGTTAAAGCGCCGGTTTCTGCCCGTGGGGGTCTTGAGTTAAATCCTGGGTGGCTGACTTTTCAGGTTTCTTTATGCCTGTACAGAACCCTTTATTCTATGCAGATCTGCAATCTGCAATCTAGAGCGTATTCTACTTTCTTTTTGGCAGAATCGCACCAAAGATACACTCGCTAGTCAGCTTCTCAAATGCTTGTTTTTTTTAAGCTTGGCACAGAAAACTGTCCCAATTAAGCAATTTGCCAAGGTCAACTTCAGGCTGATGCTAGGCAAACCCTAAAAAGAGTTCTGTATGGGTAAAAATACCCAAGTTGATGGAAAGGGCAAGGTGCTAGATGGGGAAGCCCTGGCCTGAAGTAGAAGTACATTGCAGCGTAGCTTAGAAGGACAGCCCCAGTTGGAAAAAGGGGCAGCCAAATGGAAGGCAGATGATGGACTTCTGGCACTAGCCCTTCTATCGCTCTCATGAGATGGTTTAGGCACAGCAGACCGGCACTGGAATTTAGTTTTTGGCAGAGGTGGGATTAGAACCCACAACCTTTTGGACCAGGTTATCAACCATAGCCGCGCGCTCTACCAACTGAGCTATTCAAGCAGGCTCTTTTAGGAATGGGCCTCAGGTTGGTAATGACTTTATTAGGCAGAAGATTGACTTCCATCCCTGCCGGCCAATGCAGAGGCACTAGGGGACAATGGGTTATTACAGTCATCCAGAACCAATAGCCGAAAGTACTAGGTTACTGTGCTGTAATGGTTAAAGCGCCGGTTTCTGCCCGTGGGGGTCTTGAGTTTAATCCCGGGTGGCTGACTTTTCAGCTTTCTTTATGCCTGTACAGAACCCTGTATTCTATGAAGATCTGCAATCTGCAATCTAGAGCGTATTCTACTTTCTTTTTGGCAGAATCGCACCAAAGATACACTCGCTAGTCAGCTTCTCAAATGCTTGTTTTTTTTAAGCTTGGCACAGAAAACTGTCCCAATTAAGCAATTTGCCAAGGTCAACTTCAGGCTGATGCTAGGCAAACCCTAAAAAGAGTTCTGTATGGGTAAAAATACCCAAGTTGATGGAAAGGGCAAGGTTCTAGATGGGGAAGCCCTGGCCTGAAGTAGAAGTACATAGCAGCGTAGCTTAGAAGGACAGCACAAGTTGGAAAAAGTGGCAGCCAAATGATGGACTACTGGCACTTTGCCTTCTATCACCCTCATGAGATGGTTTAGGCACAGCAGACCAGAGCTGCTCCAGAACTGAGTTTTTGGCAGAGGTGGGAATTGAACCCACAACCTTTTGGACCAGGTTATCAACCATAGCCGCGCGCTCTACCAACTGAGCTATTCAAGCAGGCTCTTTTAGGAATGGGCCTCAGGTTGGTATTGACTTTATTAGGCAGAAGATTGACTTCCATCCCTGCCGGCCAATGCAGAGGCACTAGGGGACAATGGGTTATTACAGTCATCCAGAACCAAAAGCCGAAAGTACTAGGTTACTGTGCTGTAATGGTTAAAGCGCTGGTTTCTGCCCGTGGGGGTCTTGAGTTAAATCCCGGGTGGCTGACTTTTCAGCTTTCTTTATGCCTGTACAGAACCCTTTATTCTATGCAGATCTGCAATCTGCAATCTAGAGCGTATTCTACTTTCTTTTTGGCAGAATCGCACCAAAGATACACTCGCTAGTCAGCTTCTCAAATGCTTGTTTTTTTTAAGCTTGGCACAGAAAACTGTCCCAATTAAGCAATTTGCCAAGGTCAACTTCAGGCTGATGCTAGGCAAACCCTAAAAGAGTTCTGTATGGGGTAAAAATACCCAAGTTGATGCAAAGGGCAAGGTGCTTGATGGAGAAGCCCTGGCCTGAAGTAGAAGTACATTGCAGCGTAGCTTAGAAGGACAGCACAAGTTGAAAAAAGTGGCAGCCAAATGATGGACTACTGGCACTTGGCCTTCTATCACTCTCATGAGATGGTTTAGGCACAGCAGACCAGAGCTGCTCCGGTACTGAGTTTTTGGCAGAGGTGGGAATTGAACCCACAATCTTTTGGACCAGGTTATCAACCATAGCCGCGCGCTCTACCAACTGAGCTATTCAAGCAGGCTCTTTTAGGAATGGGCCTCAGGTTGGTATTGACTTTATTAGGCAGAAGATTGACTTCCATCCCTGCCGGCCAATGCAGAGGCACTAGGGGACAATGGGTTATTACAGTCATCCAGAACCAATAGCCGAAAGTACTAGGTTACTGTGCTGTAATGGTTAAAGCGCCGGTTTCTGCCCGTGGGGGTCTTGAGTTAAATCCCGGGTGGCTGACTTTTCAGCTTTCTTTATGCCTGTACAGAACCCTTTATTCTATGCAGATCTGCAATCTGCAATCTAGAGCGTATTCTACTTTCTTTTTGGCAGAATCGCACCAAAGATACACTCGCTAGTCAGCTTCTCAAATGCTTGTTTTTTTTAAGCTTGGCACAGAAAACTGTCCCAATTAAGCAATTTGCCAAGGTCAACTTCAGGCTGATGCTAGGCAAACCCTAAAAAGAGTTCTGTATGGGTAAAAATACCCAAGTTGATGGAAAGGGCAAGGTTCTAGATGGGGAAGCCCTGGCCTGAAGTAGAAGTACATAGCAGCGTAGCTTAGAAGGACAGCACAAGTTGGAAAAAGTGGCAGCCAAATGATGGACTACTGACACTTTGCCTTCTATCACCCTCATGAGATGGTTTAGGCACAGCAGACCAGAGCTGCTCCAGAACTGAGTTTTTGGCAGAGGTGGGAATTGAACCCACAACCTTTTGGACCAGGTTATCAACCATAGCCGCGCGCTCTACCAACTGAGCTATTCAAGCAGGCTCTTTTAGGAATGGGCCTCAGGTTGGTATTGACTTTATTAGGCAGAAGATTGACTTCCATCCCTGCCGGCCAATGCAGAGGCACTAGGGGACAATGGGTTATTACAGTCATCCAGAACCAATAGCCGAAGGTACTAGGTTACTGTGGTGTAATGGTTAAAGCGCCGGTTTCTGCCCGTGGGGGTCTTGAGTTAAATCCTGGGTGGCTGACTTTTCAGGTTTCTTTATGCCTGTACAGAACCCTTTATTCTATGCAGATCTGCAATCTGCAATCTAGAGCGTACTCTACTTTCTTTTTGGCAGAATCGCACCAAAGCTACACTCGCTAGTCATCCTCTCAAATGCTTGTTTTTTGTAAGCTTGGCACAGAACACTGTACCAATTAAGCAATTTGGCAAGGTCAACTTCAGGCTGATGCTAGGCAAACCCCAAAAAGTGTTCTGTATGGGGAAAAAATACCCAAGCTGATGCAAAGGACAAGGTGCTAGATGGGGAAGCCCTGGCCTGAAGTAGAAGTACATTGCAGCGTAGCTTAGAAGGACAGCCCCAGTTGGAAAAAGGGGCAGCCAAATGGAAGGCAGATGATGGACTTCTGGCACTAGCCCTTCTATCACTCTCATGAGATGGTTTAGGCACAGCAGACCGGCACTGGAATTTAGTTTTTGGCAGAGGTGGGATTTGAACCTACAACCTTTTGGACCAGGTTATCAACCATAGCCGCGCGCTCTACCAACTGAGCTATTCAAGCAGGCTCTTTTAGGAATGGGCCTCAGGTTGGTATTGACTTTATTAGGCAGAAGATTGACTTCCATCCCTGCCGGCCAATGCAGAGGCACTAGGGGACAATGGGTTATTACAGTCATCCAGAACCAATAGCCGAAAGTACTAGGTTACTGTGCTGTAATGGTTAAAGCGCCGGTTTCTGCCCGTGGGGGTCTTGAGTTAAATCCCGGGTGGCTGACTTTTCAGCTTTCTTTATGCCTGTACAGAACCCTTTATTCTATGCAGATCTGCAATCTGCAATCTAGAGCGTATTCTACTTTCTTTTTGGCAGAATCGCACCAAAGATACACTCGCTAGTCAGCTTCTCAAATGCTTGTTTTTTTTAAGCTTGGCACAGAAAACTGTCCCAATTAAGCAATTTGCCAAGGTCAACTTCAGGCTGATGCTAGGCAAACCCTAAAAAGAGTTCTGTATGGGTAAAAATACCCAAGTTGATGGAAAGGGCAAGGTTCTAGATGGGGAAGCCCTGGCCTGAAGTAGAAGTACATAGCAGCGTAGCTTAGAAGGACAGCACAAGTTGGAAAAAGTGGCAGCCAAATGAAGGACTACTGGCACTTGGCCTTCTATCACTCTCATGAGATGGTTTAGGCACAGCAGACCAGAGCTGCTCCGGAACTGAGTTTTTGGCAGAGGTGGGAATTGAACCCACAACCTTTTGGACCAGGTTATCAACCATAGCCGCGCGCTCTACCAACTGAGCTATTCAAGCAGGCTCTTTTAGGAATGGGCCTCAGGTTGGTATTGACTTTATTAGGCAGAAGATTGACTTCCAGCCCTGCCGGCCAATGCAGAGGCACTAGGGGACAATGGGTTATTACAGTCATCCAGAACCATTCGCCGAAGGTACTAGGTTACTGTGGTGTAATGGTTAAAGCGCCGGTTTCTGCCCGTGGGGGTCTTGAGTTAAATCCTGGGTGGCTGACTTTTCAGGTTTCTTTATGCCTGTACAGATCCCTTTATTCTATGCAGATCTGCAATCTGCAATCTAGAGCGTATTCTACTTTCTTTTTGGCAGAATCGCACCAAAGCTACACTCGCTAGTCAGCTTCTCAAATGCTTGTTTTTTTTAAGCTTGGCACAGAAAACTGTCCCAATTAAGCAATTTGCCAAGGTCAACTTCAGGCTGATGCTAGGCAAACCCTAAAAAGAGTTCTGTATGGGGTAAAAATACCCAAGTTGATGCAAAGGGCAAGGTGCTTGATGGAGAAGCCCTGGCCTGAAGTAGAAGTACATAGCAGCGTAGCTTAGAAGGACAGCACAAGTTGGAAAAAGTGGCAGCCAAATGATGGACTACTGGCACTTTGCCTTCTATCACCCTCATGAGATGGTTTAGGCACAGCAGACCAGAGCTGCTCCGGAACTGAGTTTTTGGCAGAGGTGGGAATTGAACCCACAACCTTTTGGACCAGGTTATTAACCATAGCCGCGCGCTCTACCAACTGAGCTATTCAAGCAGGCTCTTTTAGGAATGGGCCTCAGGTTGGTATTGACTTTATTAGGCAGAAGATTGACTTCCAGCTCTGCCGGCCAATGCAGAGGCACTAGGGGACAATGGGTTATTACAGTCATCCAGAACCAATAGCCGAAGGTACTAGGTTACTGTGGTGTAATGGTTAAAGCGCCGGTTTCTGCTCGTGGGGGTCTTGAGTTAAATCCTGGGTGGCCGACTTTTCAGGTTTCTTTATGCCTGTACAGAACCCTTTATTCTATGCAGATCTGCATTCTGCAATCTAGAGCGTACTCTACTTTCTTTTTGGCAGAATCGCACCAAAGCTACACTCGCTAGTCATCCTCTCAAATGCTTGTTTTTTGTAAGCTTGGCACAGAACACTGTCCCAATTAAGCAATTTGGCAAGGTCAACTTCAGGCTGATGCTAGGCAAACCCCAAAAAGTGTTCTGTATGGGGAAAAAATACCCAAGCTGATGCAAAGGGCAAGGTGCTAGATGGGGAAGCCCTGGCCTGAAGTAGAAGTACATTGCAGCGTAGCTTAGAAGGACAGCCCCAGTTGGAAAAAGGGGCAACCAAATGGAAGGCAGATGATGGACTTCTGGCACTAGCCCTTCTATCACTCTCATGAAATGGTTTAGGCACAGCAGACCCTAGGGGACAATGGGTTATTACAGTCATCCAGAACCAACAGCCGAAAGTACTAGGTTACTGTGCTGTAATGGTTAAAGCGCCGGTTTCTGCCCGTGGGGGTCTTGAGTTAAATCCCGGGTGGCTGACTTTTCAGCTTTCTTTATGCCTGTACAGAACCCTTTATTCTATGCAGATCTGCAATCTGCAATCTAGAGCGTATTCTACTTTCTTTTTGGCAGAATCGCACCAAAGATACACTCGCTAGTCAGCTTCTCAAATGCTTGTTTTTTTTAAGCTTGGCACAGAAAACTGTCCCAATTAAGCAATTTGCCATGGTCAACTTCAGGCTGATGCTAGGCAAACCCTAAAAAGAGTTCTGTATGGGTAAAAATACCCAAGTTGATGCAAAGGGCAAGGTTCTAGATGGGGAAGCCCTGGCCTGAAGTAGAAGTACATTGCAGCGTAGCTTAGAAGGACAGCACAAGTTGGAAAAAGTGGCAGCCAAATGATGGACTACTGGCACTTGGCCTTCTATCACTCTCATGAGATGGTTTAGGCACAGCAGACCAGAGCTGCTCCGGAACTGAGTTTTTGGCAGAGGTGTGAATCGAACCCACAACCTTTTGGACCAGGTTATCAACCATAGCCGCGCGCTCTACCAACTGAGCTATTCAAGCAAGCTCTTTTAGGAATGGGCCTCAGGTTGGTATTGACTTTATTAGGCAGAAGATTGACTTCCATCCCTGCCGGCCAATGCAGAGGCACTAGGGGACAATGGGTTATTACAGTCATCCAGAACCAATAGCCGAAAGTACTAGGTTACTGTGCTGTAATGGTTAAAGCGCCGGTTTCTGCCCGTGGGGGTCTTGAGTTAAATCCCGGGTGGCTGACTTTTCAGCTTTCTTTATGCCTGTACAGAACCCTTTATTCTATGCAGATCTGCAATCTGCAATCTAGAGCGTATTCTACTTTCTTTTTGGCAGAATCGCACCAAAGATACACTCGCTAGTCAGCTTCTCAAATGCTTGTTTTTTTTAAGCTTGGCACAGAAAACTGTCCCAATTAAGCAATTTGCCAAGGTCAACTTCAGGCTGATGCTAGGCAAACCCTAAAAAGAGTTATGTATGGGTAAAAATACCCAAGTTGATGCAAAGGGCAAGGTTCTAGATGGGGAAGCCCTGGCCTGAAGTAGAAGTACATTGCAGCGTAGCTTAGAAGGACAGCACAAGTTGGAAAAAGTGGCAGCCAAATGATGGACTACTGGCACTTGGCCTTCTATCACTCTCATGAGATGGTTTAGGCACAGCAGACCAGAGCTGCTCCGAAACTGGGTTTTTGGCAGAGGTGGGAATTGAACCCACAACCTTTTGGACCAGGTTATCAACCATAGCCGCGCGCTCTACCAACTGAGCTATTCAAGCAGGCTCTTTTAGGAATGGGCCTCAGGTTGGTATTGACTTTATTAGGCAGAAGATTGACTTCCAGCCCTGCCGGCCAATGCAGAGGCACTAGGGGACAATGGGTTATTACAGTCATCCAGAAGCAATAGCCGAAGGTACTAGGTTACTGTGGTGTAATGGTTAAAGCGCCGGTTTCTGCCCGTGGGGGTCTTGAGTTAAATCCTGGGTGGCTGACTTTTCAGGTTTCTTTATGCCTGTACAGAACCCATTATTCTATGCAGATCTGCAATCTGCAATCTAGAGCGTATTCTACTTTCTTTTTGGCAGAATCGCACCAAAGCTACACTCGCTAGTCAGCTTCTCAAATGCTTGTTTTTTTTAAGCTTGGCACAGAAAACTGTCCCAATTAAGCAATTTGCCAAGGTCAACTTCAGGCTGATGCTAGGCAAACCCTAAAACGAGTTCTGTATGGGGTAAAAATACCCAAGTTGATGCAAAGGGCAAGGTGCTTGATGGAGAAGCCCTGGCCTGAAGTAGAAGTACAAAGCAGCGTAGCTTAGAAGGACAGCACAAGTTGGAAAAAGTGGCAGCCAAATGATGGACTACTGGCACTTTGCCTTCTATCACCCTCATGAGATGGTTTAGGCACAGCAGACCAGAGCTGCTCCGGAACTGAGTTTTTGGCAGAGGTGGGAATTGAACCCACAACCTTTTGGACCAGGTTATTAACCATAGCCGCGCGCTCTACCAGCTGAGCTATTCAAGCAGGCTCTTTTAGTAATGGGCCTCAGGTTGGTATTGACCTTATTAGGCAGAAGATTGACTTCCAGCTCTGCCTGCCAATGCAGAGGCACTAGGGGACAATGGGTTATTACAGTCATCCAGAACCAATAGCCGAAGGTACTAGGTTACTGTGGTGTAATGGTTAAAGCGCCGGTTTCTGCCCGTGGGGGTCTTGAGTTAAATCCTGGGTGGCTGACTTTTCAGGTTTCTTTATGCCTGTACAGAACCCTTTATTCTATGCAGATCTGCATTATGCAATCTAGAGCGTACTCTACTTTCTTTTTGGCAGAATCGCACCAAAGCTACACTCGCTAGTCATCCTCTCAAATGCTTGTTTTTTGTAAGCTTGGCACAGAACACTGTCCCAATTAAGCAATTTGGCAAGGTCAACTTCAGGCTGATGCTAGGCAAACCCCAAAAAGTGTTCTGTATGGGGAAAAAATACCCAAGCTGATGCAAAGGGCAAGGTGCTAGATGGGGAAGCCCTGGCCTGAAGTAGAAGTACATTGCAGCGTAGCTTAGAAGGACAGCCCCAGTTGGAAAAAGGGGCAGCCAAATGGAAGGCAGATGATGGACTTCTGGCACTAGCCCTTCTATCGCTCTCATGAGATGGTTTAGGCACAGCAGACTGGCACTGGAATTTAGTTTTTGGCAGAGGTGGGATTAGAACCCACAACCTTTTGGACCAGGTTATCAACCATAGCCGCGCGCTCTACCAACTGAGCTATTCAAGCAGGCTCTTTTAGGAATGGGCCTCAGGTTGGTAATGACTTTATTAGGCAGAAGATTGACTTCCATCCCTGCCGGCCAATGCAGAGGCACTAGGGGACAATGGGTTATTACAGTCATCCAGAACCAATAGCCGAAAGTACTAGGTTACTGTGCTGTAATGGTTAAAGCGCCGGTTTCTGCCCGTGGGGGTCTTGAGTTTAATCCCGGGTGGCTGACTTTTCAGCTTTCTTTATGCCTGTACAGAACCCTTTATTCTATGCAGATCTGCAATCTGCAATCTAGAGCGTATTCTACTTTCTTTTTGGCAGAATCGCACCAAAGATACACTCGCTAGTCAGCTTCTCAAATGCTTGTTTTTTTTAAGCTTGGCACAGAAAACTGTCCCAATTAAGCAATTTGCCAAGGTCAACTTCAGGCTGATGCTAGGCAAACCCTAAAAAGAGTTCTGTATGGGTAAAAATACCCAAGTTGATGGAAAGGGCAAGGTTCTAGATGGGGAAGCCCTGGCCTGAAGTAGAAGTACATAGCAGCGTAGCTTAGAAGGACAGCACAAGTTGGAAAAAGTGGCAGCCAAATGATGGACTACTGGCACTTTGCCTTCTATCACCCTCATGAGATGGTTTAGGCACAGCAGACCAGAGCTGCTCCAGAACTGAGTTTTTGGCAGAGGTGGGAATTGAACCCACAACCTTTTGGACCAGGTTATCAACCATAGCCGCGCGCTCTACCAACTGAGCTATTCAAGCAGGCTCTTTAAGGAATGGGCCTCAGGTTGGTATTGACTTTATTAGGCAGAAGATTGACTTCCATCCCTGCCGGCCAATGCAGAGGCACTAGGGGACAATGGGTTATTACAGTCATCCAGAACCAACAGCCGAAAGTACTAGGTTACTGTGCTGTAATGGTTAAAGCGCCGGTTTCTGCCCGTGGGGGTCTTGAGTTAAATCCTGGGTGGCTGACTTTTCAGCTTTCTTTATGCCTGTACAGAACCCTTTATTCTATGCAGTTCTGCAATCTGCAATCTAGAGCGTATTCTACTTTCTTTTTGGCAGAATCGCACCAAAGATACACTCGCTAGTCAGCTTCTCAAATGCTTGTTTTTTTTAAGCTTGGCACAGAAAACTGTCCCAATTAAGCAATTTGCCATGGTCAACTTCAGGCTGATGCTAGGCAAACCCTAAAAAGAGTTCTGTATGGGTAAAAATACCCAAGTTGATGCAAAGGGCAAGGTTCTAGATGGGGAAGCCCTGGCCTGAAGTAGAAGTACATTGCAGCGTAGCTTAGAAGGACAGCACAAGTTGGAAAAAGTGGCAGCCAAATGATGGACTACTGGCACTTGGCCTTCTATCACTCTCATGAGATGGTTTAGGCACAGCAGACCAGAGCTGCTCCGGAACTGAGTTTTTGGCAGAGGTGGGAATTGAACCCACAACCTTTCGGACCAGGTTATCAACCATACCCGCGCGCTCTACCAACTGAGCTATTCAAGCAGGCTCTTTTAGGAATGGGCCTCAGGTTGGTATTGACTTTATTAGGCAGAAGATTGACTTCCAGCCCTGCCGGCCAATGCAGAGGCACTAGGGGACAATGGGTTATTACAGTCATCCAGAAGCAATAGCCGAAGGTACTAGGTTACTGTGGTGTAATGGTTAAAGCGCCGGTTTCTGCCCGTGGGGGTCTTGAGTTAAATCCTGGGTGGCTGACTTTTCAGGTTTCTTTATGCCTGTACAGAACCCTTTATTCTATGCAGATCTGCAATCTGCAATCTAGAGCGTACTCTACTTTCTTTTTGGCAGAATCGCACCAAAGCTACACTCGCTAGTCATCCTCTCAAATGCTTGTTTTTTGTAAGCTTGGCACAGAACACTGTACCAATTAAGCAATTTGGCAAGGTCAACTTCAGGCTGATGCTAGGCAAACCCCAAAAAGTGTTCTGTATGGGGAAAAAATACCCAAGCTGATGCAAAGGACAAGGTGCTAGATGGGGAAGCCCTGGCCTGAAGTAGAAGTACATTGCAGCGTAGCTTAGAAGGACAGCCCCAGTTGGAAAAAGGGGCAGCCAAATGGAAGGCAGATGATGGACTTCTGGCACTAGCCCTTCTATCACTCTCATGAGATGGTTTAGGCACAGCAGACCGGCACTGGAATTTAGTTTTTGGCAGAGGTGGGATTTGAACCTACAACCTTTTGGACCAGGTTATCAACCATAGCCGCGTGCTCTACCAACTGAGCTATTCAAGCAGGCTCTTTTAGGAATGGGCCTCAGGTTGGTATTGACTTTATTAGGCAGAAGATTGACTTCCATCCCTGCCGGCCAATGCAGAGGCACTAGGGGACAATGGGTTATTACAGTCATCCAGAACCAATAGCCGAAAGTACTAGGTTACTGTGCTGTAATGGTTAAAGCGCCGGTTTCTGCCCGTGGGGGTCTTGAGTTAAATCCCGGGTGGCTGACTTTTCAGCTTTCTTTATGCCTGTACAGAACCCTTTATTCTATGCAGATCTGCAATCTGCAATCTAGAGCGTATTCTACTTTCTTTTTGGCAGAATCGCACCAAAGATACACTCGCTAGTCAGCTTCTCAAATGCTTGTTTTTTTTAAGCTTGGCACAGAAAACTGTCCCAATTAAGCAATTTGCCAAGGTCAACTTCAGGCTGATGCTAGGCAAACCCTAAAAAGAGTTCTGTATGGGTAAAAATACCCAAGTTGATGGAAAGGGCAAGGTTCTAGATGGGGAAGCCCTGGCCTGAAGTAGAAGTACATAGCAGCGTAGCTTAGAAGGACAGCACAAGTTGGAAAAAGTGGCAGCCAAATGAAGGACTACTGGCACTTGGCCTTCTATCACTCTCATGAGATGGTTTAGGCACAGCAGACCAGAGCTGCTCCGGAACTGAGTTTTTGGCAGAGGTGGGAATTGAACCCACAACCTTTTGGACCAGGTTATCAACCATAGCCGCGCGCTCTACCAACTGAGCTATTCAAGCAGGCTCTTTTAGGAATGGGCCTCAGGTTGGTATTGACTTTATTAGGCAGAAGATTGACTTCCAGCCCTGCCGGCCAATGCAGAGGCACTAGGGGACAATGGGTTATTACAGTCATCCAGAACCATTCGCCGAAGGTACTAGGTTACTGTGGTGTAATGGTTAAAGCGCCGGTTTCTGCCCGTGGGGGTCTTGAGTTAAATCCTGGGTGGCTGACTTTTCAGGTTTCTTTATGCCTGTACAGATCCCTTTATTCTATGCAGATCTGCAATCTGCAATCTAGAGCGTATTCTACTTTCTTTTTGGCAGAATCGCACCAAAGCTACACTCGCTAGTCAGCTTCTCAAATGCTTGTTTTTTTTAAGCTTGGCACAGAAAACTGTCCCAATTAAGCAATTTGCCAAGGTCAACTTCAGGCTGATGCTAGGCAAACCCTAAAAAGAGTTCTGTATGGGGTAAAAATACCCAAGTTGATGCAAAGGGCAAGGTGCTTGATGGAGAAGCCCTGGCCTGAAGTAGAAGTACATAGCAGCGTAGCTTAGAAGGACAGCACAAGTTGGAAAAAGTGGCAGCCAAATGATGGACTACTGGCACTTTGCCTTCTATCACCCTCATGAGATGGTTTAGGCACAGCAGACAAGAGCTGCTCCGGAACTGAGTTTTTGGCAGAGGTGGGAATTGAACCCACAACCTTTTGGACCAGGTTATTAACCATAGCCGCGCGCTCTACCAACTGAGCTATTCAAGCAGGCTCTTTTAGGAATGGGCCTCAGGTTGGTATTGACTTTATTAGGCAGAAGATTGACTTCCAGCTCTGCCGGCCAATGCAGAGGCACTAGGGGACAATGGGTTATTACAGTCATCCAGAACCAATAGCCGAAGGTACTAGGTTACTGTGGTGTAATGGTTAAAGCGCCGGTTTGTGCCCGTGGGGGTCTTGAGTTAAATCCTGGGTGGCCGACTTTTCAGGTTTCTTTATGCCTGTACAGAACCCTTTATTCTATGCAGATCTGCATTCTGCAATCTAGAGCGTACTCTACTTTCTTTTTGGCAGAATCGCACCAAAGCTACACTCGCTAGTCATCCTCTCAAATGCTTGTTTTTTGTAAGCTTGGCACAGAACACTGTCCCAATTAAGCAATTTGGCAAGGTCAACTTCAGGCTGATGCTAGGCAAACCCCAAAAAGTGTTCTGTATGGGGAAAAAATACCCAAGCTGATGCAAAGGGCAAGGTGCTAGATGGGGAAGCCCTGGCCTGAAGTAGAAGTACATTGCAGCGTAGCTTAGAAGGACAGCCCCAGTTGGAAAAAGGGGCAACCAAATGGAAGGCAGATGATGGACTTCTGGCACTAGCCCTTCTATCACTCTCATGAAATGGTTTAGGCACAGCAGACCCTAGGGGACAATGGGTTATTACAGTCATCCAGAACCAACAGCCGAAAGTACTAGGTTACTGTGCTGTAATGGTTAAAGCGCCGGTTTCTGCCCGTGGGGGTCTTGAGTTAAATCCCGGGTGGCTGACTTTTCAGGTTTCTTTATGCCTGTACAGAACCCTTTATTCTATGCAGATCTGCAATCTGCAATCTAGAGCGTATTCTACTTTCTTTTTGGCAGAATCGCACCAAAGATACACTCGCTAGTCAGCTTCTCAAATGCTTGTTTTTTTTAAGCTTGGCACAGAAAACTGTCCCAATTAAGCAATTTGCCATGGTCAACTTCAGGCTGATGCTAGGCAAACCCTAAAAAGAGTTCTGTATGGGTAAAAATACCCAAGTTGATGCAAAGGGCAAGGTTCTAGATGGGGAAGCCCTGGCCTGAAGTAGAAGTACATTGCAGCGTAGCTTAGAAGGACAGCACAAGTTGGAAAAAGTGGCAGCCAAATGATGGACTACTGGCACTTGGCCTTCTATCACTCTCATGAGATGGTTTAGGCACAGCAGACCAGAGCTGCTCCGGAACTGAGTTTTTGGCAGAGGTGGGAATCGAACCCACAACCTTTTGGACCAGGTTATCAACCATAGCCGCGCGCTCTACCAACTGAGCTATTCAAGCAAGCTCTTTTAGGAATGGGCCTCAGGTTGGTATTGACTTTATTAGGCAGAAGATTGACTTCCATCCCTGCCGGCCAATGCAGAGGCACTAGGGGACAATGGGTTATTACAGTCATCCAGAACCAATAGCCGAAAGTACTAGGTTACTGTGCTGTAATGGTTAAAGCGCCGGTTTCTGCCCGTGGGGGTCTTGAGTTAAATCCCGGGTGGCTGACTTTTCAGCTTTCTTTATGCCTGTACAGAACCCTTTATTCTATGCAGATCTGCAATCTGCAATCTAGAGCGTATTCTACTTTCTTTTTGGCAGAATCGCACCAAAGATACACTCGCTAGTCAGCTTCTCAAATGCTTGTTTTTTTTAAGCTTGGCACAGAAAACTGTCCCAATTAAGCAATTTGCCAAGGTCAACTTCAGGCTGATGCTAGGCAAACCCTAAAAAGAGTTCTGTATGGGTAAAAATACCCAAGTTGATGCAAAGGGCAAGGTTCTAGATGGGGAAGCCCTGGCCTGAAGTAGAAGTACATAGCAGCGTAGCTTAGAAGGACAGCACAAGTTGGAAAAAGTGGCAGCCAAATGATGGACTACTGGCACTTGGCCTTCTATCACTCTCATGAGATGGTTTAGGCACAGCAGACCAGAGCTGCTCCGAAACTGGGTTTTTGGCAGAGGTGGGAATTGAACCCACAACCTTTTGGACCAGGTTATCAACCATAGCCGCGCGCTCTACCAACTGAGCTATTCAAGCAGGCTCTTTTAGGAATGGGCCTCAGGTTGGTATTGACTTTATTAGGCAGAAGATTGACTTCCAGCCCTGCCGGCCAATGCAGAGGCACTAGGGGACAATGGGTTATTACAGTCATCCAGAACCAATAGCCGAAGGTACTAGGTTACTGTGGTGTAATGGTTAAAGCGCCGGTTTCTGCCCGTGGGGGTCTTGAGTTAAATCCTGGGTGGCTGACTTTTCAGGTTTCTTTATGCCTGTACAGAACCCTTTATTCTATGCAGATCTGCAATCTGCAATCTAGAGCGTATTCTACTTTCTTTTTGGCAGAATCGCACCAAAGCTACACTCGCTAGTCAGCTTCTCAAATGCTTGTTTTTTTTAAGCTTGGCACAGAAAACTGTCCCAATTAAGCAATTTGCCAAGGTCAACTTCAGGCTGATGCTAGGCAAACCCTAAAACGAGTTCTGTATGGGGTAAAAATACCCAAGTTGATGCAAAGGGCAAGGTGCTTGATGGAGAAGCCCTGGCCTGAAGTAGAAGTACAAAGCAGCGTAGCTTAGAAGGACAGCACAAGTTGGAAAAAGTGGCAGCCAAATGATGGACTACTGGCACTTTGCCTTCTATCACCCTCATGAGATGGTTTAGGCACAGCAGACCAGAGCTGCTCCGGAACTGAGTTTTTGGCAGAGGTGGGAATTGAACCCACAACCTTTTGGACCAGGTTATTAACCATAGCCGCGCGCTCTACCAACTGAGCTATTCAAGCAGGCTCTTTTAGTAATGGGCCTCAGGTTGGTATTGACCTTATTAGGCAGAAGATTGACTTCCAGCTCTGCCGGCCAATGCAGAGGCACTAGGGGACAATGGGTTATTACAGTCATCCAGAACCAATAGCCGAAGGTACTAGGTTACTGTGGTGTAATGGTTAAAGCGCCGGTTTCTGCCCGTGGGGGTCTTGAGTTAAATCCTGGGTGGCTGACTTTTCAGGTTTCTTTATGCCTGTACAGAACCCTTTATTCTATGCAGATCTGCATTATGCAATCTAGAGCGTACTCTACTTTCTTTTTGGCAGAATCGCACCAAAGCTACACTCGCTAGTCATCCTCTCAAATGCTTGTTTTTTGTAAGCTTGGCACAGAACACTGTCCCAATTAAGCAATTTGGCAAGGTCAACTTCAGGCTGATGCTAGGCAAACCCCAAAAAGTGTTCTGTATGGGGAAAAAATACCCAAGCTGATGCAAAGGGCAAGGTGCTAGATGGGGAAGCCCTGGCCTGAAGTAGAAGTACATTGCAGCGTAGCTTAGAAGGACAGCCCCAGTTGGAAAAAGGGGCAGCCAAATGGAAGGCAGATGATGGACTTCTGGCACTAGCCCTTCTATTGCTCTCATGAGATGGTTTAGGCACAGCAGACCGGCACTGGAATTTAGTTTTTGGCAGAGGTGGGATTAGAACCCACAACCTTTTGGACCAGGTTATCAACCATAGCCGCGCGCTCTACCAACTGAGCTATTCAAGCAGGCTCTTTTAGGAATGGGCCTCAGGTTGGTAATGACTTTATTAGGCAGAAGATTGACTTCCATCCCTGCCGGCCAATGCAGAGGCACTAGGGGACAATGGGTTATTACAGTCATCCAGAACCAATAGCCGAAAGTACTAGGTTACTGTGCTGTAATGGTTAAAGCGCCGGTTTCTGCCCGTGGGGGTCTTGAGTTTAATCCCGGGTGGCTGACTTTTCAGCTTTCTTTATGCCTGTACAGAACCCTTTATTCTATGCAGATCTGCAATCTGCAATCTAGAGCGTATTCTACTTTCTTTTTGGCAGAATCGCACCAAAGATACACTCGCTAGTCAGCTTCTCAAATGCTTGTTTTTTTTAAGCTTGGCACAGAAAACTGTCCCAATTAAGCAATTTGCCAAGGTCAACTTCAGGCTGATGCTAGGCAAACCCTAAAAAGAGTTCTGTATGGGTAAAAATACCCAAGTTGATGGAAAGGGCAAGGTTCTAGATGGGGAAGCCCTGGCCTGAAGTAGAAGTACATAGCAGCGTAGCTTAGAAGGACAGCACAAGTTGGAAAAAGTGGCAGCCAAATGATGGACTACTGGCACTTTGCCTTCTATCACCCTCATGAGATGGTTTAGGCACAGCAGACCAGAGCTGCTCCAGAACTGAGTTTTTGGCAGAGGTGGGAATTGAACCCACAACCTTTTGGACCAGGTTATCAACCATAGCCGCGCGCTCTACCAACTGAGCTATTCAAGCAGGCTCTTTTAGGAATGGGCCTCAGGTTGGTATTGACTTTATTAGGCAGAAGATTGACTTCCATCCCTGCCGGCCAATGCAGAGGCACTAGGGGACAATGGGTTATTACAGTCATCCAGAACCAATAGCCGAAAGTACTAGGTTACTGTGCTGTAATGGTTAAAGCGCTGGTTTCTGCCCGTGGGGGTCTTGAGTTAAATCCCGGGTGGCTGACTTTTCAGCTTTCTTTATGCCTGTACAGAACCCTTTATTCTATGCAGATCTGCAATCTGCAATCTAGAGCGTATTCTACTTTCTTTTTGGCAGAATCGCACCAAAGATACACTCACTAGTCAGCTTCTCAAATGCTTGTTTTTTTTAAGCTTGGCACAGAAAACTGTCCCAATTAAGCAATTTGCCATGGTCAACTTCAGGCTGATGCTAGGCAAACCCTAAAAAGAGTTCTGTATGGGTAAAAATACCCAAGTTGATGCAAAGGGCAAGGTTCTAGATGGGAAGCCCTGGCCTGAAGTAGAAGTACATTGCAGCGTAGCTTAGAAGGACAGCACAAGTTGGAAAAAGTGGCAGCCAAATGACGGACTACTGGCACTTGGCCTTCTATCACTCTCATGAGATGGTTTAGGCACAGCAGACCAGAGCTGCTCCGGAACTGAGTTTTTGGCAGAGGTGGGAATTGAACACACAACCTTTTGGACCAGGTTATCAACCATAGCCACGCGCTCTACCAACTGAGCTATTCAAGCAGGCTCTTTTAGGAATGGGCCTCAGGTTGGTATTGACTTTATTAGGCAGAAGATTGACTTCCAGCCCTGCCGGCCAATGCAGAGGCACTAGGGGACAATGGGTTATTACAGTCATCCAGAAGCAATAGCCGAAGGTACTAGGTTACTGTGGTGTAATGGTTAAAGCGCCGGTTTCTGCCCGTGGGGGTCTTGAGTTAAATCCTGGGTGGCTGACTTTTCAGGTTTCTTTATGCCTGTACAGAACCCTTTATTCTATGCAGATCTGCAATCTGCAATCTAGAGCGTACTCTACTTTCTTTTTGGCAGAATCGCACCAAAGCTACACTCGCTAGTCATCCTCTCAAATGCTTGTTTTTTGTAAGCTTGGCACAGAACACTGTCCCAATTAAGCAATTTGGCAAGGTCAACATCAGGCTGATGCTAGGCAAACCCCAAAAAGTGTTCTGTATGGGGAAAAAATACCCAAGCTGATGCAAAGGGCAAGGTGCTAGATGGGGACGCCCTGGCCTGAAGTAGAAGTACATTGCAACGTAGCTTAGAAGGACAGCCCCAGTTGGAAAAAGGGGCAACCAAATGGAAGGCAGATGATGGACTTCTGGCACTAGCCCTTCTATCACTCTCATGAGATGGTTTAGGCACAGCAGACCGGCACTGGAATTTAGTTTTTGGCAGAGGTGGGATTTGTACCCACAACCTTTTGGACCAGGTTATCAACCATAGCCGCGCGCTCTACCAACTGAGCTATTCAAGCAGGCTCTTTAAGGAATGGGCCTCAGGTTGGTATTGACTTTATTAGGCAGAAGATTGACTTCCATCCCTGCCGGCCAATGCAGAGGCACTAGGGGACAATGGGTTATTACAGTCATCCAGAACCAACAGCCGAAAGTACTAGGTTACTGTGCTGTAATGGTTAAAGCGCCGGTTTCTGCCCGTGGGGGTCTTGAGTTAAATCCTGGGTGGCTGACTTTTCAGCTTTCTTTATGCCTGTACAGAACCCTTTATTCTATGCAGTTCTGCAATCTGCAATCTAGAGCGTATTCTACTTTCTTTTTGGCAGAATCGCACCAAAGATACACTCGCTAGTCAGCTTCTCAAATGCTGGTTTTTTTTAAGCTTGGCACAGAAAACTGTCCCAATTAAGCAATTTGCCATGGTCAACTTCAGGCTGATGCTAGGCAAACCCTAAAAAGAGTTCTGTATGGGTAAAAATACCCAAGTTGATGCAAAGGGCAAGGTTCTAGATGGGGAAGCCCTGGCCTGAAGTAGAAGTACATTGCAGCGTAGCTTAGAAGGACAGCACAAGTTGGAAAAAGTGGCAGCCAAATGATGGACTACTGGCACTTGGCCTTCTATCACTCTCATGAGATGGTTTAGGCACAGCAGACCAGAGCTGCTCCGGAACTGAGTTTTTGGCAGAGGTGGGAATTGAACCCACAACCTTTTGGACCAGGTTATCAACCATAGCCGCGCGCTCTACCAACTGAGCTATTCAAGCAGGCTCTTTTAGGGAAGGGCCTCAGGTTGGTATTGACTTTATTAGGCAGAAGATTGACTTCCAGCCCTGCCGGCCAATGCAGAGGCACTAGGGGACAATGGGTTATTACAGTCATCCAGAAGCAATAGCCGAAGGTACTAGGTTACTGTGGTGTAATGGTTAAAGCGCCGGTTTCTGCCCGTGGGGGTCTTGAGTTAAATCCTGGGTGGCTGACTTTTCAGGTTTCTTTATGCCTGTACAGAACCCTTTATTCTATGCAGATCTGCAATCTGCAATCTAGAGCGTACTCTACTTTCTTTTTGGCAGAATCGCACCAAAGCTACACTCGCTAGTCATCCTCTCAAATGCTTGTTTTTTGTAAGCTTGGCACAGAACACTGTACCAATTAAGCAATTTGGCAAGGTCAACTTCAGGCTGATGCTAGGCAAACCCCAAAAAGTGTTCTGTATGGGGAAAAAATACCCAAGCTGATGCAAAGGACAAGGTGCTAGATGGGGAAGCCCTGGCCTGAAGTAGAAGTACATTGCAGCGTAGCTTAGAAGGACAGCCCCAGTTGGAAAAAGGGGCAGCCAAATGGAAGGCAGATGATGGACTTCTGGCACTAGCCCTTCTATCACTCTCATGAGATGGTTTAGGCACAGCAGACCGGCACTGGAATTTAGTTTTTGGCAGAGGTGGGATTTGAACCTACAACCTTTTGGACCAGGTTATCAACCATAGCCGCGCGCTCTACCAACTGAGCTATTCAAGCAGGCTCTTTTAGGAATGGGCCTCAGGTTGGTATTGACTTTATTAGGCAGAAGATTGACTTCCATCCCTGCCGGCCAATGCAGAGGCACTAGGGGACAATGGGTTATTACAGTCATCCAGAACCAATAGCCGAAAGTACTAGGTTACTGTGCTGTAATGGTTAAAGCGCCAGTTTCTGCCCGTGGGGGTCTTGAGTTAAATCCCGGGTGGCTGACTTTTCAGCTTTCTTTATGCCTGTACAGAACCCTTTATTCTATGCAGATCTGCAATCTGCAATCTAGAGCGTATTCTACTTTCTTTTTGGCAGAATCGCACCAAAGATACACTCGCTAGTCAGCTTCTCAAATGCTTGTTTTTTTTAAGCTTGGCACAGAAAACTGTCCCAATTAAGCAATTTGCCAAGGTCAACTTCAGGCTGATGCTAGGCAAACCCTAAAAAGAGTTCTGTATGGGGTAAAAATACCCAAGTTGATGCAAAGGGCAAGGTGCTTGATGGAGAAGCCCTGGCCTGAATTAGAAGTACATAGCAGCGTAGCTTAGAAGGACAGCACAAGTTGGAAAAAGTGGCAGCCAAATGATGGACTACTGGCACTTTGCCTTCTATCACCCTCATGAGATGGTTTAGGCACAGCAGACCAGAGCTGCTCCGGAACTGAGTTTTTGGCAGAGGTGGGAATTGAACCCACAACCTTTTGGACCAGGTTATTAACCATAGCCGCGCGCTCTACCAACTGAGCTATTCAAGCAGGCTCTTTTAGTAATGGGCCTCAGGTTGGTATTGACTTTATTAGGCAGAAGATTGACTTCCAGCTCTGCCGGCCAATGCAGAGGCACTAGGGGACAATGGGTTATTACAGTCATCCAGAACCAATCGCCGAAGGTACTAGGTTACTGTGGTGTAATGGTTAAAGCGCCGGTTTCTGCCCGTGGGGGTCTTGAGTTAAATCCTGGGTGGCCGACTTTTCAGGTTTCTTTATGCCTGTACAGAACCCTTTATTCTATGCAGATCTGCATTCTGCAATCTAGAGCGTACTCTACTTTCTTTTTGGCAGAATCGCACCAAAGCTACACTCGCTAGTCATCCTCTCAAATGCTTGTTTTTTGTAAGCTTGGCACAGAACACTGTCCCAATTAAGCAATTTGGCAAGGTCAACTTCAGGCTGATGCTAGGCAAACCCCAAAAAGTGTTCTGTATGGGGAAAAAATACCCAAGCTGATGCAAAGGGCAAGGTGCTAGATGGGGAAGCCCTGGCCTGAAGTAGAAGTACATTGCAGCGTAGCTTAGAAGGACAGCCCCAGTTGGAAAAAGGGGCAGCCAAATGGAAGGCAGATGATGGACTTCTGGCACTAGCCCTTCTATCACTCTCATGAGATGGTTTAGGCAGAGCAGACCGGCACTGGAATTTAGTTTTTGGCAGAGGTGGGATTTGAACCCACAACCTTTTGGACCAGGTTATCAACCATAGCCGCGCGCTCTACCAACTGAGCTATTCAAGCAGGCTCTTTTCGGAATGGGCCTCAGGTTGGTATTGACTTTATTAGGCAGAAGATTGACTTCCATCCCTGCCGGCCAATGCAGAGGCACTAGGGGACAATGGGTTATTACAGTCATCCAGAACCAATAGCCGAAAGTACTAGGTTACTGTGCTGTAATGGTTAAAGCGCCGGTTTCTGCCCGTGGGGGTCTTGAGTTAAATCCCGGGTGGCTGACTTTTCAGCTTTCTTTATGCCTGTACAGAACCCTTTATTCTATGCAGATCTGCAAACTGCAATCTAGAGCGTATTCTACTTTCTTTTTGGCAGAATCGCACCAAAGATACACTCGCTAGTCAGCTTCTCAAATGCTTGTTTTTTTTAAGCTTGGCACAGAAAACTGTCCCAATTAAGCAATTTGCCATGGTCAACTTCAGGCTGATGCTAGGCAAACCCTAAAAAGAGTTCTGTATGGGTAAAAATACCCAAGTTGATGCAAAGGGCAAGGTTCTAGATGGGAAGCCCTGGCCTGAAGTAGAAGTACATTGCAGCGTAGCTTAGAAGGACAGCACAAGTTGGAAAAAGTGGCAGCCAAATGATGGACTACTGGCACTTGGCCTTCTATCACTCTCATGAGATGGTTTAGGCACAGCAGACCAGAGCTGCTCCGGAACTGAGTTTTTGGCAGAGGTGGGAATTGAACCCACAACCTTTTGGACCAGGTTATCAACCATAGCCGCGCGCTCTACCAACTGAGCTATTCAAGCAGGCTCTTTTAGTAATGGGCCTCAGGTTGGTATTGACCTTATTAGGCAGAAGATTGACTTCCAGCTCTGCCGGCCAATGCAGAGGCACTAGGGGACAATGGGTTATTACAGTCATCCAGAACCAATAGCCGAAGGTACTAGGTTACTGTGGTGTAATGGTTAAAGCGCCGGTTTCTGCCCGTGGGGGTCTTGAGTTAAATCCTGGGTGGCTGACTTTTCAGGTTTCTTTATGCCTGTACAGAACCCTTTATTCTATGCAGATCTGCATTCTGCAATCTAGAGCGTACTCTACTTTCTTTTTGGCAGAATCGCACCAAAGCTACACTCGCTAGTCATCCTCTCAAATGCTTGTTTTTTGTAAGCTTGGCACAGAACACTGTCCCAATTAAGCAATTTGGCAAGGTCAACTTCAGGCTGATGCTAGGCAAACCCCAAAAAGTGTTCTGTATGGGGAAAAAATACCCAAGCTGATGCAAAGGGCAAGGTGCTAGATGGGGAAGCCCTGGCCTGAAGTAGAAGTACATTGCAGCGTAGCTTAGAAGGACAGCCCCAGTTGGAAAAAGGGGCAGCCAAATGGAAGGCAGATGATGGACTTCTGGCACTAGCCCTTCTATCGCTCTCATGAGATGGTTTAGGCACAGCAGACCGGCACTGGAATTTAGTTTTTGGCAGAGGTGGGATTAGAACCCACAACCTTTTGGACCAGGTTATCAACCATAGCCGCGCGCTCTACCAACTGAGCTGTTCAAGCAGGCTCTTTTAGGAATGGGCCTCAGGTTGGTAATGACTTTATTAGGCAGAAGATTGACTTCCATCCCTGCCGGCCAATGCAGAGGCACTAGGGGACAATGGGTTATTACAGTCATCCAGAACCAATAGCCGAAAGTACTAGGTTACTGTGCTGTAATGGTTAAAGCGCCGGTTTCTGCCCGTGGGGGACTTGAGTTTAATCCCGGGTGGCTGACTTTTCAGCTTTCTTTATGCCTGTACAGAACCCTTTATTCTATGCAGATCTGCAATCTGCAATCTAGAGCGTATTCTACTTTCTTTTTGGCAGAATCGCACCAAAGCTACACTCGCTAGTCAGCTTCTCAAATGCTTGTTTTTTTTAAGCTTGGCACAGAAAACTGTCCCAATTAAGCAATTTGCCAAGGTCAACTTCAGGCTGATGCTAGGCAAACCCTAAAAAGAGTTCTGTATGGGTAAAAATACCCAAGTTGATGGAAAGGGCAAGGTTCTAGATGGGGAAGCCCTGGCCTGAAGTAGAAGTACATAGCAGCGTAGCTTAGAAGGACAGCACAAGTTGGAAAAAGTGGCAGCCAAATGATGGACTACTGGCACTTGGCCTTCTATCACCCTCATGAGATGGTTTAGGCACAGCAGACCAGAGCTGCTCCAGAACTGAGTTTTTGGCAGAGGTGGGAACTGAACCCACAACCTTTTGGACCAGGTTATCAACCATAGCCGCGCGCTCTACCAACTGAGCTATTCAAGCAGGCTCTTTTAGGAATGGGCCTCAGGTTGGTATTGACTTTATTAGGCAGAAGATTGACTTCCATCCCTGCCGGCCAATGCAGAGGCACTAGGGGACAATGGGTTATTACAGTCATCCAGAACCAATAGCCGAAAGTACTAGGTTACTGTGCTGTAATGGTTAAAGCGCTGGTTTCTGCCCGTGGGGGTCTTGAGTTAAATCCCGGGTGGCTGACTTTTCAGCTTTCTTTATGCCTGTACAGAACCCTTTATTCTATGCAGATCTGCAATCTGCAATCTAGAGCGTATTCTACTTTCTTTTTGGCAGAATCGCACCAAAGATACACTCGCTAGTCAGCTTCTCAAATGCTTGTTTTTTTTAAGCTTGGCACAGAAAACTGTCCCAATTAAGCAATTTGCCAAGGTCAACTTCAGGCTGATGCTAGGCAAACCCTAAAAGAGTTCTGTATGGGGTAAAAATACCCAAGTTGATGCAAAGGGCAAGGTGCTTGATGGAGAAGCCCTGGCCTGAAGTAGAAGTACATTGCAGCGTAGCTTAGAAGGACAGCACAAGTTGAAAAAAGTGGCAGCCAAATGATGGACTACTGGCACTTGGCCTTCTATCACTCTCATGAGATGGTTTAGGCACAGCAGACCAGAGCTGCTCCGGTACTGAGTTTTTGGCAGAGGTGGGAATTGAACCCACAACCTTTTGGACCAGGTTATCAACCATAGCCGCGCGCTCTACCAACTGTGCTATTCAAGCAGGCTCTTTTAGGAATGGGCCTCAGGTTGGTATTGACTTTATTAGGCAGAAGATTGACTTCCAGCCCTGCCGGCCAATGCAGAGGCACTAGGGGACAATGGGTTATTACAGTCATCCAGAAGCAATAGCCGAAGGTACTAGGTTACTGTGGTGTAATGGTTAAAGCGCCGGTTTCTGCCCGTGGGGGTCTTGAGTTAAATCCTGGGTGGCTGACTTTTCAGGTTTCTTTATGCCTGTACAGAACCCTTTATTCTATGCAGATCTGCAATCTGCAATCTAGAGCGTACTCTACTTTCTTTTTGGCAGAATCGCACCAAAGCTACACTCGCTAGTCATCCTCTCAAATGCTTGTTTTTTGTAAGCTTGGCACAGAACACTGTCCCAATTAAGCAATTTGGCAAGGTCAACTTCAGGCTGATGCTAGGCAAACCCCAAAATGTGTTCTGTATGGGGAAAAAATACCCAAGCTGATGCAAAGGGCAAGGTGCTAGATGGGGACGCCCTGACCTGAAGTAGAAGTACATTGCAGCGTAGCTTAGAAGGACAGCCCCAGTTGGAAAAAGGGGCAACCAAATGGAAGGCAGATGATGGACTTCTGGCACTAGCCCTTCTATCACTCTCATGAAATGGTTTAGGCACAGCAGACCCTAGGGGACAATGGGTTATTACAGTCATCCAGAACCAACAGCCGAAAGTACTAGGTTACTGTGCTGTAATGGTTAAAGCGCCGGTTTCTGCCCGTGGGGGTCTTGAGTTAAATCCCGGGTGGCTGACTTTTCAGGTTTCTTTATGCCTGTACAGAACCCTTTATTCTATGCAGATCTGCAATCTGCAATCTAGAGCGTATTCTACTTTCTTTTTGGCAGAATCGCACCAAAGATACACTCGCTAGTCAGCTTCTCAAATGCTTGTTTTTTTTAAGCTTGGCACAGAAAACTGTCCCAATTAAGCAATTTGCCAAGGTCAACTTCAGGCTGATGCTAGGCAAACCCTAAAAAGAGTTCTGTATGGGTAAAAATACCCAAGTTGATGCAAAGGGCAAGGTTCTAGATGGGAAGCCCTGGCCTGAAGTAGAAGTACATTGCAGCGTAGCTTAGAAGGACAGCACAAGTTGGAAAAAGTGGCAGCCAAATGATGGACTACTGGCACTTGGCCTTCTATCACTCTCATGAGATGGTTTAGGCACAGCAGACCAGAGCTGCTCCGGAACTGAGTTTTTGGCAGAGGTGGGAATTGAACCCACAACCTTTTGGACCAGGTTATCAACCATAGCCGCGCGCTCTACCAACTGAGCTATTCAAGCAGGCTCTTTTAGGAATGGGCCTCAGGTTGGTATTGACTTTATTAGGCAGAAGATTGACTTCCAGCCCTGCCGGCCAATGCAGAGGCACTAGGGGACAATGGGTTATTACAGTCATCCAGAAGCAATAGCCGAAGGTACTAGGTTACTGTGGTGTAATGGTTAAAGCGCCGGTTTCTGCCCGTGGGGGTCTTGAGTTAAATCCTGGGTGGCTGACTTTTCAGGTTTCTTTATGCCTGTACAGAACCCTTTATTCTATGCAGATCTGCAATCTGCAATCTAGAGCGTACTCTACTTTCTTTTTGGCAGAATCGCACCAAAGCTACACTCGCTAGTCATCCTCTCAAATGCTTGTTTTTTGTAAGCTTGGCACAGAACACTGTCCCAATTAAGCAATTTGGCAAGGTCAACTTCAGGCTGATGCTAGGCAAACCCCAAAAAGTGTTCTGTATGGGGAAAAAATACCCAAGCTGATGCAAAGGGCAAGGTGCTAGATGGGGAAGCCCTGGCCTGAAGTAGAAGTACATTGCAGCGTAGCTTAGAAGGACAGCCCCAGTTGGAAAAAGGGGCAACCAAATGGAAGGCAGATGATGGACTTCTGGCACTAGACCTTCTATCACTCTCATGAGATGGTTTAGGCACAGCAGACCAGCACTGGAATTTAGTTTTTGGCAGAGGTGGGATTTGAACCTACAACCTTTTGGACCAGGTTATCAACCATAGCCGCGCGCTCTACCAACTGAGCTATTCAAGCAGGCTCTTTTAGGAATGGGCCTCAGGTTGGTATTGACTTTATTAGGCAGAAGATTGACTTCCATCCCTGCCGGCCAATGCAGAGGCACTAGGGGACAATGGGTTATTACAGTCATCCAGAACCAATAGCCGAAAGTACTAGGTTACTGTGCTGTAATGGTTAAAGCGCCGGTTTCTGCCCGTGGGGGTCTTGAGTTAAATCCCGGGTGGCTGACTTTTCAGCTTTCTTTATGCCTGTACAGAACCCTTTATTCTATGCAGATCTGCAATCTGCAATCTAGAGCGTATTCTACTTTCTTTTTGGCAGAATCGCACCAAAGATACACTCGCTAGTCAGCTTCTCAAATGCTTGTTTTTTTTAAGCTTGGCACAGAAAACTGTCCCAATTAAGCAATTTGCCAAGGTCAACTTCAGGCTGATGCTAGGCAAACCCTAAAAGAGTTCTGTATGGGGTAAAAATACCCAAGTTGATGCAAAGGGCAAGGTGCTTGATGGAGAAGCCCTGGCCTGAAGTAGAAGTACATTGCAGCGTAGCTTAGAAGGACAGCACAAGTTGAAAAAAGAGGCAGCCAAATGATGGACTACTGGCACTTGGCCTTCTATCACTCTCATGAGATGGTTTAGGCACAGCAGACCAGAGCTGCTCCGGTACTGAGTTTTTGGCAGAGGTGGGAATTGAACCCACAACCTTTTGGACCAGGTTATCAACCATAGCCGCGCGCTCTACCAACTGTGCTATTCAAGCAGGCTCTTTTAGGAATGGGCCTCAGGTTGGTATTGACTTTATTAGGCAGAAGATTGACTTCCAGCCCTGCCGGCCAATGCAGAGGCACTAGGGGACAATGGGTTATTACAGTCATCCAGAAGCAATAGCCGAAGGTACTAGGTTACTGTGGTGTAATGGTTAAAGCGCCGGTTTCTGCCCGTGGGGGTCTTGAGTTAAATCCTGGGTGGCTGACTTTTCAGGTTTCTTTATGCCTGTACAGAACCCTTTATTCTATGCAGATCTGCAATCTGCAATCTAGAGCGTACTCTACTTTCTTTTTGGCAGAATCGCACCAAAGCTACACTCGCTAGTCATCCTCTCAAATGCTTGTTTTTTGTAAGCTTGGCACAGAACACTGTCCCAATTAAGCAATTTGGCAAGGTCAACTTCAGGCTGATGCTAGGCAAACCCCAAAATGTGTTCTGTATGGGGAAAAAATACCCAAGCTGATGCAAAGGGCAAGGTGCTAGATGGGGACGCCCTGACCTGAAGTAGAAGTACATTGCAGCGTAGCTTAGAAGGACAGCCCCAGTTGGAAAAAGGGGCAACCAAATGGAAGGCAGATGATGGACTTCTGGCACTAGCCCTTCTATCACTCTCATGAAATGGTTTAGGCACAGCAGACCCTAGGGGACAATGGGTTATTACAGTCATCCAGAACCAACAGCCGAAAGTACTAGGTTACTGTGCTGTAATGGTTAAAGCGCCGGTTTCTGCCCGTGGGGGTCTTGAGTTAAATCCCGGGTGGCTGACTTTTCAGGTTTCTTTATGCCTGTACAGAACCCTTTATTCTATGCAGATCTGCAATCTGCAATCTAGAGCGTATTCTACTTTCTTTTTGGCAGAATCGCACCAAAGATACACTCGCTAGTCAGCTTCTCAAATGCTTGTTTTTTTTAAGCTTGGCACAGAAAACTGTCCCAATTAAGCAATTTGCCAAGGTCAACTTCAGGCTGATGCTAGGCAAACCCTAAAAAGAGTTCTGTATGGGTAAAAATACCCAAGTTGATGCAAAGGGCAAGGTTCTAGATGGGAAGCCCTGGCCTGAAGTAGAAGTACATTGCAGCGTAGCTTAGAAGGACAGCACAAGTTGGAAAAAGTGGCAGCCAAATGATGGACTACTGGCACTTGGCCTTCTATCACTCTCATGAGATGGTTTAGGCACAGCAGACCAGAGCTGCTCCGGAACTGAGTTTTTGGCAGAGGTGGGAATTGAACCCACAACCTTTTGGACCAGGTTATCAACCATAGCCGCGCGCTCTACCAACTGAGCTATTCAAGCAGGCTCTTTTAGGAATGGGCCTCAGGTTGGTATTGACTTTATTAGGCAGAAGATTGACTTCCAGCCCTGCCGGCCAATGCAGAGGCACTAGGGGACAATGGGTTATTACAGTCATCCAGAAGCAATAGCCGAAGGTACTAGGTTACTGTGGTGTAATGGTTAAAGCGCCGGTTTCTGCCCGTGGGGGTCTTGAGTTAAATCCTGGGTGGCTGACTTTTCAGGTTTCTTTATGCCTGTACAGAACCCTTTATTCTATGCAGATCTGCAATCTGCAATCTAGAGCGTACTCTACTTTCTTTTTGGCAGAATCGCACCAAAGCTACACTCGCTAGTCATCCTCTCAAATGCTTGTTTTTTGTAAGCTTGGCACAGAACACTGTCCCAATTAAGCAATTTGGCAAGGTCAACTTCAGGCTGATGCTAGGCAAACCCCAAAAAGTGTTCTGTATGGGGAAAAAATACCCAAGCTGATGCAAAGGGCAAGGTGCTAGATGGGGAAGCCCTGGCCTGAAGTAGAAGTACATTGCAGCGTAGCTTAGAAGGACAGCCCCAGTTGGAAAAAGGGGCAACCAAATGGAAGGCAGATGATGGACTTCTGGCACTAGACCTTCTATCACTCTCATGAGATGGTTTAGGCACAGCAGACCAGCACTGGAATTTAGTTTTTGGCAGAGGTGGGATTTGAACCTACAACCTTTTGGACCAGGTTATCAACCATAGCCGCGCGCTCTACCAACTGAGCTATTCAAGCAGGCTCTTTTAGGAATGGGCCTCAGGTTGGTATTGACTTTATTAGGCAGAAGATTGACTTCCATCCCTGCCGGCCAATGCAGAGGCACTAGGGGACAATGGGTTATTACAGTCATCCAGAACCAATAGCCGAAAGTACTAGGTTACTGTGCTGTAATGGTTAAAGCGCCGGTTTCTGCCCGTGGGGGTCTTGAGTTAAATCCCGGGTGGCTGACTTTTCAGCTTTCTTTATGCCTGTACAGAACCCTTTATTCTATGCAGATCTGCAATCTGCAATCTAGAGCGTATTCTACTTTCTTTTTGGCAGAATCGCACCAAAGATACACTCGCTAGTCAGCTTCTCAAATGCTTGTTTTTTTTAAGCTTGGCACAGAAAACTGTCCCAATTAAGCAATTTGCCAAGGTCAACTTCAGGCTGATGCTAGGCAAACCCTAAAAGAGTTCTGTATGGGGTAAAAATACCCAAGTTGATGCAAAGGGCAAGGTGCTTGATGGAGAAGCCCTGGCCTGAAGTAGAAGTACATTGCAGCGTAGCTTAGAAGGACAGCACAAGTTGAAAAAAGTGGCAGCCAAATGATGGACTACTGGCACTTGGCCTTCTATCACTCTCATGAGATGGTTTAGGCACAGCAGACCAGAGCTGCTCCGGTATGAGTTTTTGGCAGAGGTGGGAATTGAACCCACAACCTTTTGGACCAGGTTATCAACCATAGCCGCGCGCTCTACCAACTGTGCTATTCAAGCAGGCTCTTTTAGGAATGGGCCTCAGGTTGGTATTGACTTTATTAGGCAGAAGATTGACTTCCAGCCCTGCCGGCCAATGCAGAGGCACTAGGGGACAATGGGTTATTACAGTCATCCAGAAGCAATAGCCGAAGGTACTAGGTTACTGTGGTGTAATGGTTAAAGCGCCGGTTTCTGCCCGTGGGGGTCTTGAGTTAAATCCTGGGTGGCTGACTTTTCAGGTTTCTTTATGCCTGTACAGAACCCTTTATTCTATGCAGATCTGCAATCTGCAATCTAGAGCGTACTCTACTTTCTTTTTGGCAGAATCGCACCAAAGCTACACTCGCTAGTCATCCTCTCAAATGCTTGTTTTTTGTAAGCTTGGCACAGAACACTGTCCCAATTAAGCAATTTGGCAAGGTCAACTTCAGGCTGATGCTAGGCAAACCCCAAAATGTGTTCTGTATGGGGAAAAAATACCCAAGCTGATGCAAAGGGCAAGGTGCTAGATGGGGACGCCCTGACCTGAAGTAGAAGTACATTGCAGCGTAGCTTAGAAGGACAGCCCCAGTTGGAAAAAGGGGCAACCAAATGGAAGGCAGATGATGGACTTCTGGCACTAGCCCTTCTATCACTCTCATGAAATGGTTTAGGCACAGCAGACCCTAGGGGACAATGGGTTATTACAGTCATCCAGAACCAACAGCCGAAAGTACTAGGTTACTGTGCTGTAATGGTTAAAGCGCCGGTTTCTGCCCGTGGGGGTCTTGAGTTAAATCCCGGGTGGCTGACTTTTCAGGTTTCTTTATGCCTGTACAGAACCCTTTATTCTATGCAGATCTGCAATCTGCAATCTAGAGCGTATTCTACTTTCTTTTTGGCAGAATCGCACCAAAGATACACTCGCTAGTCAGCTTCTCAAATGCTTGTTTTTTTTAAGCTTGGCACAGAAAACTGTCCCAATTAAGCAATTTGCCAAGGTCAACTTCAGGCTGATGCTAGGCAAACCCTAAAAAGAGTTCTGTATGGGTAAAAATACCCAAGTTGATGCAAAGGGCAAGGTTCTAGATGGGAAGCCCTGGCCTGAAGTAGAAGTACATTGCAGCGTAGCTTAGAAGGACAGCACAAGTTGGAAAAAGTGGCAGCCAAATGATGGACTACTGGCACTTGGCCTTCTATCACTCTCATGAGATGGTTTAGGCACAGCAGACCAGAGCTGCTCCGGAACTGAGTTTTTGGCAGAGGTGGGAATTGAACCCACAACCTTTTGGACCAGGTTATCAACCATAGCCGCGCGCTCTACCAACTGAGCTATTCAAGCAGGCTCTTTTAGGAATGGGCCTCAGGTTGGTATTGACTTTATTAGGCAGAAGATTGACTTCCAGCCCTGCCGGCCAATGCAGAGGCACTAGGGGACAATGGGTTATTACAGTCATCCAGAAGCAATAGCCGAAGGTACTAGGTTACTGTGGTGTAATGGTTAAAGCGCCGGTTTCTGCCCGTGGGGGTCTTGAGTTAAATCCTGGGTGGCTGACTTTTCAGGTTTCTTTATGCCTGTACAGAACCCTTTATTCTATGCAGATCTGCAATCTGCAATCTAGAGCGTACTCTACTTTCTTTTTGGCAGAATCGCACCAAAGCTACACTCGCTAGTCATCCTCTCAAATGCTTGTTTTTTGTAAGCTTGGCACAGAACACTGTCCCAATTAAGCAATTTGGCAAGGTCAACTTCAGGCTGATGCTAGGCAAACCCCAAAAAGTGTTCTGTATGGGGAAAAAATACCCAAGCTGATGCAAAGGGCAAGGTGCTAGATGGGGAAGCCCTGGCCTGAAGTAGAAGTACATTGCAGCGTAGCTTAGAAGGACAGCCCCAGTTGGAAAAAGGGGCAACCAAATGGAAGGCAGATGATGGACTTCTGGCACTAGACCTTCTATCACTCTCATGAGATGGTTTAGGCACAGCAGACCAGCACTGGAATTTAGTTTTTGGCAGAGGTGGGATTTGAACCTACAACCTTTTGGACCAGGTTATCAACCATAGCCGCGCGCTCTACCAACTGAGCTATTCAAGCAGGCTCTTTTAGGAATGGGCCTCAGGTTGGTATTGACTTTATTAGGCAGAAGATTGACTTCCATCCCTGCCGGCCAATGCAGAGGCACTAGGGGACAATGGGTTATTACAGTCATCCAGAACCAATAGCCGAAAGTACTAGGTTACTGTGCTGTAATGGTTAAAGCGCCGGTTTCTGCCCGTGGGGGTCTTGAGTTAAATCCCGGGTGGCTGACTTTTCAGCTTTCTTTATGCCTGTACAGAACCCTTTATTCTATGCAGATCTGCAATCTGCAATCTAGAGCGTATTCTACTTTCTTTTTGGCAGAATCGCACCAAAGATACACTCGCTAGTCAGCTTCTCAAATGCTTGTTTTTTTTAAGCTTGGCACAGAAAACTGTCCCAATTAAGCAATTTGCCAAGGTCAACTTCAGGCTGATGCTAGGCAAACCCTAAAAAGAGTTCTGTATGGGTAAAAATACCCAAGTTGATGGAAAGGGCAAGGTTCTAGATGGGGAAGCCCTGGCCTGAAGTAGAAGTACATAGCAGCGTAGCTTAGAAGGACAGCACAAGTTGGAAAAAGTGGCAGCCAAATGAAGGACTACTGGCACTTGGCCTTCTATCACTCTCATGAGATGGTTTAGGCACAGCAGACCAGAGCTGCTCCGGAACTGAGTTTTTGGCAGAGGTGGGAATTGAACCCACAACCTTTTGGACCAGGTTATCAACCATAGCCGCGCGCTCTACCAACTGAGCTATTCAAGCAGGCTCTTTTAGGAATGGGCCTCAGGTTGGTATTGACTTTATTAGGCAGAAGATTGACTTCCAGCCCTGCTGGCCAATGCAGAGGCACTAGGGGACAATGGGTTATTACAGTCATCCAGAACCAATAGCCGAAGGTACTAGGTTACTGTGGTGTAATGGTTAAAGCGCCGGTTTCTGCCCGTGGGGGTCTTGAGTTAAATCCTGGGTGGCTGACTTTTCAGGTTTCTTTATGCCTGTACAGAACCCTTTATTCTATGCAGATCTGCAATCTGCAATCTAGAGCGTATTCTACTTTCTTTTTGGCAGAATCGCACCAAAGCTACACTCGCTAGTCAGCTTCTCAAATGCTTGTTTTTTTTAAGCTTGGCACAGAAAACTGTCCCAATTAAGCAATTTGCCAAGGTCAACTTCAGGCTGATGCTAGGCAAACCCTAACAAGAGTTCTGTATGGGGTAAAAATACCCAAGTTGATGCAAAGGGCAAGGTGCTTGATGGAGAAGCCCTGGCCTGAAGTAGAAGTACAAAGCAGCGTAGCTTAGAAGGACAGCACAAGTTGGAAAAAGTGGCAGCCAAATGATGGACTACTGGCACTTTGCCTTCTATCACCCTCATGAGATGGTTTAGGCACAGCAGACCAGAGCTGCTCCGGAACTGAGTTTTTGGCAGAGGTGGGAATTGAACCAACAACCTTTTGGACCAGGTTATTAACCATAGCCGCGCGCTCTACCAACTGAGCTATTCAAGCAGGCTCTTTTAGTAATGGGCCTCAGGTTGGTATTGACTTTATTAGGCAGAAGATTGACTTCCAGCTCTGCCGGCCAATGCAGAGGCACTAGGGGACAATGGGTTATTACAGTCATCCAGAACCAATAGCCGAAGGTACTAGGTTACTGTGGTGTAATGGTTAAAGCGCCGGTTTCTGCCCGTGGGGGTCTTGAGTTAAATCCTGGGTGGCTGACTTTTCAGGTTTCTTTATGCCTGTACAGAACCCTTTATTCTATGCAGATCTGCATTCTGCAATCTAGAGCGTACTCTACTTTCTTTTTGGCAGAATCGCACCAAAGCTACACTCGCTAGTCATCCTCTCAAATGCTTGTTTTTTGTAAGCTTGGCACAGAACACTGTCCCAATTAAGCAATTTGGCAAGGTCAACTTCAGGCTGATGCTAGGCAAACCCCAAAAAGTGTTCTGTATGGGGAAAAAATACCCAAGCTGATGCAAAGGGCAAGGTGCTAGATGGGGAAGCCCTGGCCTGAAGTAGAAGTACATTGCAGCGTAGCTTAGAAGGACAGCCCCAGTTGGAAAAAGGGGCAGCCAAATGGAAGGCAGATGATGGACTTCTGGCACTAGCCCTTCTATCACTCTCATGAGATGGTTTAGGCACAGCAGACCGGCACTGGAATTTAGTTTTTGGCAGAGGTGGGATTAGAACCCACAACCTTTTGGACCAGGTTATCAACCATAGCCGCGCGCTCTACCAACTGAGCTATTCAAGCAGGCTCTTTTAGGAATGGGCCTCAGGTTGGTAATGACTTTATTAGGCAGAAGATTGACTTCCATCCCTGCCGGCCAATGCAGAGGCACTAGGGGACAATGGGTTATTACAGTCATCCAGAACCAATAGCCGAAAGTACTAGGTTACTGTGCTGTAATGGTTAAAGCGCCGGTTTCTGCCCGTGGGGGTCTTGAGTTTAATCCCGGGTGGCTGACTTTTCAGCTTTCTTTATGCCTGTACAGAACCCTTTATTCTATGCAGATCTGCAATCTGCAATCTAGAGCGTATTCTACTTTCTTTTTGGCAGAATCGCACCAAAGATACACTCGCTAGTCAGCTTCTCAAATGCTTGTTTTTTTTAAGCTTGGCACAGAAAACTGTCCCAATTAAGCAATTTGCCAAGGTCAACTTCAGGCTGATGCTAGGCAAACCCTAAAAAGAGTTCTGTATGGGTAAAAATACCCAAGTTGATGGAAAGGGCAAGGTTCTAGATGGGGAAGCCCTGGCCTGAAGTAGAAGTACATAGCAGCGTAGCTTAGAAGGACAGCACAAGTTGGAAAAAGTGGCAGCCAAATGATGGACTACTGGCACTTTGCCTTCTATCACCCTCATGAGATGGTTTAGGCACAGCAGACCAGAGCTGCTCCAGAACTGAGTTTTTGGCAGAGGTGGGAATTGAACCCACAACCTTTTGGACCAGGTTATCAACCATAGCCGCGCGCTCTACCAACTGAGCTATTCAAGCAGGCTCTTTTAGGAATGGGCCTCAGGTTGGTATTGACTTTATTAGGCAGAAGATTGACTTCCATCCCTGCCGGCCAATGCAGAGGCACTAGGGGACAATGGGTTATTACAGTCATCCAGAACCAATAGCCGAAAGTACTAGGTTACTGTGCTGTAATGGTTAAAGCGCTGGTTTCTGCCCGTGGGGGTCTTGAGTTAAATCCCGGGTGGCTGACTTTTCAGCTTTCTTTATGCCTGTACAGAACCCTTTATTCTATGCAGATCTGCAATCTGCAATCTAGAGCGTATTCTACTTTCTTTTTGGCAGAATCGCACCAAAGATACACTCGCTAGTCAGCTTCTCAAATGCTTGTTTTTTTTAAGCTTGGCACAGAAAACTGTCCCAATTAAGCAATTTGCCAAGGTCAACTTCAGGCTGATGCTAGGCAAACCCTAAAAGAGTTCTGTATGGGGTAAAAATACCCAAGTTGATGCAAAGGGCAAGGTGCTTGATGGAGAAGCCCTGGCCTGAAGTAGAAGTACATTGCAGCGTAGCTTAGAAGGACAGCACAAGTTGAAAAAAGTGGCAGCCAAATGATGGACTACTGGCACTTGGCCTTCTATCACTCTCATGAGATGGTTTAGGCACAGCAGACCAGAGCTGCTCCGGTACTGAGTTTTTGGCAGAGGTGGGAATTGAACCCACAACCTTTTGGACCAGGTTATCAACCATAGCCGCGCGCTCTACCAACTGTGCTATTCAAGCAGGCTCTTTTAGGAATGGGCCTCAGGTTGGTATTGACTTTATTAGGCAGAAGATTGACTTCCAGCCCTGCCGGCCAATGCAGAGGCACTAGGGGACAATGGGTTATTACAGTCATCCAGAAGCAATAGCCGAAGGTACTAGGTTACTGTGGTGTAATGGTTAAAGCGCCGGTTTCTGCCCGTGGGGGTCTTGAGTTAAATCCTGGGTGGCTGACTTTTCAGGTTTCTTTATGCCTGTACAGAACCCTTTATTCTATGCAGATCTGCAATCTGCAATCTAGAGCGTACTCTACTTTCTTTTTGGCAGAATCGCACCAAAGCTACACTCGCTAGTCATCCTCTCAAATGCTTGTTTTTTGTAAGCTTGGCACAGAACACTGTCCCAATTAAGCAATTTGGCAAGGTCAACTTCAGGCTGATGCTAGGCAAACCCCAAAATGTGTTCTGTATGGGGAAAAAATACCCAAGCTGATGCAAAGGGCAAGGTGCTAGATGGGGACGCCCTGACCTGAAGTAGAAGTACATTGCAGCGTAGCTTAGAAGGACAGCCCCAGTTGGAAAAAGGGGCAACCAAATGGAAGGCAGATGATGGACTTCTGGCACTAGCCCTTCTATCACTCTCATGAAATGGTTTAGGCACAGCAGACCCTAGGGGACAATGGGTTATTACAGTCATCCAGAACCAACAGCCGAAAGTACTAGGTTACTGTGCTGTAATGGTTAAAGCGCCGGTTTCTACCCGTGGGGGTCTTGAGTTAAATCCCGGGTGGCTGACTTTTCAGGTTTCTTTATGCCTGTACAGAACCCTTTATTCTATGCAGATCTGCAATCTGCAATCTAGAGCGTATTCTACTTTCTTTTTGGCAGAATCGCACCAAAGATACACTCGCTAGTCAGCTTCTCAAATGCTTGTTTTTTTTAAGCTTGGCACAGAAAACTGTCCCAATTAAGCAATTTGCCATGGTCAACTTCAGGCTGATGCTAGGCAAACCCTAAAAAGAGTTCTGTATGGGTAAAAATACCCAAGTTGATGCAAAGGGCAAGGTTCTAGATGGGAAGCCCTGGCCTGAAGTAGAAGTACATTGCAGCGTAGCTTAGAAGGACAGCACAAGTTGGAAAAAGTGGCAGCCAAATGATGGACTACTGGCACTTGGCCTTCTATCACTCTCATGAGATGGTTTAGGCACAGCAGACCAGAGCTGCTCCGGAACTGAGTTTTTGGCAGAGGTGGGAATTGAACCCACAACCTTTTGGACCAGGTTATCAACCATAGCCGCGCGCTCTACCAACTGAGCTATTCAAGCAGGCTCTTTTAGGAATGGGCCTCAGGTTGGTATTGACTTTATTAGGCAGAAGATTGACTTCCAGCCCTGCCGGCCAATGCAGAGGCACTAGGGGACAATGGGTTATTACAGTCATCCAGAAGCAATAGCCGAAGGTACTAGGTTACTGTGGTGTAATGGTTAAAGTGCCGGTTTCTGCCCGTGGGGGTCTTGAGTTAAATCCTGGGTGGCTGACTTTTCAGGTTTCTTTATGCCTGTACAGAACCCTTTATTCTATGCAGATCTGCAATCTGCAATCTAGAGCGTACTCTACTTTCTTTTTGGCAGAATCGCACCAAAGCTACACTCGCTAGTCATCCTCTCAAATGCTTGTTTTTTGTAAGCTTGGCACAGAACACTGTACCAATTAAGCAATTTGGCAAGGTCAACTTCAGGCTGATGCTAGGCAAACCCCAAAAAGTGTTCTGTATGGGGAAAAAATACCCAAGCTGATGCAAAGGGCAAGGTGCTAGATGGGGAAGCCCTGGCCTGAAGTAGAAGTACATTGCAGCGTAGCTTAGAAGGACAGCCCCAGTTGGAAAAAGGGGCAGCCAAATGGAAGGCAGATGATGGACTTCTGGCACTAGACCTTCTATCACTCTCATGAGATGGTTTAGGCACAGCAGACCGGCACTGGAATTTAGTTTTTGGCAGAGGTGGGATTTGAACCTACAACCTTTTGGACCAGGTTATCAACCATAGCCGCGCGCTCTACCAACTGAGCTATTCAAGCAGGCTCTTTTAGGAATGGGCCTCAGGTTGGTATTGACTTTATTAGGCAGAAGATTGACTTCCATCCCTGCCGGCCAATGCAGAGGCACTAGGGGACAATGGGTTATTACAGTCATCCAGAACCAATAGCCGAAAGTACTAGGTTACTGTGCTGTAATGGTTAAAGCGCCGGTTTCTGCCCGTGGGGGTCTTGAGTTAAATCCCGGGTGGCTGACTTTTCAGCTTTCTTTATGCCTGTACAGAACCCTTTATTCTATGCAGATCTGCAATCTGCAATCTAGAGCGTATTCTACTTTCTTTTTGGCAGAATCGCACCAAAGATACACTCGCTAGTCAGCTTCTCAAATGCTTGTTTTTTTTAAGCTTGGCACAGAAAACTGTCCCAATTAAGCAATTTGCCAAGGTCAACTTCAGGCTGATGCTAGGCAAACCCTAAAAAGAGTTCTGTATGGGTAAAAATACCCAAGTTGATGGAAAGGGCAAGGTTCTAGATGGGGAAGCCCTGGCCTGAAGTAGAAGTACATAGCAGCGTAGCTTAGAAGGACAGCACAAGTTGGAAAAAGTGGCAGCCAAATGAAGGACTACTGGCACTTGGCCTTCTATCACTCTCATGAGATGGTTTAGGCACAGCAGACCAGAGCTGCTCCGGAACTGAGTTTTTGGCAGAGGTGGGAATTGAACCCACAACCTTTTGGACCAGGTTATCAACCATAGCCGCGCGCTCTACCAACTGAGCTATTCAAGCAGGCTCTTTTAGGAATGGGCCTCAGGTTGGTATTGACTTTATTAGGCAGAAGATTGACTTCCAGCCCTGCCGGCCAATGCAGAGGCACTAGGGGACAATGGGTTATTACAGTCATCCAGAAACAATCGCCGAAGGTACTAGGTTACTGTGGTGTAATGGTTAAAGCGCCGGTTTCTGCCCGTGGGGGTCTTGAGTTAAATCCTGGGTGGCTGACTTTTCAGGTTTCTTTATGCCTGTACAGATCCCTTTATTCTATGCAGATCTGCAATCTGCAATCTAGAGCGTATTCTACTTTCTTTTTGGCAGAATCGCACCAAAGCTACACTCGCTAGTCAGCTTCTCAAATGCTTGTTTTTTTTAAGCTTGGCACAGAAAACTGTCCCAATTAAGCAATTTGCCAAGGTCAACTTCAGGCTGATGCTAGGCAAACCCTAAAAAGAGTTCTGTATGGGGTAAAAATACCCAAGTTGATGCAAAGGGCAAGGTGCTTGATGGAGAAGCCCTGGCCTGAAGTAGAAGTACATAGCAGCGTAGCTTAGAAGGACAGCACAAGTTGGAAAAAGTGGCAGCCAAATGATGGACTACTGGCACTTTGCCTTCTATCACCCTCATGAGATGGTTTAGGCACAGCAGACCAGAGCTGCTCCGGAACTGAGTTTTTGGCAGAGGTGGGAATTGAACCCACAACCTTTTGGACCAGGTTATTAACCATAGCCGCGCGCTCTACCAACTGAGCTATTCAAGCAGGCTCTTTTAGTAATGGGCCTCAGGTTGGTATTGACTTTATTAGGCAGAAGATTGACTTCCAGCTCTGCCGGCCAATGCAGAGGCACTAGGGGACAATGGGTTATTACAGTCATCCAGAACCAATAGCCGAAGGTACTAGGTTACTGTGGTGTAATGGTTAAAGCGCCGGTTTCTGCCCGTGGGGGTCTTGAGTTAAATCCTGGGTGGCCGACTTTTCAGGTTTCTTTATGCCTGTACAGAACCCTTTATTCTATGCAGATCTGCATTCTGCAATCTAGAGCGTACTCTACTTTCTTTTTGGCAGAATCGCACCAAAGCTACACTCGCTAGTCATCCTCTCAAATGCTTGTTTTTTGTAAGCTTGGCACAGAACACTGTCCCAATTAAGCAATTTGGCAAGGTCAACTTCAGGCTGATGCTAGGCAAACCCCAAAAAGTGTTCTGTATGGGGAAAAAATACCCAAGCTGATGCAAAGGGCAAGGTGCTAGATGGGGAAGCCCTGGCCTGAAGTAGAAGTACATTGCAGCGTAGCTTAGAAGGACAGCCCCAGTTGGAAAAAGGGGCAGCCAAATGGAAGGCAGATGATGGACTTCTGGCACTAGCCCTTCTATCACTCTCATGAGATGGTTTAGGCAGAGCAGACCGGCACTGGAATTTAGTTTTTGGCAGAGGTGGGATTTGAACCCACAACCTTTTGGACCAGGTTATCAACCATAGCCGCGCGCTCTACCAACTGAGCTATTCAAGCAGGCTCTTTTAGGAATGGGCCTCAGGTTGGTATTGACTTTATTAGGCAGAAGATTGACTTCCATCCCTGCCGGCCAATGCAGAGGCACTAGGGGACAATGGGTTATTACAGTCATCCAGAACCAATAGCCGAAAGTACTAGGTTACTGTGCTGTAATGGTTAAAGCGCCGGTTTCTGCCCGTGGGGGTCTTGAGTTAAATCCCGGGTGGCTGACTTTTCAGCTTTCTTTATGCCTGTACAGAACACTTTATTCTATGCAGATCTGCAATCTGCAATCTAGAGCGTATTCTACTTTCTTTTTGGCAGAATCGCACCAAAGATACACTCGCTAGTCAGCTTCTCAAATGCTTGTTTTTTTTAAGCTTGGCACAGAAAACTGTCCCAATTAAGCAATTTGCCATGGTCAACTTCAGGCTGATGCTAGGCAAACCCTAAAAAGAGTTCTGTATGGGTAAAAATACCCAAGTTGATGCAAAGGGCAAGGTTCTAGATGGGGAAGCCCTGGCCTGAAGTAGAAGTACATTGCAGCGTAGCTTAGAAGGACAGCACAAGTTGGAAAAAGTGGCAGCCAAATGATGGACTACTGGCACTTGGCCTTCTATCACTCTCATGAGATGGTTTAGGCACAGCAGACCAGAGCTGCTCCGGAACTGAGTTTTTGGCAGAGGTGGGAATTGAACCCACAACCTTTTGGACCAGGTTATCAACCATAGCCGCGCGCTCTACCAACTGAGCTATTCAAGCAGGCTCTTTTAGGAATGGGCCTCAGGTTGGTATTGACTTTATTAGGCAGAAGATTGACTTCCAGCCCTGCCGGCCAATGCAGAGGCACTAGGGGACAATGGGTTATTACAGTCATCCAGAAGCAATAGCCGAAGGTACTAGGTTACTGTGGTGTAATGGTTAAAGCGCCGGTTTCTGCCCGTGGGGGTCTTGAGTTAAATCCTGGGTGGCTGACTTTTCAGGTTTCTTTATGCCTGTACAGAACCCTTTATTCTATGCAGATCTGCAATCTGCAATCTAGAGCGTACTCTACTTTCTTTTTGGCAGAATCGCACCAAAGCTACACTCGCTAGTCATCCTCTCAAATGCTTGTTTTTTGTAAGCTTGGCACAGAACACTGTCCCAATTAAGCAATTTGGCAAGGTCAACTTCAGGCTGATGCTAGGCAAACCCCAAAAAGTGTTCTGTATGGGGAAAAAATACCCAAGCTGATGCAAAGGGCAAGGTGCTAGATGGGGACGCCCTGGCCTGAAGTAGAAGTACATTGCAACGTAGCTTAGAAGGACAGCCCCAGTTGGAAAAAGGGGCAACCAAATGGAAGGCAGATGATGGACTTCTGGCACTAGCCCTTCTATCACTCTCATGAGATGGTTTAGGCACAGCAGACCGGCACTGGAATTTAGTTTTTGGCAGAGGTGGGATTTGTACCCACAACCTTTTGGACCAGGTTATCAACCATAGCCGCGCGCTCTACCAACTGAGCTATTCAAGCAGGCTCTTTAAGGAATGGGCCTCAGGTTGGTATTGACTTTATTAGGCAGAAGATTGACTTCCATCCCTGCCGGCCAATGCAGAGGCACTAGGGGACAATGGGTTATTACAGTCATCCAGAACCAATAGCCGAAAGTACTAGGTTACTGTGCTGTAATGGTTAAAGCGCCGGTTTCTGCCCGTGGGGGTCTTGAGTTAAATCCCGGGTGGCTGACTTTTCAGCTTTCTTTATGCCTGTACAGAACCCTTTATTCTATGCAGATCTGCAATCTGCAATCTAGAGCGTATTCTACTTTCTTTTTGGCAGAATCGCACCAAAGATACACTCGCTAGTCAGCTTCTCAAATGCTTGTTTTTTTTAAGCTTGGCACAGAAAACTGTCCCAATTAAGCAATTTGCCAAGGTCAACTTCAGGCTGATGCTAGGCAAACCCTAAAAAGAGTTCTGTATGGGTAAAAATACCCAAGTTGATGGAAAGGGCAAGGTTCTAGATGGGGAAGCCCTGGCCTGAAGTAGAAGTACATAGCAGCGTAGCTTAGAAGGACAGCACAAGTTGGAAAAAGTGGCAGCCAAATGATGGACTACTGGCACTTGGCCTTCTATCACCCTCATGAGATGGTTTAGGCACAGCAGACCAGAGCTGCTCCAGAACTGAGTTTTTGGCAGAGGTGGGAACTGAACCCACAACCTTTTGGACCAGGTTATCAACCATAGCCGCGCGCTCTACCAACTGAGCTATTCAAGCAGGCTCTTTTAGGAATGGGCCTCAGGTTGGTATTGACTTTATTAGACAGAAGATTGACTTCCATCCCTGCCGGCCAATGCAGAGGCACTAGGGGACAATGGGTTATTACAGTCATCCAGAACCAATAGCCGAAAGTACTAGGTTACTGTGCTGTAATGGTTAAAGCGCTGGTTTCTGCCCGTGGGGGTCTTGAGTTAAATCCCGGGTGGCTGACTTTTCAGCTTTCTTTATGCCTGTACAGAACCCTTTATTCTATGCAGATCTGCAATCTGCAATCTAGAGCGTATTCTACTTTCTTTTTGGCAGAATCGCACCAAAGATACACTCGCTAGTCAGCTTCTCAAATGCTTGTTTTTTTTAAGCTTGGCACAGAAAACTGTCCCAATTAAGCAATTTGCCAAGGTCAACTTCAGGCTGATGCTAGGCAAACCCTAAAAGAGTTCTGTATGGGGTAAAAATACCCAAGTTGATGCAAAGGGCAAGGTGCTTGATGGAGAAGCCCTGGCCTGAAGTAGAAGTACATTGCAGCGTAGCTTAGAAGGACAGCACAAGTTGAAAAAAGTGGCAGCCAAATGATGGACTACTGGCACTTGGCCTTCTATCACTCTCATGAGATGGTTTAGGCACAGCAGACCAGAGCTGCTCCGGTACTGAGTTTTTGGCAGAGGTGGGAATTGAACCCACAACCTTTTGGACCAGGTTATCAACCATAGCCGCGCGCTCTACCAACTGTGCTATTCAAGCAGGCTCTTTTAGGAATGGGCCTCAGGTTGGTATTGACTTTATTAGGCAGAAGATTGACTTCCAGCCCTGCCGGCCAATGCAGAGGCACTAGGGGACAATGGGTTATTACAGTCATCCAGAAGCAATAGCCGAAGGTACTAGGTTACTGTGGTGTAATGGTTAAAGCGCCGGTTTCTGCCCGTGGGGGTCTTGAGTTAAATCCTGGGTGGCTGACTTTTCAGGTTTCTTTATGCCTGTACAGAACCCTTTATTCTATGCAGATCTGCAATCTGCAATCTAGAGCGTACTCTACTTTCTTTTTGGCAGAATCGCACCAAAGCTACACTCGCTAGTCATCCTCTCAAATGCTTGTTTTTTGTAAGCTTGGCACAGAACACTGTCCCAATTAAGCAATTTGGCAAGGTCAACTTCAGGCTGATGCTAGGCAAACCCCAAAATGTGTTCTGTATGGGGAAAAAATACCCAAGCTGATGCAAAGGGCAAGGTGCTAGATGGGGACGCCCTGACCTGAAGTAGAAGTACATTGCAGCGTAGCTTAGAAGGACAGCCCCAGTTGGAAAAAGGGGCAACCAAATGGAAGGCAGATGATGGACTTCTGGCACTAGCCCTTCTATCACTCTCATGAAATGGTTTAGGCACAGCAGACCCTAGGGGACAATGGGTTATTACAGTCATCCAGAACCAACAGCCGAAAGTACTAGGTTACTGTGCTGTAATGGTTAAAGCGCCGGTTTCTGCCCGTGGGGGTCTTGAGTTAAATCCCGGGTGGCTGACTTTTCAGGTTTCTTTATGCCTGTACAGAACCCTTTATTCTATGCAGATCTGCAATCTGCAATCTAGAGCGTATTCTACTTTCTTTTTGGCAGAATCGCACCAAAGATACACTCGCTAGTCAGCTTCTCAAATGCTTGTTTTTTTTAAGCTTGGCACAGAAAACTGTCCCAATTAAGCAATTTGCCAAGGTCAACTTCAGGCTGATGCTAGGCAAACCCTAAAAAGAGTTCTGTATGGGTAAAAATACCCAAGTTGATGCAAAGGGCAAGGTTCTAGATGGGAAGCCCTGGCCTGAAGTAGAAGTACATTGCAGCGTAGCTTAGAAGGACAGCACAAGTTGGAAAAAGTGGCAGCCAAATGATGGACTACTGGCACTTGGCCTTCTATCACTCTCATGAGATGGTTTAGGCACAGCAGACCAGAGCTGCTCCGGAACTGAGTTTTTGGCAGAGGTGGGAATTGAACCCACAACCTTTTGGACCAGGTTATCAACCATAGCCGCGCGCTCTACCAACTGAGCTATTCAAGCAGGCTCTTTTAGGAATGGGCCTCAGGTTGGTATTGACTTTATTAGGCAGAAGATTGACTTCCAGCCCTGCCGGCCAATGCAGAGGCACTAGGGGACAATGGGTTATTACAGTCATCCAGAAGCAATAGCCGAAGGTACTAGGTTACTGTGGTGTAATGGTTAAAGCGCCGGTTTCTGCCCGTGGGGGTCTTGAGTTAAATCCTGGGTGGCTGACTTTTCAGGTTTCTTTATGCCTGTACAGAACCCTTTATTCTATGCAGATCTGCAATCTGCAATCTAGAGCGTACTCTACTTTCTTTTTGGCAGAATCGCACCAAAGCTACACTCGCTAGTCATCCTCTCAAATGCTTGTTTTTTGTAAGCTTGGCACAGAACACTGTCCCAATTAAGCAATTTGGCAAGGTCAACTTCAGGCTGATGCTAGGCAAACCCCAAAAAGTGTTCTGTATGGGGAAAAAATACCCAAGCTGATGCAAAGGGCAAGGTGCTAGATGGGGAAGCCCTGGCCTGAAGTAGAAGTACATTGCAGCGTAGCTTAGAAGGACAGCCCCAGTTGGAAAAAGGGGCAACCAAATGGAAGGCAGATGATGGACTTCTGGCACTAGACCTTCTATCACTCTCATGAGATGGTTTAGGCACAGCAGACCAGCACTGGAATTTAGTTTTTGGCAGAGGTGGGATTTGAACCTACAACCTTTTGGACCAGGTTATCAACCATAGCCGCGCGCTCTACCAACTGAGCTATTCAAGCAGGCTCTTTTAGGAATGGGCCTCAGGTTGGTATTGACTTTATTAGGCAGAAGATTGACTTCCATCCCTGCCGGCCAATGCAGAGGCACTAGGGGACAATGGGTTATTACAGTCATCCAGAACCAATAGCCGAAAGTACTAGGTTACTGTGCTGTAATGGTTAAAGCGCCGGTTTCTGCCCGTGGGGGTCTTGAGTTAAATCCCGGGTGGCTGACTTTTCAGCTTTCTTTATGCCTGTACAGAACCCTTTATTCTATGCAGATCTGCAATCTGCAATCTAGAGCGTATTCTACTTTCTTTTTGGCAGAATCGCACCAAAGATACACTCGCTAGTCAGCTTCTCAAATGCTTGTTTTTTTTAAGCTTGGCACAGAAAACTGTCCCAATTAAGCAATTTGCCAAGGTCAACTTCAGGCTGATGCTAGGCAAACCCTAAAAAGAGTTCTGTATGGGTAAAAATACCCAAGTTGATGGAAAGGGCAAGGTTCTAGATGGGGAAGCCCTGGCCTGAAGTAGAAGTACATAGCAGCGTAGCTTAGAAGGACAGCACAAGTTGGAAAAAGTGGCAGCCAAATGAAGGACTACTGGCACTTGGCCTTCTATCACTCTCATGAGATGGTTTAGGCACAGCAGACCAGAGCTGCTCCGGAACTGAGTTTTTGGCAGAGGTGGGAATTGAACCCACAACCTTTTGGACCAGGTTATCAACCATAGCCGCGCGCTCTACCAACTGAGCTATTCAAGCAGGCTCTTTTAGGAATGGGCCTCAGGTTGGTATTGACTTTATTAGGCAGAAGATTGACTTCCAGCCCTGCTGGCCAATGCAGAGGCACTAGGGGACAATGGGTTATTACAGTCATCCAGAACCAATAGCCGAAGGTACTAGGTTACTGTGGTGTAATGGTTAAAGCGCCGGTTTCTGCCCGTGGGGGTCTTGAGTTAAATCCTGGGTGGCTGACTTTTCAGGTTTCTTTATGCCTGTACAGAACCCTTTATTCTATGCAGATCTGCAATCTGCAATCTAGAGCGTATTCTACTTTCTTTTTGGCAGAATCGCACCAAAGCTACACTCGCTAGTCAGCTTCTCAAATGCTTGTTTTTTTTAAGCTTGGCACAGAAAACTGTCCCAATTAAGCAATTTGCCAAGGTCAACTTCAGGCTGATGCTAGGCAAACCCTAACAAGAGTTCTGTATGGGGTAAAAATACCCAAGTTGATGCAAAGGGCAAGGTGCTTGATGGAGAAGCCCTGGCCTGAAGTAGAAGTACAAAGCAGCGTAGCTTAGAAGGACAGCACAAGTTGGAAAAAGTGGCAGCCAAATGATGGACTACTGGCACTTTGCCTTCTATCACCCTCATGAGATGGTTTAGGCACAGCAGACCAGAGCTGCTCCGGAACTGAGTTTTTGGCAGAGGTGGGAATTGAACCCACAACCTTTTGGACCAGGTTATTAACCATAGCCGCGCGCTCTACCAACTGAGCTATTCAAGCAGGCTCTTTTAGTAATGGGCCTCAGCTTGGTATTGACTTTATTAGGCAGAAGATTGACTTCCAGCTCTGCCGGCCAATGCAGAGGCACTAGGTGACAATGGGTTATTACAGTCATCCAGAACCAATAGCCGAAGGTACTAGGTTACTGTGGTGTAATGGTTAAAGCGCCGGTTTCTGCCCGTGGGGGTCTTGAGTTTAATCCCGGGTGGCTGACTTTTCAGCTTTCTTTATGCCTGTACAGAACCCTTTATTCTATGCAGATCTGCAATCTGCAATCTAGAGCGTATTCTACTTTCTTTTTGGCAGAATCGCACCAAAGATACACTCGCTAGTCAGCTTCTCAAATGCTTGTTTTTTTTAAGCTTGGCACAGAAAACTGTCCCAATTAAGCAATTTGCCAAGGTCAACTTCAGGCTGATGCTAGGCAAACCCTAAAAAGAGTTCTGTATGGGTAAAAATACCCAAGTTGATGGAAAGGGCAAGGTTCTAGATGGGGAAGCCCTGGCCTGAAGTAGAAGTACATAGCAGCGTAGCTTAGAAGGACAGCACAAGTTGGAAAAAGTGGCAGCCAAATGATGGACTACTGGCACTTGGCCTTCTATCAGTCTCATGAGATGGTTTAGGCACAGCAGACCAGAGCTGCTCCGGAACTGAGTTTTTGGCAGTTTTTGGAATTGAACCCACAACCTTTTGGACCAGGTTATCAACCATAGCCGCGCGCTCTACCAATTGAGCTATTCAAGCAGGTTCTTTTAGGAACGGGCCTCAGGTTGGTATTGACTTTATTAGGCAGAAGATTGACTTCCAGCCCTGCCGGCCAATGCAGAGGCACTAGGGGACAATGGGTTATTACAGTCATCCAGAAGCAATAGCCGAAGGTACTAGGTTACTGTGGTGTAATGGTTAAAGCGCTGGATTCTGCCCGTGGGGGTCTTGAGTTAAATATCGGGTGGCTGACCAAGTTGATGCAAAGGGCAAGGTGCTAGATGGGGAAGCCCTGGCCTGAAGTAGAAGTACATAGCAGCGTAGCTTAGAAGGACAGCACAAGTTGGAAAAAGTGGCAGCCAAATGATGGACTTCTGGCACTTGCCCTTCTATCACTCTCATGAGATAGTTTAGGCACAGCAGACCAGAGCTGCTCCGGAACTGAGTTTTTGGCAGAGGGGGGAATTGAACCCACAACCTTTTGGACCAGGTTATTAACCATAGCCGTGCGCTCTACCAACTGAGCTATTCAAGCAGGCTCTTTTAGTACTGTGGTGTAATGGTTAAAGCGCCGGTTTCTGCCCGTGGGGTCTTGAGTTCAAATCTCGGGTGGCTGACTTTTCAGGTTTCTTTATGCCTGTACAGAACCCTTTATTCTATGCAGATCTGCAATCTGCAATCTAGAGCGTACTCTACTTTCTTTTTGGCAGAATCGCACCAAAGCTACACTCGCTAGTCAGCTTCTCAAATGCTTGTTTTTTTTAAGCTTGGCACAGACCACTGTCCCAATTAAGCAATTTGCCAAGGTCAGCTTCAGGCTGATGCTAGGCAAACCCCAAAAAGAGTTCTGTATGGGGAAAAAATACTCAAGTTGATGCAAAGGGCAAGGTGCTAGATGGGGAAGCCCTGACCTGAAGTAAAAGTACATAGCAGCGTATCTTAGAAGGACAGCCCCAGTTGGAAAAAGGGGCAGCCAAATGGAAGGCAGATGATGGGCGTCTGGCACTTGGCCTTCTATCACTCTCATGAGATGGTTGATGCACAGCAGACCAGAGCTGCTCCGGATCTGAGTTTTTGGCAGAGGTGGGAATTGAACCCGCAACCTTTTGGACCAGGTTATTAACCATAGCCGTGTGCTCTACCAACTGAGCTATTCAAGCAGGCTCTTTTAGGACTGGGCCTCAGGTTGGTATTGACTTTATTAGGCTGAAGATTGACTTCCAGCCCTGCCGGTCAATGCAGAGGCACTAGGGGACAATGGGTTATTACAGTCATCCAGAACCAAGAGCAGAGGGTACTATGTTACTGTGGTGTAATGGTTAAAGCGCCGGTTTCTGCCCATGGGGTCTTGAGTTCAAATCTCGGGTGGCTGACATTTCAGGTTTCTTTATGCCTGTACAGACCACTGTCCCAATTAAGCAATTTGCCAAGGTCAGCTTCAGGCTGATGCTAGGCAAACCCCAAAAAGAGTTCTGTATGGGGAAAAAATACTCAAGTTGATGCAAAGGGCAAGGTGCTAGATGGGGAAGCCCTGACCTGAAGTAGAAGTACATAGCAGCGTATCTTAGAAGGACAGCCCCAGTTGGAAAAAGGGGCAGCCAAATGATGGACTTCTGGCACTTGCCCTTCTATCACTCTCATGAGATGGTTTAGGCACAGCAGACCAGAGCTGCTCCGGAACTGATTTTATGGCAGAGGTGGGAATTGAACCCACAACCTTTTGGGGCACGTTATCAACCATAGCCGTGCGCTCTACCAACAGAGCTATTCAAGCAGGCTCTTTTAGGTCAGGGCCTCAGGTTGGTATTGACTTTATTAGGCAGAAGATTGACTTCCAGCCCTGCCGGTCAATGCAGAGGCACAAGGGGACAATGGGTTATTACAGTCATCCAGAACAAGCAGCCCACGGTACTAGGTTACTGTGGTGTAATGGTTAAAGTGCCGTTTTCTGCCTGTGGGGTCTTGAGTTCAAATCCCGGGTGGTTGACTTTTCAGTTCTCTTTATGCCTGTACAGAACCCTTTATTCTATGCAGATCTGCAATCAGCAATCTAGAGCGTACTCTACTTTCTTTTTCGCAGATTCGCACCAAAGATACACTCGCTAGTCAACTTCTCAAATGCTTGTTTTTTTTTAAGCTTGGCACAGAACACTGTCCCAGTTAAGCAATTTGCCATGGTCAACTTCAGGCTGATGCTAGGCAATCCCCAAAAAGAGTTCTGTATGGGGAAAAAATACCCAAGTTGATGCAAAGGGCAAGGTGCTAGATGGGGAAGCCCTGGCCTGAAGTAGAAGTACATAGCAGCGTAGCTTAGAAGGACAGCACAAGTTGGAAAAAGTGGCAGCCAAATGATGGACTACTGGCACTTGGCCTTCTATCACTCTCATGAGATGGTTTAGACACAGCAGACCAGAGTTGCTCCGGAACTGAGTTTTTGGCAGATGTGGGAATTGAACCCACAACCTTTTGGACCAGGTTATCAACCATAGCCGTGCGCTCTACCAACTGAGCTATTCAAGCAGGCTCTTTTAGGACTGGGTCTCAGGTTGGTATTGACTTTATTAGGCAGAAGATTGACTTCCAGCCCTGCCGGCCAATGCAGAGACACTAGGGGACAATGGGTTATTACAGTCATCCAGAACCAATAGCCAAAGGTACTAGGTTACTGTGGTGTAATGGTTAAAGCGCCGGTTTCTGCCCGTGGGGGTCTTGAGTTAAATATCGGGTGGCTGACTTTTCAGGTTTCTTTATGCCTGTACAGAACCCTTTATTCTATGCAGATCTGCAATCTGCAATCTAGAGCGTGTGAAAAGCCCCCTAAATACTGGGTTTCTGACTATAACCTGTCAGGTTTTCCTTCACCATGAACCAACATATAAAGCCCCCCAAATACCGGATTTGTGACTATAACCTGTCAGGCTTTCCTTTGCTATGAACCACTATATAAAGCCCCCCTAAATACCGGGTTTGTGACTATAACCTGTCAGGCTTTCCTTTGATATGGACCAGCATATAACATATGAAGGACTCTGGTAATTTAGGGACATGCAAGTTTATTATTCCTATAATCAATGGATACAATTACAGCAAGTCACCATAGTGTACATTAAATCTTATAATAAAAGAAGCATGCAACATACAAGGCTTATAAGGTATATCCTTACTACTCTAACCTAATGTCTTGGGATGCGTGCATATAGAGTTATGTCTAGGTGGCTATCCTTAAAGGTGTTTCTCCAGATACATCACCTGTTCCTTCTTCCTTGGTTTCTTCTTCTGTTTGTGCAATTGGAAGGGCTTCCATTTATATCCATTTGCCCTCCATGACGACCAGGCCCAAGCCACCAAAGTTTGTTTGTAAACGTCCCGTATCCGTAATGAGTTACTTTCCAGTAGATGTCACTGCATACCATGAAATAGTCTCAGTCCCATATGCATCCATGGATTTCCAGTAATATTTGTACTGCATGTTATTCATTAGGTTTCGCTGTATACTGTGTTCCAGTTTACCCAATTCTTGTTGGACCAGTTTTCCTGGGAGGTGGTCAGCTTTGTTTATATGGATTCAGTTGGGGAAGGTGACTTCCTTTTGTTTGTTTTAGTGACACCAACTGTCTTCCAAAGTTTCTTTGTTAGTCCCAAAGGCTCCAACTGTTACTCAAGCTTTTATTCGTTTATTGTAACACAGAGAAGCTTGGCTCACCTGGATACCTATTAGATTGATGTTGTTCATTATAACAGAGCGTATTCTACTTTCTTTTTGGCAGAATCGCACCAAAGCTACACTCGCTAGTCAGCTTCTCAAATGCTTGTTTTTTTTAAGCTTGGCACAGAAAACTGTCCCAGTTAAGCAATTTGCCAAGGTCAACTTCAGGCTGATGCTAGGCAAACCCTAACAAGAGTTCTGTATGGGTTAAAAATATCCAAGTTGATGCAAAGGGCAAGGTGCTAGATGGGGAAGCCCTGGCCTGAAGTAGAAGTACATAGCAGCGTAGCTTAGAAGGACAGCACAAGTTGGAAAAAGTGGCAGCCAAATGATGGACTATTGGCACTTGGCCTTCTATCACCCTCATGAGATGGCTTAGGCATAGCAGACCAGAGCTGCTCTGGAACTGAGTTTTTGGCAGAGGTGGGAATTGAACCCACAACCTTTTGGACCAGGTTATCAACCATAGCTGCGGGCTCTACCAAAGGAGCTATTCAAGCAGGCTCTTTTAGGACTGGGCCTCAGGTTGGTATTGACTTTATTTGGCAGAAGATTGACTTCCAGCCCCGCCGGCCAATGCAGAGGCACTAGGGGACAATGGGTTATTACATTCATCCAGAACCAATATCAGAAGGTACTAGGTTACTGTGGTGTAACGGTTAAAGCGCCGGTTTCTGCCCGTTGGGGTCTTGAGTTAAATCCCGGGTGGCTGACTTTTCAGGTTTCTTTATGCCTGTACAGAACCCTTTATTCTATGCAGATCTGCAATCTGCAATCTAGAGCGTATTCTACTTTCTTTTTGGCAGAATCGCACCAAAGCTACACTCGCTAGTCAGCTTCTCAAATGCTTGTTTTTTTTAAGCTTGGCACAGAAAACTGTCCCAGTTAAGCAATTTGCCAAGGTCAACTTCAGGCTGATGCTAGGCAAACCCTAACAAGAGTTCTGTATGGGTTAAAAATATCCAAGTTGATGCAAAGGGCAAGGTGCTAGATGGGGAAGCCCTGGCCTGAAGTAGAAGTACATAGCAGCGTAGCTTAGAAGGACAGCACAAGTTGGAAAAAGTGGCAGCCAAATGATGGACTTCTGGCACTTGCCCTTCTATCACTCTCATGAGATAGTTTAGGCACAGCAGACCAGAGCTGCTCCGGAACTGAGTTTTTGGCAGAGGTGGGAATTGAACCCACAACCTTTTGGACCAGGTTATTAACCATAGCCGTGCGCTCTACCAACTGAGCTATTCAAGCAGGCTCTTTTAGTAATGGGCCTCAGGTTGGTATTGACTTTATTAGGCAGAAGATTGACTTCCAGCCCTGCCGGTCAATGCAGAGGCACAAGGGGACAATGGGTTATTACAGTCATCCAGAACAAGCAGCCCACGGTACTAGGTTACTGTGGTGTAATGGTTAAAGTGCCATTTTCTGCCCGTGGGGTCTTGCAATCTGCAATCTAGAGCGTACTCTACTTTCTTTTTCGCAGATTCGCACCAAAGCTAAACTCGCTAGTCAACTTCTCAAATGCTTGTTTTTTTTAAGCTTGGCACAGAACACTGTCCCAATTAAGCAATTTGCCAAGGTCAACTTCAGGCTGATGCTAGGCAATCCCCAAAAAGAGTTCTGTATGGGGAAAAAATACCCAAGTTGATGCAAAGGGCAAGGTGCTAGATGGGGAAGCCCTGGCCTGAAGAGAAGTACATAGCAGCGTAGCTTAGATTTGGAGGTACTCTAAGTACACCAATTGAATTGGCATTGCGTCTTCGTCGTTTGTTCTATGATTCAGGATACCACGCTGAGTCACGTGACTGGGAGACACGCTGAGCCTTTACTTCACAAATTATTCAAAGTATCGTGAGTGTATTTGAATCTTTTACACAGTGTATTTTAAAACCTCATTGACCTCACTGTAAGAACCACCTACGTTGCTTCAAATGAAAATTATTTTCTTCTAGTCTAAAGGGGTGGCCTCTGTTACGGTGATCCTCTTTATGTGTAAAAAGGTCCATTGCTATTTGTCTATAATGTCCTCTAATGTACTTTTAAAGTGTAATCATGTCCCCTCGCAAGCACCTTTTTTTTACAAAGAAAACAACCCCAACCTTGAAAGTCTACCCTCATAATTTAAGTCTTCCATCCCTCTAACCAATTTAGTTGCACTTAGTCTCTGCACTCATTCCAGCTCATTTATATCCCTCTTAACGACTGGAGTCCAAAACTGCACTGCATACTCCAGGTAAGGCCTCACCAGGGACCTATAAAGAGGCATAATTATGTTTTCATCCCTTGAGTTAATGCCCTTTTTTATGCAAGACAGAACTTTATTTGCTATAGTGGCCACAGAATGACACTGCCCAAAATTAGACAACTTGTTATCTACAAAAACCCCAAGATCCTTCTCATCTAAGGAAACTCCCAACACACTGCCATTTAGTGTATAACTTGCATTTATATTATTTATGCCAAAGTGCATTACCTTGAATTCATCAACATTGAACCTCATTTTCCAGTTTGCTGCTCAGTTTTCCAGTTTAGACAAATCACTTTGCAAAGTGGCAGCATCCTGCATGGAACCTATAGTTCTGCAGTGTTATGAATAACATAATAACAGGGGCCAATCACTATAACGTTTTAATAACTCATATGTTGATGTATTTTAAACACCTTATATGATATTGTAATTCGCCATTTAAAGTATAAAATATATGTATATTTCTTTATGCAATATTTAAAACTATTGTGATATTTATTCCTTTGTTATTGCAATCAAACTTCCTAATCACACCACAGTTTTCCTCTAAAGGAGAACTGCAACAATCAAGCTTGTCTTCCAAATTGCAGTAATTTTCCATTTAAATGAATTGGTAACACTTTTGTATAGCTTTACTGGTGTTAGGGATCACTTTCATTTCCAATGAAAGAGTCCCCATTGAATCTGCAGGGCAGTGTCATTGTGGCTACTAAAGCAAATAAAGTTCTGTCTTGCATTAAAAAAGGGCATTAACTCAAGAGATGAATACATAATTATGCCTCTTTATAGGACCCTGGTAAGGCCTCACCTTGAGTATGCAGTGCAGTAGTGGACTCTTGTCCATAGGAAGGACATAAATGCACTGGAGATAGGGCAGAAACATTTAACTAAACTGGTTGAAGGGATGAAAAATGTAAATTGGATTGAAAGGAGAAAGAAGAAAGTACCCCATATATTCCCTACTTGCTGATTATTAGAAACCCTTAAAATAATTTACTTGATAAATCAATTCATTAACCTCCAACCAATCAACTCAACAATTTCATTAATTCTATGTAATAACCTTATTCACTGAATTTTTTAAAAGGAGTAATAAATTATAAAATTAGAAGGTCTATTAACTTGTTGGAACATTCATTAAGAACTGTTAAAAACCATTTTTCCTTAAACGGCTGGTTAGGTGCCTAGAAAGTTGGGAAAATCTGAACTCTTAAACCCCTAGGGGTCAAACCTCTCGCTTTGTATTTATTAAAGAATTGCAGGTTCCACCAGGATCTGCATTGTTTAATCATCAACCATTCAAATTGATCCAAGTTCTCCTGGTGCTCAATATTATTATTATTATCCTTTTTCGTGAAATGTGATTCAAATATCTGATCTAAATCTTTCATTCTATTGCATTGCATCTGTTTAAGGTCATTAGATAGATTGAAGCCCGTAGCCATAGCTTATATCACAGATATTTCGGAATGGAGGAAAAGTATAATAAAGTATAATAAATGGAGAATAAATTGAGATAGGGTTCTTGGGACAGCTCCACCATCTATATTTTTTCCTTTTCAATCTATTTCAATGAACTCAAGCGCTCCATTAATTTAATTGTTAATCTGCTATCTGAGTATTAATTCACTCATGTGGCATAATCTAATCAACTGTAGGATAATTTGATGTAATTAATTGAAGCACCTGGCACTTTATATTTATCAGCAATTAATATTGGGGATAGATCAATTCTCCTTTGAACATAAGCACCTTGCACATTTTTTAGTTAATGAATCACCGCCATCTATTTAATATCTAATCATTCTTTAAAGGGGAACAATGTTGAATTGATGAATGAGGCAATAATTAATTACCAAGCACTAAGCACTTTATTTAAGTCGATGAAAGTAATATTTACAGAACATAATTAATGCAAATAATGTATTACTCCTTTTAAAAAATTCAGTGAATAAGGTTATTACATAGAATTCATTAAATTGGTGATTTGATTGGTTGGAGGTTAATTAATTGATTTATCAAGTATCAAATGGCTTTAAGAATGGCTCTGATGATATTTTGGACAGACAGTATATCAAAGGCTATTGTGATACTTAACTCTATAGTTAGTATAGGTATGGGTACATAGAATGCATGTGGAAGTAGGGAGGGGTGTGTGTATGGATGCTGGGTTTTCATTTTGAGGGGTTGAACTTGATGGACTTTGTCTTTTTTCAACCCGATTTAACTATGTAACTAACTATGTAAGTAAATTTAATTTAAGGGTTTCTAAAAATCAGCAAGTAGGGAATATACGGGGTACTTTCTTTTTTCTCCTTTCAATCGAATTCTATACACTGACCCAGTCAGACCCCTGTATAGGTCCCAAATCTTAGAGGTATATCACAGGTTTCTTCTCTCCTTCTCCATTTATGAAAAATGTAAATTATGAAGGTGGACTGTCAAGGTTGAGAAAAGACACTTGCAAGGGGACATGATTACTCTTTATAAGTACATTAAAGGGCATTATAGACAGCTAGCAGGAGATCTATTTTTCCATAAAATGGATCATCACATAGAGGCCAACACATAGTTGGATAATGTGTGCTGGCTGATTCTGTTAATGCTTTTAAGAGGGGCTTAGTTGTTTTCTTGGACAAGCATAAAATCCAAGGCTATTGTGATACTAAAATCTATAATAAGTATAGATATTGGTATATATATATAGTTTATGTGAGTGTATGGAGGGGGCAGTGTGAGTGTGTGTGTGGAGGCTGGGTTTCATTTGGAGGGGTTCAACTTGATGGACATTGATTTTTTTCAACCCAACTTAACTTTGTAACTATGTAACTATCACTCACATCACTGTTATCAAGTGTTCAAACATCTCCTCCAAATTAATTTACTGCACACTTTTACGGCATTTCTTGTAATATTAGCACTTCCTTAAATAAGGAGAGACACATACACATAAAAATACATACTTATATTTTTAAAAAATAACACCTTCTTATCAGGGTCGGACTGGGCTTGCGGGATACCCAGAAAAAACCAACCCAGACCTGCTCCCCATAGATACTGCCAATACTCCACCACCCATTAACAGGTACCTGGCAGCAGCAGTTAAGGAGCAGGTAGGAGTTATAAGGTATGCAACACTGCATGGGCAGGGGAGGGGGAGATGGTCCCAGTAGGGGGGCCTTGAGATCGCAGATTGCAGCCATGATCTGTCCAGGAAACCCCAGTCCAACGCTGCTCCTTATGTGATATTGTCAACAAAAGTATTTCTAGGAACATGCCATATCACTGCCCCTGCTTTGCACAACAAAGGATAATATAAAAACACTGCAAATAAAAAATATTGTAAACCAAGGTGTCTTCTAAATCGAGTTATCCAATAATATAATTATTATCTGTAGCAAGACAAATGTACACAGTGCTTTGCAGATATTATTCGTTCCTGCCCCCGTGGAGCTTACAGTTTAACATCTCTATAACATTCAAACAAACTAGGGTCAATTTTATCAAGAGCCAATTAACCTGCCTGTATATGTTTTTGAAGTGTGAAAACCAGATACAAGGGGAGAACATACAAACTCCTTGCAGATAGTGTTCAGGCTAGAATCAAACTCATGACCCCAGTGTTGCAAAACTGAAGTGCTGCCCACTGAGCCACCATACTGACCAAACTTAAGACATATCTGCCCTTTCCAATTGTAGCTTTTTGAAATATTTATTGTTCCTTTTCTATCAGAGACCACATTAAATATAAATCACCCATACAGCAAACAGAATGGAGAGAACCACTATATATTCTGTGCAGAAGAGTTTAGTGATTTTATTAGGCTTGTCTGTTTGAGTGAATAGAACATAACCATTTTTCTAATATACTCTTGTTTTCCTGTCACAGTCCTTCACAAAGAATTGAAACTAGGAAGCGGTGAACTACTACAAAGCATGATCTGTGCTGTCTATGGAAATCCTTACTTATTACTTATGCACTGACAGCTCTGCTGCTAAAGCATATCAACAGAAAATAAGAAAAATAAGAAACCTAGCAGAAAATGTCACATTCCTAGTTTGGATGCATGAATTAAATTAGAAAAAAGCACAAGCAGCGCACTACACAAAGCACATAGTGAATCCCTTATTAAAGGGATACTGTCATGGGAAAAAATTTTTTTTCAAAATGAATCAGCTAATAGTGCTCAAATCTGCACTGAAATCCATTTGTCAAAAGAGCAAACTGATTTTTTTACATTCAATTTTGAAATCTGACATGGGGCTAGACATTTTGTCAATTGCCCAGCTGTCATGTGACTTGGTGGCAATGATCAATGTGATTCTGAAAGTTGTAAAAAAAAAAAAAATTGTTGGCTCTTCCTGGGTAATGGATTTCCAGATATTAGATTTGTATTACACATTGCTTGAATTAATTAATTAAATGAATCATGTACAAAATAATAATTAATTTTTGGGTTGCACCCAGAAATGTAACTAGAGGGGGGCAGCCCTGGCACGGGATGTGCAACCGGGCCCCCCATCCCCCTCCGTACACCCGGAATCTGCCCGGCCCTGAAGGGGTGCGGACCCTGGCCCAACCGCACCTCCTGTGCCCCCGGTAGTTACGCCACTGGTTGCACCACATCTGTAATTTTTTGGGGATTCTTATGATTTCCATTGTTTTGCAGAATTCTGTCTCATCAAATTCTAACAGAGTAATGTAATTACATATGCCCACATTTTGTAAACAACTAAACAGGTGTTTGTTTTAAAATAGCTCAAAGTATATGCTTGCTGATGACAACACCAATCAGATTTAAGACCATTTATTATATTAACACAAATGTGATAAATCCATGGAAATCCATTATTGCTGTGTGCAACTATATTTAGATGTCAGTATAACGTGGCACACAAAGCATTTTGACCTGTGCGATTCTCTTATGGAGACCCATGGCAGTCAAAAGGACCATATGGGAATGCTTGCTTTGGTGTTCTCTTAGAGATCACAATTTAAACCTTGGAAGGATACTGATTTTGACAACACATAGAAGAGCATCCAGCATTTAGATTCACAAGCTTACTTCTTAGGTGTGCACGCTGATTGATGTGTTCACCTTCACATCCATGTAGCCATTTCCAAGATAGATAGCAGCACTCCCATATAGTATAAAAACGCCTTTATTCCAAAATATTCATTGGGCACAGCAACGTTTCGGACCACCTGGTCCTTTTTCAAGCTGACACGAAAATGATCGAGTGTACCGCTGGACACAGACGGAGAATTCACGACGCACTTTGTGGAGAGGTAACTACAGGGGCCAGTCATGGGGAAAGAGAGAGCCCAGACAGACAGCGACGAAGACGTCGACAAGGGGTGCAGATACGGATTCCTCCACAACGTCACTTGATTTTTTAGGTGGCTCGCAAGACAGCAGCAGCCAGGCAGAAGGAGAAGGAGAGGCGGCAGGAAACATCGGAATAAAGGGGAAGCCAGAACGACCTCGGAGAGATCGGAAGCGCCCTGCCCGTTGGTGGTAAATATATCTTCTTATACTTTATCGAATGATGAACAAACAGTATTACAAAAGGGCTTATCATTCTGCCCTGATTCGCCACCAGACTTTTTTGGGTTGGACTTGGACTTGACTAGGTTCTTTAGAACCATTAAATTAAAGGCATATTTTGGGACATTGGAAAATGAAAAAGATATATCAGGTAACACATATGAAAATATGTTCACACTGTCTATGTTTGATTTACATTTGAAGAGTAATTTTACTCCAGATAAAACTTGTAAAGGGGTAGATACATATATTGATATGGTGAAGGATGATATTAAAAAATTAGAAGATATATATAGATCAAAAACATCAGAAAGATGCACTTCCAACCTTACGAAATCGGAAAAAATAGCCCTTAAAAATTTACAAGTCCATAAAGAAATAATAATCAAACCCGCTGACAAGGGAGGAGCGGTGGTGGTTATGGACAGGGTATTCTATATACAAAGTATCAAGAATATGTTAATGGATATTAAGACATATACTCCCCTGTCAACAGACCCTTTACCAAAAATACAATATGTGATTAATAAAATTTTGGAGGAAGCGATTGATAATAGAGTAATCGATGGAAAGCTGGCAGCCTTTTTGAAACAATCCAATCCGGTTACTCCCGTTTTGTATACCCTGCCTAAAATTCATAAAAATCTTGAACATCCTCCAGGACGTCCAATTGTGGCAGGGATACAATCTGTATTTAACCCGATTGCGATCTTTCTGGATAGGGTGTTGCGCCCATATGTGGAGAAACAAAAATCTTTTGTTGTGGACACTTCTGATTTCTTAAATAAATTGAAACAAATTAATACAATTAGTGACAATACCATTCTAGTCACCTTAGACATAGAAAGTCTTTATACGAATATACCACATGAAGGTGGAATTGAGGCGGTTGAAATGTGTCTACATAAAGATCCATGTTGGGATGGGGCACAAAAACGATTGATTGTTAGACTTCTGAAAGTAATTCTGGAAAGAAATTATTTCATGTTCCAGGATGACTTTTATGAACAATGCTGTGGTACAGCAATGGGGTCAAATGTGGCCCCTACTTATGCCAATATTTTTGTGGACCTTTTTGAAGAAACGTATGTGTACCAAAACAAAAACTTTTTGAAATACTGTAGATGTTGGTTTCAATACATCGATGATGTTTTTATGCTGTGGGAGGGGCAACAGTTAACCCTGGATAAATTCTTCTGTGAACTGAATGGATATTTAAGCTCCTTAAAGTTTACAATACATGCAGACCTATGTAGGATTAATTTCCTAGATATATGGGTTTACAAAAATAATGGTAAATTGGCTACAGATTTATATGTTAAGCCTACAGACAAAAACACCCTATTGATGTATTCTTCATCCCATCCAGCACATGTAAAAAGATCGGTGCCAAGATCACAATTCGCAAGCATTAAAAGAATTGTCTCGGAGGAGAGCAATTTGGAAAAGATGCTGGATGAGATGGAGAATAAACTGATTACAAGGGGTTACCCTAAAAATAATTTAAAAAAATCAAAGAATGAGATAATGTGTCGAACTGCTAAAAAAAGGTCTAAAAAGGTTGACAGATTAGCTTTTGTAAGTTCCTACAATTCTCTATCTACAGAGGTTGGTAATATAATTAATAGACATTGGGACATTTTAAAAATAGCTTGCCAAGGGATATCTGTATTTCAAAATCCCCCCCTGCTATCTTTCAGGAGAGCTCAATCCCTGAAGGATAAGTTAGTACGAGCGGATGTTGGAGCAGGGAAAGAAAAGAGACAAACAACTCTTTGCAGTACAAAGAATGGTACTTATCCCTGCCTCTCCTGTAAACAATGTAATAGTTGTATTAAAGGGGACACAATATACCATCCACACAAGGGCACTACTTTCAAGATAAAAGGATACTATACATGCCTATCGACATTTGTAGTGTACGCTATAAAGTGCCCTTGTGGTCTGATGTACATTGGACAAACTACTAGACAAGCCAAAGAAAGGATAGGTGAACATAAATCCGATATAAAAAGAAAAGTAAAACAGAACCCTGTGGCCTGTCATTTTGGTGAAGCAGGACATTCAGTTTCCCAGTTACGGTTCCAAATTTTACAACAAATTCCTAGGCCTAGGAGAGGTGGTGATAGGGTAAAACAATTATTAAGATGTGAAGCAAATTGGATTAAAAAACTTGGAACTCTTACACCAGGTGGTCTAAACAAGGAATACGAACTGTATCCTCTGTTATAAACTCATTACTTTGATAAAAAACCTCTTGATACAAATATGGCATTTTTATGGATTTTTAAATGTTTTTAATATGACACATCACTTTGCTTTTTTCCTAGTGACTACTAGATATCATATTACTGAAGCAACAAATGCTAAGTAGGCTAATATGCTACAAATAGATATAATGTAATTGTAACTAAATTATTTTCTGAATGTTGTAACAACTGATATTTGTGTAATATAATGATACCTTGTAACCACTAGATGGCATTGTTAAGGTGTGTATTTAAGGAGGTCCAATTAGGCAGTTTTTGACTTTGTCAGCTTGAAAAATGACCAGGTGGTCCGAAACGTTGCTGTGCCCAATGAATATTTTGGAATAAAGGCGTTTTTATACTATATGGGAGTGCTGCTATCTATCTTGGAAAAGGATACTGATTTTCTCAGCCGTTATTAAAACACTAATGAAGGCTGCACCCAGATATTTTTCAGCAGATTGTGGAGATGTGGGGTCTTCCAGAGATAGATCTCATGGCAACCCCAGGGAACTCACAACTTCCAACTTTTTTCTCCAGACTCCCTCACAGCCAGCCTATAGCAGTGGATGCTCTGATTCAGTCTTGGAATTTTCAGATGATGTAGTAGGAGTAAAATGGGCAGAATATAATGGGGTGAAACGTTTCTTTGCGGCAGTTCTCAAGTTGAAACCTCTTAAGAAGGATCTTCTACCCAGTTGGACTTGCCTCTGGTCATAACCTATGTAGCAAACATCACTTTGGCTGGTCATTTTAAAAACCTTGTTTATATTTGCAGTATCAACTGATTCAAGGGCGAGTCTCCTGCAAGCATTCTGCATGGATAAGGAACACGTGTCTTGGTTGCCGGATAAAGAAATTCTTAGACCAGTAGAGTAATTTTTGCCCAAAGTCATTTCAGAACATTTAACCCATGAAAATGTGCTGCAGATTTTTCATCTTTTTATTTGTAAAAAACAAAATCCTTCAGAAAGACTGAAAGGTAATTTGTGCTGATGCAGGCCCGAAAAAGGTCAAGCAGCTTCAGTTTCTATGATTTGAAGGTGTCTGGTGATTCTTATTCAGAAGGCGTTTCAGAGTCAAGACAAGTTATCTCAGAGCGGGCTTAAAGCTTATTCTATTAGGGCTTTATCTACTTCCTGGGCTGCAAAAGTCATTTGCAATTAGACAATACCGTTTAAGGGGCAAATTCACTAAGTGCCGAAGCGCCGAACGCTAGCGTTACTTCGCTAGCGTTTGGCATTTTCGTTACTGCGCAAATTCACTAACGAACGCTGACGTAGATTCGCTAGTGTTACTTCGCACCCTTACGCCTGGCAAAGTTTCGCTACGGACGTAACTACGCAAATTCACTAACGCGCGCAGTGTTCTGAACGCTACCTTTTACGCTAGACTTCCTTCGCCACCTCAGACCAGGCGAAGCGCAATAGAGTAGATAGGGATTGCTTCAAAAAAAGTCAAAATTGTTTTCTAAGTCCCAAAAAACGCTGCCGTGTTTTGGGTGATAGGCTGAGAAAGATCGAAAACACTCAACAAATCCTCCCTTATGCTAGGCAGCCTGCATTATTTGACTGCTAGCTGGGGGTATAGTTACCTCGTAAAGTTTTTGTGGGAGGGACTTCTGCTATAGTATGGATGTATTTGCTGGTGGGCAGGAAATGAAAATTTCATTAAGTATAACAATAATACTCTCCTTTTAGCACAGTTTTTAGATGTTGATGGTTTTAAGGGTGGATTGAAGGCAATCTTTCAAGAAAAACAAAAATGAAATGTGATTATGTGGAAAGGTCAGGCATAAACAAGATGGACCAATTGAATGGAATTGCCATTTGCACTAAATCAGCTGAACAGCATTCTGTCTTGTTAAATTAAATTGTTGTTAATGAACCATTCAATTTGAAATTGAGGTAAATGGAAAAGAAAATACAGAGAAGAACATATGTTTGCCTGGTAGCTAAATCAAATTATAGTCAAATTAAAATATAAATAAGATACCAAGAAATTCCAATATTTAGGGATTCGTTGGTTCGTTGGTATTAGAACCATTACCAGAAAATAAATTCTGAGGGATTCTGAAATTCATGCAAGATATATTTATTATACCTCCTGTATTTGAACATTCTGGCTTCAAACAATATAGTAAAGGATGTGGTCCTGTCTTCATCCTACTGCATCCATTTCTCAACCAAAGAAAAAGAGTATGATATTTATGGAAAAAATCCTGGAAAGAACATTTTTTGCCTACATAAATATGGTTGTCTGGTATAGAATTATATGGTGGTCTTCTTACAGCTATGGTACATACATTTATTATTAACACTGGGAACATTTGTACATCACCAGTAACACAGAGCAACCAATCATCTTTTCCAGCCAACTGTGTAAATAGACCACCATAGTGCAATCAGGTAGGTCTTCCCCCACCCATTCTCTCATTTGGTATTTCCACATTCAGAATGAATATGAACCCCAGAAAGAAGACTCTGATTCTGCTCAGCCCACTGAAGAATAGAAGATACTTCTCTCATCAGCTAAGAGCTCCTGTGCCTCCTTGTCTCTTCACATAAGAAACAGCGTTGTCCATCTTTAGACTCAGTGCTGCCACCCTCAACAGATGACCAAATGCCATCAGAGCCGGATGGGCTGCTCTGATTTCCAGAATGTTTGATGTAACATTGTCTGTGATTAGGGATGTAGCGAACGTCGGGAAAAAAGTTCGCGAACATATTCGCGAACTTGCGTCAAAAATGCGAACGGTTCGCGAACGTCGCGAACCCCATAGACTTATACGGGAAGGCGAATTTTAAAAGCTAGAAAAGACATTTCTGGCCAGAAAAATGATTTTAAAGTTGTTTAAAGGGTGCAACGACCTGGACAGTGCCATGCCAGAGGGGGATCAAGGGCAAAAATGTTTCTAAAAAATCCATTGTTGACACAGCGCTGCGTTTTGTGCTGTAAAGGGAAGAAATCACACTACATTTCTAAACCTGTGTAATAAAATGCTTTAAAACGTCCGGCGTCTACATGCCAATCAAGTCGTGTAAAGGTTACAGCCTGTTCACACGCAAAGACGAAACGCGGTGCTTACTGCAACGCAAAAAGACGCAAAGAGCTTTAATGAATGATACCGTCAAGTGAGCAAATAATAGTTTTTAATTACTAGTTGCTTGTCACCTCCAGGATGTTTGTCCTGTTGGTGGCAATATTTCTGTAGTGGTGTGTTTAGCAGTCACCGTGCTTGTGCGCACGTGCACGGTCAGGCAGAGGTAATTCAATGTACAGTGAAGTGAACCAAAAAACACTGATTCTGCAGTGTGGGCCCAGTTTTGGTGTACTTTATTGATCACCTGCGGTGACCATAAAAGATGCGATTTTGCCACTGTTCCTGAAAAATTATCTTTTTTTTGTCGCAGCCACTGAAGCACAGAGGCCAGAAAAAATATGCCATATAAATGCTGAAAATATTAATTTTTTTTTGTCGCAGCCACTGCAGCACAGAGGCCAGAAAAAATATGCCATATAAATGCAAACAATATTAATTTTTTTTGGTCGCAGCCACTGCAGCACAGAGGCCAGGAAAAATATGCCATATAAATGCTAACAATGTAAATTTTTTTTGTCGCAGACACTGAAGCACAGAGGCCAGAAAAAATATGCCATATAAATGCTGAAAATATTCATTTTTTTGGTCGCAGCCACTGAAGCACAGAGGCCAGAAAAAATATGCCATATAAACGCTGAAAATATTCATTTTTTTTGGTCGCAGCCACTGAAGCACAGAGGCCATAAAAAATATGCCATATAAATGCTGAAAATATTCATTTTTTTGTCACAGCCACTGAAGCACAGAGGCCATAAAAAATATGCCATATAAATGCTGAAAATATTCTGTTTTTTTTGGTCGCAGCCACTGAAGCACAGAGGCCAGAAAAAATATGCCATATAAATGCTGAAAATATTAATTTTTTTGTCACAGCCACTGAAGCACAGAGGCCAGAAAAAATATGCCATATAAATGCTGAAAATATTCAGTTTTTTTTGGTCGCAGCCACTGAAGCACAGAGGCCATAAAAAATATGCCATATAAATGCTGAAAATATTCTGTTTTTTTTGGTCGCAGCCACTGAAGCACAGAGGCCAGAAAAAATATGCCATATAAATGCTGAAAATATTCTGTTTTTTTTGGTCGCAGCCACTGAAGCACAGAGGCCAGAAAAAATATGCCATATAAATGCTGAAAATATTAATTTTTTTGTCACAGCCACTGAAGCACAGAGGCCAGAAAAACTCAGGATTTACCTGGATTCAAATTAAACCAGTAGGGTTTGCACCCTAGTTTGTAACGGTGGTGGAGGGAGGAGGAAGCTAAAGGACAGCTGTATGTGGAGTCATGAGGCGTGCAAAGAAGGACAGCTGCATGGGGAGTCAGAATCAGAAACTCAGCACAAGTCTTCCGGGCTGCAGTAACCCTCCGAGATCCACCCCTCATTCATTTTAATAAAGGTCAGGTAATCCACACTTTTGTGACCTAGGCGAGTTCTCTTCTCAGTTACAATCCCTCCTGCTGCACTGAAGGTCCTTTCTGAGAGGACACTTGAGGCGGGGCAAGACAAGAGGTTCATGGCAAATTGTGACAGCTCTGGCCACAGATCAAGCCTGCGCACCCAGTAGTCCAGGGGTTCATCGCTCCTCAGAGTGTCGATATCTGCAGTTAATGCCAGGTAGTCCGCTACCTGCCGGTCGAGGCGTTCTTTGAGGGTGGATCCCGAACGGTTCTGCCGCTGCCTTGGACTGAAAAACATTTGCATGTCTGACGTTACAGAGTGGCCAAAGTGCTTTGTCCTTGCAGGTGCACTCGTGGCAGGATTACTGGCACCTCTGCCCCTGGAATGTTGATGAGTTCCTGAAGTGACATCACCCTTAAAAGCATTGTACAACATGTTTTGCAGGCTGGTTTCTAAATGCAGCATCCTTTCAGACTTGTGGTATGTTGGTAACATTTCTGCCACTTTATGCTTGTACCGAGGGTCTAGTAGAGTCGCGACCCAGTACAGGTCCTTCTCCTTAAGCCTCTTGATACGGGGGTCCTTCAACAGGCATGACAGCATGAAAGACCCCATTCTCACAAGGTTGGATGCAGAGGTATCCATCTCCGCTTCCTCGTTATCAAGGACTGCATCATCCACGGTCTCCTCCCCCCAGCCACGTACAAGACCAGGGGTCCCCAAAAGGTCACCACTAGCCCCCTGGGAAGCCTGCTCCTGTTGGTCCTCCTCCTCCACAAAGCCACCTTCCTCCTCTGACTCCACTTCTGACACCTCTCCCTGCGTTGCAGCAGGTGCCTGGGTTCGTTCTGGTGATTCCGACCAGAAATCGTGCGCTTCCTGCTCCTCGTCACGCTGGTCTACAGCCTCATCTGTCACTCGTCGCACGGCACGCTCCAGGAAGAAAGCAAAGGGTATTAGGTCGCTAATGGTGCCTTCGGTGCGACTGACCATATTTGTAACCTCTTCAAAAGGGCGCATGAGCCTGCAGGCATCGCGCATAAGCACCCAGTAACAGGGTAAAAAAATCCCCAGCTCTGCAGATCCAGTCCTACCACCCAGTTCAAACAGGTATTCGTTGACGGCTCTTTGTTGTTGCAGCAGACGTTCCAACATGAGGAGCGTTGAATTCCAGCGAGTCTGGCTGTCGCAAATCAAACGCCTGACTGGCATGTTGTACCGCTGCTGAATGTCAGCAAGGCGTGCCATGGCTGTGTAGGACCGTCTGAAATGGGCCGACACCTTCCTGGACTGCCTGAGAACGTCCTGGAATCCTGGGTACTTTGAAACAAAACGTTGTACTATTAAATTCAGAACATGTGCCATGCAGGGCACATGTGTTAAATTGCCCAGTCTCAGTGCTGCCAACAGATTGCTTCCATTGTCACACACCACTTTTCCGATCTTCAGTTGGTGTGGGGTCAGCCACCGATCGGCCTGTGACTGCAGAGATGACAGGAGTACAGATCCGGTATGGTTTTTGCTTTCCAGGCACGTCATCCCCAAGACAGCATGACAACGGCGTACCTGGCATGTCGAATAGCCTAGGGGGAGCTGGGGGTGCACAGGTGTGGAGGAGGAGGACCCAGCAGCAGAGGACGAAGAAGAGGAAGAAGACAGAGAGCGAAGGAGGAGTAGAGGTGGTGGCAGAACCGCGTGCAATCCGTGGCGGTGACACCAACTCCACTGTCGTTGTTGAGCTACACATTCCCTGCTTCAGAAGGAGGATTGCTGGCTCCAGTGTATCCTGGTCATTAAATGGTACTGCTGTAGATTCCCTGGAGTCTGTGTCACACTCCCGAAGTACATATATCATAGAGAAGAAAGGAATAAACAGCTTCAGGCAGTACTTAATAAACTGCAAGTGTTCATTTATTAGCAGTGTGCAACCTGCACCTGTTTATTCCTTTCTTCTCTATGACATTCCCTGCTTCCCAGCCATTACCAAGTTCACCCAGTGGGCAGTGTAGGTGACATACCTGCCCTGACCATGCTTGGAGGACCATGCGTCAGTAGTCATATGGACCTTTGGCCCAACACTAAGTGACAGAGATGCGGTGACTTGGCTCTGCACATGGTGGTACAGGTGTGGTATTCCCTTGTTTGAAAAAAAATTGCGGTTGGGTACCTTCCACTGCGGTGTCCCAATTGCTACAAATTTGCGGAAGGCCTCAGAGTCCACCAGCTGGTATGGTAAAAGCTGGCGGGCTAAGAGTGCGGACAAGCCAGCTGTCAGACGCCGGGCAAGGGGGTGCCTCGCAGACATTGGCTTCTTACGCTCAAACATGGCCCTCACAGAAACTTGGCTGGGGGCAGATGACTGGGAATGGGAACAGGTGGTCAAGGTGGAAGGCGGAGTGGAGGGTGGTTCAGACGGGTGAAGGACAGCAGAGGTAGAGCAGTAAGATGCTGGACCAGAAGGAGGGTGGCTTTTAGTTTGCCTGTTGCCTTTGAGGTGTTGCTCCCAAAGTGCTTTGTGCTTGCCGTTCATGTGCCTTCGCATAGAAGTTGTACCTATGTGGCTGTTGGGCTTCCCAAGACTCAGTTTCTGACTGCACTCATTGCAAATGACAACGCTTTTGTCAGAGGCACACACATTAAAAAAATCCCACACTGCTGACCTTTTTGAGGCTGGCAATCTGGCGGTAACAGTAGAAGTCGGCGGCGTTGGCGGCAATGGCGGGTGCGTTGGCCGGCTGACCACAGGTGCCGATACATGTTGTTGCCCTACTGTTCCCTGCGAGCTGTCCTCCCTGCTTCTTCTAAGTCTTATTCTCCTCCTGCCTCTCTGACTCTCCGTCTCTCCATCTGAACTATCCTCCTCTTGCTCTCTTCTACTGGGCACCCATAAAACATCAATCTCCTCATCCTCATTCTCCTCAGATGCATCAATTTCTTCTACCAGCTCACAGAAGGAAGCAGCAGCGGGGACCTCCTCGTCATCACTCATTATGTCATCTCTGTTGTGTTCTCTGCCAGAATTAAATCTGGTGTAACGTCCTCATCTCCTTCATCTTCTTCTGCCAATAATGGTTGCGCATCACTCAGTTCAAGAAACTCATGTGAAAATAACTCCTCTGACTCCAGTGAAGAAGGGGCGCCGGTGGTGGAGGAAGTGTTACGTGGGGGTGCCCATAGCAGTGGAGGATGAGGATGTTGTGGTAAAGTTAGAAACGGTAGAGGATGGGGTGTGCTGTGTAAGCCAGTCAACTACCTCTTCAGCATTTTGGGAGTTCAGGGTCATTGCCTTTTTAAAACTGGGCAATTTCCTAGGGCCACAGGATAGCATAGCAGCACGGCCCCTAGTGCCTCTGCGTGGTGGCCTGCCTTTGCCTGGCATTATTTTTAAAACAACAACAACAACAACTCAGGTGGTGTTTCTAGAGACGGTATTATTATTGACAGAATGTGAACAAGCTCACACAGCTAAGTGGCAGTGGTTTGAAAATGAAGAAGAAGAACACACTGGGCAAACAAGGCCTACAAGGTCAACGTATACACTACTACAGCAGTGGATACGGAATATATTATTGCTGCCTGAAAAACGTCACTCGGGTGGTGTTTCTAGAAATGGTACTATTATTGATATTTAGACAGAATGTGAACAAGCTCACACAGCTAGATGGTTGTTGTTTGAAAATGAAGAACACACTGAGCAAATAATGCCTACAAGGTTAACGTATACACTACTACAGCAGTGGATACGGAATATATTATTGCTGCCTGAAAAACGTCACTCGGGTGGTGTTTCTAGAGACGGTATTATTATTGATATTTAGACAGAATGTGAACAAGCTCACACAGCTAGATGGTTGTTGTTTGAAAATGAAGAACACACTGGGCAAACAAGGCCTACAAGGTCAACGTATACACTACTACAGCAGTGGATATGGAATATATTATTGCTGCCTGAAAAACGTCACTCGGGTGGTGTTTCTAGAGACGGTATTATTATTGATATTTAGACAGAATGTGAACAAGCTCACACAGCTAGATGGTTGTTGTTTGAAAATGAAGAACACACTGAGCAAATAATGCCTACAAGGTCAACGTATACACTACTACAGCAGTGGATACGGAATATATTATTGCTGCCTGAAAAACGTCACTCGGGTGGTGTTTCTAGAGACGGTATTATTATTGATATTTAGACAGAATGTGAACAAGCTCACACAGCTAGATGGTTGTTGTTTGAAAATGAAGAACACACTGAGCAAATAATGCCTACAAGGTTAACGTATACACTACTACAGCAGTGGATACAGAATATATTATTGCTGCCTGAAAAACGTCACTCGGGTGGTGTTTCTAGAGACGGTATTATTATTGATATTTAGACAGAATGTGAACAAGCTCACACAGCTAGATGGTTGTTGTTTGAAAATGAAGGACACACTGAGCAAATAATGCCTACAAGGTTAACGTATACACTACTACAGCAGTGGATACGGAATATATTATTGCTGCCTGAAAAACGTCACTCGGGTGGTGTTTCTAGAGACGGTATTATTATTGATATTTAGACAGAATGTGAACAAGCTCACACAGCTAGATGGTTGTTGTTTGAAAATGAAGAACACACTGAGCAAATAATGCCTACAAGGTTAACGTATACACTACTACAGCAGTGGATACGGAATATATTATTGCTGCCTGAAAAACGTCACTCGGGTGGTGTTTCTAGAGACGGTATTATTATTGATATTTAGACAGAATGTGAACAAGCTCACACAGCTAGATGGTTGTTGTTTGAAAATGAAGAACACACTGAGCAAATAATGCCTACAAGGTTAACGTATACACTACTACAGCAGTGGATACGGAATATATTATTGCTGCCTGAAAAACGTCACTCGGGTGGTGTTTCTAGAGACGGTATTATTATTGATATTTAGACAGAATGTGAACAAGCTCACACAGCTAGATGGTTGTTGTTTGAAAATGAAGGACACACTGAGCAAATAATGCCTACAAGGTTAACGTATACACTACTACAGCAGTGGATACGGAATATATTATTGCTGCCTGAAAAACGTCACTCGGGTGGTGTTTCTAGAGACGGTATTATTATTGATATTTAGACAGAATGTGAACAAGCTCACACAGCTAGATGGTTGTTGTTTGAAAATGAAGGACACACTGAGCAAATAATGCCTACAAGGTTAACGTATACACTACTACAGCAGTGGATACGGAATATATTATTGCTGCCTGAAAAACGTCACTCGGGTGGTGTTTCTAGAGATGGTATTATTATTGATATTTAGACAGAATGTGAACAAGCTCACACAGCTAGATGGTTGTTGTTTGAAAATGAAGAACACACTGAGCAAATAATGCCTACAAGGTTAACGTATACACTACTACAGCAGTGGATACGGAATATATTATTGCTGCCTGAAAAACGTCACTCGGGTGGTGTTTCTAGAGACGGTATTATTATTGATATTTAGACAGAATGTGAACAAGCTCACACAGCTAGATGGTTGTTGTTTGAAAATGAAGAACACACTGAGCAAATAATGCCTACAAGGTTAACGTATACACTACTACAGCAGTGGATACGGAATATATTATTGCTGCCTGAAAAACGTCACTCGGGTGGTGTTTCTAGAGACGGTATTATTATTGATATTTAGACAGAATGTGAACAAGCTCACACAGCTAGATGGTTGTTGTTTGAAAATGAAGAACACACTGAGCAAATAATGCCTACAAGGTTAACGTATACACTACTACAGCAGTGGATACGGAATATATTATTGCTGCCTGAAAAACGTCACTCGGGTGGTGTTTCTAGAGACGGTATTATTATTGATATTTAGACAGAATGTGAACAAGCTCACACAGCTAGATGGTTGTTGTTTGAAAATGAAGAACACACTGAGCAAATAATGCCTACAAGGTTAACGTATACACTACTACAGCAGTGGATACGGAATATATTATTGCTGCCTGAAAAACGTCACTCGGGTGGTGTTTCTAGAGACGGTATTATTATTGATATTTAGACAGAATGTGAACAAGCTCACACAGCTAGATGGTTGTTGTTTGAAAATGAAGGACACACTGAGCAAATAATGCCTACAAGGTTAACGTATACACTACTACAGCAGTGGATACGGAATATATTATTGCTGCCTGAAAAACGTCACTCGGGTGGTGTTTCTAGAGACGGTATTATTATTGATATTTAGACAGAATGTGAACAAGCTCACACAGCTAGATGGTTGTTGTTTGAAAATGAAGGACACACTGAGCAAATAATGCCTACAAGGTTAACGTATACACTACTACAGCAGTGGATACGGAATATATTATTGCTGCCTGAAAAACGTCACTCGGGTGGTGTTTCTAGAGACGGTATTATTATTGATATTTAGACAGAATGTGAACAAGCTCACACAGCTAGATGGTTGTTGTTTGAAAATGAAGAACACACTGAGCAAATAATGCCTACAAGGTTAACGTATACACTACTACAGCAGTGGATACGGAATATATTATTGCTGCCTGAAAAACGTCACTCGGGTGGTGTTTCTAGAGACGGTATTATTATTGATATTTAGACAGAATGTGAACAAGCTCACACAGCTAGATGGTTGTTGTTTGAAAATGAAGAACACACTGAGCAAATAATGCCTACAAGGTTAACGTATACACTACTACAGCAGTGGATACGGAATATATTATTGCTGCCTGAAAAACGTCACTCGGGTGGTGTTTCTAGAGACGGTATTATTATTGATATTTAGACAGAATGTGAACAAGCTCACACAGCTAGATGGTTGTTGTTTGAAAATGAAGGACACACTGAGCAAATAATGCCTACAAGGTTAACGTATACACTACTACAGCAGTGGATACGGAATATATTATTGCTGCCTGAAAAACGTCACTCGGGTGGTGTTTCTAGAGACGGTATTATTATTGATATTTAGACAGAATGTGAACAAGCTCACACAGCTAGATGGTTGTTGTTTGAAAATGAAGGACACACTGAGCAAATAATGCCTACAAGGTTAACGTACACACTACTACAGCAGTGGATACGGAATATATTATTGCTGCCTGAAAAACGTCACTCGGGTGGTGTTTCTAGAGACGGTATTATTATTGATATTTAGACAGAATGTGAACAAGCTCACACAGCTAGATGGTTGTTGTTTGAAAATGAAGGACACACTGAGCAAATAATGCCTACAAGGTTAACGTATACACTACTACAGCAGTGGATACGGAATATATTATTGCTGCCTGAAAAACGTCACTCGGGTGGTGTTTCTAGAGACGGTATTATTATTGATATTTAGACAGAATGTGAACAAGCTCACACAGCTAGATGGTTGTTGTTTGAAAATGAAGGACACACTGAGCAAATAATGCCTACAAGGTTAACGTATACACTACTACAGCAGTGGATACGGAATATATTATTGCTGCCTGAAAAACGTCACTCGGGTGGTGTTTCTAGAGACGGTATTATTATTGATATTTAGACAGAATGTGAACAAGCTCACACAGCTAGATGGTTGTTGTTTGAAAATGAAGAACACACTGAGCAAATAATGCCTACAAGGTTAACGTATACACTACTACAGCAGTGGATACGGAATATATTATTGCTGCCTGAAAAACGTCACTCGGGTGGTGTTTCTAGAGACGGTATTATTATTGATATTTAGACAGAATGTGAACAAGCTCACACAGCTAGATGGTTGTTGTTTGAAAATGAAGAACACACTGAGCAAATAATGCCTACAAGGTTAACGTATACACTACTACAGCAGTGGATACGGAATATATTATTGCTGCCTGAAAAACGTCACTCGGGTGGTGTTTCTAGAGACGGTATTATTATTGATATTTAGACAGAATGTGAACAAGCTCACACAGCTAGATGGTTGTTGTTTGAAAATGAAGGACACACTGAGCAAATAATGCCTACAAGGTTAACGTATACACTACTACAGCAGTGGATACGGAATATATTATTGCTGCCTGAAAAACGTCACTCGGGTGGTGTTTCTAGAGACGGTATTATTATTGATATTTAGACAGAATGTGAACAAGCTCACACAGCTAGATGGTTGTTGTTTGAAAATGAAGGACACACTGAGCAAATAATGCCTACAAGGTTAACGTATACACTACTACAGCAGTGGATACGGAATATATTATTGCTGCCTGAAAAACGTCACTCGGGTGGTGTATCTAGAGACGGTATTATTATTGATATTTAGACAGAATGTGAACAAGCTCACACAGCTAGATGGTTGTTGTTTGAAAATGAAGGACACACTGAGCAAATAATGCCTACAAGGTTAACGTATACACTACTACAGCAGTGGATACGGAATATATTATTGCTGCCTGAAAAACGTCACTCGGGTGGTGTTTCTAGAGACGGTATTATTATTGATATTTAGACAGAATGTGAACAAGCTCACACAGCTAGATGGTTGTTGTTTGAAAATGAAGAACACACTGAGCAAATAATGCCTACAAGGTTAACGTATACACTACTACAGCAGTGGATACGGAATATATTATTGCTGCCTGAAAAACGTCACTCGGGTGGTGTTTCTAGAGACGGTATTATTATTGATATTTAGACAGAATGTGAACAAGCTCACACAGCTAGATGGTTGTTGTTTGAAAATGAAGAACACACTGAGCAAATAATGCCTACAAGGTTAACGTATACACTACTACAGCAGTGGATACGGAATATATTATTGCTGCACAAAAACGTCACTCGGGTGGTGTTTCTAGAGACGGTATTATTATTGATATTTAGACAGAATGTGAACAAGCTCACACAGCTAGATGGTTGTTGTTTGAAAATGAAGGACACACTGAGCAAATAATGCCTACAAGGTTAACGTATACACTACTACAGCAGTGGATACGGAATATATTATTGCTGCCTGAAAAACGTCACTCGGGTGGTGTTTCTAGAGACGGTATTATTATTGATATTTAGACAGAATGTGAACAAGCTCACACAGCTAGATGGTTGTTGTTTGAAAATGAAGGACACACTGAGCAAATAATGCCTACAAGGTTAACGTATACACTACTACAGCAGTGGATACGGAATATATTATTGCTGCACAAAAACGTCACTCGGGTGGTGTTTCTAGAGACGGTATTATTATTGATATTTAGACAGAATGTGAACAAGCTCACACAGCTAGATGGTTGTTGTTTGAAAATGAAGGACACACTGAGCAAATAATGCCTACAAGGTTAACGTATACACTACTACAGCAGTGGATACGGAATATATTATTGCTGCCTGAAAAACGTCACTCGGGTGGTGTTTCTAGAGACGGTATTATTATTGATATTTAGACAGAATGTGAACAAGCTCACACAGCTAGATGGTTGTTGTTTGAAAATGAAGGACACACTGAGCAAATAATGCCTACAAGGTTAACGTATACACTACTACAGCAGTGGATACGGAATATATTATTGCTGCCTGAAAAACGTCACTCGGGTGGTGTTTCTAGAGACGGTATTATTATTGATATTTAGACAGAATGTGAACAAGCTCACACAGCTAGATGGTTGTTGTTTGAAAATGAAGGACACACTGAGCAAATAATGCCTACAAGTGCACTACTATTGGTGCACTACTATGAAGAACAGCAACAGCACTGTACACGTTAAAGAACAGTAAGATAAGTAAAAGAAAAAAAAAATATATGTATATTAAAAAAAATATTTTTCTCGGGTTCGTGCTGCTGAACTACTAGGAGCAGCACAGTAGCACACCAGTCCCACTCCCCAACACTGCTAGACTAATAGCACTGGGCTTATAGTAACAACTAGCAAAGTAAAAAAACAAAAAAGAAAATAAAAGCAGTCCTTACAAGGACTATTGGGTTATTACAGCAGTCAGCAGATGAGATCAGAAGAGATCAGTGCCCACAGCAGGCAGCTACATACAGAGCACTGCAGTAGAAGGTAGATTACTAGCCAGCAAAGCTACCCTAAAATGTCCCTCAAATCCCTGCAGACTTCTGTCCCTCCAATACAGAGCAGTATCAAGTAGATTACTAGCCAGCAAACTTACTATCAACTGTCCCTCAAAGAAATCAGTGAAATCAGTAACAGCTCTCTCCCTACACTAGCTCTTGCAAGCACACACAGGCAGAATGAAAAAACGCTGCAGGGCTTCAGTTTATATATGGAAGGGGAGTGGTCCAGGGGGTGGTCCAGGAGGGAGAGCTTCCTGATTGGCTGCCATGTATCTGCTGGTCTGGGGTGAGAGGTCAAAAAAAAGCGCCAGGTAAGGCGAACCCAAAATGGCGAACGTCGCGCGACGTTCGCGAACTTGCGGCGGAAGCGAACAGCCGATGTTCGCGCGAACAAGTTTGCCGGCGAACAGTCCGCGACATCCCTATCTGTGATGAATAGCCATGGGCCCTGGGCTACATTGCCCTCTGGGAGACTGCTCCAACCCCAGGAGAAAAAGGGCAAAGGGGAAAACAATAATACTCCAAAGCCAAACAGGCACTAAACGCGTAAGGTCTCTGTCCGATATGTCCTAATAAATATTTTGTATTTTCTTAATTTATTGGTTCATTACTACTTTTGGAGGAACCCACATTTTTTGGAGTATTATTGTGGACTTGCACCTTGGGACTGGGGTTGGCTGTGAGTATGCCCTCCTATGTTTATTGATTTTTTGTTCCTTATTTTTCCTTATACCTTTTTCTAGTAGTACCATCTTTATTAATTTTTTTGCTTTGAGCACCATTTATTTTTCTCATATACAAAGGGGAAAACCCCTGGTAAGGTTCATCGTACATAATCACCACAGATAGCTCTTCAATTTGTTTGTGATGAGAATACTCCCAGTCTGGATTGCATCTATCCAAATGAGAATTGAACTTCCCTGAAGGTGAGCCTACTTGGTCATAGGGATTGTTGATGCCCTTGTTGACCCCAAAACCATCATAAACTCCCTTGCCAAAGCTTCATCCCTCTGAGAAAACTCTGAGACCCTTTTCCCCACCTTAGTCTCAGGCAGAGACACTATACCCTCTATACCCTCGGCCATATTGAACAAAGCGCCCAAGTAGATCAAGGATTGGGAAGGTTGAAGCTGTCTTTTTTCCCAACTTATCAGCCATCTATGAGACTGAAGAAACAATAGAATCATATCTCTGTGAGCAAGGATAGTTTTTCAAGACCTGGCTGCTTGGAGAATGTCATCCAGATAATGCCAAATGGACAGAGCCAATATCTTTGTAAAAGTGTGGGGAGCTGTTGAAAGGCCAAATAGCAGGGCTCTGAACTGAAAGTATTTTTGGCCGACTCTTTCCAACAGATGCCTTCAAAAACACATTTTCAAGGTCTGTTCCAAAAAGTCGATTTCCTTCAAAAGGCAAATTGCAGAGGCTAACTTTTGAGGCAGCATCTACCCCCCAAGAGCGCAACCAGGGGGTTTCTAGCTGAAACTGAAACTGCCCTAGATCTTGCCAATAAGCAAGTCAAATCCACTGCTGCCTCAAAAATAAAAGCCACCACCAACTTAAGTTGACCAAAACCTCTGGATATATCAGATCTATCCATGCCACTTGATACTGCTTTTTTCAAGCTGCCAATCCACAGAGACACCACTTTTGTCACAGAAACTGTGGCTACCACTGGACGACTGGGTGCTTCTCTGCTTCCATCCATGGGATCATTCAAAACTGAAGAATCGTTAATAGGAAGCGTAGTCTTAAAAAATAACAGTAGCATCCACACTAGGTGGAGAGTCCCACTTTTTAGAATCTGTCTCCTTAAAAGGATAAAGCTTAGAAAATGTAGTGGCTAGTGAGAAAAGGGAGACATTTTTCAATGTTTTATGCCATTCTGCAGATATCAAATCAGGTACCTCTGGAAACAATGGAAAACATTACTTTTCGAGGAAGAAGGTAGGAGCTTAAGACTTTGGGAGGAAGTAGATTGTTCTTGAACTCCCAAAACGTGTTGTACTGTTCTGATAAGGGAAGGCACTAGAGCCAAATCAAAAACTGAAGCTTCCTCCTCTTCCTACTCATCCAAAAAGACCTGAACCTCAGGCTGAAAAATGTCTTCTGATGAGGAAACTTCCTCCCTAGGGGCAGTTGATTGAGAATTGTTAGCCAGTTCCTGGGCCACTGGCCTCTGCAATCATATTCTTAAATGAAGATCCTGAAACATTTCTTCCTGCCACAAGCATGATTCACAAGATGTATTCCTTGCAAAGGAGGATTATAGCATCCTGCACAAATGGAGGAGGCTGACTCCATTCTCCACTTCTTAGATTCTGCAATAGCAAGCTGAAAGAAAAAGGCAGAATAATCAAAAACCATAATAAAAAAAACTCCAAACAAAAACTAAATAAGAACAGGGACCTACTTAGCAAAGGAGCACTAAGCAGAATTGGCTGTTCACTGGACTGCAGTAAAAAAATCATTCTTAAATACAAGATACCACCTGCATCAATAAAAAAAACAACAAAGGGTTAAAACTGCCTAGACTTAGACTAGAGCGATGAATCAAAACACCTAGAACATCAAACCACTTGCCTGCTTTCCAGACGTGATACTTCCTTTCATATGAAGCATAGGCAGGCACAGCATCCCTGCACGCCAAACTTTGCAAGATTTGACATTCAGCTTAGCCTGAAAAAGCTCCCTGCTAAATAGACCTCCTGAAAAAAATTCCCCCAAAAAGTTTAACCTGACAGCAAAGGCAGCAAAAAAAAAGTTGGCTAGTTGGAGGTAGGATCACCACTTAATGTTTTTGTGGGAGGGACTTCTGATCTAACATTGGGGGTGGGGCACACTAACGGTATGTTTTTGCTGACATATGGTGGCCAGGAAACATATTAAAAATCATAGGCAATTTTCTTATGAAAATAAACAGCCACATTTTTTCTCTGTGCAACATCTATGTTTATTATTTTAGAATATTTATAAAGTGCAGTGGCACTAGAAAGTCAGGGCAAATTGGGCTCAATTTAATGAAACTAAAAAGGATTGTAAGAGACATGCAATGCATGTATGTACAGCAATATGCAATACAGGTTTCTGATGCAAATTGCTACGTTTTTTTGAGTACACATTGGGCACATTTATCAACACTGGGCAAATGTTCCCATGGGCAGTTACCCATAGCAACCAATCAGTGATTACCTTTTTCAAACCAGTTGCAAGCAGCACAACAAATGCAGCAATTTGATTACAGCACATGGGCAAATTAGCCCAGTGTTGATAAATTTGTAACCTTTAAACATAAGGTACGGAGGACTTTCTTTTAACCAGCTCCACTTTATTTTGTGACTTATTTTCCTTTCAAACAGCTCAGTTGCAGCCCAATATTGGTTCCTCACCTTTCCCGGACATATGCTGCTATCCCTTTCTCTGTCACTGCCAAAGTGGCCACACATTTCCTATTCCTGTTTTCTTTATTCAATTTTTACAACCAACAACTTTATACTTCACAGTTTGCTTAGGACTCACTGCCACCTAGTGGCCAAACAAATTATATATTAACCATTACTTAACATTTCACCCCCTTACAAATGACCCCCAGGTTTTTTTTCTCTGGCATTCCAGCACATTTGCAGGCGCATGAAAAGTTGAGTCCCCTGCACCTATATAAATGTAAAGTAGCTTTTGGTTTAGTAAATAATATATTAGCAGCAGTGCAGGCTGTTTGCCCTGTATTTTTTTTGGAATGGCATCATTTACTCTGATATAATGTAATATGATTACATAAAATTCTTAAATATACCCCTCCATTTGCCAGCGACATCACATTTTCCTAAAAAAAAATAGCAGCTTTCACCCAGCAGCCATTTTCCCTCTGACACATCATCAGTAACATTGACATCTGCAAACAGGACATGTATGCTGTAAAGTTCATGTAATGCAGAATGCAGGTTTACACAGGCACAAAATACTTTGATAAAAAGTTTTGCTGGGGCTGATCACTGTAATGGTTAAGCTGAGCTCAGGAGAGGTGGTTAGGAGAAAAAAAATAGGATCAGACAGCTAGAGTTTCTATGGGAACCAACAATGCTATCTCTTCATTGGCTGTAAGACTGGAGGGTGTGTTTACAAGAGTCCTCTGCACTCAACCCATTATCAATATATTTAAAACAGAGACATTTTGTGCATACTGCTACTGAAAAATGCCTTACCCTTTAAACAAAACAGGGATTGTTTGTCCATATATTGCAATATATTTAAGATGGCCAACTACGTCAAAGTCATCCCATATCTGGCCAGTCCTACGCTTAATTTTCATCTGATTCATTAAGAATTCTATTGCTTCATTATACATTTCACAAAGGGACTAAGTTTTACCTGCAACTTACTTGCTGCTTTCAAAGTAAAACTCCCAAACTTGGCTGCCCTTTTATCAGACACCAGTGGGATCACCCAACTATAGCTGGGAAGGGTGGGGGCTACAACATGGAGCTGGTAATCTGAACTGAGAAGAACTGAGCAAGCTCATTAGTAGTGATGGGTGAATTTGTCCCATTTCTCTTCACTGAAAATTTACCAAGAAATTCGTGAAACGGCGAAAAAAACCTGAAACGTATTGAAGTCAATGGGTGTCAAAATAACAGCAGCACTACTCATTAACTAATAGCCACAGTAAATTCCTGAGGGAGGGGCAGAGTGTGTTATATGAGGAGAAGGAATTCTAAGTGATTAAGGGGGTTCTGCAGCCTTACTGTTTTAATCAGAATGGCAGGTATCTAGAGATTTCAAAAGGCCCTTACCTTGTATGTAAATGGGCTCAATAAACAACAATCTCACTTATTTCACTACAATCAGTGAATGCTGGACCTGTTGGGCAGGAAAAGGTCATCCAGATTAAGCACCTAATACCCTGAACGGGATTGTATTTGAGGGGTTGAGCACTCCAAATTCTACAAATAAAGAGGCTGTTCACTAGTTACATTTTTGTGTGTGGTGGGTTACGTTTCCTTTAATAAATGTTATTTGCGTAACCCTAATTTAAATTGTGAATTTAGTCAAGATTGAAAAAAGTAAGGCCTCCCAGTATGTATTAAAGTAAAGGTTTGAGCACCCATATATATTACCCCCTTTCATTTTCTTTTCATTGTTTCTGGCATAGCATTAGTACTAAACTCTTGGGCAGGAACATCTGTAACTGTAGAAGGGCATATCCCTTCATATCAATGTTCCATTAAATCCTCGTTCATGTGCATACAGTCACAAGCAGCAACCCCAGTGCAGTGCATACACATAACATCAATCATATTGAAGCATTAAATTAAGAACCCCATAAAATGCGCAGCAAGTGCTTTTAAACAAATATGAGAAATCCTACCCATAACTGATTAATAATGGATTTAAACTGATAACAAATGCCTATTTTAAAGAGATTTTAGTAGAAAATAGTCAGCAGGGTTTAAGAGAGTGTATTAGAAGTGTCCCTGCAAAATCCAAGACAAGCAAAAAGCTGTAAATTAACTAACAAGAAAAAGTGAAAAACAGTGTTGCAGCTGTTCTCAAAGAGAGGAGGATGCACAAAATAATGAGACAATACAGAATTGCCAACGCAACCTTTGCAAAGGCTGAAGCTACAAATAGCAACTTGCTATCTAGAGAAACAGCTGCTGAAGAAACTGAAGAATCATTATATTTTTAGTGTGCAGGTGTACGGCATTATAAAGAACTGTAAAATGTGTCATTTATAGCCTATAGTTACATAGAATAAATATTTGAGAAAGAAGGATATTGCTTGAATACTTGCTGGTTCTGGCATCTCCTACTAATTGCTTTTTGTTACAGAATATACTCAAGCAAATCAGCCAGTTTTCAGGCCTATTTATAAGTATGCTTAAAAGAAGTTGTGTAAATAAACCACATAACGTCATCTAATCCCAAGTGATTACCATGTAAAATCTAAAGTCAACTATTGATTTTACGCTGCAAAGCACAATGTAAAATTCTGGTGCAATTGTTGCTTGAATTGGCTATTCAGTAGATACTTGCACCTAAAACTGCTCCTTGCACTTGCTTGTTTATGTTGTTCATACTGTATAATATGCAGTTAGCTAATACTATACTGTATATGCCTGCATACACCACTAAACCCTACTAGAATTAGAATTAGTTTTTTATTCCACATTGCCTTAATGGTTGGTGCTGGATTTGTATAAGAATCTGAACTAAACCTATTTTAGTGATGTACTATTTTTTTAAGACAAGCCTTTGCTTCTTCTAAATATTTAGACATCATTGCTTGCTTTGCTGAGCCACACTTTTCCTTTGATAACTCAGTTTTTTCCAACATTCTTAACGATGCTGTTATCATAAAGAACTGTGCTCTGTTAATAATGCAAGGTTAATTTGGCTTTTATTTGGAGAAAACAAAAGAAATCCTGCAGGGAACCCTTCTGAAGCAATATGGATTATGCAAACGGGTTTTGTTTATTTTCTTCATCAGCTTCCGCCACTTCAATCAGTTCTTCCAATGAATTAAAAAATTATTTCACAGCAAACATCTAATTCCAGGGATCCAAGGCATCAACAAAACCATCTGCTCACACAGAATTTTTAGGTATTTTTAAAAAGTTTATGAGTGATCTGAATTTTTTTTTTAACATTGGAATAATCACGCCTGTAACCGTAAACTGACAGATTAGTGATGGACGAATTTGTCAAGTTTGGCTTTGCCGAAAAATTAGCGAATATTCCCGCGAAAAATTGACAGAACACAATTTTTTTTTTTCACCTGTGTCAATTTTGATGCCTGCGTCAATTCTTACTATCACGTCAATTTTAACTCTGGCAATTTAGGCGTCTGAATAATGTTGATACACAACGGCTTTGACGTGATCGACTTTTCTGACACACGTCCAAAAATTTTTGCCGCTGCACAATTTTCGCCAGTGAATTTTCGCTGCAGTTTCGCAAATTTATTCGGCGTTGGTGAAACGCAGGAGTTCGCCACTAATTTATTCGCCCATCACTATCACACATATCTAAGGCTGTTTATATAGATCTGGAACTGTGCACAATTTTGGTTTGAAAGTGATTGTATGTTCATAATGTAGAATGTTTGCATGTTTAAAAAACATTTGAAAAGTTTTTCAAAATTTTATTTAGAAAATTGGTGAAAAAAATTGTAAGAATTAAAATGTAAATAAATAGGGAACAGAATATATAGGGAACAGAACTGGCTCAGCTGGATATTCTGGGACTTCTTATCACCACATAATCTTCACAATCAATAATATTAAAATATACTGATACTCAAAATATAGGACATATTTCTCAATGCCCAGTGTAAATACTTGCTCCAGTTTTTAAATTACAATCCTAGAGTTTAATAATCTGCATTTAGTTATCTCATTAAATGACTGACTGCACCATCAACATCCACACTGCATCAATGTTTTCTATTTCTCTGGAAAAGGGTTGTCCAGATGGAAGGCAAATTTGGAACAGAAAATACCATCTGACAATCATTAGGACACCATTTATGAAAAGCCGAGTTTAATTTTTTTAAACAAGGGTCTTTATCTACAAAATGTATTACTAATTATGTTGCTTTGGCTGAATTCATAAGCAATAGATTCACGATAAAGTGTTTTGATGACAACAAAGTCTCTTCAGGAAATCAGTGAATGAGGAAACCTTCCAGGGAACTGGCAGCAAATGGACCTACTTATCAGTTACTTTTCTTTTTGTTTCAAGCAAGCCTCAGAGAAGATAGACTTAATAAAATATTTGCTTAAGAACTGTCAGGAATCCGGCACGGAATCCATAGTGTCCATCTTCTTCAGCGTCGCATCCAAGATGGTGGCGCCCATTGCCAACACGTGTGAACAATGTTGCCGGCGTCATGATGTCACTCGCCTGGTGTGAAAATTCAAGATAAAATCTCTTCCAGGTCATGGGTTCAATGCCCGATTATAGGAGACTTTTGCCTGAATTTGGACTATGATTTCGCCTGACCCCCTATTTGTACCACAAACTTGGACTTTGACCCCTGGGCATCCTCTTTGGTCCTAACTACTCCCTATTGGAGCCGATAGGCCCCCTGACAAGAACTAGATCAATTGGCTGCCATCTAAAGAAGAGTACCGTATATACTCGAGTATAAGACGAGTTTTTCAGCATCCAAAATGTGCTGAAAAAGTCTACCTCGGCTTATACTTGGGTCAGTGGACAGTAGCAGAGATTGCAGTCACTTTTAATCATATACCAACAGTTCACTTGGGGAGAGACTGCAATATCCCACAATGCCATCTGTTGGTTATATGAAAGAATAACAGTGACTGCAATATCACACAGCACCCTCTGTTGGTTATATGAAAGAATAACAGTGCACCCTCTGTTGGTTATATGAAAGAATAACAGCGACTGCAAAATAACACAGTGCCATCTGTTGATTATATGAAAGAATAACAGTGTGCCCTCTGTTGGTCATATGAAAGATTAACAGTGACTGCAATATCACACAGCACCCTCTGTTGGTTATATGAAAGAATAACAGTGATGGCAATATCACACAGCGCCCTCTGTTGGTTATATTAAAGAATTACAGTGACTGCAATATCACACAGCGCCCTCTGTTGGTTATATGAAGCATTAACAGTGATGGCAATATCACACAGCGCCCTCTGTTGGTTATATGAAAGAATAACAGTGATGGCAATATCACACAGCACCCTCTGTTGGTTATATTAAAGAATAACAGTGACTGCAATATCACACAGCGCCCTTTGTTGGTTATATGAAGGATTAACAGTGATGGAAATATCACACAGCACCCTCTGCACATGGTAGTGGGACAGTGGGACAATGCACACAGTAATCCGTTTGGCAATTCTCTGTCACCATCAACTTTGCAAAGAAGTCCGTTTGATCGCTGGGGGGGTCGCTTTGGCAGAATGTGCGCTGCTGGGAGACAGGGCTGTAGTTGTGTCTAGGCTTATACGAGAGTCAATAAGTTTTCCCAGTTTTTGTAGGTAAAATTAGGTACCTCGGCTTATACTTGGGTCGGCTTATACTCGAGTATATACGGTAAGTGACATGTTTTTTCGAATTGAAAAAACTTCAAAATTCGAATTCAGAAAGACTGAAATTAAGACTATGTTTTTTTTGGGACGAATAGTTCAGTTTTCGATCAAATAGGTCCATATTCGGCTGAAATCTAATCATTTCAATCTAAGGAATAGTGCATTCAATCAAATTCGATTCACCAATTGACTCCAAATAGGTTCTAGGAGGTCCCCCATAGGTTAAAACATCCATTCAGCAGGTTTTAGATGGTGAATGGTCGAAGTCAAATTTTTAAAGAGACAGTACATAATAAATTTCGATATTCGAATTTTCGAATTCTTTGCAGACTTGAATCGAGTTTGGACTATTCCCTAGTTGAAGTACATGAAAATAGCTAAAAATTTGTATTTTTTCAATTCAAAAATTCACTTCGACCTTTGATAAACCAGCCAGAGAGAGTTATGTGCTTCCCTAACCCCATTTAAAAGTGGCCTTGCCACAAATTAGGGCCTGCAGTTATACAACCTTCATTTTGGCACATTTTTGTAAAGTGCCATAACATCTACAGAAAGATAGATAAGGAAAAAAAAATGCTCTGTTATACTAAAACAGTACCTTGTACCTGCTTTCAAATTTGAGGCAAAACAATCATATTGGGTTAATTTAATGATTACATATTTTTTTAGGTATAGAGACCCAAATTACAGAAATACCCCTTATATGGAAATGCCCATAAGCATTTTGGATAACAGATGCCAAACATCTACTGCAAGTGTATATTACAAAGCAAGCATCTTGTTGGGCAACATATATTCATAACCTTCACCATTAGAATATCTTAACAAGGAATCAGGTTTGGGGGAGACATCAGCGCAGTCGCAAAAGGTTTGACCATACCAACTCTTTAAATTATGAAGTGGAGTTACCCTGGGAAATATCTTCTAAGTATACTTCTTTCAAGGACCATTCACAACCTGCTAAATTGATTGAAATCATTCTTGTAATGCATGTCATTGTTCCTTCAGTTTAAACATCAGCTAGCTGCCCTGAGAATTGAGCACACTGATTATTCCCTGCCATATGATGGTAAAATACCACATAAGCCTACATATGGGTATCATACAGATTGTTGTTTAAGAAAGAAGTCCAGCTGGAACTTTGCTGAATTTTGAACTGCACAGAAGCACTGGATTCACTGTTGAGTAACTTGATGTCTAACTCAGTCTGATCACTAAGTTACTCACCTAGCTGAACAAATATTGAATTTAAATATTTATCACACTATCTACACAAAACTGTAGTAGAAAACCTGGCTTGGAAACTTGGAGAACATATACCTTGAGAGGGGAGGTGTTGTGACCACACATTTGGGGCTCATTTATAAACACTGGGCAAATTTGTACCTGGGCAGTAACCCATAGTATCCAATCAGTGATTAGCTGTAGGTAGTATGATTAAAGCCAACTTCTAATTGGTTGCCATTAGTTACTGCCCAGGTGCAAATTTGTCCAGTGTTTAGAAATTACCCCCCTTGACTCTAGGACACAGGGAAATCCCACAGGCACAAATAAGAACATCTTTTAGCACCTAAGAAAAAAATGCATTGAGAAAACTCACCATATTCACAGGAATGGGGGAGTATAGATTAACAATTAAAGGAACAGTGACATGAAAAATTTTTTATACAAAATTTGTTTGCCCTTAACGAAAAAAAAACACCAACACACATTTAACTTTATTAAGAAATATCTTTCCGATACTCCGCTTGCGTTCCTCTTCTGAAAAGGCGACATGGCAACAAGCGGCGCTCCATTTCTCCTCCCTGCCTCTATAGGAGATAGCCAGGGAGGAGAAATCGAGCTCCGCCTGATTGATCGTCGCCATGTCGCCTTTTTATATTTAGAAGTCTTTGCGAATGTAAAGTTAAATGTGTGTTGGTGGGTTTTTTTCGTTAAGGGCAAACAAATTTTTTATTAAAAAAAAATTCATGTTACTGTTCCTTTAAACTGTTGTCCCTGTCACTTCCATATTGATGCATAGATTGCAAATCGTCTTCACAATTAAAGGGTAAAAAAAAAAAAGATGTGAGCTCCTTGCTCTGCTCTACCTACCTCACAAATATCCATTACTAACAAAACGTATTCATACTACACAATTTATTATCCATTGATTTGAATGGGTGTTCCTGATATGCACTGAGCACTAACACCTATTGAAAATGAATGTGTTTAACTCCATGAGACACATTTAAACTAATACATCCAGATACGTTTCTGATTGTCAAGAGAAAATGATCGAACTGCCTGGAATCCTTTGATAAATCTCTGTCTCTCAATTTGTACAGACCAGCTTATAGATAATTATGTAATTTAGATATATATATATACTGTAGTTATACTTTTACAACTATTATAATTAAACAGACAGATAAATAGACTTTGTATGACTATTTACAGATTAAATCCAACTCATTATAAGTAATAAAACATAGATTTATTGAGTCTACTTTATATTCTACAGTTTGCAAACTCACTTCAATCATAAAAAGAACTATTTTCTCCAGGGGAAAAAAAAGGAAAATGATCCCTTCCAAATAAATACACTCATTTTAAAATAAACTGAATATAATCACTTCTACAGACGGGAAGATACAATGAATAACTCAACAAATGAGTAGGAGTAAATATCAAATTAAACACTCTGATAAGTTAAGAAGTTTTGATATAATCTATATCCCTCAGACTTTATATTCACTCGAAGCTCTAGGGAACTGCTTTAAGTAACTCAAAAAGTAAAGTTTTTTTTACATCTATCAGAAGACAGCTAAATAAAGACTTTTTCTCTCATAAAACGTAACAGCAGCACACAGTGGGTAAAGCTACTGTTAATGGAAGACTGTATTGGTAATGAAATGTAAATGAAGAGATCACAGCCGGCAGCATTTTACAGACTTGCTAAAGAGGGCTTCCAACTGTGTTTGCCATATCAGCTTTTAGCACACATTGTCCTGTTGCCTTAAGGGGCCCACTGGGGAAAATAAATTAGGATGATTGCACATTTGCCACCAGACTGGCAGGTAACCAAGCAGACTATTCTTCAAGCAACCTACACAACTTTTATGCAAACAGCAGGTAGGTCATCTGCAAAGCTATCATGGGATGCAGCCAAAAAGTGAATAACTACAACAATTGTATTTGCATTCCGTCCTGATCATCATGGGAATCAATGCCTCTATGGTCCCTATGCTAGACTACGGTACATTTGTACTTGTCAGTTTAGTTATCTTCTTTTCATGAGCCCAAAAATCAACTCATAATTGCTAAGACTGATGAGCAAACGTTTCTGTCTAGTACAGTTTCACAGCTTAATTAACTGTTTTGCCACCAGCTAATTTGTTTGCCAATCCGCTATAATTTGTCCATTTCACCTTGTCTATACTGTGCTAAATTAATAGTTAAAACTTCCACAAAACATTAGAACACATGTTGGAAGGAATTCCATAAAAGAGTTAATAGAGAACGTACCTCCACGTTTCTACCTGACCAGTAACTTCAAAAGAGGGAACCGGAAGTTCACCGACACTGATTGAACAGTGTTTAATATTAACTGCTAGAGGGAGTTAAACACTAATAAAACAATTTCATGGATCATTGAGTTTTAAATGGTCCATGCAACTGTTTTATTTGCAGTTAACTACAATTATACAGATCATTAAAAAAAAAATAAGCTGCGTAATTGTTTTAGTGGCGGTTAACTCCCTACAGGGTTTCCGTTTTGCCAATTTCAATTCACTTCCGGGTTTACCCTTTTGAGCAACAGGAATTCCTTGGTAGATTAGGAGACCATGGAACCCTGGGGGCAGATTTATATAGGGTCGAATATCGAGGGTTAATTAGCCCTCGATATTCGACAGCCGAAGGTAAAGCCTTCAACTTCGAATATCGAAGTCGAAGGATTTACCGCAATTCGTACCATCGAACGAAAAATTGATTCGAGCCGAAGGATTTTTCTACGACCAAAAAACCTTAAAAAGCCTATGGGGACCTTCCCCATATGCTAACATTGAGGTTCAGTAGGTTTTAGGTGGCGAAGTAGGGGGTCGAAGATTTTTTTTTAAAGAGACAGTACTTCGACTATCGAATGGTCGAAGTAGCCAATTCGATGGTCGTAGTAGCCAAAAGAAATATTCGAAATTCGAAGTTTTTTTATTCTATTCCTTCACTCGAGCTAAGTAAATGGGCCCCTGGGTTTGGTGAGAGGACATAATCCTCACTATATAAAGATAGATGTGGGGTATTCAGGTACCTCCCTGGCCATTTCTGGTGCCAGTGCTTACTATATGCAATAATCTGTACCTATTTGATGCAAAAAAAAGTTCAGTCCTTCCACTCAAAACATTAGAGCAACATGTGATTATAATTTCACCTCTAATAAATCATTCGCACAACCCACTTTTTTGCCTCAAACAGGTACAGACCCCATTGCTTGTCCTTTATGGGGGACCTATGAAATCACTCAGATATTAACATTCAACTGAAATAACTGAAGTTGAATGCTCAAAGCAGTCAATTTAATTTTGACAAATTGACAAAGTCTTTGATAAATGTGTCAGCTTGTTGACACACGTTCCTGGCTGTCAGGAAAATGTTCTGTGTTAACTGAGTTGATAAAACTGTACCTATCAGAATTCCCCTGTTTAAATGTTCTAAAATATGCCCGTATATCTGAAATAATTGATTTTCAGTCATTGTAATGATTATTATTCATCTGAAAACTAATATCCTGACTATTTACAGGTTCCAGATATTTAATCTTCATGTTGGCACTCCATAGAAATAACAAAATAATTACTGGATTACAAATTGGCTGTCATTGCTCTGACCATTTGATTCAAGTAAGGAAATACATAGATTTTATTTGGTGCCTTGACTTTGTGTTTTTTTTAACAAGTTAATAAGAAAGATGAGAAAACCATTGCTACTAGTCTGCATATTATTTGGAGAAAGTAACACATCTCTTATAGCAACAGCTAACCAGACTGACATGATCATTAATCTTGCATTGCAGGGGAGACTTTCAACATATTGCTTTGTGTGTTCTAGAATGGATGCTACTGAGAAATTATGAATGAGATGTCTAGGAGTTTTTGTGTGTCCCTGTGGTTGCTCAGCTTTTATTAACAGATGAGGTGAATAGCCACTGTGTGGCTCACAAACATTCCGTGTAGAAATATGTTTTTCAATTAATATCTTTGTCTTAGGAAGTGTATTTGTTGTTGCTAATCTCACCATTAAAATGTATTTGTGCTACACATAAGGCATTATAGTGGTGACTTTTGAGAGGCAAACCCAGGAAATTGCTTTCATAGGTTGCCCAAACAATGCCTAGAGTCAGCAATCTTATTTTGTATAAACACTACATTATGGCACATTTTACGTCATAATTGTAAGGTGATACTTAAATGGAGGTACTTGCTGCTTCAGGCTTCAGATTTACCAATAAATTATTCAAGCAATTCTTAATCTGCAGGTGCGGGCCCTCGCATATGTTGAAGGCAGGGTGTTGCTGAACTGTACTTCTGTTTAATTCACTAAATGGACACTAGTGGTATTTGAACTTAACAGTAAAGGCTTTATTAACTGAATTCACATAGAAGTCTTTGAGAGAATTAGGTAGAAGATATAGTTTACAATCTCTCAGCATATACTGAGAGATTGTAACCTATGTACAAATACAGGTTCAAGTATCCAAAGTGTTACCCACCAGGGGCCAGTTATCTAGTCATTGATTCTCCACAAGTGAGTTGCAGTAGTTTGTGCACTTGATTCCTACTCTGGGGTACTGCACCACCCAGGATTCTAATCCTTACTAAATCTCCTTGGTGGAGCCCAGGAACACTGCTTCCATCTATCACACATAGTGGCCTCTGAGCTACAGCTTATATGTTTTAACAGTGTTGGAGTGGCCCACAGGGATACCAGGAAAAGTCCCGGTGGGCCCAGGTGTCAGTGGGCCCTTATGCTGCTAGACATTTGGCCTATTTCATGGTCATTCCCTATTGCTATAAGAACAAAGAGGTTAAATAAATGGAATAATAGATTATAGTGTGTAAAGAAGAGACTAGGAGAATAGAGGTTGAGTGAGGAGAGTAAGAATAACAGTACTAAGAGTGGACCCCTTGTTTAAAATGTATTGGTGGGCCCCTGGTCAAAGGTTTTTGGGTGGGCCCCTGGTGTCCCAGTCCGACACTGTGTTTTAGAACACTGTCACCCTCTGGCCTGTTCCTGAATTGCCAGGAGCATATGTCCCAGGAAAGGAAAACTATTTCCCAGCTATGTTAAGGACCCACTAAGCCATCTAGACTTTAAGGACTACTTAGCTGGCCAAACCTTAGGGGACACTCTGAATAAAGTGCAACTATTTTATCAGCCCCCTACATATTGCACATGCATTAATATCAATAACTACATTCAACAGTTGGAAGTTACTAAAGACATAGTAGACCTGTGAGTAACTCTCACCGGGAAGTTTGTTCCTTTCTTATTTATTGCCAGATTTACAAAGGTTTATTAGTATTTCCATAAGATTAAAGGTTCTATAGATATAAAGACATATATAAATAATTTAGTAACCTGCAAATGTAATATACACTAAAATAAATAATGACAGCTCAAAGGAACTGGGGAGCAGGCTTATGGATACCCCCACCCCTTCCTATAGGAAATAAGTTACCTGGAGCATTCCTAGTAGCTGACATAGACAAACACTCTTACTTTTAAGCCTCAGCTTGCCTCATTTACTCCTTCTTGTTTGGGTTAATACACATGTAATCTCCCACACTTGCAATGCCATTCCATAATTGCAGTTGTTTTCTGTATGTACAATAAATTTGTAATTACAAAAAAAAAAAACAGATTTTTTTTATATGTATATGTATTTAGTCCAATAAAGTCCAGCACTCAGAAGGTCTTGTGCAAACAAAAATAAGGCTTTTTTTATTTAATTTACAAACCTGACATTTCAGTCACTGATTGTGAACCTTCTTTCTTTCTCAAGGGAATGCTGCTAAATACAGCTGTATATGCTGTATACTATTACTTTATTTGTTACCCGCATCCAGACAGATGATATATTTTTGTGTGATGTGTGTGCAAGTGTATATTGCACAAGTTGGAGGGGATATACAGATGAAGCCACTTGGATTTGTGAGTTAAATGCATCATGACTCAGGGGTAATTGAAGAAACTGTGTTATCTTAAGTCATCTTAACTCATTTAATGCATTTAACCTTTTCATTAGCATACGAAAGCTCCATTGTTCACAGTGGTGAATGCTTTAATTAGATAGGATGTTGTGACGCAGTTTTCTGTGTTAAATGAGATAAGTGGGATATCTGTGTTTAGTTATTCTGTGTCAAACAGACAAACCAAAGTGGCTGCATCTGTATCCTGGGTGGCAGGTATATATGCCCATTGATTGAGTTTTGAGTCATTCCTTTAAAGGGGTGGTTCACCTATATATATATATATATATATATATATATATATATATATATATATATATATATATATATATATATATATATATATACTCCCCCTATGATTAAGGGAGTTGCTCCTGAAACGCATCAGGTGATGTTGGTCTGTGACCTGTTGCAATAAACCACCCTTTTCTTTTTAACCGAAGTGCCACCTTTCCATTTTTTTTTTTGCAAGTCTGACTACAGTGGGAACACCGGTGGCTGCGCACCCGATAGAGCAGAATGGAGCTGCACTAACCATTCACACAGGAGGTGAGTCTGGAGCGGCAAAAAAAACCCTCTTTTCTTCTTTTCTACTATATATATATATATATATATATAGATATATATAGATATATAGATATATATATTGCATTGAAATTACATATGTTCCAAGCTACAATAAGCAGAATCTGTTTTACATAATTACCCATTAGTATCTGGAAACCTACTAGACATACTAACAGAGGATTTTGCTATATGTGGGTTCCAGTAGAAACAAATTGTCCTCTGAACAGATGGAGAAGTTGGAAAAGTTAAATCTGCCCCAAATAAAATATGAGCCAAGTTTAGTGTTAAAGTTGAAGTTACTGTATGCGGGTTCTCCATGATACGCTAACAGGGGCAGCTGAACTGTAATCCCTCTCTCGCTTTATATGTACATACATAAACACAGTAGAACTTCTTCTGCCCCAGGCACACAGAGCAAGGGATAGTGTACTGCCGCTATAGGGTATGATAACAGGGCAGCAGGAATGCTGTCCAAGTACACATATAGCTATCCTGCAAGCTATGCATACATTAATCATGTATATAGAGGTGAAATCTTAATAAAACCCAGTAAAATAAGAGGTCAGAATCTGACAACAGGCTGCTGAATCAAGTAACTATATAAATAGAAATACTGTGCATAATGCAGACTTTTATTAAAGCAATGTGTAAAATAATCGCCAGAACACTGCTTCCTGCTTTGCAGCTCTCTTGGTTTACACTGATTGGTTAACAGGTAGCAACCAGTCAGTGACTTGAGGGAGGGGCACATGAATTATAGCTATTTGATTTTGAACCTGACCTGCATGCTAAGGATCAATTGCAAACTCACTAAACAGTTATGTCCCACGTGGCACCCCTTAAAGTTACTGACTAGCGCAAAGTTAGAGAGCAGAAAAGCAGGAAGTTGTGTTCTGTTCTGTTATTTTCAAGTCACTCTAGTTTTTATATATTACATTTTTGGCTAACTAACTATATTATAAACATTTTTTATTTTACACAGCCTATTTATTTACCCAGTTTTTATTTTTACACTGAACTGTTCCTTTAACTCATTCCTTCTCACCCAATCACAGCTGCATCTGATTCTGCCAATCTCTAAACATAAACCAATGTAATCTGGCTGCTGGTCATTCGGATCCCTTGTCATGGAGCCCCTGCGTTTACAGCTCCTTTAATACTAACATAACTTGGCTCCACTAAGTTCACAAGTGCTTAGCCTTTTAGCAACGTAGATGTCTCTGGCTGTACAGCATTACAAAGCAATGAGTTGTATAATTTCTTACTTACCTACAACTCTGCTCTATCAATGTGAACTTAACTTTTGTGAAGCAAGTAAGTAAACGGAACTTTCTAATACAGATAAGGCATTAGATGTGAACATTATGAAATGATCCTACTCCAACCATATGTAGTTTATTTCATGATTATTTTGTCAACTAGTTATTTTAATAGCCTGGGATAGCTCTGCTTAGACTTGGCATTGGCTGTCATAGTTTCCCCCCAGATGGCATAGCATTTCATTAATGTTATGTAATTATGTTCCAGTGGGCGGTGGGATTCAAACAGCAACTACTGATCAGTATGTAGGGCTTTCCTGTTTACTTCATGTTCAGGTTTCAGAATGAAAATCTTCATAGTCATATTCAAGGATCTGTTTCTTGACCATTACATGAAAAAGGCTTTGCTATAAAATTCAATTTTAGTTCACTGCAGAGTTTGCCAAGCTGATTCTACCCAAAGTGCAGACATAAACATCTTTATTATGAGCAATCTAAAACAATAGTTATAGCTCTATCTTCAACTATGGACACAGACCCTCAACTCTGTTTAGCTAGTCACAGTAGAACATAGGTTGCCTTGTACTCAAGAAGTTTTAAATTGTAAGTTCATTTTTGATGCTCAACAATCAGGTCACCCTAGCCCTTAATTTGAGAGAGAATGTACAAGGAAATAAAATATAAGAAGAGAAGAAGCATAGGAGCAAAGGAAATAGATCAAAATCTGGATGGGAAAGAAAAAGGTGGATATCCTTGATTTAAACAATCATGTACCAGTCAAATTAAGAGTAACACATTTAGCTTTACAGTCAGGCCTGGATTTCTGGTGAGTCCACAAAGGCCAGGGTCTAGGGCTGCAAGATTTTAGGGGCAGCGTGCCACCCAGACGCATTCTAAGGAGTGCTGGGGACATACGGCTCAACCCCGTACGTGTAACAGTGCGATAGAACCATGCAACCTAGGGGTGTACAACACGGAAATCTGGGCCTGTTTACACTTACTTATGTTGGTGAGCCCCCTTGCACTTATACATAAAGGCAGAAAATCACACAGTACAGGACCCATTCTGTCAACTGTCCATTTACTGTTGCAGTAACGTAGAGAATGCAAAATGCTGTTTCTACATCTTGTTTGCATCATGCCACCTCACAGGATGATAAAAACCTACTTTAATATGCTCAGATAAGGGCTGGGGTAGAAACCAGGAATCTAGGATAATTAAATTCCTCTCTTGCAGATGCTCCTCTTCCTTAATTTAGTTTTGACTATTTTTGTGCATATAATAAAATATAATGTTCTGGTATATAATGAAAAATAAGAGTGAGAAATTCTTCTGGCAGTGACAAGAATAAACAAAAGTCTAACATGGAATGATAAAGTGTTATGTATCTTGTGTTTTTATATAATAGTTACTTTGTACCATTCTTTAAGTCATCATGATTTGTGGCCACTAGATGGCTAGACAAAATTGCTAGAGGGAAGTGAACTTATTCCTATCGTTTATTATTATTTTTATGACGGACATTGCCATTCTGAAGGAGTGATAAGCTTCTGCTGTATTGTGTTGTCTATTGCATTTTATCACTGATAAATGATGTCTTGCAGCATTTCGGAAAGCGTTAGTGAGATATTAATGCACACATTCAGCAGTTCCGTCTTGGGAAAAAAATATAAACCTTTAATGTTCCATTAAACGTAAAATTATATATAGATTCTTAAAATGACTTTTTGAATTACTATAGTGTTCCTTAGAGTCATGTCTTTAGGAACAGATCCGTTTTGCATGCATACGCTTGTTTCTGATGCCTGCTGTAGATCAGTTATGGGAGATTGTTACCATATTATTATACACTTTGGATGTCTATGAAGATTTTCATTCATCCAGGGTATTATATACATCATCTAGTAGAAATAAGTCTAAAGCAACAGGAGTATTCTTGAAAATATTTTATCTGAGCAGCCTCTTCAGTTCAACCGAGTTCTAGGGAATACAGTTACCAACATTTAGGGGCAGACTTATTAAAAACCGAATTTTAAATTGAAATCAAAATTTTTTAGCCAAAACTCATTCAAGTTGGGAATAATCCAAACCAATCGAATTGGCCTATTTCGACACCTAAAACCTACCCAGCTCATGTTGAAATCAATGGCAGAGATCCAGTGACACATTTAAAGATTCTAAAAGCATTCCTCACATTCAAGTTTTTTCCAGAGAAAAAACTCGATACGATTTTAATAGAATTTGATTCAAGTTTTCGGGTCGGTAATATTAGTTAGAATTTTAGACATTCGAGGTTTTACTTAAATAACCTCCCATTTGAGTATAAAGATGTGAAAGACAACAAACTGGTATTTTTGGACTGTGTAATATACATCAATGAGGGGGGAAACCTGAACATGAAGTAAACAGGAAAGCCCTACATACTGATCAGTATTTGCTGTTTGAATCCCACCGCCCGCTGGAACATAAACTGGGCATTATTGAAACGCTATGCCATCTGGGGGGAAACTGTGACAGCAAATGCCAAGTCTAAGGACAAGGAATTTCAGCATCTCCAAATTTTTCGCTACCCATAAGTCAAGCAAAAACTCCAGACCAACAGAGGAGAGGCGCATAGCAGACAAAACAACATTGTTATACCATTTCTGGAATATCTGAGAAACACCCTCGACAGAAGTTGGTACACCTAAAAGTTCCAATACAAAAGCACATGAAAAGTAATGTGATTTATGCTGCCCAGTGTTGTGAAGAGTGCACAGATCTATACTTAAGGGAGTAAGTGAATAGGCCTACATAGGAGATCTAAATCCTCAGGACAAAACTCACAGTCTATCCACATCTGAAGGAAAAAAGTCATAATGAGCATATTTTGGGCAGAGAAGACAGATGGTTTGAAATGAAATGTAATGGTGTGGGAGGGAGCCTGTGACACTGCTTGTCAACAACATAGAATGCTACTTTGACATCCTTACCTCAGCGGTTTCACTACAATAAACACTTTCAGTCATGTACATTGAATAATTAAAACCTGTCTCAGAATCAAGATAACATTTGTATCCAAGATATAGTAAAAATAAACCCGCTTTAATCTATTTATTCTTAAATATAGTCTTGTAATGATGTTGAAATTACTTTGTAAAACCTCACATTACTGTAAAGAATAATCCTCTTTTCCCCTGCGGTTGTCAAGGTGACCAGTACCAACTATATGTGAATATCCATCTCACATACAAAGAAGAGCAACCAGGTGTTGGTGATTGTAAGCAGCAGATATAATTAATAGAATTTTTGTATAATTTCTGTGTTTGAATTCAAGGCAAATCATGTATTAAACATTTGCAGAACATGTTAGCTTTACATATACAACAGGACTGTTAGGAGTTACAGTATTTTTACATTATAACTTGGGTTACTTTGTACTATGTAAGATAGAATTTATAATTTGTACACTACATAATGTATCTTGGACATTTTAAATATAATGCTTGAGGTTGAGTCTATAATCACATTTGAAAGTTTCTACCAGTGCTAAATCACTGGGAGTAACTGCACTAGTGGCATAAGTCATAGTTTATTTGTACTTTACCTTCTGGACATGTTTTTATCAATTGGTCTCTGCTTTCATCTACCCTATATTCCTTAGCAGCTCCAGCTGCAATCACTCTATATTCACTTCTTCTGAGTTTCGATTTTGCTAACAGAAAATGTGGAGAGCCCTTAAGCACTACACAAGTAGGTTTTTTTTAATGTAAATTGGATCAAAAAGTAAAAATTAACCCAAAGATTTTCTGTTCTCAGATAAGCAACAGTTTAGGGCATTTTACTTGATTGAGGGAGACTTGCTGGGAAGAGTGGATAACAAAAAACCCAAAGGAAATGAATTTAACTACTACAGAACTTTTCAGTCTATTTCTTTTTTTAACCTCAGAAAAAAAAACAAATCATAAATAAGTGATTCAATGAATGATACTTAGCATCATGCTTTAATTTTAGCTGTTGCTTTAAAATGTTATGGAGTTAGAGAAATAATGATGATTCTTATTAGCAAGTGAACTAATATATATATATTTGATTATTAGAAATATTGCCATGCTGTATTTTATCCATTAATAAAGAAACAATTTTTGGCCTCTATAACAGGGTATTCACAATGAAACCCTTGCAACACATAGTTAGGGATGTAGCGAACCGCCGACAATGTGTTCGCGAACGCCGTTCGCGAACACCAGCAAAAATTGCGAACAGTTCGCGAACAGTTCGCGAACTTCGAACATCCGAAAATCGTCCGATTCGAACGATCGAAGGATTTTAATCGTTCGATCGAACAATTTCCGTTCGAATCGAACGATCGAAGCCATTGGATCGAATGATTTCATTCAATCCAATGGCTTAGATCGTTCGATTCGAACGAAAATCGTTCGATTTTAGCGATCGAATGGTCGAATGGTCGAACGATTTTGATGCGAACGCCTATTGGCGAACGTCGCGCGACGTTCGCGAACTTGCGGCGGACGCGAACAGTCGGAGTTCGCGCGAACTAGTTCGCCGGCGAACAGTTCGCTACATCCCTACACATAGTTATATTTGGTCCATTTTCCTCAAGTGGACTTGGATTTTCACTTTTGAGTAATATTCTCATACTAAGGAGCTGTTATCTTATGTCAGGAAGCTTTTATCTGGTTACCTTCCCATTATTCTGCTGAAGGGATGCTGGGGATAAAGGGAGGGGGTGATATCACTGCAACTTGCAGTGCAGCGTTAAAGAGTGACTGATGTTTATCAAAGCACAAGTCACATGACTGAGGGCACATGGAAAACTAACGACATGTCTTGCCCTATGTCAGATTTCAAAATTAAATATAAAACAATCTGTTTGTTCTTTTGAAAATATTACCTGTGTTTTGGGGGGAAAATGTTTTCCCATGACAGAATCCCTTTAAGTCATAGAGGATAAATAGAAAATTCATGTGCCTTTTTCAAATCATTGTACACCTATGGAACCTAAAAAAACAGACATTTATAAAGATGCATGCATATATCAGAAGCAACACATCAGTGAGATTAGTATTTGTAAAAGATGAACCTGCTACAGTTGTTGCCATTGTAACATGTTACAACTAAACACATCCCTATAGTTGAAATAATTATGGTGTTAGTCATGTAACACAAAATTTTGTTTTCCATGTACATACATACTCATCTTCAAATATCTACAATGGGAAAACAATTAGTCCCTGTAAGGAAGTAAACATATGAATTACAGTTATGGAACTCCTTATCCAGAAAGCTCAGAATTAAGGGAAGGCCATCTCACATAGACTCTATTTTAAGCAAATACGTTTTCTGTTTTCCTTATAATAATAAAACAGCACCTTGTACTTTATCCTAACTGTGCTGCATAAAGCTCTATCAGGGACAATCAATCCTATTGTGTTTTTTTAATGTTTAAATGATTTTTAACAGTCTTAACTTTACAGGTATGATCCAAGCATTCCAAATCAATGATTCCATAACTATACACGATTTTGGTCATAGAACAGGTATGAGCCCTTGAAAGTGTACAGTACATGAGGCATAATGTATACATATCCACCTACTGCTAATATTCCTAATAGTGATTTGCCATTCTTTTTTCTTGAAAGATACTGGGAACTGGGAATTGCATTGCAGTGCCTCCACTGCACTCCAGTGGGCACTGAGGAAGTGCACCAATAAAACACACAGTTTGCAGCAATAAATATAAACTATATAGAGAACCAAAGAAAATAATATGGCATCTAATGCATATAACACTCCTGCATTTGGACACATGGGGACCTATCTAACTTACTATTAGATGTCCCACTGACTGTCTAACCAACACACACAAAAATTAGAGCGCTCACCTGCTACTCCATTAACCTTTTCAGGTGTCTGGTGCTAAACAGCATATAAGGCCCCCTGCGAAGAGCCAGTACTTTGCAACAAAGTCCAAAATAGCTGTAGCACACAATTCCGTTTTGATGATGCAAAAAGTGACTTTTATTGGCTCATTGCAGACTTCAAAACATGGCAATGTTTCGGGCCACACAGGGCCCTTTCTCAAGCCTAAACTTACATTCTTGTCTAACCAACACAGTCCTTTTCTTATATCACAGTTCCAATCAACCCTGGAATGGGATTAATAACCATAATTCAGTTCAATGCAAATGTCTATTCCGAAAAGCTCTTATTTGCCCAGTTAGCACTACCTTTCCCAAATTATTTCAACCTTTGACACTAAGGGGCACATTTACTTAGCTCGAGTGAAGGATTAGAATGAAAAATACTTCGAATTTCAAAGTATTTTTTTGGCTACTTCGACCATCGAATTGGCTACTTCGACCTTTGACTACGACTTTGAATCAAACGATTCAAACTAAAAATCGTTTGACTATTTGACCATTCGATAGTCGAAGTACTGTCGAAGTACTGTCTCTTTAAAAAAAAACTTCGACCACCTACTTCGCCACCTAAAACCTACCGAGCACCAATGTTAGCCTATGGCGAAAGGTTCCCATAGGCTTTCTAAGTAATTTCTGATCGAAGGAAAATCGTTCGATCGAAGGATTTAATCGTTCAAACAAACGATTTTTTCCTTCAGTCGTTCTTTGAACGAATTGCAGTAAATCCTTCGACTTTGATATTCGAAGTCGAAGTATTTAACTTCGATGGTCGAATATCGAGGGTTAATTAACCCATAGTAAATGTGCCCCTTAGTAGCTACTCCCATGTAGCAGGTACACAAACAAAATCTGTCCTCACATAGGGACCCCACACTTGCAGCCTTGCCAATATTCTAGCTTGGGTGGTTCACTCGCCGGAGTGCAGACACAGTGGAGATTATAAGCAGCTTTGCAGCAGGGTATGGATCACCTCTTGAATCTCTAGCAACTTGGCACAAAATAGGCTCTCTCTGTACTTCTGGGGCACCAGACCTTTCCTCTCCACACTGCTTCTGGCAAGATGGATTTGGTTCCAAACTTGGGCTCTTCCTGGGACCCTCCTGGGTCCACACATCAGTTAATATCGCTGCTGAACTGAAATCCATTTTTCAAAAGAGCAAACAGATTTTTAATATTTAATTTTTTTATATTTAATTTTGAAATCTTACATGACGCTAGATATATTGTCAGTTTCACAGGTGCCCCCAGTCACGTGACTTATGCTCTGATAAACTTCAGTCACTCTTTACTGCTGCATTGCAAGTTGGAAGTGATATCCCTCCTCCCTCACCACCCCTTTCAGCACCCATCAGCAGAACAATAGGAAGGTAACCAGAGTACAGCTTCCTGACACAAAATAACAGCATCCTGGTAGATATAGTAAAAATCAACGTCCCACTGCAACTCCTTTAGTTACATTAAAGGGGAAGTAGAATCCAGGGCCGGCCTTAGGCCAATTGGACCAATTGGGCCCAATTGGGCCCCGCACCTCTGGGGGCCCCGCACTGCCCCTTTCCTTTCTATTTTGTGCCTGTATGCCCTTATTTTCCCAAATACTTGCTGTGTCAGTAGCCAGCAACACTTTGTCTAGGGGCCCCGCCAACATGGTCCCAATTGGGCCCCACATTTGATAGGACCAGCCCTGGTAGAATCTAAACTAGAATAAGGCTAGAAATGCTGTATTTTGTATACTAAACATAAACATGAACTTACTGCACCACAAGCCTAATCTATCAAATGATTTATGCTTTCAAAGTTGGCCACAGGGATTCGCTATCTTGTAACTTTGTTAAACATCTTTGCAAGACCAACACTGTACACATGCTCAGTGTGGTCTGAGCTGCTTAAGAATTGTCATAAATTATCAAAACAGCACAAGTCAAATAATATCTGCCAGAAGATGATACAGCAAGACTGTTTAATAATCAGAATATGCAGACTACACTGGGTCCTGTATTGTCTATCATGTAATCTAATGTGGATTTTATAGTTTTTGTACTGTTTAATACAAACTTTCTCCAACTCTGCAGAACCAGTGGCTGCAGCAAAATAATCCTCCAAATAGAATCCCAGTTTATCTGTTCAAATCTGGCTCCATGATCTTTGTCCCTGCAGCTGGAGTTGGAAACAGTTAAGGGGATGTAAAGGCAAGAATAAAATCCAATACAAATCTCTACACAGTCGTCGACTGCTCTTCAAGGAAAAAACAAAGCTGCTTGAGTTCTGCATGCCTGAGAAGTAAGGCAAGGGCTCCCCCTGCTATTCATAAGTATGATTGTTTCCCTGCCCAGCAGTAAGGGACTGGCTGACAATTCCTATCCACAGCAGTAAATGAAGGGAGAATTTCACTGCATGCAGTCAGGTTTCTTATAAAAATGGTACATTGGAGATAGTCTTTTTGATCAAAGAAAGTAAAAATGGGAATTAATTTTTTTGCCTTTGCATGCCCTTTAAGTAGACGAAACAATAGCCTGTGAGAAAGCAGTTCTATAGTGTAGCACTGGCTCTTGTAGCACATGATCTGGCAAAATGACCTGAGATGGCCACCTACACACCAATATTACAACTAAAATCAGAAAATAAATTTTACATGGTAGAGTGAATTATTTGAAGTGTACACAGTGTGATTTAAAAATAAAAGCTACAACATAAGAATCATGACAGAATCCCTTTAAATGTTTTTTTTTAGCAGGCTTAAGGTATGGAGATTCAGATTACAGAAATATCCATTATCCAGAAATCTCCAGATTTCAATAATTCTGGATAACAGGTCCCATACCTGTACATTGTTTCTGAACCCATGTTCCTTAAAATCACCGATATCATCAAGAGAAGAATGATATTTAAAAGTGAGAGTTTCTACTTAAGTGATATACAATGTAATGTCCTTGTGCTTCATGCATAAAATGTATATGTGAGTCCTTAATAAATTCCTTTTGATACTTTTGCATACATGTATTACATTTGTATAACATCAGGCCACGATTTGTGACAAAGTCACAAAAGCCCGGGCCTAGGGTGGCAACTTATTAGTGCTGCCCAACCGCTCTAAGGGGAGCACCGGGGACGAGCTGCTGCCCAGTGCTCCGGCGCATGTGCACATGCGCTCGCTGGGGGGTAGGGCGAGGCCGGGTGCTACGACCACATGGCCTAGGGGTGCCAGCCCAGCAAATCCATCGCTGTATATCATTATTGTATACATTGACTTATAGGATGAATCCCCATGGTAGGGGTTGCTGCTCATATACATTGACATTTTTTTAAGGGATTGTTTGTACATACTTTGTTTATTCTTTCTTGAAGCTGGTGCTGGCATGCACTGAAAACTTGCCTGAATAAAGCTACTCACTGAATCGTCTGCAGTGACCATTATACTTTAAAGAAATTATCTTTCGCAGCATCTCATTTTACGCTTCGAGACATTTCCAGAAATGGATGCATTGGCTTGAAAAATAATAAAATAACTGACAAAACAAACTGTGTTATTTTATTGCCATAAATTAAAAACCATTAAAATAAATACATTCTGTCGTTAGCACAAACTTCAGAAGAACAAAGGAGATATAGTTTGGACTAAAGTGGAACAAAAGCTGCAATGTACTGTATATGTTACTTTGTTTCCTGATAAGTGTTGGCAAATTTCCTAGCTACATTTGGTAATGGGATTCTTATTTCAGATCCTTACACATCTCTGTCACTTTTTTGTTCAGGTGCTGCAGCCCTTCTGGGCATTTAATTTAGCACTTTTTTGGGGTTATGTAATAAAAGGCACTAAGTTTGCCATGGGCAGTAACCCATAGCAATCAATCTGCAGGTAGCATTCACTAGTCACCTGCTTAAATGCAAGAATCTTTTTGGTTGTTTCCCTGAAAGAGAGATCACAAAGATGTGTTGGAAAGTTGGAATTTCTTTTGTTTGTTTATTAAAATCTGTTACTTTAACTGAACCTATTGATTGTGGTGCTTTTTTGTTGCTTTGTACACTTTTTACCGGCACCCAGCCGGTTTGGTGAGTCTCTCTCTCTCTCTCTCTCTCTCTCTCTATCACTCTATATATATTTTGCTTCCCAAAGGACTGGGGAAATTAAAGATGTGCTGGTTTGAAAATCCTCACAGCTGAAACAATAAAATGAATTAATTCACAAACACGTTTAGAACATTACATCTCACTAGTACCTGTTAATAAATCTCAGGAGAAAATCTTACAACATTACAAAGGAAAGGTGACAGCAGGATAACTTTATAAATGTTTTCTTTTACAACTGTAGTTTTCATTCATTTCTTCCATTTCGCATCAAAGCTGATATACTGCTGAGACCCCATGGGAGAAAATGTGATGGCTCGTGTGCTGCAGAGAAAGATGTTTTTACACAAGTTGCCATCTGCTGCCATCTTTTGGAAGAAATTTAGAAGGTCCATCCTGTGATCATTACCTGCTTTATTTTATAGATGGTATTGTGCCGCAAGGATTTACATTCATTTTTGGAGTCATTACGAATGGCAGCAGCTGAGCCTTTGCAGAGCAGAAGACTGCCTTTGTAGTTAATAATAGCTGGAGACTCAAGGCAGCAAGAAAATAATTCCATTTAGTAGTTCATCAGGGAACAGAGAAAGCAACAAAATAATTGCTTTCCTTATTTCTTATGTACCAAAACTTAACCTCAACCTCTTGTTTGTTTTGGCTCATCAGCTCTGAATCCTCTGGGGTTTGATCTTGCTAATGTTAGCCGACTTCAACATCCATTATTCAAATAATCAAAGAAATGTTATTGTGCATATGTACTTAGCATTTCTGCTGTTTGGTTAAACTTGTATTAGCACAAGGTATTACTGTATATGTAATTGACCTATGTATGTATGCTTTAGGCAAATTAACTTTCTCTTGTGAGGCATTAATAGAACAACAAATATTCAGGGACAGAAAAGTAACTGTGTTTCAGGCCATTCAGCTGCTTAAGGGTCAGCATGTGTGGCACCAACATGCAGCTGCATGAGCCCAGAACATAATGTATTCATGGTGGCTCTTCTACATGTAAGGATAATTGAAATGACATCTTTGTATTCCTCAGACTTCCTAACTGGATCAAAATTCAGTGGCATTTCCAAATGTTTTACAATTATAATGTAAGTGTTAATTGCATTAGATATAACTTACCAATTTAAAGAAATTCCTCATATGCCTTTATACCATTACCAACAGGTAACAGGTGTTACTGACACCAAGCAAGTCAGATTATGGACTCTGGTTTTGCTATTAGAATTAATGAGTAGAAAATATATTGTTTTTTCAGCATCCAGTCTATGTGCTCCTGAGGTGCACATTTTTTTCCCAGACAATATATAGAAAATGGTTCAGTTGTTGGCTGTCATGTAATACATGAAAACCTAAGATTTGCTATGGATAATTGGTGGTCACTGAAAGGCACATTGGGACCATACCCATAATTTTTTAGACTGCATTGGATTGAAAGTTTTATACACTTACATCAAAGCCCTATATTGGAGTAAAGTTGAGACTGTGACACCGAAGTCATGGTTAAAATTTAAAAAATATCTACTAAAAAAAAGTTCATCATATTCAGTTATGGAAGTAAACCACTGGAAGCCCAATAGTGTAACTAGGCCAGTTATGCAGTCCCAATATGTGACCAACATTTCAAAATAAAACTTCAACATGTTTTAAAGGAAAAGGAAAGGTTTAATCACTTGGCAGTACCAAAGTGTTGACTTGGGCTGTGCAAATGCGCATGACAAATGCATTGTCGAGATCGGCTGTCTCCCCTTTTGTCTCCAGTTTACCACTACTGCAATCGAAGAACAAATACTAGACCATACAAATGGGAAGAGAAGTCCACAATTGTTTATTAACAATAATAATTACATAAATGATACTTAACAACCTTATCTTTTTGTACCAGTACCACTTGTAACAGAACATTCAGCAGTAGTAAACAATGAGGAAGTCGCAAAGTGACGAAACACGTAAGGCAAAGGTGGCGAACGTCATCTCAGAGCATCCAGGAAGTTGCTAGCGGTGTGTGGAGGCAACGCGGGTCAGGGTCCAAACCACAAATCACAAAAGCCACTGGAAACAAGTGGACTAAAGTGGGGGATATGTTATGCCTGATTTTAATCAGACAAATGTGAGTGTAACCATTTGGGTTTTTATATCATAGAATAAAAAGGTTTTACACTATATTTTGCTCTTTTAACTACTTCTAGCAAGAGCTAACAGCTAACATCTAACAGCTCCACCTTTGATGAGCACTTGTAAGTAAACATTTGTCAGTGCCCATCCAACACTCACACATGGTGAATGTTAAAGGTTAACTGCGCCTAAGGTGGTTTTGGGAACATATGAGGTTGTGATACTACAACATTATAAGTTATACTACACTATTAAATCCCAATTTTCCCCCCCTTTTTTCATTCTACTTTTTTCCCTGAGCTTCATCTAGCGCTGACCCTTATAAGTTTTGGAATTTTGTAGTAAACAATACCCATGTCTTCTGCTTGACTCTGATACTAGGCCTGAAGCCTGGTGCCTGCCTGCTGCGCTCCTGGCCCTCCAGAAGCCAACTACCAGCTCACTTCCTGCCCTGCAACTAGGTGAATGAGCCAGGCATTCCTGCTAACCTATCACGCCCAGGGGAATGGATGGGGTGTCATGTTTTGCTTTCATCCATTCCACTGTGGATCATTGGGCTTCAGTAAAGAAAAACTTCAGATTGGATTTGATTCCACATACTGGGCGTTGCCAAGTAGAATAGTACCCCAGGTCAGTGCATTTTACAGTGATCATTATTATATCATTATCATTATTTGCTTTGTGGACCCAGAATCTCCTTTAGGGGCCCTAGAGTGTTTGGTGATTGTCATCAGTGGAAGTTTATAGGAAAAAACATTTTCAATGACAATCAAATCAATAAAATGTTTGTTAGACCATGTTTTAAGGCATATTGTGTATGAAAATATTCATATTATGAAATGGTGCCCAGAACTATGGAGCTACTTACTGTGAGCCTCTTAGGAACTTTACTTATTGTCAGTTCCAATTTAGTGGGTCTAATTTTATCTATGTTTCAGTCATTTTGCACAATTAAATTGCATTTATATAAATAAATGTGCTGGTTTAAATAAATCATGTTAGGAATCCTCATTTTTTTCTTAGTATTTAATCCCACGTCCATATCAGAGTGACATTTACAAAAGGGATGCACCGAATCCACTATTTTGGATTCGGCTGAACACCCGAATCCTTCGCGAAAGATTCGGCCGAATACCGAACTGAATCCGAACCCTCATTTGCATATGCAAATTAGGGGTGGGAAAGGGAAAACATTTTCTACTTTTATGACAAAAAGTCACGCAATTTCCCTCCCAGCCCATAATTTGCATATGCAAATTAGGACTAGGATTCGGTTCGGCCAGGCAGAAGGATTCGGCCGAATCCGAATCCTGCTGAAAAAGGCCGAATCCCGAACCGAATCCTGGATTCGGTGCATCCCTAATTTACAACTCCATAACTCAACTAACATTATTAACTATACATAAGGTAATGGGAAAATGCTATCGGTAGAGGTTTCTGCATAAGGGGTTAAAGCATTTTCAGCTTTCCAGCGAATTGCACAGTAATCATATCTGCACTCCACAGTCTTCATACATGCTGTCTTCATTACAATGAATGATAATTTCTACTTTTCTGCCTCAATGCTCCCATAATTATGAACCTTGTTTTAGAGCTGAAAACGAGCATTAAAATAGTAACTCACAGGTGTTTTTCTTTCTCATCAATGTTCTATACTCTTTGAAGTGGGAACATTGAATGTTTTAATAAAAGAACTTGGGGATAAATTACTAAGAGGGGGAGGTTCAAAATGTGAAAAACAAGCTTAAGATACACATTACACTCCTGTACTGTATCTATACTTCCAAATCTTTGCTCCTTATTCATGAGGCCTAAAGGTGCACCTTGCACTCACTTTATAACAGGGCAGTGTTGGACTAACCTGCTGTGATACTGTCATCTTTCCTAGTGGTGCACTTTCTGAAGCACACAGCTTTTTCTACCTTTTCCAGGTTCTGCTTGTTTTTTGTTTATTTCCAGCACTGAGAAACAAAGGAAGGAGTTGGTTTAGGTTTCTGTGAGGAGGTCAGGGAAATGTCTGAGGCGGCTGAGGCCAAATATATTGCCCCGGATCAGCAGGAGAACCCAGGGAGATTGTTAATTATATAGGGCCAGCAAGGAAGTATTTGTTCAGTGCAAATTGGAGTAAAAGAGCTAACAGATTTCTGAAACAATCATATGATCTGGGCACAGGGATAGAGAGGTTCAGCCTGCACCCTATCTGCCTGTATTGACATTGTATTGCTCTGGGTTTGTACCAGTAGTAACAACAAACAGAACATAACAGAGGGCACAGCTGCCCACAAAGAATTAGTCCTGGATGTGTGTAAGGAGGTGAAAATGTATTTTGTTCAAATGTTTAAATTGTTAATAAAGTTGCTTGAAGGAGGTAATAAAATGGACAGGAAACAAGATAGAGGCTGCCATTTTGGCAGTGACTTTGACAGGGATGGCAGACTTTTCAGGTAAAGCAAAAGAAAGGATTCCAAAAATTGGTAGCCAAGACTAATGATGGGCGAATTTGGCCGAAATTTGCGAAATGGTGAAAAATTTGTGAAACTCGAATTCTGACGCCCCGTGTCAATTTTGATGCCTGTGTCAGTTCTGACACTCACGTAAATTTTGACGCTGCTGTTAAAGTCAATAAGCATCTAAATAATGTTGATCGTGTTTGACACGATCAACACACAACCAAATTTTTTTCCGACACACGACCAAAATTTTTTGATGCGTCAAATTTTCAAAGATGAATTCACGCGGCAGTTTCGTGAATTTATTTGCCACTGGCGAAATGCGGAAATTTGCCCTGAATTCGTGCCTGCTGAATTTATTTGCCCATCACTGGCCAGGGCATTTGATTTTTGTGTGTTACTGCGACTAAAGGAGAAATTGATTCAAAAGCGAGTCTTCCAAGTGCCTTTATCAGCTTTTCATGGGTCTTATTGGAAGCAGCCACTCTGGTTTCTGTGATATCACTTTGTTTCAAATATTTCTTATATAGTTCAGTGAACTGGCATCTATAGGACTAAATGTTTTAAAAAAAACTGTATCTTGGCTATAGTAATATGTTGCACTTGAGCAATACATCACTCACATGTGGGATTAACAGTGTGTTTCTCAGCAAGAAGAAAACACTTACAGGCTCCAGATAGTCCTTGATGTCATGTTCTCCCAGATACAGTATCTCCCAGTCCAACACTGTAAAGGGGCCCCATGATTTGTCCATATGAGTAAAATAGTAATTACGTGCAAGGAGTGTTTAGCTGCAAGTATCTGTTATGAATGGTGTCAATATGAGCAGTGGTTGAGCTCATTTTTTACAGGCTAGCAGATGTGTTCTTTATTGAGCCCTAGGGTGTCCTCTTGGACATCCACAGGAGGGCAGAATGCCTGAGAAACTAGCCTGAGTCTGACTGCTCTATCCATGTGTATAGCTATCTACTCCGTTGCATGCACGTAGCTGGCTGCCTGTCCTAATTCACTTAACTCTTAGTCCAAGTATAAAGTATATACTTCTAGACAGCTCAGCTACTTAATAGAATTGTGCTGCAACTGTCCTGTATACTCTGACCATGCAGCTTCCTTGACGTTACTTGCACCACACGTCACATGTTGCCTGCTATTGTGCCCTCAATAGAATTGCCTGCTAGTGCCTACTCCGTACACGTAGCTGTCATGGAGACATGATAGCCAGCTATAGTATATGCACAGAGTAAGAAACTCCACATGGACAGAATAGTAGGCCTGTGCATCTTCTGTGAGTAGGGGGAACTTTAGTTTACTTACATAAGATCTTGTAAAAAGAGATAGTATCATGCTGGGAGACAATGGAGGAATGTAATAAAAGTCGGTAACAGAAAAGCTATTTGCAATGCAAAAATGTAGGCCTTTGTGCAAAAAAAATTCCTTTTACGCAAATTTAATATAGCTTATGTGAACCCAGAAACTGTTCAGCGACCACTTCCAACAGTGGAAGAAAGATTGCACATGTTATAGTTTGTACCAGTGCACTGTGTATGTAAACACATTTCTTTGTGAAAAAATGATTATGTTTGCTCCAAATATGCTACCTTCAAGCATATCTTAATAGTGCTCAATGTGCAATGAAAATGTGTAATGCAATAACAGTCTAAGGAAGAATATTACATTATGAAATGCAATTTTTTACTCTTATTTGTGCAAATTGTTTTTCTCTTTGCAACTTTTATTACATTTCCCACATGACTTCTTTCTGTGGGAAAAGAAATGAGATGCCCAGCACTCATTTCAGCCAGGACACTAAAGAGAGAATTGGCTACAGCTCTGATCTGATCATGTTTTCAATAGATAGGTGTCTTTAAAAACCTTTCTTGCTGGAGCACTGTTTATTTTAAAGAAAGGGGTATATTATACTAGAAGCTGATAAAACACAATATGTCTCCTTTAATTGTGGAAGTAAACCAGAGGAGTAGAACTAGGAGCAGACCAAAGTGCTGTTAGGTTAATGTCAGACAAGGAGATTACTCTTCAAGTGAAAAAGCTTTTGCATGTGCATGTTTGGTTCATAATCGACTCAAGTTCTGTCAGGCCAAAAGCAGATTAGAATTTTAGCATTAGGAAATGCTAAGGGGCAAATTCACTAACTTCTGAAAATTTGCCAGCGACGGCTTTGCTTACATCACCACACTTCGCCAGGTGAAAATTCGCCAGGACAGCGCTAATTCACAAAAATGCAATGTTGCGTCCAGGGCAATGAACGATGGCGAAGTTTCACTAATTTGGCAAGCAAAGTGAAGTGAAGTTGTGCTAGCGTTGGCTAATTTGCATACGGTGGGAAGTTAAATTTCAATGGACGTATATATTGCAGCTAATACATTACACTACACAAGCCCAGGGAACCTTAATAAAATAAAATAGAGATGTTATATTGCCCTACACATGAGCCCAGTGTATAGTTTATGTGCCATATGTTAGGAAATATAGGGGGGAAGCCAGTTACCCTAAAAAAAAATTAGGATCTTTTGCAGCCTATCACCTTGAAAAACTGAAAATTCACCAGCGTTTTTTTGGACCTAGAAACATTTTCAACTTTTTTTTTGAGGAACTCCTATCTACTCTAGTGCACTTCGGCTGGTCTGAGGTGGTGAAGGCAAGTCTGACACAAGAGGTAACGTTCAGTAAAATCCGCATTTTAGTAGCGCAGTTACGTCCATTCGCCAGAGCTAAAATTTGCATGGTGATAGCGTGCAAATGATCGTTAGCGTCTGTCTCTTTCGCTAGCGATGTGACTCCTGCGGCTGTTAGTAAATTGGCGAAGTTCAAAAATGACGTCATGATGTAGATTTTTCGCCAGCGTCAGTCACTTCGCCCTTTAGTGAATTTGCCCCTAAGTATTATTTCATGGTGCCATACCAAACACTGACGGCACACTGAACTCAAAATAAGTGCTTCTATGAGATAATCCATTTATTTTAAAGTGTTCAGCACAGTACAGACACACAACAATGGAGGGAATTAAAATAACATCACACTCTCCTGGATCTCACAAGTGTGATATGAATATATTTTACCATTATATGGCTGTACATATGAACTGCCAGCAGATGGCAACATTAAACTAGTTGTATAAAATACTGTTCCACTAAAGAGATAGTTATCTATAAAAACAATAAAATGAGTAGACAATAAAATGGCCAATACTGGGTGAAGGAATCAGTTCAAGTCACGCTGCATCGCACAATATCAAGTGGTTGAAGTGGAGAATGTGAAAAACAACACATAAAGCAGAGAAACTATAGCAGATGCTGCATTGTTGCAAAATACCAATATTCAGGGTACTTAGCAAAGCTGCACTAATCGAAAAGTAACTGCATTTAAAGGGGTGGTTTACCTTTAAGTTAACTTTTAGTTTATTATAGAATGGCAAATTCTAAGATTTTTTTCTATTCGTCTTCATTTTTTCTTCTTCTGACTTCTTCCAACTTTCTAATGGGTGGTCATTGACCCCATCTAAAAACAAATGCTCTGTAAGGCTACACTTTTATTGTTATTGCTACTTTTTATTGCTCATCTTTCTACTCAAGCCCTCTCCTATTCATAGTTCAGTCTCTTATTCAAATCAGTGCATGTTTGCTAGGGGGGTTTGGACCCTAGCAACCAAATTGCTGAAATTACAAACTGGAGAGCTGTTAAATAAAAAGCTATATCACTCATAAACCACAAATAATAAAAAGTGAAAACAACTGCAAATTTTCTCAGAATATCACTCTCTACTTCATACCCAAAGCTAATTTAAAAGTGAACAATCCTTTTAAATGTATTCAGCACACTCCCTGGTGCTGCCATGCTTATACTGCACACACCTTATAGCTCTAGCTAAAAACACAAGCACACAATCAACAACAATTTCAACAAGACATTATAGAATAGACATATGCAACAATATATGATAATGATCCCCATATGTAATTAAAGGCACACATCTTGGCCATGTGCAGTAATGTAATTTATAGCAATAAATAAAGTACTTGCTTTTAAACAGGTTACCAGGTAATGCTACTGACTGGTTACCAGGGGAGTAACTATAGAGGAAGCAGACCCTGCGGCTGTAGGGGGGCCCAGGAGGTATAGGGGCCCCATGAGGCCCTAATTCATATACAATTCCAATAAATATTGGTCAACCTCTAAACATTTTGGGGGCCTGAAAAATAATTTGCTGTGGCGCCCAGTAATATCTAGTTACGCAACTGCTGGTTACTATAGGTGACTGGATCTGTAGCAAACTTTGTGCCTTTTATACATAACCACAAGAGGCTTCTTTGAAGCTCAGAATGGGCAACCCAAAAACACTGCTGACCAGCAATAAAAATTGTGCTAATCTGTAAAGATAACATGAGCCAGGCTAATTAGTATTTGTTCCTGAGGCAATACAACTTGGCCCAGTGCCATTTACGTTATTTAACAAACCCCATCCCTGCTCTTGTTCCCTGCAAGACCCTCATTACCAGTATCATATCCCATCTGCAATCACAGACACTTATGGGAGTGATAATTAACAGATATACCTCCACATTACTCCTACAATAGCACCCATCCTACCCTATGTGTGCAGGTAAAAGCCAATGCTATTCACAGAGCTGAAGCTAGGGACAGAACTAGACAGAAGATCTATGTGCCTAAGGTCCTAGTCAGTGGCATAACTACAGCCATTCTCTTTGTGGCCAGGTGCATATGGGTGCTCAGCAGGTGGGGGCCAGGTAGGTTGCAGTTTGTGCCGGACCCCTCTGAAGAATTTTTGCAGGGGATGAGGAGCGGCTGCACAGTGTCATTATGCTGCTGGTCCTAGTGCCACCACCACTGCACTCTAGACAAGACTGCATCTTCTGCCTACCCCCTAGTTCTGGTCCTGGATATGAAGATAGTAGGAAGTTAGGGAATGGCAATATATAGGTTAGATACACTGGGCTATAGAATAAAATAAAAGGTTGTTGGGGCCCACTTACCCTAGGAACCAAGCTACGGTTTTAATGTAAGTTAGGGAAAAAAATCAAATCAAAATCAAAAATGCTGTTAGAAATCTATCTTCCCAATCTACTTTCTGGCTCTTGGGCATTGCTGATCCTGCTGACCGGCTAGCTTTTTCAATTTCGGGTTAGTAAGAGGCAGAGCAGAAAGTCTAGAAAAAGGACAGAAATGCACAATGATGGTTACATGCTGTCTATTTATCCCCACATCATTTGAAATATTCATCTCTAGCACTTTAGAGCATGAGCAGGAGTGTACTCTGTAGAGAACTGTGTGTAGATCCCAACCTGATTATGCAATTGTCCTGTATATTGTGAACTGAGATACGTGCCCTGTTGGAAGTAACTGTTGTGCCTGCCGGTGACTACGTGAAGTGCAACACAAATCAATAAACACGTTTCTGGCATCTTTGGGGGGTTATTTATCAAGGTCCAAATTTATCTCAATATTTTCTGCTACAAAAAATAAATAACCCCCTTAGTGTGAGCAATTTCCCAGAAGTATTTCTTACACATATGAGCAGTTTGCGAGCGGGTGAAGGACGCTTAGGTCTGGTGCCTAGGGTGAAACTGGACCTAAATATAGCATTGGGGTACTGTTTTATTATTACAGAGAACAAGAAAATAGTTTTTTTAATTATTTAATTAAAATGGAGCTTATGGGAAATGATCTTCCAGTAATTTCTGTATAACGGGTTTCTTGACATCAGATCTCATATATGTTTTTACAGCCTACTGGGATCTGTAAATCCACTTTTACCTTCCCCCAAAAAAAAGGGACAGATTTATCAAGGGTCGAATTGAAAATTTGGATTTTCATGTTTTTTATGGCCAAAATTTGACTAGGGAATTGTCCAAAACCGATTAAAAAAATTTGAATTTGATTTTCGAGATTTATCATACACTGGCCTTTTTACTAACTCAAAGTTGACTATTCACCACCTAAAACCTGCCGAATTGCTGTTTTAGTCATAGGGAGACATCCTGGGATCCATATTGAGTTGTTTGCAGCCTTCCTCTTTTCAGAGAAGAAACTCAAATGGAGTTTTTAGATTCTAATTCAATTTGAGTTTTCAGGTCAACAATCCCCCGAATTTAGGAAATTAGACTTTTTTTTTAATAAACTTTGATTGGTTGAATTTCGAGTTCATGGGAGTATTTAAAAACTCACATGAATTCGAAATTCAACCTTTGAAAAATGTGCCTCAAAGTGTAACATGTAGTTACTTATATACTGTAAAACCATAAAATTATATTTGTTTAAGCGGAGAGAAACAAGTACATGGACAGTTACAGTATAATGTGCTCTTGCATTAACTGGATCTTGGATACTATATGGCTGAATGGATATGGTAAGTATAACTTTTATGTGAATCTTTTGAAACCAGCTCAGTACATTGTGCATTTAGATTTTCCACTCAGGCTCAGTAAAGTTTTACGAGTGGTAACTACGTCTGATAAAATGTACAGAGCCTTCATAAATCAGGCTTAAATGTCTCTTTGTTGGGCTCAATGCAAAATTCTAATACTGAGGTGCATTACCAGGGCAGTAATAAGGCACCTGTTTGTTCAGACGCACTTCAATCAAAGCAACCACCTCCTGTTTCAGTTAAACCTGCCACTTCCACCCAAAAACACACCAAAAATCTAGGTTGGATTTGAATGTTCACAGTAAACAATAAACTGGAAATTATAGACTGGCAAATAATGCAGGTATGGAACCTGCTATCCAGAATGCTCGGGGCATGGGGCTTTCTGGATAATGGATCTTTCCATAATTTAGATCTGCATACCTTAAGTCTTCTAGAAAATCATGTAAACATTAAATAAACCCAATAGGCTGGTTTTGCATCCAATAAGGATTCATTATATCTTAGTTGGAATCAAGTAAAAGGCACTGTTTTATTATTACAGAGAAAAAGGAAAAGAGTTTTTAAAATCTGGATTATTTGGATAAAATTCTTCTATGGGAGATGGTCTTTCTGTAATTTGGATCTTTATGGATAACGGGTTTCCAGATACTGGATCCAATACCTGTACAATACTATTGATAACCATCATTCGTGAATGTTTGCCTACTCCATTGGGGTGAGTAGGCCCCTTGCCATGCCAGCCACCAAGCTTGGCTGCACTAAGGTGGGGAAATGAATGCAGGTTAGACCTCATTCCAAACCCTTACCTCCCAGCACCATTACCCATGGAGGTTGAATTATATTGTGCATTCCCCCCGGCACCCTACAGTTGTGAGTAACCCCAGTGACCCACAAGGTGAAGGCCTAAACATCTCAAATAAAACAAAATCTGCCCAACAAAACATATTACGGGGGAAGGGAAGGATACTCCTCTCCATGCTGCCACATCAGATATGCATACCGTTTTCTGCTGTAACCACCTGAGCAATCTAAGATATTCCCCTATAAATTACCCCATGATGAATCCTCCGCCTCTATGCCTTTCTAGCCCTGGCAAGGCTCCGCTTTTTGAAGCTGACATTCAGGTAGCTCCATTCTGGAATCCCTGCAGATTTTCAGCAGGATTCATAAACATTCAAACTTTGATGGAATCAACCAAGTGACAACAATAGACAAGCTAAAGAATGACTGGGATGTCCAATAGAAAGCTATGCTGGGCTTTTTTTTTTGTCTTTTTGTTGCAGTAGTCTGGGTACTTCTAGTAACACACAAAATACACAACATATAAAGAACCTGTCAATCAAGACCAAAACTTATTTTTCTCTTAAAAAAGACAAGAAGAGAATGTTATTTTCTGTGTAGTCTCATCTCTTTGGTCCTTTTCCAAGAAATATTGCCCAATTTCATTCTTATGTCATTTATGTCAGACGTTTGATTAATTTCATATTATTGTTATAGATGTAATATTTATAAACTTGATATCTATCAAACCTCCTGTTTCTGTCATAAAATAATTCAGGAATATACATTTCTGCTTGCTTCAACCTGAAGGTGCACACACTTAAATTGCAAAATGGCCCATAACTGAGCTAATAGCCACAGTATTCAATGTTTTGTGGGGGGAAATCCCTCCCTTTGTCCTGACCTCACTTCAGTGTTCTGCCATGCACACCTTTTCAAAAACATGATCAAAACAAAAACATTGTATGCTGAAAACACATTCAGCCTATTATTGTAATTCATTTTTTTATTCTTTTAATTTGTTATTTTTATTATAAAACAATAACAGAACATTATTTTGCTTTCACACTTACTATCATAGCCTTCATTATCTGAGTTAGTTGAAACACAGAGATTAATTATGGGCTTGTGACTGCTTTGGCATACAAATAAGCAAAGTGCCATAATGCAGGGTGGATTATCTGTGCAAGTAGCTCCAACTTCCCTGTTTGGTTCAAGTAATAACACAAAACAATAACAAAAGTACATTTAGCACTTATACGTTTCATTGAACTGTAATCCATATTTTCCAACCAGGACTAGAGCATTTCTTACATCAGACCCATATGGGGTTACTTATTATATTTCCGAATGCAAAAAACTTGACAAATTTGAGGTTTTTTTTATATAGAAATCCAAATTTTTAGTGGAAATATATTATACCCCTGGATGGAAAAAGTCTGAATCTGAAAAATACTCCATCTCAGACCTGCTGAGGGTGGATATATGTCAATGGAGCGGTCCCTATCCTATTTGGAAGCTTCTGTAGTATGTGCTGGATTTAGCCTTAAAATTCGGCTACTTTTTGGGAAAAAACCTGAAAAAATTGCACGATTCGGGAAAAAAACCCATACGTTTTGGATTTTCGTTCGATTTTATCGAGTTTGTCCCCGATCCAATGAAATTGTGCTTTTTTTTATTATAAATAAGGTCCAATCGTCCATTCTACTTTGATCAGACTTTTTTTGTTTGAATACTAAAAATTTGGACTTTGATAAATAGGGCCCAGCTGACACCCAGGGGCATATTTATCAAGGGTCGAACTTTGAATTGAAAAAACGTCGAAATTTGAATTCAAAAAGACCAACCGAAATTAAGTTGAAAGTTTTTTTTGGTCGAATAGTTCCGTTTTCAATCCAATAGGTCCATATTCGGCCGAATTCAAATCGTTCGAATCAAAGGAATAGCGCATTAGTTTGAATTCGATTCAAAACTTTTTCCCAAAAAAACCTTCAAGTAAATGTGCCCCTAAATGTTGTAAAACAGCAATTCGGAAGGCAACAATTGGAAATGAGGAGCGCATTACAGCAGAGGCTACGACTAACCCCAAAATGTTTTTTAAGTATATTAATAGTAAAAAGATGTAGGTTAAGACTGTTGCTCCTTTAAATAATGGTATCTGTTTGGTTGTAATAGATACAGAGAAGGCAAATGTGCTAAATCAGTTCTTTACTTCAGTGTATACAATAGAGGAGTCAGGAGTAGTGATGTAGCGAACTGCCGATTTGATGTTCGCGAACGCCGTTCGCGAACACCGGCAAAAAAGCGAACAGTTCGCGAACAGTTCGCGAACTTCGAACGCTCGATAAAATCGTTCGATCGAACGATCGAAGGATTTTATTCGTACGATCGAACGATTTTCGTTCGAATCGAACGATCGAAGCTATTCGATCGAATGATTTTAATTCAATCGAATGCTTATAATCGTTCGAACGAATGGAAATCGTTCGATTTTAGCGATCGAACGGTCGAATGGTCGAATGGTCGAACGAAATTTTACTTCGAATCGAACGCGAACACCAATTGGCGAACGTCGCGCGACGTTCGCAAACATTCGGCGGACGCGAACAGTCGAAGTTCGCGCGAACTAGTTCGCCGGCGAACAGTTCGCTACATCCCTAGTCAGGAGTAAGTTCCCAGACCCACCTCAAAGCTACATTGTTAGTTCAGCTCAATCTAGTCTATGGCTGACTCAGGCTATGGTTCATATAGCTTTACTAAAAATTAATGTGAACAAACTGCCACTTTTTCAGTGAATTTTTTGACCATCTTTAATGATTCTTGTGGATAAAGCTATAGGTTTTCCTGGGGGGTTCACCAAGCTTTTATGAATTTTTGGGAGAAAAATAAATGTGTGTTGCCTTAGGAAACTGATAGATTTCATCTGTTATTTACTCTCTTCATATAGCTTTACTAAAAATTAATGTGAACAAGGTGCCAGGGCCAGATGGAATCAGGTATGGCACCTATGGATTGGAGGAAAGATGATGCAATTCCTATATTTAAAAAGGGATTACTATCTCAGCCTGGCTATTATAGGCCAATACGTTTGACATCTGTGGTGGGAAAATTATTTGAAGGCTTGTTAAGGGATCACATTCAAAATTTAGTGAATGACATTATGAACACCAATCAGCACTGCTTAATGAAGAATATTGTATAACTGATATTATCACACTTGCACACCCTGGCTCTGAATGCCTGGTGCCTGGAGATGGAAGCTTCAGCAACCCCCCAGTAAAAATTTGTAAGAATGATTCACTGGCACTCGAGGCAGTTACACTCAGGGAATAGCCCTTGCTAAATTTATTGACGAAGTGCAATGTTTTGGGGTAAGCCCCTTTGTCAAGCATACAAATCAGTGAGTACATAGGCTATTTAACACCACCCAGTGATTGGCAAATTAGCATAATTGATGTTAACTAATTATGAAACATTGCCTAAACTTGCTGCAAATCGTCCAAATTATTAATGATTGCAGTACAAGAGTACATGTACACCAAAAACAAAAACACATCCAGGTAGAAAAATGTCCATTCTTAATTCAGTATTAGTCCAATGTGCACGTACATGTGGGCCGAAAAAGGTCCATACAATGTGTAAGCTCACTTCAAGTCCAGGGAGGGATAATTATATTATCCAAAGTTTCAAACATTGTTGGTGCCAAATATTTAACAAAATTATAAGTAAAGGAATGTTTACAAAGGAACCCAGTTAATACGTTTAGACAGATACAATGTATACCAGGAAAAAATATACCAAGAAAAAATACATAATATCAAGTGACAAATTACATAGTACATATTTAACAAAATATACTATCTTACCCTACATGAAGGGGGAGAGGAAGTTGGAACCAGTACTTGAGGCATATTCAGGCTTCTGTAAGAAATATGCAAATTGCTACAAAAAGCATACCATATTAAATCTGTTGTTTAACCCTTTGGGGTGCCTGGACTGTAATTTTCAGATCCGGTAGCATTCCCTCTGTAGTAATGTTTTCTTTTTATCAAATTCATGTTTAGTTATGACCTTTTTTAATAATAACGAAACCTGATGCCCCTGGTTAAAAAAATTTTGGCAAAAAAGTTTCTTTTCTGTTTTTATAGTTTCATTCTCTTTACTCTTTGCATATTTCATATAAGGGGCAATAATTATGTATAGTAGACTTATGTACTTTGAGCCTTACTTTAATGGGCCTACTGGTCTGGCCAACATATGCCAGTTCACAAGAACATTTAATACAATACAAAATCCCTATTTTTAATGAGATCGCTTATGCTCTTACCTCTCTGGTGGCAATTTGAACAAATGCCCATACTTTGGCTCAGTTTGTAAGATCCCCCAATGTTTCAAGATAATGTTCCTGCAGGTCATAGTGTTAGCATCAAAGGGATACATTGATTTTTGCTAGAGCCTCTCGGCTTTCTAGTGTCCCTTCCTGGTATAGCTTCAACTTCATCATGGATGGTCATTAGGTTGGTGCATTATAACTTTTTCCAGTGAATTTTTTGACCATCTTTAAGGATTCTTGTGTATAAAGCTTGTCTGTAGAGGTGATAGGTTTAACTCTTATGAGCTGACTTTTGGGCAGTCCCTTAAAGGAGAAGGAAAGGTTTTTTAACTTGGGGTTGCCTAAAGTAAGGCACCCCAAGTGATCACATGTACTTACCTGAAACTCAGTGCCCCTATAAGAAGAAAACTGCACAAGCCGGGATTCTTCTTGAAACATAAACTAGTTTTTTGTGAGGACCATTTCTAATAGGTCACAAATAAAATTAACTTTGTAGTTAGATACATTTTCATTAGTTAAATTATCCCCTCTTCATGTGGTTTGGAGGGAAGGTAAGACTTCTTGCAAGTACATATCAATATTAATGGCCAATGGCTGCCACATCGATCCTACATTAAAAACTATTGGTCTTCCTGGGGGGTTCACCAAGCTTTTATGAATTTTTGGAAGGAAATAAATGTATGTTGCCTTAGGAAACTGTAGGAATAATAACTGATAGATTTCATGTTATTTACTCTGTTATGAACCCCTCCATTACTAATGCATTTAGGAAGATATTTAATTAATTCTTGAATTTTTGAGTCACTATCCAATTTTATATGATGATTCCAATTACTTAATTGTCTTTTAGCCTCAATATTATAATTTATTGAGGATGACTGTTCCTCCCCTTTATTATCTTTTGTAATTGTCACAAAATTGTTACATTGTGGTAGGAGTTGTGGAACCGGTTGTAACATTGGCCCCTGCCGGTCCAGACTGCTCCATGATTTATGGGGGTATTTCTGGTAAAATTCCTGAATTAATTTATTAGCATGTATATTTTCCTCTAGTTTCCATGATTTTTCTTCAAATCCTTTCCCAATGGACCGAATACTGAAGGTGGACCCTAAAAATACTTGAATCAAGGATGTCTGATAAATTCTTCTTCTCCGTTGACTAAAACTGGAGCAGGGGACACCATGTTGGGATGGGAAAACTTCCCTTTAACATAAGGTTTCAAGAGACTGGCATGAAACACTGGATGGACTCTTATTGACTCACGTAAATCAAAACGGTATGCTACCTTGTTAACCTTCTTCATGACTGGGAATGGCCCAATAAATTTAGGACCTAGCTTAGCCGAAGGAACCCGTAGTTTCAATTTTTTTGTACTCAACCACATCTTGTCCCCTACCTTAAAATGCAATTCTTTGCTTCTGCGCTTGTCCTGGACAGCTGAAACTGAAGAGGTCTTGGGTAATCCCGGGAAAAAAGGAAGGATGGATTAAAAAGCAAAAGAGGGTTTTCGGTGCGCTTACTAATCAGGGATTACAAAAACCTTTTTTTAACGTTCAGTTATATATAAAGAGAGTCCTGTGCTTGACTCCAGATAGATTCACCGGGGATCATTGAAAAATAACTGCTACAGGCTTCAGTTGATTAGATCGGCGTGGTAACCTGTCAAAAAAGAAACTAACATAGCGCAGAAGAGTCGACCGGTTGCATGCGGGAAAGCAGTTGGTATATGCTTACCGGACGTAGATGTTTAATAACACTCTGAACCTGTGTTGGAAGCGGTCCTGTAGCGCCTTCCTCCTGAGTTTTTTTTTTTTTTTTTCCGGATCCGTTAGGCGGCGAGGGTTCGTCTAGTCGGTCTGGTCGTTGTAATACCTGTCGGAAAGAAAACTCACATAGCGCAGAAGAGCCGGCTTATGGATACAGGAAAAGCGGTGGGTATATGCTTACCGGATGCTGATTTTTGATGGCAATGTAAACTTATGCAGGTAGCGGTCCTGTCGTGCCTTCTTCCTGGGAATACTTTCCCGATCTGTTCTGCAGTCTGTAGAGGTAGTGGGTTACTACCTGGAGTTGGTTTCCTCTGTGTATTCGATGTTAGCGTTCACGTGCGCTAGTACTTTTTTCAGACACTAGTTACAGCACGGTGTTTGTAAAATTAAATTTATTCACAAAATTGTATCAGTTAAGAATTGACAGAGCATTGATAAAGCCCAACGCGTTTCGTATAAAATTATACTTCTTCAGGGGAAGAGATTCTTCCCGCGTTCTGTTTGAATGTCTTTTGTAGGGTCAGTGGGATGTTCTTTCAATTAACTTGTTCAGTCCATTGTAATTGGGTTAATTGATTCAGGTGTGTGTTTGACAATTGTCTTGCGCAGTGAATACAATTCATTTGTTTCACATCAAGTTGTAACATACATCAAAAAATTCTTAAGTGATTCATAATAATATACTAATACAGGAGGTTAGTTTTCTCCGTATTTTCTAAAACTTAGTATTATCTCGTGCAGTTTATAAAATCAATTTATTACACAATTTTTTAATGGCACACAATAAAATCTCATAATTAATTTAAAAATCTCAAAATTATAATAATAGTTTTCTCCATATTAAAACCATGCTAATCGGTTAGGAAACACTTTAGATCTATTTCAATATTTAGACCTTTTGGTGTTAGTGTTTTTAGTTTATGAGTCCAAGTGGTTTCTTCCCTGGATATTAAATTAATAATATTACTCCCTCGCCAATGGGATTTCTTCTGAACTATTCCTTTGAAAGTGAGAAGGGTTGGGTCAGAATTGTGTGTCGGCCCATTTCAAGAGCCACCACAATTCTGACCCAACCCTTCTCACTTTCAAAGGAATAGTTCAGAAGAAATCCCATTGGCGAGGGAGTAATATTATTAATTTAATATCCAGGGAAGAAACCACTTGGATTCATAAACTAAAAACACTAACACCAAAAGGTCTAAATATTGAAATAGATCTAAAGTGTTTCCTAACCGATTAGCATGGTTTTAATATGGAGAAAACTATTATTATAATTTTGAGATTTTTAAATTAATTATGAGATTTTATTGTGTGCCATTAAAAAATTGTGTAATAAATTGATTTTATAAACTGCACGAGATAATACTAAGTTTTAGAAAATACGGAGAAAACTAACCTCCTGTATTAGTATATTATTATGAATCACTTAAGAATTTTTTGATGTATGTTACAACTTGATGTGAAACAAATGAATTGTATTCACTGCGCAAGACAATTGTCAAACACACACCTGAATCAATTAACCCAATTACAATGGACTGAACAAGTTAATTGAAAGAACATCCCACTGACCCTACAAAAGACATTCAAACAGAACACGGGAAGAATCTCTGCCCCTGAAGAAGTATAATTTTATACGAAACGCGTTGGGCTTTATCAATGCTCTGTCAATTCTTAACTGATACAATTTTGTGAATAAATTTAATTTTACAAACACCGTGCTGTAACTAGTGTCTGAAAAAAGTACTAGCGCACGTGAACGCTAACATCGAATACACAGAGGAAACCAACTCCAGGTAGTAACCCACTACCTCTACAGACTGCAGAACAGATCGGGAAAGTATTCCCAGGAAGAAGGCACGACAGGACCGCTACCTGCATAAGTTTACATTGCCATCAAAAATCAGCATCCGGTAAACATATACCCACCGCTTTTCCTGTATCCATAAGCCGGCTCTTCTGCGCTATGTGAGTTTTCTTTCCGACAGGTATTACAACGACCAGACCGACTAGACGAACCCTCGCCGCCTAACGGATCCGGAAAAAAAAAAAAAAAACTCAGGAGGAAGGCGCTACAGGACCGCTTCCGACACAGGTTCAGAGTGTTATTAAACATCTACGTCCGGTAAGCATATACCAACTGCTTTCCCGCATGCAACCGGTCGACTCTTCTGCGCTATGTTAGTTTCTTTTTTGACAGGTTACCACGCCGATCTAATCAACTGAAGCCTGTAGCAGTTATTTTTCAACGATCCCCGGTGAATCTATCTGGAGTCAAGCACAGAACTCTCTTTATATATAACTGAACGTTAAAAAAAGGTTTTTGTAATCCCTGATTAGTAAGCGCACCGAAAACCCTCTTTTGCTTTTTAACTCATATAAGGATTGGTAGATCCATTTATTGAGGTGCTGCTATCTTTACTATTTGAAAAATAGAGCGCGTCTTCTCTCCCTCTTTCTACTAAGGAAGGATGGATGCCGATGTTTGCAAAGATTGGAGTCATTCGAGTACTGGCATGAATGGAGTTGTTATATGTGAATTCGGTCATGGGAAGGAACTTAACCCATTCATCCTGCAAGAATGTTATAAAACAATGAAAATATTGCTCCAACATCTGATTGGTGCGTCCTGTTTGTCCATTTGTCTGTGGATGAATGCGTGTGAAAAACAAAGCTTGAATACCCAGGGATCTGCAAAATTTGCGCCACAATTTAGAGGTAAATTGTGTGCTTCGATCTGACACAATTGTATCAGGGGTACCATGTAGTCTGAATATTTCCCGGACCATCAATTCTGCCATAGCTGCAGCTAATGGAAGGCCACGTGCTGGAATGAAGTGCAACATTTTCGTAAGACGATCCACCACCACCAGTATGGTATTTAACCCCTGAGATGTAGAAAGATCTACAATAAAGTACAATGATAGTGAACTCCATGGTTTTTCTGGAACTGGCAAGGGTATTAGTAGACCCATAGGTGCCTTCTTGGGTACTTTACATTGAGTGCACACAAGGCACAAATGAACAAAGTCAACGACATCATAATGAATATTAGGCCACCAGAAATTCCTTAATATACGTTCTAATGGTTTAGAAATACCTAGATGGCCTGAAATTTTGGAACTATGGTGTAACAACAGAACTTGTCTTTCATAAGATGCAGGAGTAAAAACCTGCTCTCCATGAAAAAGAAAATTGTCCAGTGCTTGCAGCTCCCCAGATGAAATTAGATTTGACGCGTCAGGATCCATAGCATAGACATTCTTCACCCCCTCCCAAAAATATAAATGAGGAATGGAGAGGAGAAAATGTTTTTATCCAAAATTGGAATTTCTGTTTTAAGAAGAGTGGCAGTTTCTTATTGGAGATCTGGAAAGAGCATCAGCTATCCCATTTCGACTAGCAGTAGGAAACTAAAAATTGAAATCAAGAGGAAAAAAAAGACCATCTGGCTTGGCGAGAATTATTATTATTATAATTTTAGAAATTACAGATTTTTGTGGTCTGTGAACACCATGATAGGGTTTCTAGCTCCTTCTAGGAAATGTCTCCACTCTTCGAAGCTGGTTTTAATTGCTAGTAATTCTTTGTTCACTATATTGTAGTTTCTTTCTGCTTCGGTTTATAATCTGAAGAATCCACTTTGATTATGAATGGTTTCTCTAAGTCTGGGTGTTTTAAGATGGGTGCAGAGGTAAATAAGTACTGTATTTCCAATTTATCAAAGGCAACCTGTTCCTGGGCAGACCAGTGAAAATGAATCGTGTGATAGGAGCAATAACTGAAGATATACTTAATAAAGTGTCTGTATAAGTCAATGGCAGATGTCCCTATCCCAAATTGAAGATATTGTGGTTTGCACTGGGTTCAGCCCGATAAGACAAACAATTGGGGGGTTTCAGGCAATAACCCCAAAAAAATGATTTGGGTTAAATTCCCCCCATAAAAATAAAAAAATTCAGGTTTTAGCTAGATTAGAGTTTTTCCCCGATCTGATTAAGTTGAGTTTTTTGTAGAAGGCAAAATCGTTGATGGGAGTTTGGTCGAGCTTTGTTTAATTTAAAAGAATTATATAAATCTGGACTTTAATAAATAACCCAACCAATGTCTGAGAGCCCTCTTTTTGTACAAAAGCATTTACCTTTTTACCAAATCACATGAAAGGTAAAATACGGTTACAGAGTGTACCCCAAAATAGTTAATATATGTTAGGTTTTTTGGCACCCCAGAAAAATGTTAGCAATTCTCTTTGACGTGATTAATTGGGAGAGGCCTAAAAATATATAAGGTCTTAGGGACAGTAGTCAATTTCCATGATTTTCCATGATTAGTTATCCAGTCCATATATGGGTATAGCTGACCTGCTCACCAACTCATACCAGAGGGAAAACATGTTTCAGTTATAGAGAAAAATTCTCTCTTCATTTTCAGATAAAAAAAAAAACTCATACATTTGACTTTGTCACGTGGTTGTTAAATGTAAGGATCATTTGTCAGAATAAAATAGATGGCTAAAGAACAATGTTAGTGTTACTTTTTATTTAACGTTTAGCTAGCACAGGTATGGAATCTATTATCTTTATTCCGGATGATGGATCTTTCCATAATTTGGATCTCCATACCTTAAGTCTACTAGAAAATCATACAAACATTAAACAAACCTAATAGACTGGTTTTTCTTCAATATTCATTCATTATTAGTGATGGGCGAATCTGTCCCATTTCGCTAAAAAAATTGTGAAACGGCAAAAAATTCATAAAACGCAATAAAGTCAATGGGCATCAAAATAATTTTGACGTGGGACAATTTTGACGCGAGCGCCAATTTTTATTAGGGATGCACCAAATCCCCTATTTTGGATTCGGCCGAACCCCCGAATTCTTTGAGAAAGATTAGGCCGAATACCGAACCGAATCCTAATTTGCATATGCAAATTAGGGGTGGGAAGGGAAAAACATTTACTTCCTTGTTTTGTAACAAAAAGTTACGTGATTATCCTCTCACCCCTAATTTGTATATGCAAATTAGGATTCAGATTCGGTTCAGCCTAGCAGACGGATTCAGCCGAATCCTGCTGAAAAAGGTTGAATCCTGGCCAAATCCCGAACCGAATCCTTGATTCTGTGCATCCCTAATTTTTATGTACGCCACTATTTTGTCCAAATGCATTAAAGTCAATGCCATCCAAATAATTTTGACGTGCAATAATTTTTATGCCTTCGACAATTTTGACGCACGCCAATTTTTTCCTGGTGAATTTTCACCACCGTTTTTTAATTTATTTGTTGGCGGCACAATATGAAAATTCGCCGCAAATCTATGCCTGGTGTATTTTTTCGCCCATCACTATTCATTATTAGTGATGAGCAAATTTTTCTCCAAGTTTGCCACGAAAATGACACCCATAGACTCTATTGGTTGAAAAGATTTGATGCAGTTCAAAAAAACTTGTCACCCATTGATTTAGTAAAATTTTTGCAGTTTCCTGAATTTTCGGGGTGGCAAAACAGGTCAGATTCGTCCATCACTGTTCATTATATTTTAGTTTGGATCAAGTACAACGTTCTGTTTTATTATTACAGAAAAAAAGGAAATCGTTTTCAAAAATTTGCATTATTTGGATAAAATGGAGTCTATGGGAAATAGTTCCTCCATAATTGGGAGCTTTCTGGATCCCATAGCTGTAGTTAGAAAAGTTCTATGTAGACTTGAGTCCCATGTTTGCTAAAATAAAGCTTGCAGTTTTTTTACTTTGCCTGTCCGTGTGATTGTGAGTGCCTGCCATTTCTCCATGGTATGATCCATATCCTTGAGCTGTAGTTCCTGGGCATGTGCATCCAGACCTCACGTGGTTAATGGTGAGATAATCAGCCTGTTTACGGATACACCTTATAGTTTTTCTTAAATAATAAATATAATTTAGTCAAAAAGATTGAACTTGATGGACATGTCTTTTTTTTTAAAAAAAAATTGTTTATTAAAATATGTTTTTATTGCAGGACACATTACACCATTAGACAGGAAACTGTGTTAGTTGAACTGTTTGTTTTTCTGTTTTTCCCTCTCCACTATGGCAATAAAACAATGCAGGGCAAAGTTCCTAAGTCAGTAGATGGGATTGTATCCATTCTGAAAGTGTGGTAATCTGAGAAGACTTTCCACCTGGCCCCTTACATTTGACTTACCCCAAAAGCATTTTGAAATGATATCTTAGTAACAAAGCAAGTCGAAATGCATCATTCATGAGGGTGTCGCGTAGATCCTTAGTGACAAACTTCTAGTATTTGTAGAATAATTGTTATATGATACCGAACATTCTTACCCCACCTCCAGATATTTTTTTCAGATGCTACTGTATCAACTGGCACAAGATTATAAGAAGCACAAACATCTACACCATATTGTTTTAATGCTCAGATCCTTAGTGATTTACCCATAGGATTATTGTTATATGATACTTAACATTCTGAGACCACCCAAGATTTGGCTTGCCTGGTAACTGTCAAATGTATTTCTGTGGGAGCACAATAAAGTTTATTGTTCTTCCGTTTCTTAGCACTTTCTTTATTTACAGGAACTTATTTAGGAGAATCAAAAGACGAAAAAGATGCAGAGAGTGTGAGGATCAGTTCACATTACCCGCTTATATTTAAACTATTACTTTGTGACTTGCCTAAGAACCTTTGTTATGTGATACCTACAGTAGGAGGCTGATTTTTAATCACTAGTGATGAAGCGTTGAAGGAGGTTATTTTGTTTAAACATTTCGTGCCAAAGATGCTATATGATATAAGTAATACCAGTTGTTAAATAACCAGTTCTTTTTTTACTTTCATTTTCAGAGAAGCAGGGCAGATGGAGGAAAGAAATGTTAAACCCTCATCTTATCAGGGAGGACTGGGCCAGTGGGACACCAGGAGAAAAACAGTGGGCCCCGGCTCTTGTGGATCCCATCGGACCAGACTTGCTCCCTGCACTAATCTTCCTGCCGCAACCTCCCTTCTTTGTGTCAGTCGCATCAAAATTACAGAGCGTGCATCACATGGAGGGAGGCCTGGCAGAGGAGTTATGGCAAAGGGCCCCCAGTCCGAAGCTGCAGGTAATATTGGCAGAGGAACATGACATATGCAATTTAACTCTTTATATATATATATATATATATATATATATTTATATATTTATATTATAGTTGCATTGGCACCCATGCATGTGCAGAAACAAACTAGGAAGTGTGCATGTGTGAATGGAGTGATGTCACATGCATGCAATGTAGAAGCAGAATGTAGAGGCGCAATGGTGCAAGATGGAGTTGACACGCATGCACCGTAGACACCAGATAACAGAAGAAAGTGGAGGTGGAACAAAACTAAAGAGTATACACATGCTGTCTATCATTAAATGCTGAGGGGGGAACACACACACACACTCACTGCCTATCATTAAATGCTGACAGCCAGTGTCGGACTGGGGAGGGATGGTCCAACCAGGGATGCCACACAGGGATGCCCTTCGGTCCCCCTTCCGACACCTGCATTAGCCTGCGACCCCCATCCATCACTAGGCTTGCCACCTTTTCCGGAAAAAAATACTGGCCTTCCTATATATTTATCTTTTTTCCCTATTGATAACATTGGGATCAGCCATAATTTTTACAGGCCAGGCCGGTAATACTGACCAGGTGGCAACCCTATCCATCACCCGCACGGGCCTCAGACCTGCCACCCGCATGGGCCCCTGCTGCAAATCCCTCTGCCCACTATGTGCACTCCCCCGACAGTGCGTACCTTCTTCAGTACACGCCATTTCTTCATGCTGTGAGGGGAGTCCATCAGCAAGGAGGTTCTGGAGGCTCTGCCAGCAGTGAGCGGGTCTGGGCTGGCGGGGCCCACGAGGGCTCTTGGCCCACCAGGTTTTATCCCGTTGTCCCGCCGGCCCAGTCCGACCCTGCTGACTGCTGACATGTTATGTCTGTGACAAAATGCTGGAAGCATACACACACTGCCTGTTATTAAATGCTAGGGGCCACCAGCTGCCTGTCATGAAACAATGGGGGGGGGACACCACACACTGCCAATCATGAAATGCTGAGGGTCTGACACATAGTGCATGTTATGAAATGCTGAGGGGCACACGCACACTGCCTGCCATGAAATGCTGGGGGCCACACACAAACTTTGTCATTAAGTATTGGGGGCTGAAACATTGTGAATGTCATGAAATGCTGGGGGGGGGGGCCATAATATGCAGGAGGGCACAGTGTGTCTGTTAAAGGTTGCTCCATTGGGCAAACTAAGATTTAGTGTGCATTTTAATATACAAATATAAAAAATATCTATGAATCCATGATTGCCCTCTGGGCACTTCCTTTGCTAGTTATAAATAAAGAGGGATTTAAGAAATAGTGACATAGCTTAATCCTAGTGATCGGTAAGGCAAGAGTAATACAGGGAGTCTTCAAGTTACATATACCCAACTTACATACAACTCACACTTACAGACAGGGGCTATTGTAGTAATGTAATGTGGTTTGCTTGGCCTTTATTAGCATTTAGCTTTAATAAACCACCTCCCCAATCCCCTCTGGGGTGTGTTGTCTACTGTAGAGCACAGAAAGATAAAAATAAATACTATGTTAAGACAAACATCTGTAAATGTTTCAAAATACATACAAATTCAACTTAAGAACAAACCTACAGATCCTATCTCATATATAACCCTGTATGATACTAGTAAAAATTGTTAACAAGAGAATTCTATATTGATTTTCATTTTAAACTTTTACACTTAGTTAACTATATAATCAAACATGCTCTACCCTTATTTAGAGGAAACTGAGCAAAAAGGACTTGTCTCAGTAGGGCACTAGTGATGGGTGAATTTATTCGCCAGGTGCAAATTCGGGGTGAATTTGCTAGATTCACCGCCGGCAAATAAATTTGCGAAACAGGCACGAAAATTCACCGGCGTCAAAAAAAAAATGTTGCCGACATCAAAAAAACGGATGCCGGCGTCAGAAACGAGACGCCGGTGCTGTTTTGCGAAACAGTGATTTGTCCATCACTATAGGGCACATGGTGGAATTGAGGAAGACTTGATATGAATCCTGTCATGAATGATTCTACAATATAAACAAAGATACCAGTTCCTGAAGTTATCCAAAATGCTGTTATGTCCAAAATGCTGTAGCAGTCAGATTTTCAATTCTCAAAGACTTGTCCTGAAAAGAAATGGTATAATTATAATAACAGATCTGGAAACAGCAATGACAAAAAGAAATAATGAGATAAGCAGTGATATGTGACTGTAATAGCAATAGCTCTGTATTAAATATAAAGAAAACTCATGTTGAACTCAAAGTGTCAGAAGAATTTCATCTTACTTATGCATTTAGCACTGGATATTTTTTGTGAATAGTTTCCGCTATACTGTATCCCTTTAGGCGCATTTTCTAAGGGGAACTTTATCAAGAAAAACAATACTTTTTTATAAGAACAAACTAAGTTTTATAAATATGCTTCTGTTTTTGTGTAATTCCAAACCACTCCCTGGCCCCAACTATGGGAATATCCCCTGTCCTGATCTGGGGTGGCAGAAGAGTTAGGTTGCAGCATCAGGTATTCAGGAAGACCTTACGACTTGGGCAGGGGACTTGGGGGGGTGTGGAGGGCTCCTTGGGTGGCAGCACTGGTGGGCCCTGGACCACTCAGTCTGACATTGCCAATAATAGAAGAACTGCACAACCAAATATTCAATTCACTGCTCCAAAAATCAGCATGCTTAAGACTTCAAGGCCAAAAATTCTGCTAAAAGTAAGTTTACCTCTGAATCAAAAATTTTTATATTTGCTTTCTTCAAATAGTTAAATGAAAAAAAAAAACACATTACATCTTGAATACAGCATTGTATCTCCTCTGTCATTAAGTGAAACACTGTAAATAGGAATTATAGGGATCTCTGAACAGTTGGGTTTCCAGCATGCATAGGATTACCAAAGTATCTAGCATGTAGAGACCCCAAAAAAGGAATAGTACATACAAACAGTCACTTCAACTGTTGCAAAATCAACAAATAGGGGTTATTTATCAAAGTCCGATTTTATCTCAACATTTTCAGCTACAAACCCCGAGCAAATCCGCTCGGGTTTTTTACACTTTTTTATTATTACCTTTTCCTGAAAGTTTGCTTTGCGGGAAAAAAAAATCAGATTTTCAAATTTTTTCCAGCTTTCTCAACCGAAAACTCAGATTTCTTATGCTTTTTTGACCGAAAACTAAGGAAAGTTTGGGGTATTGCACAAAACCCAGCACACATAAAAAAATCATTGGGACTTATATGCAACCTCGACAGGTCTGAGATGCCAGATTTTCCCATTCAGACTTTTCCATCCTCGGAGTTTAATAAATTCTGAAGAATTCATGATTTTTTAAAAACCAGATTTTATAAAAAAAAATCACAAATTTTTGGGGATTTCTGCATTCGGAGTTTAGTAAATAACCCCCATAGACTACATTTTTCATGGTGTAGTGTCACAGAATAAGTTCACCCAGAATGTACAGTATACATTTTGCCAAATCTGAAGTAAATATGCCTTTCAACTCCACTACCAAGCAGAAAAAGGCTTTGCTAAATTTAGTAGTTATGAAGCATGTTTGAAGTTGTTTTTTACAGAATACTTTCTATCTGTCACCATGGTAAAACATCAATATTAATGCCAGGGGTCTTCTGAATAGTTTTATACCCAAGATTCATAAATCACTATGTGGCATGAATATATACTTAAATGTACCTTATGTATACAAATTTCATACAAAATACAAAAACTGACATAATTGGTTATTCTTCTACTCCAGGTTTTTTTCTGACTTTTTGTATGTTTGGTCCTGCCTTTGAAATTCATTGTTTGGTTAGGGCTCCCATTAATTTACAAATATTACAGATATATGATAAAATTGAGGTTATCAGTCATTCTAACATAGTTCCAAGAAGATCTAGGAAAGCAATACATGTTCCTCTTAAATCTCAAAGTAATTGCCTTTGAGAGTTTTTTTCAGGAGTATCTAAAAGAGCAAATGGGCATTTTTGTTTAATTGTGGCTGTAACTAGTTCTCTGTGTCTCCAACTGTTTCTCTTGGCACCACATTGGTAGAGGGGCAATCTGCCATATGAACCAATGAGCTACCAATGAGCTACATCTTCTAACACTTGTCACGGGATGCTGGAGTCTGTGGTTCAAGGACTCCTGAGTGACAAGGATGAAGGATATGGGAAGAGAAAGATGACATGCTCCTTGTGTGCATTCCTACTGAATTGTTCCCATCTAGCACTCCACTAGAATGGAACATTGTTCAAGATCTAGAGGACTACAGTTTAGACACTTTTGCTCACACCAAGAGCCCCAAAACTCTGTTATGTATTGTCTGCTACTACAACAAACATACAAAAATGCTGCCAGGGGTTGCCTGCCATGGTCACAGTTGCTAAGGGTACTTACATGAAATCTTTTATATTGCTGTCAGAATTCTATAAGCCCTTCAGTTAGAAATCGATACCATAAAGGCATGAGGAAGTAAGTGAAAATGCAAATGTAACTTAATTTAATAGTCATGTCTTTTGTCATGTTCCTGTTTAAAGCTGCATATAAAAGACCCTGTACAGCAATGGGAAAGTCACACAAAGGCAGCGCATTTTTTTCATGAACAATACTATCATTGAAAGCCATGGCATTGAGAGAACCAGCTTCTACTCTTCTTTTTGTCACTTTGATGGTGATTCTAAAAAACACAAACAGCGTTGATCCTATCAGCAGTTCTACAGCCACTATAACATCTGATACAGCTTCCTCAATAATATCCACAGCAACATCTGCAATAACACCCACAGCAACCTCCACAATATCATCCCCCCAAACATCTGCTTCATTGAATAACAGCAACACATGGACAACCACAGCTTCTAATAAACAGTGCAGCTTTATACATGATACCTTTCTATCTACCAACACGTTCCAAATACAAGTGTCACCAGCAGTGCTCACTAGTAACTCAAATTTCACAGGTAAGTATCTACAGTAAGCATTTCAATTTCTTTGTTCCATGAGACTCATACGTTTATAGCATATTGTTTGTTTTTGACTGTACTACATGGTTTTGAACTGCTGTTTGGAATATCATAATATATCATATTAATTGCCTTTTAAACGGTATGTATCCTTGTCTTTATTCAGATGCTTTATTCAGTTGTTGCTACACTGGTGCATTTATTTGATTGTGTTACCCTAGAAAAGATTTCTTGAAGGAAAACTGGTTTGCTGTTTTAGTCTATGGGGGAACTCCTAGAACCTATATGGAGGCAATTGGTGGACTTATAAAAATCAAAGTTTTTTTTTTTGGAAAAACTTCGAATCAAATTAGATTGAAAACGGACCTATTCGGCCAAAAAAAAAAAACTCGATTTTTTTAAACAAATTTCGGTTGTTCTTTTTTAATTTGAATTTTGACGTTTTTTTTAAATTCAAAAATAAGACCCTTGATTAATCTGCCCCAAAATGATGGCGTAAAATGCACAATAACATTTCTGTATAATCTGGAAAGTGCACCCATCAAAATACATTTGAATATGAGGGAACTGGAGGAGAAAGTAAAATGCAGGAAAGTTCCATCATATATGACAGTAAAACCTAGCATTATTAATGCTTAAGGACCCTGATCCTAGTAAGCTAGTAACCAGAGAACATTTGGAAATCCATCTTACAAATAGACAAAGGTCTAAATAATTCAAATATAAATAATTAAAAATGACACAAATTAATGAAAAAATGCAATGCTTCTGCAGGAATGAATATATATAAACAATTCTCTGAAGCAGTCAAATTCCATAGCTAAACTCATTATTCCCATTAATCACTTATATTTGTTCTTAGATTGCACATATGGCTCAGTTGTATACGTTTTGTAGATTGCATTTTTGCTTCTAAATGAATATTTTTGTCACACTATTTAAAGTAAATGTTACTGGAAGTGGAATGGTGCAGGTGATCTTGCAGGCTGAATGGAACAATAAATTTGTGGGGAAATGGTTGGAACAAGCAGGAGGTACTAATGATCCGAGCTGCAATTACATTTTCTTCAGTAATATATCCCTACAAGCAAATCAACCCCTCGTTGCAACCTGGACATCACCAAATACTTTGAATTCTGCTGAAATAAGGTAAGTTCAGTTTATACCTGGCACCCCATAAATAGCATGACAATAGCCCAACATATGTTTAGGTCAGTACAATTCTCTCCAAATGCTGCTGTTGTTTTATTGCACAGGGATGGGATCTGTTATCCAGAAGCCTGTTATCCAAAAAGCTCCAAATTGATGGCTATCTCCCATAGGGGCAGATTTATGAAGGGTTAAGTGGGCTTTTTTAGCGAAAATTTGCGAAACAATTCACAGGGACATCACCAATTTACAAAAAGGCGAAGCAGACAATTCACTAGCAAAACAGCTCAGCAAAGATGTTATTAACACTTTTTTTTAACCATTTAAAGCTCATGCCACATTTGTTTTTGAATGGGCTCATGTCAAAGATGATAGAAGATGTTGTTTGTCTTTATTTTGCTTTCTCGGACATTTTTAATAATAAATGGCCACTTCCAATTTCACCAACAATCACTAATAAAAACATATATTTATGACCAGTATGTACCTGCCATATTTAAATTGACGTAAGCGTATCTATGTCAACGAAATTTAGAATTTTACCAGCATACAGTGCAGGGACAAAAATTATATGGGTGCCTAGGGCAATCATTCACTGCCTAGTGCTCCCAAAGAACATGGGGTCAGAGTAATACAAATTAGATGTGGTTCAAACTGAAGTATTATTTTGCATTTTAATGCAGTTGTTGGCTCAGTAGTGCTGGGGAAAAGTGTGATTGAGTTGACTTTAAAGGAGAAGGAAAGCTACTGAAGCAGTTTATTGCCAATAGATTAGACACAATAGTGCGAGCTATAAGACTATATTTATTCTGCAGAATGCTTTACCATACTTGAGTAAACAGCTCTTGAAGTTCTCTGTTTGTTTAGGATAGCAACTGACGAAGGGGCCACGCCCCCGAAACGTTGTGACGCAATAAACGTACCAGGGGTTGCACCCCGGTTTGAATAGCTTTGTGTGCCAGCCTGCTTTACTTTCTTCAAGTATATTTTGGGAGGGCCGTCTCCCTGAAGAGCTGTGCACCTAGCGTGACCGTCCAGAAAGGGCCTGAGTGTGCACGTGAGTTTGTATCGATAGGATAGCAACTGCCATATTGGCTTGGTGTGACATCACTTCTTGCCTGAGAGTCTCTCCCTGTTCTCTCATAGCTCTGGGCTCAGATTACAGCAGGGAGGGGAGGAGGAGAGGAGCAAACTGAGCATGCTCAAGGCCATGCCCTGGAGGTTTAAGATGAAAACAGGAAGTCTGATACAGAAGTCCATGTGTACACAAGGAAAGAAACATGGTGTTTCTTTTGACAGAGGACTCAGAGCAGCAGTACCATTGCTGTTTAGTTGCAAATAATCTTATACACATACTATACCTTCAGCAGTTTGTACTTGAACTTTACAAATAGTAATCAGGAAATAATTTTCTTCTGCACATATAATTTCAATTGTAATCTTGTATCGTATGAAGATTTCAAATATTATATTTACCGTTTTTGGTTTGATTTTTATTGCAGGGCAATAATAAACAATGGGAGTGCCACCTTTAATGTTAGTCAAGTACTGAATCAAGGTGAGTTACTTATTTTGACTTATAGCAGTCTAAGGGTAAGGGCACACCTGCCGATTTCAAGAGATTTAGTCGCCTGGCGACTAATCACCACTTCTTTGGGGCGACTAATCTCCCCGAACATCTCACGAGGAAACTTCAGACGACTTCGGAATATGAAGCACCGCGTGTGCCATGCCGCTGGCGACTTTTCTTTATACCCAGCGCAAGACGGAGGGAAGGTGTTCGGGGAGATTAGTCGCCCCAAAGAAGAGGCAATTAGTCACCAGGTGACTAAATCTCTTAGAAATCACCAGGTGTGCCCTCAACCTAAATGTACTACACTAGATGAATAATACATTCGCTTGAACAATTTTGTGCATTCCCAGGATGTTAGTGTTACTAATATTCATTAGTCTATTGTTTACTATCTGACATTTTACTATCATCATCGTCATTTATTAACAAAGCTCCAGCAAACTACACAGCACTATACTATTGCTTATTATATCGATAACCACATATCCATCCCTATCTACAACCAACTTCCTAGATAGATATCTTATATATGGTAATGGCATTCCACTTTTGATTATTCCTCTTGTGTACTAATTGTAATAAAGTCTTAGGGTAAATTTATCAAAGTGTGAATCTAGAGTTCACCATACATTTCTACTGCTTGCTATTCATTTCTATGGGGTTTTTAGATTAGTATTAATCAGTGGTGAAAGTTCACTATTTGATAAATATGAATTTAAAAAGCCCATAGAAATGAATAGAGCACAGTGGTAATTTAATATGGTGAGCTCAAATTTCACACTTTAATAAATCTGCCCTGAAGTTGAAGACTAAATTATATGAAGCTCACTGTTAACATCCCGATGAACATTTAGGGCAGATTTAACTTTCACAAAAATTCATCACCCAATTCTATAAGCAATTTTGCTGCAGACTAATACCTTTTGCTTTCATTTATTACGAGTTAGATTCTCCATACTTGTTAGGTGGTGGCATGTGCATTGTAAGTAATGTTTACTGTATAATTAGTTTGGCCACTAGGTGGCATTGAGTCCTACATAAACTGTGAAGTATAAAGTTGTTGGAAGTTGTTGGTTGTGAAAAGTGAATAAATGAAACAGGAACAGGAAATGTGGCAGTGATAGAGAAAGGGACTATGTCAGGGAAAGGCGAGGAACCAAGATTGTGCTGGAAATGAGCTTTTTGTAAATAAAAATAAGTTACTCAATAAAGTGGAGCTGGTTAAAACAAATTCTTCCATACCTCTTGTTTAAACTATCAAATATTAAACTGTGCATCTAATATTGTAATATTACACATATTTTATATATATATATATATATATATATATATATATATATATATATATATATATATTTACATATATTTATAAATTCTAAAAACAAAAAAAAATTGTTCTATTTTTTATGTTTCAGCTTCAAATCCTTCTTCTGCTGTCACTAAAACCTCTACCTCAGGATCTACAAGGCCCTTAAGTTCTATTTTATTCTCAGTTATGATGCTTGTTTTATTCAAAAGCCTGTTTCTGTGAAAAAATCAATTACACAATTACACAATTACTACATGTAATTAACAAAAAAGTGGAATTCAGACACAAAAACCGATGTGTCCCAGTAATGAAAGCAGAGAGTCTGTGGCATCTGTATACTCAAACATGCCACAAAAACAATAATTCACATTTTAATATTGATTTCAGTTTGCAAATTAAGAGTTATATTGACAACAAAATATTGCTATTGTGTGTTTAATCATTTTTTAAATTTAAAAATACATTTAAGTTCAAGGCTTTGTTTGGGAATTTCATGTACAGCAGACATGTATACAATCCTGTGTGCAAAAGTAGTTGTTGTATACTACAATGTAAATAATCAAACTTCAATAGAATCCTACCTCCATGGGTTAAATATTATGGTGCTCTATCTGGGAACTTTGCTGCTCTTCAGTTCCATACATGAAGCAATAACAAGGAGAAATCAGATGGCACTCACCAAGCAAAAATGTGCTGAATTTTTATGATTTATTCAGATCTCCGCACAACGTTTCAGGGGATCAACCCCCTTTCCCTTTCTCAAGTGCTCTAGAGCTTGGTGAGTGCCATCTGATTTCTCCTTGTTATTGCTTTACAATGTAAATAAGCAAAATGCATACTTTGGAGCTCTGATTTCTGTATTAGAAGTCCCAGAAAAAGTTTTGATGGGGAAAATAGGGGAAAAAGTAAAAAAGGGAAGAACCAAATTAGTATAATACTATTTTATTTTTCCGGTTTCCCTTTTTTCCTCTTTGTTTTCTGGGAAGACCAGTACAGAATCATTTTTTATTGACCTTGCACTAAATATTTGGAGTAGGTTGTATATTGTCTTATCTTGTTAAGGTAAATCAATACCTGTCCCTTGGGAGGTGGGATTTATAGGTACTGGTAGGAGATCCATTATTCAGAAAGCTGTTATCCAGAAAGTACCAAATTATGGGAAGGCCATCTTCCATAGAGTCCATTTTAAGCAAATAATTCAACATTTTAAAATGTATTTCCTTTTTCTCTGTATTAATAAAGCAGTATCCTGTACTCTAAACTAAGCTTCATGAATGTATATTGGTGGTTAAACAGTCCAACCTAGATTATTTCATGTTAAAGATTTTTACTAGACTTGTGGAAAGATGCGTTATCTGGAAAACTCCAGGTCCCGAAAATTCGCCGGCCTCGAAAACATTTTGACGCCAGCGACGGTTCAGACGCTGGCATCAACGTTTTTTCGACGCTGGGAAATTCACAAAATTCGCGGCAAATCGAAACGGGACAAATTTGCCCATCACTTTTCCATACCTAAAACAGATACAGGTATAGCAAGTGAAGGTATAGTTGCAATAGTTTTCCTGACTACACATAGCTTACCATGTTGAAACATTAAAAAGAATATATGGCTTAATATGCTTAGAAATTCATGCAAATCTTCATTCATTAGGAATGGCAGCAATTCACATGTTACTTTTATGGAGGAGATGATTCATAATGTAATTCATTGATACTAAAATCTATAGGTTTAATGTCCCTCTACAGTCACTACTTCTAAAGCAATAAACCTCATATTTAACTGGTCGGGCTTTTTGGGACAAAAACTCGATTTTTCTTTTTGTGAAAAAAAAACCAACATTTTTTTGAGATGTATTATACCCTCCAAAAAGCCCAAATCCGAAAATCCGCCATCTCAGACCTGTTGAGGTCCTGTATAAGTCAATGGGAGAGGCAGCTATCCTAATTTGAAGATATCATGGTTTGCGCTGGGTTTAGCCCATTAATCAGATAAAATTCTGGGTTTTGGGGCAAAAACCTGATTAGGGAAAATAGTCCAAAAAAAAATAAAAAATCCGGCAATTCGGTTTTTCGCTCAATTAAATTGAGTTTTTCCCCATTCCGATTCATTTTTTATTTTTTATTAATAAATAAGTTTAAATCGGGCATGGGAGTTTGGTTGTGGTTTTTTTTTTTTAATAAAATAATGAGATCAATTCGGAGTTTAGCAAATTAGCTTTTAATGATCTGTTTGGTGCTGATTATTTCCAATATGGCACCCATGACATGATAATGGGTGTGTTTTTAGCCTCAATTTAATTGATTGTTCTTAATGATCTGTTTGGTGCTGATTTGTTAATTGTAATTGTAATGTGATTAGGTTCACTAATGTTTAAATATCTTATTTGAATTTGTGAACAGTTAGCCTACGATTAAGTGTAAAGACGAAACGAGTAAGGCGGTATTTATGATTATTTTACTAAAAATTGCCTGGTGGAAGATCACCTTTCTGGAGTGCCTGCTCTACAATTTCCTAGTTTTGAAACACTCCCTTTGCTGAAGGCTCAGGGCAGTTCATCTGGGCCTCTTCCTCTATTTGGTGAGTCATTTAGACATTGAGGAATATCTGTATGTATTTGATGTATTTAGAAAATAAGCCCCTAGGTGTATGAAGTTAGCAGTGTGCTTCACTCAATAATGTCATTGTTACCAAAAATAAATTACAATATTAAACTTATATTTGTCACACAATCAAATATATTCTGTTCTGTCCTCCCTAAGTATTACCCTGGGGCAGTATGTTGTTCGACATACAGCTAAACCTCCCCACACTCCAATAAAGAGACTGAGAACTGAAGTCTGTAGATTTTACTGGTTGGCAAATTGGAATAGGTGAAACTGTAACAAATAACAGAAAATAGGGTAAATAGATTGCATGATTAGATGAACAGTGCAATATAAACATATGCATATAAATGCAACATCAAAATGCTAGCTGGCATGAAAAGTATGCAGCAACCAATGTCTCTAGGGTTGCTGGCAACTGTGGAGGTGATTTGGTGCAACTATTTGCTTACCAGCGATGCTGCCATGAGGAGGGATAAAACTGTACGTGCTTCTTCCACAGCATGGTCTGTAAAATGCAGTTCATAAGCCATGTGGAGGCGCAGAACAAATACAGAAAGGCCTTGCACAATTACAGCAAGTGTCCAGCAGAGGGAGTTAGTCAAAAGGAGCAATGAAATACAACAACATGATGACAGCTTATGCTGGGATATGACATATTCACTTCAACTAGTATTTTCCAAAAATAAAGCAGAAAAGTATTGAAGAAAAGTATATTATTTTTTATAATCATCTCTAAGCTCCAGTGTTAATAAAGAAGTAGAAATCTTCATTAATATGATCTTATTACCCAGCAGTTTTACTTTAAGCAGCTTAGTTGGATTAGATGGATACCAGACAGAATCAAGCCAATGCATAGCACACTGGGTTACAAATGTATTAGTTTATTACTCACATAAAATGTGCAACAAGGACAGATGCGATACAATTGCTTAGAATCATTGACAGATATAAAAAATATCAAACACAATATATAAACAAGAGCCTCCAGCTTTATCTTAGTTTCCTTGTGCAAAGTGCAGTTCTTTTATATATACTGGTACATTTGAATGATGACAAGCTATAAAGCCTAAGTAAGTGGCTCAATAACAACTTTTAAAAAATAACATTATGCACCAAGAATAACTGCCTGTATATCTGTGTGCTTCGTCCCTGGACTTCTTTGCATTGGACAACTACAAATGGGTTTTTATTTTATCTTTAAATGCCTAAAGTACCCTATGAGCAATGTCTTCTTTCAGATCATTTTAATGAAACTCCATGCATAGTCCTAAACAATTTGAAATCCAGTTGCTTGACTTAGAAAAAATCATGTATCTGCAGCAATGCCATTCTCTGGTGGCTGCAAGTACTATAATTATAAAGATACAGAAACCCGATAATATTCTGTATTAAGGTTGCTGCTTATTATTTAACATGGAAGTGCACAGCCACCCAATGGCTTAAAGTGCTCCGCTTGAATCTGGGTTTTCTCGGCTTCTGTAGCTACAAAATTATAAGAATTTGGTAAAAACAATACATAGAATACTTAGAATGGCATTGGCAGCATTATTTGGAGACATGCTCTTTTTCATATCCAGCTTAAGTGAACATGCATTCACTCTGCCCCAAATGAGCCAATTGCTTGGTCCTCTCCAGTGTTGGGCTACTTATACTGCCACCACTTTCAGGCCCGGATTTGCGGCAAGGCCGAATAGGCCAAAAAAATAGGGGCGGCATGCCGCCCAGCCGCATTATGGGGACGCGTGCGTCCCCATTCAATTACAGCAGCTGCGCCGGCTTTTTTTCGCTGGCACGCTGGGAAGGGGAGGTGAGGTGGGCGCTAGGACCGCGCGGCCGCCTGGTCGGACCGCGCGGCCTAGGGGCGCCCCTTATTGAAATCCGGCGATGACCACTTTACCAAGACATGTAGTTAACTTGAGCAAGTGGTAAGTCCCTTTTGCTGACATGCATGCAGTAGTAACAATCTCCAAAGAATAAAAAAGGGGATCAGTGCCTGCGGCAACAGAAACCAGAAGCCTACAGTATATTGTGTAGTATGTTTGAATCATATAGGGTGTCACCCAGTGTTTATAATGATTTTTTAACCAGTGTTTTCTCTTTTTCCTATATATACACCTTTCACTCTTGATGAAAATAGTTAGAGGGGGGAGGGGGGTTTCAATTGAATATTATAGTTCTATTGTAGTTCTGTGTTCGATCCAAAACACTTCCACCAAATGGCTGAATTGCCTATCACTGATATTTATTTTCCGATGCCGGTGAAATTTTTTTTGACACCGTGATTTTTTTGGGCAAATTTTCGCCCATCACTATTGCCTACTTACAAACCACTGATGTGGTGTCACATGTGTAGTGAATCTTTGCAAAGGTCCCCTCGGTTGCTCGCTTCCTTCAGACTCCAAGATGCAGATAAACATAGAATCCAAAATAGTGTAAAACTACTTTAATAATAAAACAATCTTTTTCAAAAGCTGCACTTACATTTAATACTTGGAGTAGTGTGTAAGGGTAGGCAGGGGTTAATTTACCAGCATTACCATGGTTACCACATTTTCCTCCAAGGATGGCAGTCCACACGATGTTTCTTGACAATAAAGAAATATTTATTTGATACACCTCCTTACATAAGTTGGTTCATGTCACACTCCAGGGCAAACAGTCACTCACATCACAATAACATTCCAATTCTCCTTTTCTGGCTAAGCCGACACTTTGTACAGAGGTTTTACCCAAGACTGTTTTTGCAGGACATTCCTTTCCAGGGTTACTCACCACCTCCCGGACTTGACAGCCCGACGTATACACTACGCCTCCCTGTCTTTCTCTAGGTAGGAATTTCCTGTGACACCTTCCGTTCCTACCAGTCCGGCATACGACCTATGCCCCTCTGGCCTACTCCGGATAGGAATTTTCTTACCCATCCTTCAGGATATCCTTTCCTTTCACTTTCACCCTAACTGGCTTAGCCTTGGCACATATGCCACTACTTCCTCGTTGGTGTCTCAACTACCCGTACTAACTGGTCCTGACCATCTGAAGTACCTAGTACTTCACACTGGTGCCCTATAACTGTCTATATCCAAAATACCACCATCCACCAGTAGCCAATTCACAGTAAGGTGTAAATCCTTGTGTCCCATACGCATGACATACAAAGATTTACACCAGCCAATGACAGGTGCACAAATGGACTATTTGCATTGTTTTAAAAACATGACACTATGGGCCTGTTTTTGCACTTTGCACCTTACCTCACTTTAGTAACTTAGTATTATGATCCATAATCATTTATTGAGTTAGTATAGCCTTTTTCATAAAACCTCCATCCCTCACATTCAATGTAAGTAGGTAAAATGCATTGCTCATAATTGTGACGAAAAAATGTAAATAATGATTACTCCAAGATCTGTTGGATAAAGAAATGATATATATTTAAACACTAGATAATACCACTGTTTCCAATATGTCATATTGTCACATTGCTTTCAGATATAAACTCTCATTTCTTACAATCATGAGTTCCAGATGCCTACTATGGTTTCCAAAAGTGTAAAGATCATCAAGAACAGACTGCAGATGAAAGCAGTATTTCACAATGTGAAATTCTTCCACACCCATACTCCCACCTTTGTGTTCAGATATGCAATCTCTTATGTGCGTATAGATTCATGTATGCATTGACTTGCCCTTTTAAAATGGGCTATATATTAAAACGTCACAAAAGATAAGAAATTGTGCATGTTAAAAGAAACTATTTTTTTGATTGTGCAACTAATTTCATCATCATGGAAAATATGCTCATAATGCAACAGTCTGAATAGCCATAAAGTGTTAATATTGTTATAAAATCCTGTAATACACCGTACTTAATTTTAGAATTAGGAAGATAGAAAAAGATTAAAAAGTGTGAATGTGAGACTGGAGAGTTACACTAAAAATGTTATTATATGTAAAATCTAATAAAAACAAGAAATAAATCTCTAGTTAACAATCGATTATCTTATTAAAGAACTGTAAAAGGATAAAGCGCTAACCTATGTGGCTTCAATGAAAGCAAATAGGAAAGAAAAATAAATCATTTCAAATTCAGAAGTGACAGTTCCGCACTTTAAACTTATAGTATCCATGTATCCGTGTATATAGTATCCAAATATCCATGTACCTATAGGATCCTTTATCTGGAAACCCGTTATCCAGAAATGGGAGGGTTGTCTCCCACTTTTTAGCAGACTTTAGATATTACGTTTCAAATTATGGAAAGACCCCTGGTCCTGGGCATTGTACTTGATCCAAACTAAGATATAATTCACCATTTATTGGAAGCAAAACCAGCCTATTGGGTTTATTTCATGTTTCAATTATTTTCTAATAGACTTATGGTATGAGGATCCACATGGAAATATTTTGCAAGGAGGTATTTAACCCTTTTCCTTCTTGACTCTCTGATCATGCCACGTGTTCCAGACACCACGCAGCATAGCAGACACACAGTTTAAAACATTAGAGGAACAAGTATAAAACAATTAAATGGCAGAAGTATAGACACCTGCAATGGGGAAGTTATATGAAGGTTTGTGAAGAGATCACATTCTAGTTTATCTGACTGATTTATGAATGTTATCACTACCAATTGGTAAAAATATTGATTAATCTATATATTGCAAAAGAATTTCCTGTTCCAGTGTGAAAAAGGTTGTCACAGCCTTATTATTTCATTGCAGTCTCTGCTGACAAGTGTCAGGCTTCTGATTTGCACTGCATATAGTGTTTCTAGTGTTTAATGTTTCTCTGTTACACTCTCTTGAATAGTTTATTGCCCCATAAAACCTTCTGCTTCTTCTTCCCTAGTGCTTGTAAAGTTTATGTAGTATAAAATCCTACTTGTTTTCCAGGCTCACCTATTCTCTCTCTGTTCCTCTGCTAGTATCTTTAACTTCATTGTATTTAATGCAAGCAATGCTGTTGTGCTTTCATACCTCTCCATTTTCTAACTTTCTGTAATAAACTTTTTTACGCTCTTCTGCCATTCCTTTCTACCAATGCTTCACCCGATGGACCCTCCTCCATTAGGGACATCAAATAAATGCAAGTTGCTGTTTTTATTAAATGCAATTAATGAAGCCCTTCTGGTTGGAGATTATGAAAAGTGTCCTGATTTAGCACTATATCTTGTGAACTTACTGTGTCCTCTTTTAACATTCACCATCAACCCACCTATCTCTCTTCTCTCCTGGCCTCCACAAATGAGACCTCCAGCTTCTCCCTAATAATTCTTCAGAAGCTATCCCTCCTCTTTTTGATACTTTGCCTGACACTATTTGCTTCTCCTGTCCCTGATAACCATCTAAGCCCATTTGTCTTTCAGTTACCTGATACATTTCACATCTACACAGTAATTCTGTGAGGTAGAAGCACTGTTGTTACTCCTTTATACATGCCTATCTCAATTAAAGCTGCCTGTTGATCTACTGCATTTAATGACAGGGGGAGATCACAGAATGGGATATTTAAGAGAACAAGATTAACTTAGAGTAAGGCTTGTTGTTAACAGACAGAAATCAGATGGCATTTATCTGGACAAATATAAGATCACAATGTTTTAACATTATTTCTGTGCCCTAAGCAAAAAAAAACAATAGAGAAAAGCAATTTGTCATGTACGGCTCCCAACATTCATAACAAGTGCTAAGCTCAATCTTCGGAATGTAGCAGCCACCTTTGGCCTTGGGAGAAGCCCTCAGCTACGCAGATGCCACCAGGTCTTAACTCGAAAGAAGCAAAGCAAGCATTCTCAACGAGGGGAACGTTCTCTACCAAGGTTAGGATGGAAGGCAACAACAGCTTTAAGGAGTAGACAATAAAGCGTGGTCAGGCAGGCCAGGGTTGGTGCAGGCTCCGTTCAAGATTAGTCAGGCAGGCTGGGGTCAGTACAGGCAGAGTTCAGAATAGTCAGGCAGGCTGGGTCAGTATAGGCAGAGTTCAAAGAATAGTCAGGCAGGCAAAGTCAGGATTTGGCAGAGTACATCAGAGCCAGACAGGCAGGGATCAAAACCAGAGAATTCCCAGTCAAAAATCACACCCAGGAACTAATCAAATTAGACCTAACAATGGGCAAGGATTTTTAGCCTAAAATCCCTTTAAATATTTAAAGTTCGCGCCAAATGCGATGATGTCATGATGCTGTGGCGTGTAAAACCCAGAAGTGCATGCCATTGGAGCCATAGAACCTTGAGGGGAAAAGCATCACTGCAGCGGGCGTCCTCACTGAAGGCACTGCGTCATCCCCGCCAGCTCACTAGACCTCCAGGGTAAGTCTTTACATTATCCCCCCTCTTGAGGAGTGGTCATCAGACCCCCAGGCTTGTCAGAAAACCTAACATGGAATTGTTTTCGAAGATGATCAGCCCTGACATCAGAAACAGGAACTCAAGAGTTTTCCTTTGGATTGTATCCCTTCCACTGTAGTAAATACTGTAATTTACCCTGCACAAGGCGAGAGTCACAGAGTCTCTGGACTAAAAATTCAGGCTGACCTTCTAACAACACTGGAGGAGAAGAAGATTGCTGTTGAACCTGTATGGCTGGTTTTAAAAGGGAAATATGAACAGAGTTAGAGATCTTAAAATTATCAGGAAGCTTGAGGCGGACAGAGGAAGGGTTAATAATCTCCATGATAGGATATGGACCAATAAACCTGGATCCCAGCTTAAAAGATGGAACCTTAAGTTTAATATTCTTTGTAGATAACCAAACCATGTTTCCAACCTGATATTTGGGTGTCTACCCATGGGATCTATCGGCTGCTCTCTTATGAGCAGAAGTAGCTGCCAAAAGGGAATCATGTACCCCAGGCCAAATCTTTGAAAAATGTGTTAAAGATGAGTTAACAGCAGGTACAGAGGATAAACGACCACAGTATTAAAATGCCTTAGGATACAAACTATTAACAATAAAAATTGGAGATTGCCCAGTAGATGCATGGGATGAATTATTATAGGCAAATGCTGCCCAAGGCAACAGCTCAGCCAATAAAGATTGATTATCAGAAACATAACATCTTAAAAATTGTTTAATCGGATTTAAAAGTTTTGCTGACTCAATATACAAAAGATTCTTATGGTAAGTATAAACCGTGATAGTATGCATAGCCCCCTCTAACAAGTGTCTCCATTCTTCAAAGGCCCATCTAATAGCTAATAATTCTCTATTACCAATATCATAATTGACCTCAGAGGATGAGAATTTCCTGGAAAAAAAGAACAAGAATGTACCTTATTAGTTATTGGATGCCTTTGTGAAATAACTGCTCCTGACCTAAATTCTGAGGCATCTACCTCCACAGTAAAAGGTAGGGTTGTATTAGGATGATGAAGAATAGGGGCAGACACGCATTCTTTTTTTAAGGATTCAAAGGCTTGGATCTTGTTTAGATCTGTAATTGGAGACACAACAATAGAACAATTCTTAATAAACTGTCTGTAGTAGTTTGAAAAATCTAAAAACCTTTGAGTTGCATGTAATGAGAGGGGTTGAGCCCAGTCCAATACAGCCTTTACTTCCCCAGGATCCATCTCCAACCCCTTATAAGATATGTTGAACCCCAAAATTGTACCGAAGAGACCTCAAAGATACATTTTTCTAATTTAGCAAAGACGTTGTTTTTTCTTAGCCGGAGTAGGACCTCACACACATTTTGTCGTGCTCATCTAGATTAAATTAAAATATCATCAAGATAAACCACTACAAACAGCCCAAGTAAACCTCAGAAAATGTCATTGATAAATTCTTGAAACACTGCGAAAGGCATTGCATAGGACAAATGGCATGACTAAATATTCATAAATATTCATAATGCTAATCTCTGGTTTTTCACTCATCCCTAATGCAAATGAGGTTATATGCACATCCAAGATCAAGTTTAGTGTAGATAGTAGCATTTTTACCTGATCAAACAATTCAGAGAATAGTGGAAGGAGATACGGTTTTTGATCGTGATTTTGTTAAGGCCATGATAATCAATACATGGGCGAAGGCCCCCATCCTTTTTGCCCACAAAAAACAACCCAGCACCTGCAGGGGAATTGGAGGGTCTAATAAAACCTCTTTCTAGGTTTTCTTTAATATAATCTTTCATAGCCTGAGCCTCAGGCAGGGAAAGAGGAAATGTTCTCCCTTTAGGAGGAGTACACCCTGGGGTTAGATCAATAGGGCAGTCTTAATGCCTATGTGGGGGTAGTGTTACAGCAGCTTTTTTAGAAAAGACATCTGTGAAATCAGCATAAGAAGAAGGTAATCCCTCCAAGGAAGTCACTGCCACCATTTGAGGAGAAATTAGTCAAGAATGTTTACACTTAGGCCCCCAGTGAAAAACCTCCTCAGTTGCCCAATCTATGTGAGGGTTGTGTATCTGTAACTAGGGTAACCCCAGAATTAGAGGAGAAAAAAACCCATCAGAAATGTGAAAAGATAATTCCTCAAAATGCATATAGTTTGTACACATGGGCATGGCTAATCCAATTGATTTTTGTGTTACCAGACCTGACCCAAGTAGGCTCTTATTAATTGCCAAAATTCTCATAGGGGGTATAAGGGGAATAAAGGGAATATTATACCTTACTAAGGCAGAGATTTTAACTGAACCCTCAGGCTAGGACAAAATGAGGAAATTACTTTTATCCCCACAATACATACAAAGAACTTCAGATCGCCTTCAAGCCTTTTTCTCAGGGATTCCTCCTGAGGAATAAGTAAAGGAGGGATTGAAGTTATGTCAGTATTAAATACCATAGGAAAAGATAAACCCCTTTCAGCCCACTTTCCCTTTGTCTCCTATCAATCTGGTTGGCTAACCTCATAAGGTTATCCAGAGTGGAAGGAGGGATATAATTAACCAGGCTTTCTTTCCCCACCCGAATTGACTACGAAGAGCAGTGTCATTCCAGCCTCAACAGACCAATGGCGAAATTCAGTACCCCTCAATACTCCTCAATAACCCTTTTCCCCGGTGGAGTTTACAAATCATGGTATCGGACAAAGAAGCATGATCTGGGTCATTGAATAGAAATGCCATACTACTGAAAAATGTTTCAAGGGAAAAGCAGGCAGGATCAGAAGGGGGTAACCTCAATGCCCATACTTGTGGGTCACCTTGTAACAAGGTCATAACGAACCTCACTTTCTTCTCCCAGTAGTAAAAGAGAGAGGGAAAAAACTGAGGTACAGTTTACAGGCCTCTTGAAAAATAAAAAAACTTACTCCTATCCCCACTAAACTTATCAGAGAAGGAGATCTTAGGTTCATAAGGACTACTTGTATTGCCCACAGGAACTGCAACAGGTGGTTGAACCACAGGGATTTGTATTTGCTAAACTGCATCTAGACTGGCAGAGAGAGTATGCAGACCTTGAACCATGAATTCCAGTTTGCTCTCTTGTTCCTCCAGGAGCTGTAGGAGGTTAGAGAGGAGCATCTTGTGGTCAGAGGAGCAGCGGAAGCATGACCTTTGGTGTCCATTTCTCTTTCTGGCCCATTGTACTGTCACGTATGGCACCCTAAATTCAGAACAAGTGCTAAACTCCCAGTCACAGCTCAATCTTCCGCCTGTAGCAGCCACCTTTGGTCTCGGGAGGAGCTCTCAGCTACTCAGATGCCGCCAAGTCTTAACTTTAGAGGAGCAAATCAAGTGTTCTGAACAAGCAAAGGGACATGTTCATTACCAAGATTAGGATGGAAGGCAACAACAGCTTTAAGGAGTAGATGATAAAGCGTGGTCAGGCAAGCCGGGGTCGGTACAGGCAGAGTTCAAGAATGGTCCGGCAGGCCGGGTCAGTATAGGCAGAGTTCAAAGGATAGTTAGGCAGGCAAAAAGGCAGGATTCGGCAGAGTACAGCAGTCAGACAGGCAGGGATCAAAACCAGGGAATTCATAGAGAAAAATCACACCCAGGAACTAATCAACTTATACCTAACAATGGGCAAGGATTTTTAGCCCAAAGCCCATTTAAATATTTAAAGTTTGCATCAAAACGAGATGACGTCACGACAATTACAAGCAGGTAGCAATGTATACAACCCTTCCCTGGAAGATGTGCAGCTAAGTGGTGCTACTATAAGTTAATGCAAGCAGATAAATATGTAGGGGTCTCCAATATGTTGTGAGTGTTGCACTTTTATCATAATCTGCACCTAGCAGCCTTTCCATAGGAATTTACTTGTCCTTCTAAATCTCCATCCTGTATAGGGTCCCTTCTCTTTAATAAAGCAAGGTCTCCACAGCAATTCATTTTGAAAGTTATTAAAATTTGCAAATCGTTATGCAATGGGTTGCTTCAGTTAATTCTAAGCTTAACACTTTTATGAGCACTACACACTGGTAACTAATTTAAGAGCAAGTTGATAAGGCAGCCCATTTGTCTCTGTGAATTTTCTCTAGATAAAATGGGCTTAACCTTATTTTTTTTTTTAATTATCAAAGTGTTGTTTATCAATGTTCTGTTACCAGATGTTTGCTATTATGTGAATTTAGAAATGCAACAGATAAATGGGCTTTTTTGGGCAGAATTAAGAGAATCTAAAAAAATATGTCATGCTGAGAGATTGCATCTCTGGATCTGCTCATATTTCCCTCTTTGTGGAATTCACCTGTAATGCCAATATTTGGTTTAGAACCGCAAGTTCCGGGACACTCAAAGCCACCCCAACAGTCACAGCTAGACTCAATTACAAATCATAATTAGCCATATAGGTGTCATGCAGGATTCATTACAATATGTGGTCCATGGTCTATTTACTGAAATCTAAATATGAGGATTTCAAAACAATGTCTCCCAGGTAGAAGTTCCATATAGGATTTATTATTCAGAATCTTTACACAATCATCACCATACTGTATGTCTGCTAAAAATCAATTAAAGAGCAAAATCCCATAGGATGGTTTTACCACCAATATGGATTCATGCAGCTTATTTACCATCAAGTAAAAAGTACTGTTCTATTATTACAGAGAAAAAGGAAATCATTTTTAATACTTAGAATTATTTCCTTAAAATGGGCTTTGTGGGAGATGGCCTTTTCGATCCCATAACTGTACTTCATATCAGAATTCATATATCCTACCTCAATCCTAAAACAATTTCCCTTTTCAACAACATCTACTTCAGCTGTAAAATACAGTAAAAGCAGCTTCAGTTGCCCATGACACAAAATATTTTTCACTTTGCACTTTGTCTATAAAAATAACATTTATTGGCTTCACTTAGTAAACTGAGTTCATCACAAGCTTCTTTGTACCCTGTGTCACACAGTCATAAGGAAGCAGAAAACAAAAACAAATTATTTATTCTGGATAGGGAAAGTTACTGTGTGGCTGTTCAAAAACAGCTCAGGACTAAATTTACCCTCAAGACAATAAAACTGATAAATTCAGCAACTGTCCCTCTGCTTCTCTTCCTGAGCGGAGCCATTTTTCCCACAATATTTAAAAAAAAGGTTTTATTACACTCCAGACACTAGCTATTGGAAACCAGTTTTAAAAACACCTTAAACATACTACAGAGATTCATGGAATTGGTAAAATTACTTCCACAGAACTATCACACCTACCTTGTCCCCACTACCTGAGCCAACAAGATGTAGTACTGGAAGCTGTAGTACTGCCGCAGCCAGGGTAGATTTTACAAAATTATTTACTATCAAACATGTAATGCACATGCAGCTAGTATAAAAATGTTATATTATTATAATTAAACTCAGGGGCAAATTTACTTAGCTCGAGTTAAGGAATAGAAAAAACAAATATTTCGAATTTCAAAGTATTTTTTTGGCTACTTCGATCTTCGACTACGACTTCGAATTGAATGTTTCAAACTAAAAATCATTTGACTATTAGACCATTCGGTAGTCGAAGTACTGTCTCTTTAAAAAAAACTTCGACCACTTACTTCGCCACCTAAAACCTACCGAGCACCAATGTTAGCCTATGGGGAAGGTCCCCATAGGCTTCCCTAGCTTTTTTTGATCAAAGGTTCGATTTTTCCTTCGACTGTACGAACGAAGGAAATGCGGTTTGAATATCGACGGTCGAATATTGAGGGTTAATTAACCCTCGATATTCGACTGTCGATATTGGGACCCTAAGTAAATGTGCCCATTAATCATTGGCATAACATCCATGCATTTGATGTTCGCTAGTAGGGATGGGCGAATTTTTTCGCCTTGTTTTGTCGAAAAAATTACGCCCATAGACTTGTATGGCGTTGTGCATCAAAAAAAAAAGACATGTGTCAAAAAAATGCGCCGGCTCAGCTTGAAAACTTCATGGAACTGTTTGACGCACATGCGCAACGGCATCCCTCGGCGCACATGCGCAAAGTGTTCCTTTTTTTTCAAATCCCAATATCTGAAGAGGGGGTCTGACCCGGCGGGGCCCCGTGAGGGTTGAGGCCCATGAGTGTCGGGGCCCACAGGGTTTTTTCCCGGTGTCCCGCCGGGCCAGTCCAACACTGGACATTTTACGTTGTGCCATAATGAAAATCAATTCAATCTATATTGAATTGCAATATTGTTAATATTCAGTGCAGTCACCAAAGTGTTACAGCACTAATCTGTGCTTGTCTTGAACCATAAAAAGTCTATTCACAGATTTTTTGTGTGTTTTCTAAAGTACTATAGTAATTTCTACAAGGTGGTATCTCCAAAATAAAATTATAATTAAGTCAAACAAGGTGCTTGTGGTGCTTACTTCAGAAGGTCAAATTAATTAAAATAAGTTGCAATGATGTTTTCTTCAATCAGTAAAACTCAGCATGTGGCTTCTCCACTCTCTGGTGGGATTGGCAACTTCTGATTGGCAACTGATTTCAAACAACTTTCCTGATTTCAAAACAGCATATCAGTATCAACTCCAGGTTATTCCTTTTTCTGTAAAGACATTAAAAAGCAGGGACAGCGCCCAAACTTATTGCACTTCCATAAGTCACACTTCTGAGTGCATATCAAACAATTCAGTCTTAAAGTGCAGATCATGGAGGTGAACCTTTGCAATACAAAGTGATGGGTTCTGCCTCTGAAGAAGAAGCTGATCTCAGCAAAACGTGGCATCAAGTCCGGTCTCAGCAGTGAGTTGATGTACAGGTGGAACACAGGGGAGAGGGAGACGCTGGCAGAACCCATCTCTTTTTTATTGCAAAGACTAGTGATACCTTTTTTTGGCTAAATGAATAAGCAACAATTATCTGTATTTTTTCTTGTCCAGTTCCTAATTGTGCACTGTTGTGTTAACCTTACCCTATTCTGTCATGGTCTAGTTTAAACTATGTGACCTGACTGAATCCAGACCCCTGGACTATTTACAACCCACCCTATTTACTTTTATTATCTCTTCAAGTTACCTCTGTCTATCTGTAACTTTCATATTTATTGCCCATAAATCTCTTTTCAGTGATCTAACAGTATATATAATGTGCCTTTCCAGGCTTTCATTTGTATTTTGCCTGACAAAAGGGTCTGTGGGTTCCGAAAGCTTGCAATTGTTACTTATTCAGTTAGCCAATAAAAGATATCACTAAACTTTACATATTCAACAACAATAATACAAATAATTAAGATCAAATCTGAAAATACATTACGATTCTGATAAAAATGTTCATTATATCATGCATATCAAAGTTAAATCCTTCGACTCGAAGTCGAAAGATTTACTGCAATTTGTTCGATTGAACGATTAAATCCATCGAATCGAACGAATTGAAGGATTTTAATACATCGATCAAAAGATTTTCATTCGATCAGAAATTGCCTAGAAAGCCTATGGGGACCTTCCCCATAGGCTAACATTGATGCTCTGTAGGTTTTAGGTGGCGAAGTAGGTGGTCGAAGTTTTTTTTAAAGAGGCAGTTCTTCGAATATCTAATGGTCGAATAGTAAAACGACTTTTAGTTTGAATCGTTCGATTCGAAGTCGAAGTCGTAGTTGAAGGTCGAAGTAGCCAATTCAATGGTCGAAGTAGCCAAAAAAAAACCTTCGAAATTCGAAGTATTTTTTATTCTAATCCCCCCTTAATCATTGTGATCAATTTTGTATATAAGTTTATATATATATATATATATATATATATATATATATATATATATATATATATATATATATATATGCAATATAAGCCAATGCAAGGAATGGGTATGAAAGTGCTAAAAATATATCCATATAGATATATCTGTTTTTTTACTATTTATTTTACAGATGTCTGTAAGGTTCTAATACATGGGAAAGTCAGAATGAGCTTGTTCCACCTGTATTGTGTTGACTTCCTGAATGACTATTTATATAGTGTTGACGATGAAAAGCACTTTAGAAATGTTTTTTGAGTCACATCTGCCCCAGTGAAGCTTACAATTAAAGTTCCCTATTGCATTCACACGCACTATGGTCAGCTTTATAGCCAATTAACCTGTCTGTATGTGTTTTGTGGAATGTGGGATGGGCCCATGGAGAACAGGGAAAAATGCCAGTGCTCCAAAATTCTGGCATAAAGTACAAGTATGGGAACAGTTATCCAGAACGCTCGGGACTTGGGGCCCGAAAACGGCATAAACTTTGTGGTATTGCATGAAACCCACACCAACCCGCACATCAAAAAATCATTGAGACTTCTCCCATTGACTTATATGTAACCTCAACAGGTATGAGATGCCAGATTTTCCGATTTTGACTTTTTCATGCTCGGGGTTTAAAAAAATTCTCGAAAAATTTGTGATTTTTTAAAAGTCCAATTTTAGAAAAAAAAAATCACACATTTTTCATGATTTTTGCATTCAGATTTTAGTAAATAACCCCCTTGAAGTTAACGTAAAGGTGAACCACCCCTTTAATATACTGGAATAAACAATTTGATTATGTTTGAATCTATGTGTGTTGCCTCAGTACATCTGTGTTTCAACTGTTATTAGACCATGCCTTTGTTATGAAAGAAGGAGCTATTATGTGTGCTGTACAATTTCCCAGTACTTTGCTAATAAGGAAACCTAAGCAGTGATACTGAGTGACACAGACAGTATATAGAAATCCCCTGCTCACATTAATTAATCAAAAAAAAATCTTCTCTCAGATAACTGACAACAAAGCTTGATCATTTAGGTTCATTGTTTAGCTGGTCCAAACCTTGAGTTACACCAGGGTTGTGTTACATATTAAGCAAGTGTTTCATTAACTTGAATGAGTAATTTATTAAGGAAATGGATAGATTGGTATGAATGGAACTTATGGCATTTCAGAAGGAAACAAGTAACATTTTGACACAAGAGACCGACACAAGTTGGCAAACAACTTTTGAATGAATACAGTGTTGCATACATACATACAAACCGTATAAAAACACACAAATTGCTGGTCCCAGCGTATCAATTCCAACGTGGTATCGCTGTAAATTCCTAGGAGCCTGTGCCACACTCCCAAAGGTTATACAATAGATTCAAATTAATGAAATACACAGCTTCAAAGCAGTATTTTCAAAACTGCATGTGTATTTATTAGCAGTGCAACACACTACATGTTTCGGGTGAAAACCCTTGAAACACTTGAAAAAGGGTTTTCACCCGAAACATGTAGTGTGTTGCACTGCTAATAAATACACATGCAGTTTTGAAAATACAGCTTTGAAGCTGTTTATTTCATTAATTTGAATCTATTATACAAACCGTATATACAAGAGAGAAAGTTGTAGATTTAAATGAAACATTATTAATTAAAGACAGTTAACAAAGACCATTACAATGACAAATGATATCCAACCAGATGTTTCCTTTCCTTAATCTTCACACTAGACCAAGTAATGCTATTTATCTATTTTTAAAGTCTTTTATGTGCATTTAACATTAAATACTTTTATACAGGTATCTAACCTATTATCCAAATGCCCGGACCTAGGGTTTTCTTGATAAAGGGTCTTTCCTTAAATTGGATCTCCATACATTACAATCATTTAAACATTAATTTATCCCAATAGGACTGGTTTGCCTTCAATAAGGATTAAATAGATATCCTAGTTAGACTCAAGTTTAAGGTACTGTTTTATTATTACAGAGAAAAGGAAATCATTTTGAATTTGGAGCTTTCTGGATAACAGTTTTCTAAATAACAGATCCCATACCTGTAGTTCATCCTGACACCAAAGAGCATGAATACAGTAAGTTGAACACTGGTGATGAAGCACACTGTTCCATTTCTAATTTATTGTGGATCCCAAACAATTAATTAATGTCCTGAAACAATCCCTGCAACTATGGGACCAGATGAAGAAATACTTTACCCTAGCATCAGCACACTCACCATTACCGGGATGGTCAGCAGTCTGGCCTTTCCATCTGGGGTGACACATATATTTTTATCTGGTGGAACGAGTGAGCAAAATATGGGATCTGACCAACTTGGATTCGCTGCCATCAGTATCATCATATTTCATCTAGCCCAAATCTATCATTAGGGGACAGCTTTACTAAGGAGGTTATTTTTTTGGTCAAAAAAAAAAACTGTATTATACCCTGACCCTGGAAATAGCTTGAATCTGAAAATACACCATCTAAAAGCTGTTTGTCAAGGTCATGTAGAAGTAAATAGCAGAGGTCCCTGGTTAGACTTCTACATGGTAAATATTTGAACTGACAACATCTCGGTGTTGGAAAAATTAACCTCCCTATTAATGGACAGGCAAAAGCATTGTGACAACATTTGGTCACATTGGTTAAGGTATAGAGGTCTCTCAAATAATAAAAAAATGATCCCTTTCCCATTAGATGTTATCTCAGTCACTTTGTATCAGGCTATTGAACTAGACAGTATATTTCTTATTTTTTCTTTTCTGAATATAGCAGAACTGTGAACCGGGTAGTTTCACACTTAGGGGCAGATTTATCAAGGTTCGAAGTGAAAATTCAATTTTTTAAATTCAAACTTCAAGGTAATTTTAGTATACTTCGACTAGGGAATAGTCCAAGTTCGAATCGAATTTGAAAAAAAAAAAGAAAATTCGAATATCGAAATTTATCATGTATTATCTCTTTAAAAATAAGACTTCGACTATTCGCCATCTAAACCTGATGAATTTCTGTTTTAGCCTAGGACCTATTTGGAGGACTTTGAAAAATCAAAGAATTTTTTTGAAAATACTTTGATTAGAATCCGATCGTATACAATCCGAATTCAAATCAAACCATCAAATACAGCCTATTCACCCGAAATTAATTTTTTTATTTTTTTAATAAATTTCGGTTGATCTTTTTTTATTTGAATCTCAAGGTGATGGGAGTTTAAAAAATTCGACCCTTGATAAGTCCGCTACTTAGTAGTTATATTAATTTTCATATTGTTCACACATTTTATTTTATATTGTGTATGTTACAAGCCTTTCTTAAAGTAAAGTCTCAGCTCGAAATACTGCTTACCTCATTTCCAACCGGCACTTGCACAAGATGTTATACACTAAAGTCAATTGGGGGGAAGTCTGGGCAATCTGAAGCAGCACAAGGCAAAGGAAGAAAGCATGCTGTGAGGGAATCCATTACCCGGGGACAAGGGAATGAGAAATCAACTGCTGCTGGTGAAACCACTCCACTCTGGTCACGTGGTAGAACACAATCAAGTCATCAAAAACGCACCAATCTGAAGCAGCACCCAAAATAGCCCTGAATTGGTGGCAATGGGGGCTAGATAACTAAACAAATGGCAGGCTAGACAAAAACATATACAAAACTAGCTCCACAAACACCTATTCTTGCTAAATAAGACAAAAAAAAATCTCCTATCTCTTACTCTAGCCACAACCAACAATGTACCAAGTAATGGCCACCTTTGCACCTCCTTATATAGACAATATATATATACTGTATATCCTATTGGCTGATGTGGATCTATATATGTATTTTTTGTTGTTGTGCTAGACGAACTGAGCCTCGTGGCAAAAGTTTGACGCTGTTTTGTGAAACATTTCGTTGGAGAAACTAAAAAGCTCGCCATGAATCTGACTATGGCAAAAAAAATTCTCATCACTATGTATAATAAATCAGCCCTACGGTGACCAATTTAATGATAAGGTATCCACTCTATATGATAGTCAATGATAATGCAAAATAACAATATATTTGTAACATTGTAGAGCATTTGTTTTTTGATGGAGTCAGTGACCAACATTTGAAAGCTGGAAAGAGTCAGAAGAAAAAGGCAAAAAAATAAAAATAAAAAAATAATGAAAACGTTTTAAAAAGTTGCTTAAAATCGGCCATTCTATAACTGACAAAAAGTTAATTTAAATGTGAACCGGCCCTTTAACACCTTACCTAACATCTTTGTACATTCTTTCTAGGGGCAAATTCACTAACCTGCGGAGTTGCGCTAGCCCAGCCTTCGCCGCACTTCGCTGCACATCTCCTGGCGAATTTTCGCCAGGCCGCTTCTAATTCACTAAAATCCAAAGTTGCGCTCAGGAAGCAAAAAGTAGCCAAGTGGCGCTAGTGTTAATTTGTTAGGCTAAGCGAAGTTGCGCTAGCGAAGGCTAATTTGCATATGGCACCAAATTTAAATGGACGTGTATGCTGCAGCGCATACTGAACACTACACAAGCCCAGAGAAACGTAATAAAAGTTTAAATACTGTAGGTGTTCTAATGCTCTACACATGTGCCCAAAGTATATGTAAGGTGCCATATATTAACAAATTTTGGGGGGAAGGTGGGCACCCTAAAAAAAAAATTCGCTCTTTTTCATGTCCACAGTATATGTAAGGTGCCATATGCTAACAAATTTTGGGGGGAAGGTGGGCACCCTAAAAAAAATTTCGCTCTTTTTCAGCCTATCACCCAAAAGACGCCATCGTTTTTTTACAAACTCCTATCTACTCTACTGAACTTTGCCTGCTCTGACTTGACAAAGTGAACCGTGGCGAAGGAGGTAAATTTGCGTAATTTCATCCCCTTCGCCAGAGTGCAACTTCGCCAGCGTTAGGGTGCGAAATTGCGCTAGGCTATCCACTTTTCTGGCGAATTTTCGCCAGGGTCACTGATAGTAAATTTGCAAAGTGGCAAAATGACGTCACCATTTTCACTTCGCATTTTAGTAAATTTGTCCCTCTGTTTTAAGCATATACATGACCGAAAATCATGCACCATTGGAACGATTTTTAATATTTTTCTTTAGCAGTCTGCGCTAAAGCGAGGACAAGCAGTACAAAAATATGCTGAAATTCAAGGAGAATTTGATTTGGGAAAATTAGGAGGAAGTGTGCATATTCATCAATTGATGAAGATGTCAACATGAAAGAGGAAAGAAGGTTAGAAAAATCAATCAGGAAGGGACAATATGTTGATACTGCATTCAGTAGCACAGATTTATTTACAGGATATATTCCTACACCTCCTACAACTTCAGTGAGTTGCAACATAGTGCTGACTACCATAGAAAGGCACTATTTAACTTTTTTTTTTCTACATGATTTAAAAATTGACCAACCCGCAATCCACATTTTATTACACAGCTGTTTTTTTCCATTCTCCCTTCGTTGTAGGTGTGTTTGAGTCCTAAAAGAGCCTTATTTATCTACAGGCCATCAAGAGTAAGAGATTGCTACATACACATTTGATGAAGTGTTGATCATTAGCTGAATTCACTTTACCATTAACATAATGCCCACAGATTGCCAAGGGTTAATATGATATATTTTATAGATTCTTATAACTTTCTAAACTCATATAAAATTTATCAGGAAGGCAATGGGCCACAAGTTCCCTAATTCCTAATCCTTTATATTCCCTTTATTTTACCACAAACCTTTAGCTATCCTTTTGCCAGTATGGTAGGAGACCTGAAGCAAATATAAACTGCTACCTAAGCCTTCCCACTATGAAAGAAATGGCAGTATGCCTTTATATTTAACAAAATGGTTTTAAATAACCCAGCACATCTAATACAATGGAGATAGGAGCTGCTCTTTACACATGTAGGGGGTTATTTATCAAAATCCAGACATTTTCATATTTTTTAAATAAAAAAAAAGTCAGACCAGACTAGAATCCACATATTTATGAATAAAAAACTTGAAAAAATTGGATTGGGAAAAACCATGACTTTTTCGGATTGTCACGCAAAAAAACAGAACGTTTCGCATTTGATGCCCAAGAACCAAGAAAATTTCAAGTTTTTTGTGGAAAATTCAGTGTCAAACACCAAAAACATTTTGTGAGAGTTAAAATATCCTCAAATGGCTAAGGGGACATCTGCCATTTGACTTCTACATGAATTCGGCAGGTTTTAGATGGCATATTTTCGGAATTGGACTTGGAACAGCATCGGGCAAAATAAATTGCAAGAAAATCACGACTTTTTTTTACCGGGTTTTTGGCATCAAAACAGACACCGGAAAAAAAAAATTGTGCATAATAATAAACTCCCCCTCCTAAATATTACATGAAATGTAATTTATATACGTTATAAGTTATACAGTGATCATTACTGTGGGAAAAGGATGTGGAACTTTATGTTGTATAACTCTGTTCCAGATCTTTGTACTTTTGTATAATATCTGACTACAACTAGCTAAGGCAATGGAATATATATATGTGCCAGTGTTGCAAATAGCTACTTCTCCTATAAGATATTGGTGCCATGCACAAGCTTCCCATATCTATTAAAGGTTGTGGTTAATGTGTAGCCTGAAGTGATGTTAATGACATTATAGCAATGGCAGTAGCATGAAAAAATAGATGATAAGATTCTAGCCCTGCCCTTAATAATTAACATTCAACAGTAACAGGTAGATATAAAGCAACCTGTTCCTCTCTGGATTTCACAGGTGCCTGAACTCTCTACCTGCCTAGGACTAAGTGCAGCATCACAATGGATTTGAAAGGATGTGCAGCAGCAGCAGCAGCAGCGCTAGTGTTTCTTGGTCTGATGGCCACGCCAGTCCAAAGTGCCTTTTCTAATGAATCTTGTAATATCTTGAATGAAACTTTGAGTAATAAAACCAACAACTTTACAATACAAGTCAACCCAGACAAACCTTTTTTGGTAAATCGTACATACACAGGTAAGTTAAGCTTCCATTGCTAATCTCCCATCAACTTTTATTATTTTTTTCCCTCCTGTCTAATAACAATGTTTTACACAAAGTGTTGTCCTTTTATCAAACATGGCACTTTGTGAATACAAGTGTTCTTCATTGCAGGGTTGTTTTCTAAATTTGATTTCTGCTTGGGCATTATCTGCAAGAAGTTTGTATGTTCTCCCTGTTTGGGTTTCGTCCCACACTCCAAAAACACATAGACAAGTTAATTGGTTTCTGTGAAAACTGACCCTACTGTGCATGTGTTAGATTGTAAGCTCCTGGGGCTGGCTTTGATAAGTAAACTTTGTAAAGAGCTGTAGAAATGCCATGTTGCTATACAGGTTTGGGACCTGGTATTGTTCAGATAAGGGTCTTCATACTGTACCTTAAGTCTGCTAAAAATCATTTAAACATCAATTAAACCCAATAGGATTATTTTGCCTCCAATGGTCTTCCACTAATTTGTAGCTTTCTGGATAACAGGTTTCCAGATGATGACAAATCACATACCTGTATTAATAACAGATACAAATTACAAGTGTATATTCTGTAGCAGTGATCTAGAGTTTCGTATAAATGTTTTTTTATAACGTTAAACCTTATTTGGCTGTAGATGGGATGCCAGGAGTTGTAATTCAAAGACCACTATGGTGAAAAGCAGTTTTTTTGTAATAATATTAAAAAGGCATTTATGTTTCCAATTTATGTTTAAAAACAAGCGATGGTATCATGTCTTTGCCTTAGGGAGTGCAATGTAAGCCTTCTGAAAAGAAAAAGTATTCATATACCTCAAGCTACAGAAAAAGCTTTGCCTTAAAACCAAATATACATAGCAATTTCTCTTTTCTCTATGTTTGGTTAAGGATCTAGAACTCTTGTTTCGTAGCATATAAAAGCTTCATAATTTAGAGCCAAAAATGCAAACTTATAGCCAGTTTCACTCCTCTTAAATCTCATCAACATAAGATGTTGGAGCATGGCTTATAATGGGTTGAAGAGCAACTAAACGGAAAGAGGGTAGAGATTAGGGTCTGGAAGGGTAAAGTTACCTGGAAATTCATTCACTTTTTGAAAACTGAAAGTACTTAAAGGGATTCTGTCATGGGAAACATGTATTTTTCAAAACACATTAGTTAATAGTGCTGCTCTATCAGACTTCTGCACTAAATCTCATTTTTCAAAAGAGCAAACAGATTTTTTTTTATATTTAATTTTGAAATCTGGCATGGAGCTAGACATATTGTCATTTTCCTAGGTGTCCCCAGTCATGTGACTTGTGCTCTGATAAACTGAAATCACTCTTTACTGCTGCACTGAAAGTTGGAGTGATATCACCCTTACACCCCCAGCAGCCCATCGGCAGAATAATGGGAAGGTAACCAGATCCTGAAGAAGGGAGGCTGTGTCCCCCCGAAACGTTGATTATTGATTGTTGGTGGCATTAATAAAAGGGGTACAATCCCCGAATGCAATATTGGTGTGTGCGGACCGTTTTTCGAAATTACAAAGCAGTGAGGTGGCCAGGCAAGGTCAACGGAGGACCAGCACCACTACGCAGAATAAGTGGAAGGAGGTGTGCGGTAATATAAAATTTCAAGGTAACCAGATAACAGCTCCCTGTTATATAAGAACAGCACTCAATAGTAAAAATCCAGGTCCCACTGCAAATCCTTCAGTTACACTGAGTAGGAGAAACATTAGCCTGTCAGAAAGCAGTTTTATAGTGCAGCATTGGCTCTTTCTGAAAGCACATGCCCAGGCAAGATAACCTGAGATGGCTGCCTAAACACCAATAATACAACTTAAAAAACAATTATTGATTCAGGAATGAGATTTTATATGGCAGACTGAATTATTTGTAGTGTAAACAGTGTAATTTAGAATGTAGAAAAACTGCATCATAAAAAACGTGACAGAATCCATGTGCTACATACATAACATGTATTGACTAAACAAAAGCTGAAAGGCTTAACCCTCACATATTATGTGACTTTATTGTATGTCACATATTATCCTTTATGTGTCCTTCATGTGAATGTGGCTCATCTTTTTCATTTCACTACTCATTTAATGGAACAGATACAGCCTAATAACTCTTTTAAGCGCTCGCCAGTGCAAGATAGTGGAGTTAAACAAGAGTTTAGTGAATTTAAAAAACATTTTTTGGTGTAAGCAGAGATATGTTAATGCCACTAATTGGACCCTATATTACAATATCAAGAGAGATTTTCATCAATGTAAGGTATTCAATTCGAATCACATTCCTACCAATTCCCTGAAAGGAAATTTCATGTTCTTTCAAAGAATTTAAATCCTGACCAATTTCCTGCCAGGAACGTTTGTTCTGGTGCTCAGATTCAGTCATTGGACAGCTCAAGGTTAAAAGGGACACAAGTGCAGCAGGTCTGTGCAAGTCATTTTCCATTTCCTGCTCTTTATTTACAAGCTAAAAGCAAGCAGAACTTAACAATATGTGTGAGTGGAAATATTGAAACCCCAGTAATCTATACATATAAACATATAAACATGGGGTTCCTTATCTGGAAATGCATTATCTGAATTACAGGAAGGCCATCTCCCATAAAGTTCATTTTAAGCAAATAATTAATTTTCTAAAATGATCTTTTTTATCAGTAATAATAAAACTTAAAATTGAGTCTATGGGAGATAACGGGTTATCATAACAGATTCTATATCTGTACTTGATTCTAACTAAGATCATTAATAAATATTGTGGGCAATATAATCCTATTGGGTTAATTTCATGCTTGAAGGTTTTTTTTTGGTATTGTGATCCAAATTATGGAAAGACCCCTTATTCAAAAAACTCCAGGTGCTGAGCATTCTGGATATGTTGAATGTATATGAATGTGTGTAATTCCAAAATTTGTATAATATGTAGTATGATATTTAGGGGCACATTTACTTAGTTCTAGTGAAGGAATATAATAAAAGAAAACTTTGAATTTCAAATGTTTTTTTTGGCTACTTCGACCATCGAATTGGCTACTTTGACCTTCGACTACGACTTCAACTTCGAATCGAACGATTCGAACTAAAAATCGTTCGACTATTCGACCATTCCATAGTCGAAGTACTGTCTCTTTAAAAAAAACTTTGACCCCCTACTTCCCCATCTAAAACCTACCGAACCTCAATGTTAGCCTATGGGGAAGGTCCCCATAGGCTTTGCAAGCTTCTTTTGGTCGAAGAAAAATCGTTCGATCGATGGATTAAAATCCTTCGAATCGAACGATTCTAAGGATTTAACCGTTTGATCGAACGATTTTTCGTTCTATCGAACGAATTGCAGTAAATCCTTCGACTTCGATATATTGGGGGTTAATTAACCCTCGATATTTGACCATATGTAAATCTGCCCCTAAATGTAAAAAGTAATATGATTATTAATACTCACATAAAGTACAGAAATAAGCATTAGACTCATATGTTTAACTTAATTATATAGTTCCCTTTTAATAGTTTCCCTTTCAGAAGTTCTTTTGCCATTTTCTGTATTAAAATTTCCAGGAAAAATAAACCCAGAATCAGAGGAAGCAAATGTATCCCCTGATCGTAAGCTAAACAGCTTTCCTAAGGTGTGGTTCGTATCATTGTTTATAAGGAAAATATGACCTTGCTCTTAGTTAAACAAAAAAATTATCAAGTCACCTAATGTTTATCTGCACACACCCTGTGGTCATTTTATCTGCATATATATAGTGATGGGCGAATTTGTGCAGTTTCGCTTCGCCGAAAAATTCGCGAATTTCGCGCGAAATTCGCGAAACGGCGAAAAATTCGCGAAACGGCGCCAGCGTCTCGTTTTTGACGCCGGCGCCCGTTTTTGACGCCGGCGCCCGTTTTTTCGACGCCGGCGTCCGTTTTTGGCGCCGGCGTCCGTTTTTTCGAAAAAAAAATTTTGACGCCGGCGAATTTTTGACGCGAATTTTTGCGCCCGTTTCGCAAATTTATTCGCCGACGGCGAATCGCGCAAATTCGCCGCGAATTCGCGCCTGGCGAATAAATTCGCCCATCACTACATATATATTGTATGTTACGGAAATACTGTCATCATTTTCCTTATATATCTGGAAATGTTATGTTTCAAAATAATCAGCGATTAAAACGGCTGATGACGTTTTTAGCTAAACAAGAGCTCCTCTCCATTTTTTTACCCAAACTGTAGCATTTCTCCCACATTAACAATTCCCCTGCTAAGTGGAGCCCATTTCAACTTGCGTTTGATACACCTTTATGGTCAATTGGCATATGGTTTGCAAGTTGTGATGCATGTAATATCCACAGGTGTTATAATACAGTTACTTCTGGAAATGCTAATGCAGGTATGGGGTCCTTTACAAGGCAACCCATTATTAAGAAAGCTTCAAATTTCAGAAAGGCCAACATTTTTCAAAAGATTTCCTTTTTTTCTGCAATAATAAAACATTATTTTGTACTTGAGCCAAACGAAGATATAATAATCCTTATTATTTAGTTTATTTCATGTTCCTAGTAGACTTAAGGTATGGGCATCCAAATAACAGAAAGATCCATTATTCAGAAAACCCCAGGCCCCATGCATTCTCGATAACAGGTCCCATAGCTGTATCATAAGCATCCATGGTGCACGTTAGCTTTTTGGCTGGGCAGGCACACTGGAACTGAGAATTGTATTAGGCAAATGTTTAAACACAAGAACCCTTGTGAATAGTGTCAGTGCACACCCAATTTTACATCCCGTTTAGTGATATTCCCTCTCTGTGAGATATTACAACACATTTATCCTCTAGTGATAAACAAGGTGCTGCCTTTAATTCATATTTAGATGACAATGTCCAGGCTGTCAGAATAACTTAATGAATTTTTTGGACAATGCTTTTTTTTCTTTAGGCGATAAATAGGTAGAAATAGGTAAGCTCAGAGGCCCTTCGTTTTAATGAGTTTAACAATGATTTATATTGCTCTTCATCGGCCATATTTTACATTTTACCTATGATTTGTTTGTTTATTTTAGTTACAGTAACATGGTCTGGGAACGGAAATGTAACAGTGATCCTTCAAGCTCATTTGCCATCAAATACTTCGGGCAGTGAGGTTGGGACGTGGTCAACAACAAACGAAAGCTGTAATGGGAGCCCATTATTTCAGAATCTCAATGAAAATGGATCAGTTTCTGCAAACTGGACAGCACCAGACACTGAGCAAACTGTTGGGATATAGTGAGTATAAGCTTTTTTTCTGTGATCAAGTGGAACTTTTACCACAATGCAAATCAGTTTACTTGTAAATCACTGCATTTTACACTCCCTTTCTCACTTTTGCATGTCTTTGTCTTTTATTGTGTCATTCTTTTTCCTTAAATGCTTAATGACTTCTTCTACGCTTCCTAACCTCACTAACTCTATGCCAGAGGTTTTTTTGTGCTTTGACCTACAGTATATGCAAGATCAGCACCCCCAATAGCTTATAGCAAGGTTACAGATACATAGAAACAATGTGATAATAGTCAAACCCCAATATGTAATAAAAGGCACTGGAGCAGTAATCCATAGCAACCCATAAGATGTTTGCTTTTAAAGAGATGATCAGTGAATGCTACCTGCAGATTGGTTCCTATGGGTTACTGTACCTGGGCAAACTTAGTACCTTTTATAACATAACATCAAAAGAGTCATATATCTGGAAGCAAAAAATCTTGTTTAAACTAGTCTTCAGAACGACTTCATCAAGAAAACAAAAAACAGTAATTATTTGTTAATCTCACTAATCTTAATGTCCTTAAGCCTGGGCTCCCAAGACACATCTCTGACTCTCTGGGGAGCGGCAAACACCATATTTTGGGAACCACTGCCCCATGCCTTTCATTTTACCTTGCACCTATAATAATGCAGCTTTTAAAAGGTTCCTGCAATTGTTCACAATGTAGGAGTGATACCATCTGTTGTTTAGTTACATTGTATCTTTACTTCTGTCCTACAATGTTAATGAATGATTTTGTTAAGCTCCCACAGGTATAATTTATCATTTATACTGACACCTTTCCCACTTCCCATTTTGTTTTTTCTAAACTGACAACTCATTTCCTTTTTTTTTTTTTTTGTTGCTGTTAAAAAGCAATTCACCAATAAAAATTGTAAGGCACATATTCAATGGACAGCACTTTAGTGGTTAGCATTTTAGCCTCGCAACTCTTGCATCTACTTTATATAGTTAAAAACCATAGAGGAATGTTTATTGATTCCTGATAAAGATTCCTGATAAAGATTAATAATCGCCTCGTCTTTTGAGCGATTATCTCCCCGAACTGCCTCAGCGTTTTTCCCCATAGGTTGCTATGAAAAGTCGCCTGCGCTAATGCACACGCGGCAATGCGTTTTCAATAGTCGCCCAAAGTTGCCTCAGCGAGGCAACTTTGGGCGACTATTGAAAACGCATTGCCGCGTGTGCATTAGCACAGGCGACTTTTCTTTGTAGCCTCTGGGGAAAACGCTGAGGCAGTTCGGGGAGATAGTCGCTCAAAAGACGAGGCGATTAGTCGTCAGGCGACAAAATCTCCTCGAATCTCCTCGTGTGGACTAGCCCTTAGGAATATTTAATTGCAAGCTCCACTAGGGCAGGGACTAATATGAATGAAGGCCCATTTATCAACATTCTGGCTTTAGGAGTGTTGGAGTTTTTAGAAACCATAAAAAAATGAATTTTCTCTCAAAAAAATAAAATCAACTTGTTAAAAAGCACGAATGAATACAAATATGCAACTGATACAAATACTAATACAGAAACCTAGAAATCCTCTAATTTTTCATGCAAATACAAGTTGAAAAAAAACTTTTGATAAATCCTATTGACTTCTACATGGTCTTCACAGCTTTTAGATGGTGAAGTTTTGTATGAATGTTTTTTGTATTTTTGTATTTGACAAGTTATGATTTTTTTGTGGTTTACTTAGCATAATCCGCGATTTTTCGTTCCAAAAAAAATATGATTCATGAAAACAAATGAAATACGAATGTTATGAACAATAGAAAAAAACCTCCAAAAATATATTGAGAAATGTTATCTCTGGGACGAATAATAGAAAAATATACCTATAAAAATTGCTTTCTTGCTAAATATCCCATTATATATGCCAAATGTTGATTATATTCATTTATAGAATTAAAATAATCATACCAACAAAAACATATTAAGTAATATACTTTTTTTTTAATTGCAGTGCTTATATCAAGGAGGGAATTGATGTATTCCGAGTACAATCTATATTAGATGTTGGTAAGTAACACATTTAAAGAAACAGTTGGTTTCCAGATAATTGATCCCATTCATATACTTGTAATAAAGCCAGACAGCCTTTCAGAACAAATTAAGAATATTTGAATGTGATAATTCAATAACAGTGCTATTTTTTTAATCTCATCTATTTTAGCTGCACCTCCCAACACAACAAAAGGTAAGATCCATTTCATTACTTGGTTGGATTTTTACATGTAGCCCAGAGTGTTAACCTTACTTTACATAGTTGGTAGCATGTATCTTGTATCCTTTTTGTAACTTCTAATAAGATTAGCACCTATGTAATTTCACTAGCCCTGGCTGATTTTATGTCAAATTATAGGAGCATCTGTACATGAGCTCATTTGTTTGGTATCCAAATGATCAGCCCATTAGATTTTGTATGATATGACCATCTGTATACCATTGATCTGTTTGTTTAGACTGATAGGCTAGTAGTGAGATTGACAGATGCAGCCTCATTTTACTTCAGAAGAACAATATGTTTTAATTATAGATAGACTGACCACAAGTTACTGCTACTTTTAATTTGCTTTTGTCCCATAACAAAAAATGCCAAAAAATATTTTTTTTCCCTATTGCAGTACCAGACACGACTACACCAAAACCAGCCACAACAGGTTAGTATTAATATGTGACACTTTCTCATATACAATAAATTGAGTCTGTTAATCTATTATTCGCCATCTGTTCTCCACTAAAACTTAAATGTGCTCAGGGCCGGATTTACATAGCGGGCGCCCCTAGGCCCAATACCGTTTGTCGCCCTTGTCCCCTCCCCTTTATTCGTGCAAATTTTCATCATCTGGACTGGAGCAATGAGGATATAAAAAATGATTGTATCTCCAGCGCATCCCCAGTGTTTTTGAACCAATGTGGGTGTGGTTGGGTTGAATGCCGCCCCCCTAAAATCCTGCCGCCCTAGGCCCGGGCCTAGGTGGCCTTTCCACAAATCTGGGCCTGAATGTGCTAGAGGAACAGGCCAGCATTTGTGCATTTGAAAGGCTGTGCAACGGCTGGGCCTTGGGCTATAAGGAAAAATAAAATCTGTGCTGACAAATTTCTCATATACTTTCAATCATATAATGAATTTATTTCTACCTCAGTGCCGAAATGATTTAATTGTCTCGTTTTTTGTTTAAAGTCCCAGGGCAATAAAATCAGAACATCTGAACTAAGTGACAATAACGCTAAATTAAAATTAAAATATAGTAATGTTCAGAAGTCACCCAGTTTTAAAATAGGGCCATTTAGGGCACAGACAGAACAAATATGGCAACTCAAAGAAAGTTTTATGTTCTCCTATTTTATGTGCTCCATTGTGTTAAAGTCTATCCAACAAATATATACAGTATTGTAGTGTCTAATAAGCCAGGTTGGCTCAGTACATCAGAGTAAGGAAAGTAAGTTAGAAGGACAGTGATGCACTAGTTTACAAGATCTGTGTATTCTCATTTTGACTCTGAATTTCTCAATTCTCATTTTGGCTCTGAATCGATACTTACTTTTTTTTCCCTTCTAGTTTCAACGATAACATCTACCATTGTGAAAACTACAAGTGCAAGTTCAGTGATCCACCCCAGCTCCCTATTAATGGCACTGACCGAAACAATAGGCCTCTTTCTCATCACCAGCAAACTCCTTTCATAATCAAGCATGGACAAAATTAAAGCTGTATCTATGTATTTTTAAAGGCTTCTTTTCAATATTTTGTATTTAAAAAGGCACCAGTAATGAACATTTGCAGAGGTCCTCAAAACCAGGAAGCCAACTCCTAGCCTTAATATGTCACAGTGCTGGGACCTGGTTTAGACATTAACATATTTTAAACCAATGATATATAAGATCATACTCATCACAGTAATTGTTCGCTAGACCATTTGTAATTTCAAAATTCATTCTGTCATTCATTCATTGACGCATTACGATTTAAACACTGCCTCTCATCATTATTTTTTTTTTTTTAAGGCTAAATATAATGTATTCTGTTTCTGGAACCTTAATGTGTACAGTAGGTACCTACTGTACTATACTGGAACCAGGTTTTGTGGTCATTAGGGGGAAGACTGAAAATGTGATTTCAGGCATGATTACTAAAAGACCACTGGAAAAAATCACTGCCTGACTAAATAAATGTAACTGTTTCTTCTTTTGTTGCTAATAAAATAAATATCCAAATTTAAAAGCTTATGCATTTATATTTAACACAATTTTATGAGTGTGTCAACTGGTAAACTGTCTTTAAGAAAAAATTGCCACCAACTACTAAATAATCTAAATTGTCAAAATGTAAGGGATGTTGGGAACTGTAGCTCACGCCAAGCCATGCAGTGTAGATTTCTGTCATAAAATGTTCCTTCCTAATTATAGGAGAAGGAAAGTTACAGATGAAGCCACTTGGATTTGTGAGTTAAATGCGTCATGACTCAGGGGTAATTGAAGAAATTGTGTTATCTTAACTCATTTAATGCATTTAACCTTTTCATTAGCATACCAAAGCTCCATTGTTCACAATGGTGAATGCTTTAATTAGATGGGATGTTGTGACGCAGTTTTCTGTGTTAAATGAGATAAATGGGATATCTGTGTTTAGTTATTCTGTGTCAAACAGACAAACCAAAGTGGCTGCATCTGTACAATCCAAGTGGGGTGCCAAATGTTAGGGCTGGTGCAGTTCTTTGAAAACTGTAGTACCAGCCCGGGGTATCAGGTAGTTCATTAAAATCACTGGATGTGTCCAAACATTTGGCACCATCATTGAATTGGAAGTTGTATTATCCTTTACATTCTGCACTGTTTGGCTATGAATGTTTTCGATATTATGTAGCATACTAACTATATTTATGGATATGAAGAAAATGACGGTACTTGCATTTCCCTTCATAACAAGGACTCCAAATGCATCCGAGGGATGGAACAACCAATGTTTGTGAAGAGTATATAACAAGAAACAAAATGTCATGCCATAAATAGGAATTGTATTTTGTACTTTGTTATATATGTATTAATTAATAAAGTCTGTATAAATCAACTTTATGAGCAGAATATTTGCAAAAGTGAATAAAACCAAAAGACTTTATCTGGAACCTGAAACGGAACACTGTATATAAAGAGATTTATGTAATACAGAGCCACTGGTCTAATCACAAATAGCAAACTATCAATGGGTAGCAAACATTGTGTCTTTTATAACATATGGTATGCACAGATTGACATTAAAAATACTAGGGGACAGTGGATACTGCTGGATAAAGGCTAAGAGATGACTTGAAATACCCGTGGTAAATGTTTACGAGCATGTTTGATGTTTGGCAAGCAGGTAGACCTGGAAAGCTCATTGTTCTCCAGTGCAGTGCTATTTATATGGCCTACACAATTCTTCTCAGTACCCTTCTGATCTTTAATAATAGTCTTTTAAAAAAATCTGTATTGAGTTGTTTTTTGGCTACATTCTAGGAATGCATGGTTACATAAAAATGCCTTTTATCTTAAAGCTGGCCATACTTAAAGTACCCATACACGGACAGATTGAGTCTGATTCGGGTCCTTTACCTGCTAGTGGATGGGGCTCTCTGACGGGCCTCCCAGACTGATATCTGACCAAACAATGGGGCAGATCTCAATTGGGCAGGTTTGATTTTCCCGCCCTATTGAGGACCGCATTGGCTATTTGATTGTCATGCCCGTCATTCTAATCTGATTGTTTGACCATAGGGCAAAATAATCAGATTGACCCAATATCACACACCTTTTGATCATACACTATAAAACTGCTCATTTGGCAAGGTCACCAAACAAGCGGATCGTATAGTGTATGGCCAGTTTAAGACAGATTTTTATGTTGTCAAAGCATGTTGTTTGCAGAAAGGTTTTTGGTATACAGCTGGGATCTTTAGGGAGGTGCTATAATAACTAGAGATGCACCAAATCCACTTTTTTGGGATTTGGCCAGAACCCCTGAATCCTCCTTGAAAGATTCGGCAGATTACCAAACAGAATCTGAATCCTAATTTGCATATGCAAACTAGAGGCGGGAAAGGTAAAGGTGGGGAAAATTTTTTTTACTTCCATGTTTGTAACAAAAAGTCACGTGATTTCCCTCCCCACACCTAATTTAAATATGCAAATTAGGATTCGGTTCGGCCATGCACAAGGATTCAGCCGAATCCAGATCATGCTGAAAAAGGCCGAATCCTGCCGAATCCCGAACTGAATTCTGGATTCGGTGCATCCCTAATAATAACAAGTGAAAGTTTGCTCCAGGTCAAACAATTAATTTCAGTCAATGAGATTTCCATTTGCCGGTCTGGTTGGAGGAGGAATAATTGTTTTCCCTAATGGAATAATCTGTCATCAGATTCTTCATTCATTCTTAGGGGACACACAATGTGGCCACTAAATTGAAGTAGCTTTCAAAATCCCATGAACTGGACATATTAAGCTACCCAATATTATTTGAGAAAGGGGTGACTGTAGTGCTATATTTGACTGCACCTATAATGAGGGTGATTGCTGAGTATATTGATGTATCCTACTCAGCAGTGATTTTCACAGAAACATATATGCAACAGTAAGACTTTATCATTTAAATCTAATTGAATGTACTTGCCCACAGTTAGATTTTTTACTATGCAGATGAAATCAGAGATTAGAACTCTTGCATCTAGAGTTTGAACAGGCAAAGTGCAGCACAAGCACAAAGGGCCAGACAAAACATCAAATAAGGAAATATTATCTTATGGTTTATCACATGAAAACGTAAGAGCAAAATTTTAATTTCAGGGCATACAGGTTATAGATATGTTTTTTAATTGCAGTTATGGGGAAATCTGGAATTGAATTAGGAGATATTTTCTCATCAAATTGAATCTGGCCAAAGTGTGGCTCACGCAGAAGCATTGTACCTTTAGCAGCCAGTAAGTGCTTTCTTGTACAACATGCAAAACTACTAATGTGTCATTAATGAGCCCCACAGCATTTAATACCTACATTAGTAGAATGTACAAACAAAAGCCTGCCCTTGATCTGCACAGCTTAAGAAATCAATGCTGCCGTTCATTCTCGAGTGATTATAACATGCCAACTGTATCTTAAATGCAAGGGCTATATCCAACCTTACTAAATTCTACATTGATAACAAGTGTATTTGATACTCACTGCATACCATAGCACATAAAGTGGAGAACAACAAATGTAGTTAGCAAATGGTTTATCTCAAGAAGTGAATTCCCTCCTTATTACCTGATTTATACCTGAAGTATTAGTGTTACCATCCGGAATACTAACATACTCATACACTATTTGAAATACTTCCTGCAGATGCTAAAAAACAAGCAAAGGTGATACTGTATATTTTAATTTGTGATTTTTCTATTATGAAGGTTATGCATATCTCTGCTCCCAAGCAAACTCAACTTTAGTACACATGGACATTAGATTATATTATTAAAACCAAGTATTATATCACTTGCATTGCATACAAGGCAATCAAGGCAATTTTTCTGCAGGAGTTGGCTGAGACCTTCTGCCTTCTGAATCTTACCTGTGCACTGGGAGAGCTGAAAAACATATATTTTGTAGGCTAAGGTTATCTACACTACATAAAAGTGCCTCCTCAGGGTGGTTCTTACCTCTTGTCATGGCAGATGCACCCTTGCAAGCATAACAAGGGAAATAATGGCTATACTTGCAAATATAAGCGAATGTTCTGATGCACTGTCCACTGCATTTTCTTCCAGTATATATTCATTCTTTATTTTTAAATGTATGCTGTTGGCTTATCTGAGCAATGCTACTTAGTAGCAGCTAATACTTAACATTTATTTAGGATTTAACCCATCAACATTCATAATGCTGGTGACTTTTCCCATAATTATGAGACTGTGTGTACTTTGGGCAATTATGTCGCTCTTGTCTTAGATTAAGTTAAAAAACTCTTTTTTCTCAACTCCTACTACCTTTCCTCACCTCCTACTACCTGGATTATCTATCTATCTATCTATCATCTATATATCTATCTATCTATCTATCTATCTATCTATCTATCTATCTATCTATCTATCTATCTACTTTTATTTTCCTAGATTTGTCGTTTGCCTTAAACGCAGGTGTCTATCATATTCTTATCAAACTGTGGGCTAGTTTGGTATAGACACTTTTACGCCATGATTCTGATCTGATGGTAATCTAAAAACAATTGCTCTGTTCATTTATTATTATCACTACTTTTCATTATTCCTCTTTCTATTCAGACACTCTCCTATTCATATTCCAGTCTCTTATTCAAATCAGAGCATGGTTACTAGGGTTATTTGGACACTACAAACCATATTGCTGAAACTGCAAACTGGAGATCTGCTGACTAAAAAGCTAAATAATTCAAAAACCACAAAATCAAACCCAATTGCAAATTGTCTTAGAATATCACTCTTTACATTATAATAAAGGTTAACTCAAAGGTGAACAACCACTTTAATTCAGAGACCATCACCAGTGGTACAATATATAATATAACTCATATACACTAGTTGGAAGTCATTGAACTCATGAAGGTGGAACTCACTGCTTTTTTCAAACAATAACACCAAGTTAATTAAGTTGAACTCTAGCAGTAGGAAGCAAAAAATAATTATTTATTAATAAACATATTGTGTTCTATCTACACATTACCTACAGAAAAGAGGTTGTAATCTAAGTTTTTCATATGATAAGCTTTCTTGAATCAAGAAATGTGATTTACAGAACGGTTAATTATTAACATGCTGGTATGAAATATACCAATATTAAAAACCTTTGTAATCTTCTCATCCCCTGATGTATGTAGTCACTTGTACTGAATGACTCCTGAACAGTGTTGAGCCATAGAGCAGGTTTTGTGTTTCAACCCTCAAGGATTTTCCATCCTTGTTTCAGAGCATGGACAATCTGCTATTTTTATGTCCTGAATTTTTATATTGTGTGGTACAGCAATAAAGCTTTATAAACATGCTAATAGGATGAATGTTTATATAGATATTGTTTATTTCATTTAATGTATGGTACATTTCCAATTATTACCCCCATCCACTAATTCTGACACTAATTCTGACACCTTATTTTAAAAAAGTAGAGAGGGTTCCTCAAGCAGAAAGGATTTAAGAAAAAAAGGGAACTAGATGTTAAGTAGATGTAAAAGGGCGATAAAGTAGGAATACATTTTCCCATTTTGATTGCTATGTGTAAGTAAACCTGCATCAAACTTCTACACTTTTTATTAGAGTGCCCCCATACATTTTAAACAAGCAAATTACAATTCCCCATTACTCCCATCTCATTGAAAGTTAATTGGGGCCTGGTGTTATAGTACTAAGGGGTGATAACATTCAGAAAGCATTTGTGTCCGGGGCATACCTGCACCTACAGGTTCAGAATTCAGTGATCGCAGATGCAAGGCAGCCCTGTCCTAATAACCTGCTTTATGGTAGGCAGAAATCACAGGGTTTTTTTTTTTTTGCTTGAATCCACCAACCCTTCCTAACTTGCAAACCTATCACGCAAGTCAAGGAATTGAATGTCCCCCTGTCTACCCATCATGAATATAGCACTGATGAACACAGGTAGTACTCATAAGAAAAGGGCAGGTCCTTGTGTTCTATTCTTGAGTGCCGCAACCTGCACTCACAGACACTGATGGGGGTGGGGTGCACAGAGCCAAAGACATGGTGGATTGAACCTTTTTTGGACCTTGTCTTCTGCCCTCTTTCATACACAATATTATTCCTGTTGTTCACTTTTTTCCAAGTTAGCCATTCTTGTTTTGTGACCCCTTTTACTCCTAAAAACCCCTATTTGAGGCCTTTACTGATGAAAAGTTATATTTAATATGCTGTCATTATCTAGAGGTCAGATTGCTGCTATGAATATACTTTTTTTCTTATCTTTTGACTGATCATCCAGCCCTGGGTATACCCCTACAAGTCCTATTTCTGGATTTGCTTTCATGCTTGTGACCTTGTTATTAATATCAATGCTCATGAGTCATTTCAGCGGGTTTGAAGTAGGTTTAGCTTAGTAAAACTAACACCTATTTGACCTTGGCTGTCATATTGAGTACCACATAGAAATAGATAAATTGTAACAGACATGTATTAAAATAAAAATTATATATCAGCCAGGGAGTGTGAAGGCAGTGAAGTTTATTGTATGCAGTGCTATTTAGCATATGGAAGCTGACACTCTGTATCTGAAGTGACTGCTGTGTGCTGCTTTACTAATGCCTTCAGCTTTATTTGAACATTGCCTGCAAACCAATCATGTATAGTTAAAGAGATGCTGACGCCATCTATAAAACTGTTTAAAAAATTTATTTTATTATTTTAATTTTATATTACCTATCTTCTCTTAAGGGACAGCCGAGTAGACTAAACAGTAAGGTTTAAGAGCTTTAAGTAACCATTACTTACAAACGCAGCACTGGTAAAAATGATAAATGTGAACTATTAGGGGCAGGATGATCAGTCAAAACATAAGATAAAAATTAAAATTTTCAAGTTTATTTTAGTGTAATTCAACTAGGGAATAGTTAAAATTCAATTTGAGTATTTAAAAAAATTTGAATTTCGAAATGTATCATGTACTGGCCCTTTCAGAGTTCAAATTCGACTATTCGCCACCTTAAACCTGCTGAATTGCTATTTTAGCCCACGGGGGATGTCCTGGAATCAATTTGGAGTTGTTTGGAAACATCCTGATTGAGGTAAAAAAAAAATCGTATCGGATTTTGCGGGTCGATTCCATTCACCCGAATTTTTTTTTGAAAAATTTTGATTCACAATTTTTTCGAATTTCAAATTCATGGGAGTTTTATATATATATGGGAGTATTTAAATAAAACATTTCGACCAAATTAGAACCCATAAAAAATCAAAATTTTATTGGATTGGGGACAAACTCGATAAAACTGAATGAAAACCCAAATCGTGCGAGTTTTTTCCTGAATCAATAGATTTTTTGGGCGGGAGGTTTGTCCGAAGTGTCCGAGCTAATTTCAGCATAGACCACAGAAACTTCCGAATAGGATAGGGACCTCTCCCATTGAATTATATACAACCTCGGCAGATCTGAGATGCCAGATTTTAGAATTAGGACTTTTTCAATCATTGGGGTATAATAAATCTAAAAAAAAAAATGTGACTTTTTGGCATTCTGACTTTAATAAATAACCCCCTTAATGTACTGTACATTAATATTTTTAAAAAATAGTGATGATGAATGTGTCCAACTGTTTATATGATAATCTTTCTAACCTGTACAATAAGAAATTGGTACAAATAACTACTTTTATAACAAAAAAATCATAATACCCTAATATGACTTTTAGCAAATGTATAACTTACAACTTCTACAGCAAATAATAAGTAAAAGTAAATATTACTTGGCACACAATATCCACGATCACATGTGTGCTGCCGTGGCTCAGCTCAGTAAATATGCATTATAAAAATACTGTATTATTGTTATGCAAAACTGGGAATTTAGCAACCAAAGGTCACCTGTTCAATAAAACTGTAATGGCAAAAAGTGGAACAAAATAACCGCAGGTCTGCCAAAGAATGTTTATCACAGTGTCCAGGCATATATTACCAACATTTTACTTTATAATTCTGCCTAAGGTTTGTTGCAGTCACAAAGTTAATAGTTAACTACATATTTATCAGAAAGAGAAAGAAAGTAGGCCTGTACAACAGATGCAAAAACAAGTGAACAGTGGCATGTTTTTTTTATACTTTTTACCTTTCCCTACAGATGCAAATCATTGTACGCATAGAATGGAGACTTCTGGGAAGAATTTCCACGAGATTAAAAAAAAAAAAATCTTATGGGATACACTGCCAAAAAAAAAACATTAATAAAAACAGGCACTGATGCTGGGCAGTCCAGTTGTTCAGTTGTGATGCAGTCAGGTTTTTCCAATCTATTCAAACCAAATTTGTACAGATCTCATTTTAATGAAAGGGGAATTATCATACTACAACATGAAAGAGTCTTTCCTAAACTGAAAAGACATTAAACCAGCAAGGGTTGGCACCTGTCAACTATGCTGGTCAACCATGTACTTTTAAAGGAATTACACATCAAATGACTTTATTGAGACTTACTTACAACAGTATAGCAGTTGTCATATTTGTTTGATGTGGCATCACTTCTGCTCATAGCTCTGGACTCAGATTACAGGGGAAAAGGGAGGACGAGAGGAGCAAACTGAGCATGCTCAAGCCCATGCCTTGGAGGATTATCCAGTTTTTGTCCATGTGTACACAATAGAAGGAATGAAATGTGGTGTTGCTTTTGATGGAGGACTACTTTGAGGATTTACTGGTGTATTTATATAGACCTTTCTGATGAAGCTTACTTAGCTTTAACCTTCCCTTCTTTTTTAAAGCCCCTCCTTGCACTTTCGCAAAGTTGCATTTAGCGCTGTTGAATCTGTTCTACTCCCTGTACTGAAAAATAAACAAGTGCATCTATTGACACAAGGAACACTGCAACTACTAGGCTTCCACAGTGGCTTACAGCATGCTAGCAGCATGCTGGCACTGAAAGAATCACACACAGATCCCATTTTGATGGCATCTGTTCAAGCATACTGACATTATTGCATTTAGTCCATCTCCCCCTGGCAACCACTACTATGCCGGAATTCTGGGGGAAATGCTCTTTTGCGCATATGAAACATGTCAACTAGCCTCTGATATGCACACTGCACTTGCCATTGCAAATGAGTCTTTAAAGGTTTACATGTTTTTTAGATTCAAATGGGTTTATATGTTTTTGAAAGTGTGCCAATGTGTTGTTATGTGAAAAAACGAAACCCTGTTTAGAATGAATTTTTGGCAAAGAATCAACGGTTTTACCTTTGTTTTAAGATAAAAGCCTCACATTAATAATGGCAATTACAACGATCCTTTAATCTTTTATCTGAAAGGATTTATCTAAATCTACGAACGTCTTACTAGAGACGTGGCAAAAAACAAGATTATGGGAAATGTAAATCACTGCAGTTACATAATACACTGCATAAATGTATGCAAACTCTATCTGCTTTTCAACAGAAAATAAATACAGCACTTTGTATGTTTACATATCTTACATGAAGAATCTGGTAAAAACCTTTGAATTTCAAGAAAGGATTAAATATTAAACAATATCTACTATCTTTCCACACCAGCAATAAGAAAGACACAGTAAAACCAGACCCAAGTGGATTCAGTGACTCATCAGCCATTTGTTTGGGGTGGTTTTTAATTACAGAAAATATTATACAGAAAATATTGTTGGATTAAACCACTTTGTATATAGTACAAACAGAGAACACTACAAAACATTTTCTTCCTATATAGTTAGGTTTATTAAAGACAATAGTCCATCAAGTTTAATGCTTCCCCTTACTTCAAAAGACTCAACAGAGATAAATCAATTAATAATAATAAAAACTAAATAATAATAATAACAAAACTGAATCTCGAACCCAGTATACCCCCAGTCCAGCGATCTATAAGGCTATCTTCTGCCTCCAACAGACAATTTCTAATGAGGATCGCTGTACAACTAAAAAAAAACTGTTGTTGAGGGGGGAAAAAGCATGAAATAATATAGTGTAGTATCACAAATTATATTTAAACCCATGGTGTTCAAAAGCGCTTAAGTCAGTGCACACCAACTGGTATAGTAACTATAAAAAAGTGAATGGTGAATGTATTACATCAAACGTGCAGTGATTAAGTGTAAAAAAAGAGAGACTTGGGTACAGTTAACACCCACACTAGGAATCACGGTGGTTCTGGTAGTTGATTGTACTCGCACAACACAAGTAGAAAATGGCATTGATCAAACTACAAGCAATCAGTCGCCGCTTGCGATCTTCTTATATCCTTAGCACACAGAGCTGTCACAGCAGGACCTAAGGGGACTCCTCACATACACAGGGACCCTGCCAGGCTACTAGCAAGAGGCAATTGATTGCTTTTAGTTTGATCAATGCCATTTCCTACTTGTGTTTTGTGAGTATAATCTAGGGATGTAGCGAACGTCGGAAAAAAAGTTCGCGAACATATTCGCGAACTTGCGCAAAAATGCGAGCGGTTCGCGAACGGTTCGCGAACCCCATAGACTTCAATGGGAAGGCGAACTTTAACATCTAAAAAAGACATTTCTGGCCAGAAAAATGATTTTAAAGTTGTTTAAAGGGTGCAACGACCTGGACAGTGGCATGCCAGAGGGGGATCAAGGGCAAAAATGTATCTGAAAAATCTGCCTGTGTGTGCTTGGAAGAGATAGTGTAGGGGGAGAGCTGTTAGTGATTTCAGGGACAGATGATAGTAAGTTTGCTGGCTAGTAATCTGCTTGATACTGCTCTGTATTGGAACAAAAAAATAAATAAAAGCAGTCCTTACAAGGACTACTGTTATTGCAGCAGTCAGCAGATGAGATCAGAAGCAGGACAGCTGCCCACTGCAGCTACATACAGAGCACTGCAGTAGAAGGTAGATTACTAGCCAGCAAAGCTACCTAAGCTTAAATGTCCCTCAAACCCCTGCAGACTTCTGTCCCTCCAATAACAGAGCAGTATCAACACGATTACTAGCCAGCAAACTTTCAACTGTCCCTGAAATCACTAACAGGCAGCAGCTCTCTCCCTACACTATCTCTTCAGCACACACAGGCAGAGTGAAAAAAACGCTGCAGGGCTTCGGTTTTTATAGGGAAGGGGAGTGGTCCAGGGGAGAGCTTCCTGATTGGCTGCCATGTACCTGCTGGTCTGGGGTGAGAGGGCAAAAAAAAGCGCCAACAATGGCGAACCCAAAATGGCGAACGTCGCACGACGTTCGCGAACTTCCGGCGAGCGCGAACACCCGATGTTCGCGCGAACAAGTTCGCCGGCGAACAGTTCGCGCCATCTCTAGTATAATCGAATACCAGAAGTACTGTGATTCCTAGTGTGGGTGTCAACTTTACCCAAGTCTCTCTCTTTTTACTCTTAATCATTGCACATTTGATGTAATGCTTTCACCATTCACTCTTTTATATTTACTATATCAGTTGGTGTGCACTGACTTTTGAACACCATGGGTGCCAATATAATTTGAGATACTACATTATATTAATTTATATTTCCCCCCCCTCAACAACTGTTTGTTTTTGAGGGGTACAGTGTTCCACATTGGAAATTGATGTCCCCCCTCCAGTGTGTGCATACAATATATTCAGATGATTATTGGATCGGTTATCCAGAAAACCCTTATCCAGAAAGCTCTGATCTCCTATAGACTCCATTTTAATCAAATGATTTAGATTTTTAAAAAATATTTCCTTTTTTCTCTGTAATATTAAAACAGCACCTTGTACTTGACCACAACAAGATTTTTAACATGGAGTATGGAGCTCCAACTTATGAAAAATTATGGAAAGACCTCTATCCAGAAAACCCCAGGTCTCGAGCATTCTGGATAACAAGCGCCATACCTGTATCTATCAAAATAGCATTTATAAAAATATATGTACACATACATATATCATGCTAGCTGTTGATATTGAGATTACTATAGCCAAAAACAGTATATGTGCTTGCCCAAGAAAGCAGGGTATCCCACAACTTACTTGCCATTACTATGAAGAATCATTTGCATTGCTTCATGCAGAAATTCTGTTCCTCAAATCTAAAAAGATGGCCTATTGTTTTTAGTTCTTTAATATACAAAAAAAGATCCTATCTGTCTATAATGTCCTCTTATGTTCTTATAAAGATTAATTGTGTCCTGTAGCAAGTAGCTTTTTCTTTGGAAAACAACCCCAACCTGTAGGGGTGCTGCCGTGTGACCTGTACGTTACCAGGGGTGGCAAAAGCTGCACCTGGTAATTTTAAAAGCCAAAATTCCAGTTTTTAAATTGGAATTTCAGCTCTTCTAGTGCAGAGTACACAACTGCAATGCACCCCCTTTGTAATCCTGATTTATTTAGAGTATGAAAAATTAAAATTGATATGAAAAGCCAATGTCATCTGAGTAATCTCTAAAGTAAGCAGGGTGTCACATAGAGAAGCCAAGCTGCAGAACACAGTGTGATGCAGAATAGGGAAGGGGTGACTCTATCCTACCCACTCCTTCTGTATTTGCAGCTTGTTTGGGCATGTAGTGAGTATGTAGTATTCTCAAGAAGTACTACAGCAAGCATATGTTCACAAGATTGTAATGAAATAATTAAAAGAAATCCTTTTCCACAACCTAAGCCATTAACACGTGATCCTGACATAGAAATAAGTACAGAATGCTGTAAATCTGTAGTTCATTGGTTGCTAAGCTAGGATTGATTTTTAGAACAAGTTTCCAACAAGAGCAAGATGCAAATTTTTTTGAAAAAATCCCTTACCCACAGATGGCTTTATTTGTTTAAGCTCTCGGTACACATGATAAAAAGCTCAGTTAAAACACAGTTAAAAAAAAAACAGCAAAGTGCTCTGTTCTGAACGTCTTAAACAAGTTAATATGATTTTATGACTTTGCTGTCATTAGTTTCGTGGCCACTTTAGAATGTCTGATATTTATTAATAGCCAATGCACTCAAGTTAAAATAAAGTAACACAGAGAGGTTTCCCTTATCTGTGGTCCTAGTGGGAGGCAATGCAAAAACATTGGAACTTCCAGGAATATTCAGAGTTAAGTATTGAGTCAAAAGACAAGAAAGAAAGATGAGTGCCCTAAGTTTATTGACACAAAACGCCATAAAACTATTATTAGAAACACTGTATTAAACTAGCAAACTGTCAATGGTCAATGCAGGAACCACAATGTAGGTGTCCCCAATGGTCTACCCAGGGCATATATAGAAATTGCACCTGGGTTTCAGGACATGCTATTGGTGAAGGATGGTAAAAAAACAAATTAATATCTGTCTTGCTTGGAATAGAGACACTCAAATACTGTCATTTATATAGCATTAACTGGCATATTATTCCTACAGCTACACTGGCTTAATTTGGGCTAAAAGCAGAAGAATTGTGCACCTTCATATATACTTCATATAGACCCTTATGAAACACTTATAGTTCCCTCAAGGTTAATTTATATTTATTGCAGCCTGTCAGGCTAAAAGGCCATTAGGACCAGTGCAAAGATATCTTAGCATTGGTCATTAGCAGCACAAACAGTGGCTGACCCCAAAGATACAGGAGTGGCCCTATTGTCAGGTTTACCGGATAGTTTATGAAGCGATGGACCTCTTCTGGATGATAAGGACCCACAAGCGGCTCACACAACACAGACCCCACCCAGGGATGGTACAGGGGGAAGCTGTGAATGGAGAGAAGCCAGTGAGGCTAAGTCGAATCGAGGTACCAGGGATTTAGAGAAGAGAAGAGTCAAACCGGATCTGTGGTCAAATGGCAGGCAGCAAATCAGCAGGAACGAAGGGCAAGCTAAGGTCTGGGCAGGCAGCGAAGTTTCAGAAGTCAAGACCATCAAAGGTCATATACGGGAATCAATCAGAAGTATATAAGTCTGTAAAGCTACAGTAGGTCTCAGGACAAACCACGATAACCAGGCACAGTTTCAATACAAAAACCAACTAGCTGTAGAGAAATCCCCCTTTCCTGGCCACACTCCTACCTGAGAGTGAGGGGGGAGCTGGAGATAGTGAAGTAGAGCAGTGAGTGCTGGGCCCCTCTGAAGATTTTTTTGTGAGGGGGGGAAGCACAGATTAGTTAAACCGCTGAGCACAAAATTTCAAGCAGTAAAACACTAGAACTGTCTGAAAAAAAAAGTTAAACAGGTATAGGCCAGAACATCCTGCAACAAGAATAATTAGGTACAGGCTAAACGAGCCAGGAATTAGACAGGATTAAACAAATCAAAGAACTCACAAGTATTTGACATACAGCTGGGCAAAGACATAAAGTGGGGAATGGCTTTAAATATTGAATTTAAATATTGAATTCCAGTGCCAGAAGGCCAGATTTGTGTTAAATCTAGCACCACTGTGATGGTAGCAATATGCTTGGGCAATTGGGTTGCAGAGCCAGTTATGTCATGTGTCCAGATGGTAATAGAAACAATGCCAGCTGCACACTACAAAATAGACGTAGCATAAGGTTTATTTAACCCCAAAACATACAGAAAAAAGACAACGTTTACAGCCATCTTTGTCAAATGTGTCCAGATGTTGCCATGTTTGGGGATGTATTGTAACCACAAAACCTACTTTTATTCCACATCTTGCCAGTGGTTCTGTGAATGAGTAACTTATCAAGGAAGCTGGGTTTAGTAACTTTAGTAACTGGAGAGCAGCAAGTAGTATTAGGAGTATGGATTTTTATAGGAAATGGAGGAAAATTTGGTTTTTGAAAGCACATGTTATCCCATCCCTGAAGATGAGCTAGTTGGAGCTGTTAGCAGGGTGGGGGTTGCAAAGTAACAGTAATATGTGGGCGTTTCTCTTTGAGGGGATAGTCAGTATGGGCCTGGAAGGTTGGGTGGTTAGGTTATGATGGTAAGTATTGGGATTTGATGGAAAGGTGACAAAACAGAGAGGAGGTTTCCAGGGCAAGTGTGGAAGAGAATCTGATAGTAGGGTGCTGTGCTACATTGGTATACAGTGGTGCTACTGTGGGGACCTGGGCCCCCTTCAAAATATTTTTCCCAAAATTGCAGCTCACATGAAATCGCTGGTCATCTTTGACATGAACTTAATTTCACTGTTCGTATATGTTGGTGCAGTTGCAATAATGGTTTAATGTGACTTACCCACTATATATTTAATAAAAGGTATTAAGGATGCCCGGGTGCAGTAACCATAGCAACCGATAAGATCAGCAAATGCCACCTGCTAGTTGCTATAGACTTACATAGTAACATAGTAAGTAATAGTGTAATCTTTATTGCACTGTTATACACAATGGTCACATTCATTTAAATTTTTCAACGCAGATGGTGTTTTGTAGATTACTAAAGCACTGTGTGTCTTGTATCTTGTGTATCTATGTAAATATATGATGATGATGATGATGATTACTAGGTAGCAGGGGGTTAGGTAACTGTTGAGGTTTGTAGCTGGTAAAAGGTCAAAGGTGATAAGGTTTATAGGTGGGTGGGGTGGCCCAGGTTGATGCTGCCTCAGTTAAAGACAATTTGTCATGGAATAAATCACATATGGTGTATTCAAATTGAGTTGTTTTAAGATCCAGGAATCAGACTGATAGAAGCCAATACAAGGCCAATTTATCTCCAGTTATAGAATACTCTTTCAAAGTCTATGTGCCAACAGTTATAACTAGCAATTAATATGACATGTTATGTGTCCAATTGCATTCATTGATTTCAAACTATGTAATAATGTTCTCATTAATCATTTTTATTTCAGACCTTCAAAAATTATTTTAATCAATCTCTTCTGTTCTTCAGTCGTGATGCTGTATACTGTTTGCTCAGTAACTAGCAACTGCCAAACAATTAACTGTCTATCCTAATGAGGATTTTCAAATATAGAACCAGTGTGCCATAACACCATGGGGAATATTTACCAAAGAGTGAAGTTAATAGTAAAGTTCCGCCACTAGAGTGAAATTCCGCCACTCTCCATTCATTTCTGCGGAATTTCAATCTAGTGGCGGAACTTCACTCTTTGATAAATTTACCCCCATATATTTAGGTTTGCTGCAGTGAAAGGAACAGTAACACCAAAACCTCAAAGCGTTATTATATGTTAATTACTTTCATTTTTTGGTGTTACTGTTCCTTTAAAGTACTGATTATGGATTTTTTTCTTTCTGGGTTTTTACTGTAAATGTGACCTCTAACAAAAAATGTTCCTTTCCCTTACGCATAACCCTCACCCAAAATTTGATGCAAATTAGCTCTGTCATAGCTGGAATTTATGTCTGTTTATTATTGCTCACCAGTTTCCACTATAATGGAACAGTTGGAACTGGAACAGTAAACTTCAGATTACCATCGGGAGGAGCAGCATATTTTGAACAAACTCTTGTTATGTGTAAATCATTTACGTTACTACTTGAAGTGAAAGGGAAACATACATTTTCCATTTTAAATATTAAATCTAGGGTCTATGTAATTCATAGAAAGAAGTATAGATATTAAAGGGGTGCACACAGGCCTGGATTTGCGGAAAGGTCACCAAGGCCTGGTCCTAGGGCAGCAGGATTTTAGGGGGGCGACAAGCTGACTAACCATACCTACAGTACATTCATTCAGAAACACTGGGGAGGCACAGGAGATAGTTTTTAAAATTTCCTGTATGCCAATCCCCATTGCTCTGGTCCTGATGATGAAAATTTGATTGAATAAAAGGGAGGGGATGGGGCGATGAATGACAGTGGGCCTAAGGGCGCCTGCTATATAAATCCGGCCCTAGGGGCACAAGGACACATTAAAGGAGGGTTTAGAACCCATTTAAGCAAGGACAACCATTTGGACAAGTTATCCTTATTATTGCAAGCTGCAGGTACAGGTATGGGATCCATTATCCAAAAATCTGTTATCCAGAGACCTCCAAATAGCAATCTGCCAAAGACTCCATTTTATCCAAATAATCCAAAAAGAGTATCTTGTATTTGATCCAACCTAAGACATAATTAATCCTTATTGAAAGCAAAACCGGCCTATTGGGTTTATTTAATGTTTACGTGATTTTCTACTAGTGGACTTAAGGAATAAAGATCCAAATTATGGAAACATCTGTTATCCAGAAATCCAAATGTCCCAAGCATTCTGGATAACAGGTCCCATACCTCTTGCAAAAGTAACATGTTTGGAATTCTACACTATGGATTAATTTAGAAATACGTAGAACAAGGACGACTATATATTGTAGGCTATAGACAAATAATCCTTGTTTTGTTTTACGGTTCTAAATAAATAATAAATGTTTATGGTATATAGAAAATATAATTGAAAAAAATAATGGTTTAAGGAGATTCCTCACTTGCATAGATTAAAAACCCCATGAGAGTACACAAATTTAATTTCAAAGCCATCCACCAGAAACAGGAATAAATCTGGGGTCAAATACAGACGCAAGTAAAGTGAGCAAAGTTAAAATTTTCCAATAATGCAATGGGTTTTTTCCCAAATTTCACAATTTTGCCAAATTGGATTGCGCTCGGCAGGAGGAGTCACTGCAACAAAATTATGCTCACACTCATAAACTGAACACAATTGTGTTAAAAAAAAAAAAAAAGTCTGATTGGCGCAACTTGAGGTTTTCAGCATCGGAGTAATGCAAACTATTGACAATGGGTGGTAAGGCAGCCTTGGAGCAACCACCACCTTCGAACCAGGCGGTAGCTCCAGGGCTCCCTTACCACCCACTGTTCCTCTACAGGTGTATCAAAAGGCACAGCAGCACTCGGTTCAGAATGGGAGGCATGAGGAAGGCAGCTGCTGCAAGTGTGAGTATACAGAAGTGCAAGGAGAGCATTTTGACGCAATCACCATTTGTGAATGGGGTTTTACCCACAATTGACTGTGGGGAAATTTGCATAAACACAACTGGGCTTGTGGCACCTTTTATATTGCAAATCTAAACTACATTTCAAAATATGCCCCCTAACAATATAAAAGTAAGTAGCCTACTATATTAAAATCCTTATTACAAATACTTTATATTATGCAAATACTATTTTTACAGAGATGTGAATTATTACTGTCCATCATCCTGGCGTGGGTGAGGATGATGGCCCATTTGGTCTGGGAGTTGTGGCAGTAGCTACATTAGTCTATGGGTTACGTTTAAATGGATGTGTGAAGTTTGCCTTTTGTGAATCTTTTCAATATTATCAGTGAATCATCTTGTTAGAATAATACAGTTGCATTCTGATATAGGCTGAATTAATTATGTTTTATTTTATATTAAGGAATGTTGGCCTGGAACATAGTATTTGTACCTGGATAGAGAACTGGCTTAAAGATAGACTACAAAGAGTGGTGGTAAATGGAACATTTTCTAATTGGACCAGTGTTGTTAGTGGAGTACCACAGGGCTCCACTCTTGGTCCTTTGCTTTTCAAATTGTTTGTTAATGACCTGGAGGTGGCTATTGAAAGTACTGTTTCTATTTTTTTGCTAATGATACAAAATTGTGCAGAACTATAGGTTCCATGCAGGACTATACAGTAGGTTCCATGCACTCTGCAGGATGCAGAGTGATTTGTCTAAGTTGGAGAACTGGGCAGCAATCTGAAAAATGAGGTTCAATGTTGATAAAGGCAAGGTTATGCACTTGGCAAAAATAATGAGTGAGTTTCCTTAACTGAGAAGGATATAGGTGTTTTTGTAGATAACAAGTTGTCTAGTTCTGGACAGCCCTACAGGTCCTGTCGTTCTACATCTTTGTGGTGCTCCTAGGGTCTTAGAAAAATTATAATTAGACTCTTGGGAGCAACTCCACCCTCTATACATTTCACCTTTCTCAATTTTAACTAGAGATCGATAACCAGGGGTGTTTTAATTGTGACCATAAGGATTAACTCTCAGATTTTAATTAATTTATGCACAAATCACTAAATGGAATGATGAATTAATCGATTGCACATGACGCTTTATTAATCAGAACACATAAAAATTAATCAACTTTGAATTAATTGCACAGGTCACTTTATATTTATGAACTATAATTGTTAAACCTTTATTGGTTAAATTGGTTAAGAATATTGAGAGTGAATTTAATGAATTTTTTTGAATGAACTTGAGTCCTCACAAGACAAACGGCACCTTTAATCATAAGTGATTTAATAGGGAGTAACGAACTCCCAATCTTTAGTTCAATTGGCTATCGACCGTGTGGGTTAAACTGGAATAAAATAACGGACGATACCAAGTGTAAAGGTTCTCATTAGAATTATTGGTTAGAGGTGTTTGAAGGTGAATACAGCATATGATTCGTCATATGCTGCAGAGAAGAGTCAGTTTCACTAGACCTGAACAATAAGCAACTTTGTAACGTGCTAATCAGGTGTTATCAGTTCATTTTAAAGATTATCAACATAGTTTCTGTTTGGGTTATTGTAACAATTGGGGGCCGATTCACGAAATTCGGGTGAAGGGTTAGAATAAAAAAAAATTCGAATTTCGAAGTATTTTTTGGGTACTTCGACAATCGAATTGGTTAAATTCGATCAAATTTGATCGAATTCGAACGATTAGAAGTAAGTAATCGTTCGACTATTCGACCATTCGATAGTCGAAGTACTGTCCCTTTAAGAAAAACTTCAACCCCCTACTTCGGCAGCTAAAAGCTACCGAAGTCAATGTTAGCCTATGGGGAAGGTCCCCATAGGCTTGCCTGTGATTTTTTGATCGAAGGATTTTCCTTCGATCGTTGAATTAAAATCCTTCGAATCGTTCGATTCGAAGGATTTAATCGTTCGATCGAACGAAAAATCCTTCGATCGATCGATCGCAGGATTTGCGCAAAATCGTTCGACTTCGATATTCGAAGTCGAACGATTTTAGTTCCCAGTCGAATGTCGAGGGTTAATTAACCCTCGATATTCGACCCTTCGTGAATCGGCCCCTTAAGGTTTCCTTTTAAATTGCACAACAAACTGAAACTATATTGGGAGAGAAGTGGGTGAAATACGGAGGTGTAGTGTTTGATAAGTTACCAAACAAGGTTCCTTTTTTCTTTTCTTTATTATAATTAACCGATACCTTGCATGACTGCAGAGTCTGAGTATTTATTTATTGGTGTAAGAGTTAACTTTCCTTCTAATAAAATATAGTTCTGGACAGTGTCATTCTGTGGCCACTAAAGCAAATAAAATTCTGTCTTGCATAAAAAGGATGAAGACATAATTATGCCTCTTTATAGTTATATAGTAGTTACATAATTACATAGTTAAATTGGGTTGAAAAAAGACAAAGTCCATCAAGTTCAACCCCTTCAAATAAAAACCCAGCATCCATACACACACCCCTCCCTACTTTCACACATACTGTATATATATATATAAATATATATATATATATATATATATATATATATAGTGTATATATATATATATATATATATATATATATATATATATATATATATATATATATATATATATATATATAGCGCTATAGTAAACTGACTTGTGCTAGGGCAGTTTAGCTACTTTCCTTTGTGGGCTGAGACCACAGATGAGCTCTCTTTCTCAGGGGTAAGCACTCGCAACGCGGTGGAGGCAAGGGTATATTGAAACTGTAACTAGGTGCGATAGCACAATGATGGGCGCCAGTAGTTCTTTAACATTTGAACCAAGAACTGTGTTTATTGAACAATAGCACATAGATCATTTAGCACCTTGATCCACAATGGAGCATAGAACATACACAGCAGCATAAAGGAAGCATATACTCACAGCACGTATAGGCTGAATCCCCACAGGCTAGGGAATATACAGCAGAGAGTAAGTTGACAGCATGTGGTGGGTATTGCCCAGTTTTCAGGATATCTTCCAGTGGCAGACTAGGGGAACTCCTGACATCCCTATCTCAACACTTGGTTCCTTACTCTGGGTCAGTAATACCCTGGGATCTTAATCCCTCTAATCTCCTCGGCGGAGCCTTGAGCTGCTCAACTAAATAACCTCTCTATCACTCATAGAGTGATCTATAAACGAGTATAGCTGTCTAATTACTAGGGCCAAGGCACACTACCCATTCCCTTCCAGACTGCATGGTTGGGCTAAAGCAATGGACCCAGAGCACATGGTTCCTAAACCTTTTATACTCTGGCACAGTGCCATCTGGTGTACACTGTGTGAACTGCAGGGGTTACATAAGCACACGGTCCCCATAAGGACCCACTGAGGTGTCCATATTACTAGGGATGTGCCTATAAAGTGTGAGGGTGTGTGTGTGTGTGTGTGTGTGTGTGTGTGTGTGTGTGTGTGTATATGAATGCTGGGTTTCATTTGGAGGGGTTGAACTTGTTGGCTGCAGGCGGAGAGAAGGGCAATTTGTGGGGCCAAATTGGACAAGCTATACTTAGCTTGTTATAATATTTTGCTTATACAAAACACAAGTGATACAGTCATCCTGCTATAGTTTTATGGATATAAAGAGCAACAAATTTACATTCAGTCTAAATTACATGCAGATCTTCAGGATTCCCCTACCCATTAGACTGCACTGGGCTAAGGGGGCAGTCCACAGTTTGAAAACCTCTCTCTTAAAGTGATAATGACACGAAAAATCAACTTTTTAAAATCAATATCTTCTGAAAAAAACTCAGACCACATCCGCACGGGTTCTTTGGGCTTATTTATTAATACACTTTCACGAAAATTTTGTTTGCGGGAAAAAAATCAAATTTTCACGATTTTTCCGGATCTTTGACCTGAAAACTCAAAAACCCAGCGCACATCAAAAAATCATTGGGACTTCTCCCATTGACTTATATGAAACCTTGACAGGTCTGAGATTTTCAGATTCAGATTTTTCCCATCCTCTGGGTTTAAAGAAATTATTTTTTTAAAAGTCTGATTTTATAAAAAAAAATCATGAATTTTTTGTGATTTTTGTATTCAGAGTTTACAAAACAATCCCCTGAAAGTTACCTATAGGCCATGTTGATGTTTTTTGCTGAGAGGTTTGTTTTTGTAAGTAATTGTTAGTTGAAGTTTCTAAACCTGACTGTTTTGCCAATCTGACTGTCCCATCTCAGCCTGTCAGTTAGAGTTTTTAATCCTAACAGACTCCTGCTGCACAAATATGGCAGCCCCCTCATAGACAAACAGATAGGTAATGTAAAAGCATCCGGCAAATATTTTTTGAAAAAATTATAAGTAGCACGCAAAGCCAATATTATTATAGATGTAAAAAAGGTATCATTTCTGATGTCAGCATCTCATTAAGGGTGCATTATCAGAGAGGTTTCAGGTTGATAATACTCCGTACAAATAAAGAATCTCAGTCATAAATTATGTAATAACTTCTGCTTTGTGAGAGAATAGAATGAGAATCAACCCCTTTGATTACATTTGCCTATGTAAGCATAAAGTGATTTTTGAAAAAGTTAAGGAAATTAGAACAACTCTTTGTCTAATTAAATAATAATAATAATATATAGTGAATAAATTACCCCATCGGCCTCATGTTTTTTATATGGGTATGGAACTTCAGGTCACGGAATATCCTCATATTTTGCAACAGGGGGTACTGTATTTATTATGATACACAAGTTTCAGAGTCATGTGACATAAATGACATTAATAGGCTTTGATTATAACTGATGACATCACTAAGCACCATTTTTACAGGATATTTATGGCTCTTGTGCATTAAATGTATTATAATACATAATATTATACACTGTATTAAGGCACAAGTACATTTTTGTAGTTGGGGTTTCCCGTAAAATTTTTTAATCGTATCAAGCACCAACAGATATACTTTTATTAATTTCTGCTTCTTTTTAAAATGATCCATTAACAGCCAACAGCAGTCAAACAGCAGTCAAAACATCTTTCTTCTGCTTATCTTTATTATTCCTATTATAAAAGCATGTGATACTGAATAAATACAGCCAATAACGTCATCTAAAATTCAACACAGCCTAGTAAAATAGAAATATTTAGGGTTGGGTCTGACAAGCCTTTAGGTTTAAATGGAGACGGAGTCCGTCTGCCATGAATTTTCTGCAGCACTATAGTATTTCTTAAAGCATCCACTTTAGCCAGTCATTGGGTGTTGTGCTTCCCTCAATGCTCATGCAGATTGCAGAAACATAAACAAAGGAGGAATCAGTACATGGTGGCTTTGGCCACTAATATGCATACTCATACGTAAACTGTCAATAAGAGCAAGAGACAAAACAAGCACAATAACACTTGAAGCCAGCCATGCTAATAACTTTGCCATACTCTGCAACAGCACTGCTGAACATTGCTGAACACTGCTGAACCTGGAACTTCTAATACAAATATGATGAAAGAGTTGATTATGTATTAGAGTGCTGAAATATGGAATCATGTAGGAAGCAAGGCAGATATATGAATAGCGTAGAAGGAAATGTATTTGGAATTATAGTGGCGCTATGGCTAGAAAGAATTCCAGGTATAATTCCAGTACTGTACCCCTATTGTAAAGTATTTGTATTTTAATCTAGGGCATGGTACTCCAAGATTACTTCTTATATTTTATAATAATTGCTGGCTTTTTTCTTTTATGGATATGGGACCCATTATCCAGAAAGCTCCAAATTAATGAAAGGCTGTCTCCCATAGATAATTCTGATAATAACTGATTACATCACTTAGCACCAATTACAGGGACATGTGTTGCACAATATTCATGGCTCTTTTGCATTATATAGTAAATAAAGTACACCCTTTTGTAAAATATTAGGATATTATAAGTTATCAAGGAGTTCCATGATCATATAAAAACATGGCCATGGAACTCTGCGTTGACTTTTAATATTCTAATATTTTGCAATGGGGGGGTTCTGTATTTATTATAATACACAAGTTTCAGTGAGTCAAATGACAGAAATGACATCACTAAGCTCCAATGAGAACCAATGACATCACCAAGCATTAAACCAAAATGTCTTTTAACAAAGTCATTGGCACAAAAGCATAACATGTAAATAGGAGTCTCAAATTCATTCTCATTTTACAAATATATTGTTAAATTTATGCAAAGCCAGCACTATTGTTATAGACAACAAACTCCTTTCTAAAAATTTTACGAATCAAAGAACTGTATAAATACACTCCCACGTCTGACCTTTCTTAGTCACTCTACTTCTTTGTTTCTTCTATGGGATCCCTTATCCAGAAAACCGTTATTCATACAACTCCGAATTACAGGAATGACATCTCCCATAGAGTCCATTTTAAGCAAATAATTCAAATTTTTAAAATTATTTCTTTTTTCACTGTAATGATAAAACAGCTGCTTGTACTTGATTGTAACTAAGCAGTGTGAATCCATATTGGTAGCAAAACATGACTATTGGGTTTATTTAATGTTTAACTGATTTTTAGCATATTTAAGGTATGGTGATCCAAATTAGGTCCCAAGCATTCCAAATAATACATGCTATACCTGTATTTACAATGTGGTTTAAATAATCCGTTGCATTACTGTTGGGATTTCTCAGTTTAAAGATCTACGTATATAGAATTAGTATCCCAGGTAGATGAGTGTAATGCCCTTTGTGTCTGAAGGGTGGAGCATTGTGAGCAAGCTGCATTTCCGTTGGGCTGGGGTAATGGAACCACATTGCTTCATATGCAGTAAATGATATAGATATGTGTTTCCTGTAGTGGAAGTACTCATTAAAGATATTTTCAGCATTTCAAGATAGTATTTCGCAACTGAAACTTTTGCTACATCTATATAATTGATGAGCCAATAAAGACTAGGCTATATTTACAAGAATAAAGGAATACCATTCAGTATTATACTGCAAATTAGGCTAAATTAAAACGACTGCATAAACTGTTTGTACCTTACTCATACTGACGTACTGCCATATACTATAGCTGTAAAAAGGGATAAATATACATTTAATTTTGACTAGTTTATGGCATGGTTCAAAGAAACCCAGGCTTTTCCCTAACAACTACTGTATGTGCAAATTTGTTCCTTTGGTGGTTAAATAAACATTGTTTAATAATGAAATTTACAACATGATATTACTTATGCCTATTTGAAGCATAGACTGAGCTTCAGCTGGCAGAGACCTATTTCTGGGCTTTTAAATGAGATGAATTTAAATGATTCAGAATGTACCTGGTCAGTCATGATCCACATATGAACACACTAGGGCTAATTTACAACTTCAACTGCAATTGTAGATGCGCAAAAGTGCATGTGGATGTGGCATGTATTGATGCCATTCATTAAAGGTACTGTAGGTACTGTACTTGTGTTCAAAGGTACTATAATTGTGATCAATTCATCAAAATTTGCACATGCAAAAAAAAAAAGCATGCTGATTTATGTCTTAAATAGTACACCACACTTGCATTCAGTGTTATAACTACAGGTATGGGATTTGTTATCCAGAATGATCGGGACCTGGGGTTTTCCGGATAACGGATCTTTCCGTAATTTGGGTCTTCATGCCTTAAGCCTACTAGATATTCATTTAAACATTAAATAAACCCAATAGGCTGGTTCTGCTTCCAATAAGGATTAATTATATCTTAGATGGGATCAAGTACAAGCTACTGTTTTATTATTACAGAGAAAAAGGAAATCATTTTTAAAAATTTGAATTATTTGGATAAAATAGAGTCTATGAGTCCATTCTGTAATCCGGAGCTTTCTGGATATTGGGTTTACGGATAAGGGATCCTATACCTGTACAAGGGAAACAGGCCATGTGGCTGCAGGGGTGGTCAGTCGGTATAGGGGGCCCATGAAGCCTTAATTAAATATATATTGGTAAAACAGGTCAACCTCTGGACATTTTGGGGGCCCTAAAATTAATTTGCTGTGAGGCCCAGTAACATCTAATTAAGCCACTGCTTGCATTCCTAAATGAATTAATGCTGCTAAAGATGAACCCATTCTACTATTTACCAGTTAAAAATTGGCACCACTTTTGAATTCAAAATGGGAACAACAGGAAACTATCACCCTATAAATTCCCTTTTTGCACTTCCTACAGTATGTTATTTATATTTAATTATGGCTATGCTGGTGTCGCTCATATAAAGGTGTCCATTTTTCAAAAAAAAGATTTTGAAGGCTGAATCAAAGACTTAATTAAAGGCTAAATTGGAGCTCCAGAAATGTTTTTTTTGTAAAAATGTATTTTATTTTTTTAGATTTTTTTTTTAAGCATAAGCATAACTGGCAATTATTCCCTATAACACATACATGCATTGTATTGCTGTAAAATAGGAAAATGGAATTCTACTGTTCATATGTAAGCCCAAGAAGGGGATCCCTTGATTAATTCATATATTGAAAATACATCGCTGAGTGCCAATTTATATGCAGTTTAACTGGATTGGCACCATGGGCAAGACAGGATATATATGCACTAGAAAAAAGTTATAATTTTTAATTTAATTTTGATCGATAGGTGACATTTGTTGCGTAATTACAAAGACACGTGCGCCATTGGCTTTTCTAATTGAATGATTTTCTAAATAAAGCTATTTCTAGTTTTACAACTTGGCATTGGTGCAAGAATAATCATATGCAGTTTCTGCAAGTTGCACAACAAATGACTCATGTTATATACTCCAGCTGTAAAGTGATACATAACATATCCTATCTATCATATTTGCATGGTCATAGCTACCCTTCATAATCATATCTACTACTAATTGATAATGAACAATTAAAAAAAGATAATGCTCCTGAATGATGCTCCCACATGTTTGTAATTGTAAACCTTTTAAAATTGATGAGAGTGCTGTTCTATGAACTTTTGCAATGTACCTTCATTATTTATTTATTGTTTAATTGCAAAATATTAACAGATACATGTGCTGTTAATATGAATGAATTTTGTTAAGACAGCACCACCCGCTGCTCATTTCCCCACTATTCTGACCACTAAGTAGTCAAGGAAGTTGTCAGGAGAAAGAAAGATGATGTTCTGGTTAGGAAAAAAATTAGAAATCTTTCTCAAATCTTTCCTAACCAGAAGAAAATCAGAGCAGCCCTCTTTCTTTCTCCTGACAACTTCCTTGCCTACTTGGTGGTCAGACTGGTCCCATTCTCAGAGTTCTGCCTCTGGGTGCAACCCTGCATCAGTTTTAATATATTATCCTCTATAAGTAAAACATAAAGAATGGGGATAGGAAATGTAATCAGAAAAATAAATTAAACATATTTATGTTTATTATTTCAGCAAGCTTTTTTTTTGTAGCATTCATTTTTCAGTTCACTTTTTTTTTCTAAAGCTTGTGCATAAAAAGCAAATAGGTTATAAAATGAGTACACCAGAAGCAGCAGGGTACCTGCCCCATACTTAAAAACTACCCATTATCAGGCTAGTCTTATGTACCATTCTGAACTAAACATTATACATATGTCTTCCATTTTGGAAATAAATATAGTGAATAAAGTACACACTTGTAAAATATAAAGCTGAAGGCACAGTGCTTTTATACAGGTCATGGCAAGGTGACTTTTATGGGCAGATTTACCAAAATGTGAGTTTAGAGCTTCATAAATAAAAACTCACATGATATCCTCATATTTTTAACAGGTACCTTATTTATTATAATACACAAGTTTCACGTGACAGAAATCACTTAGGGGCAAATTCACCAAGGGTCGAATATCAAGGGTTAATTAACCCTCGATATTCGACTGGGAATTAAAATCCTTCGACTTCGAATATTGAAGTCGAAGGATTTTAGAGCAAAAACTGCAATCGAACGATCAAAGGAATAATCGTTTGATCGAACGATTAAATCTTTGGAATCGAACGATTTGAAGGATTTTAATCCAACGATCGAAGGATTATCCTTCGACCAAAAAAACTTAGGCAAGCCTATGGGGACCTTCCCCATACGCTGACATTGGGTTCAGTAGGTTTTAGATGGAGAACTAGGGGGTCGAAGTTTTTTCTTAAAGAGACAGTACTTCGACTATCGAATGGTCGAATAGTCGAACGATTTTTAGTTTGAATCCTTCGATTCGAAGTCGAAGTCGTAGTCGAAGGTCAAAGTAGCCCATTCGATGGTCGAAGAAGCCCAAAAAACACTTCGAAATTCAAAGTTTTTTTACTTCGAATCCTTCACTCGAGCTTGGTGAATTGGCCCCTAAGCATCGATAACTAATGATATCACTAAGCACCATTTATAAAGATATAATTTGCAGGATATCAGTAGTCTTTAGTATTATATAGTGAATAAAGTACCCCCTTTTGTAAAATACAAGGATATTATACGTTTCTGAGGAGTTCCATGAACACGGGTCAGAGATGACATTACTAAGCTCTGATTATAACCGATGACATCACTAAGCTGCGTATATAAGGATATAATTTACAGGATATTCATTGTGCTTGTGTATTATATATAGATATTTAAAATTTAAAGTTCAACTAATATAAATGTCAGGATTTGATTCTTGACAAAAACACAGCAATGCCGGGATTCATTAAGGGGTTACAAGTGGTGACACCATAGGACCATTGTCAGGGCTTTGAAAACTATACTTCATACTGTTCACTGTGTTAAAGTATACTGTCTATATGGGCCCCCAAAGGAAAAAGTGGGTTTGTAATGGCACCAACATAATGCAGTTATTATCATTTATTGAGTTATGTGCTCAGAAACTGTAGAAAGTCAACATCATCTGTTCAGTCGGCTAGTGTTTTGCTGCAAGGCTTGCTTACATCAACAGGGACTGGGCATCTTATTAAAATGGATGGTATAACATACAGTGATATCCTGCAAGAGAAACTGTCTGGAAAAAATTAAAGCTCAGGGGTGGTTAATATTTCATCTGGAATATTGGCACATTGCCCTAAATTAAAAGAGCCAAAAACAATGATCCAAAGAGCTGAATTCGAGTATTACTGAACTTGACTATTACTGGGATATTTTCCCAAGAAATTGTATATGCTGTACTTGCTTTCCTTTGTTTATTGAACACAATGACCCTTGGGATCTCAGAAGCAAATAAAAAGCTATGAGTTGTACTTTCTTTAAGGAGAAGCTAAATTTGCTCAAGGTGAGGCATAAGATTACTGTATTATAGGCGGAATCATTCAGGTTTTCCTATAATATCAGGCTTTGGGTGAGGTTGGACTTTGTAATACAAAGATGACATCTGCTTGCAAATACTGTTCTCCAAGATATATTCTCTATTGAGGAAATTGGCAGTTGGAAAATAATTTATAAGTGTGGTAAAATGCCCTTATCAATTTGGGTGTTAGCAGTTTGCCAGATGATGAGGCATATTGTTACTCTGGAAATATAATTTCCTAGTCTATTGAAACTTTGTTAAAAATATAACAAAAAATCAGTCTCTAATATTTGGTGCACAATAGTGGGAAGAAAAAGAATTGGCAGAAAATATCCCTGTAAAATTAAACTTTTGTCTGTGCTATCTTGGTACCATTCATTTTGGTATTGTTTATACTAGTGCTGTTGTACTGTTTTCTAAGCACGGCAGCCCATTAAATCTTGTTTCCCTTTCTGTTGCCCTCTGTCTATCCAGTATGGCCCACCTCCTTCTCTTTGGCAAGAGTGGAATACACAGGGGCCCATTTACTTAGTTTGACTGAAGGAATAGAGGAAATAAAGTTCGAATTTCGAATGGTCGAATATGGCTACTTCGACCTTCGACTACAACCTTCGACTTCGAATTGAACGATTCGAACTAAAAATCGTTCGACTATTCGACTATTCGATAGTCGAAGTACTGTCTCTTTAAAAAATTCTTCAACCCCCTAGTTCGCCACCTAAAACCTACCAAGGCCAATGTAAGCCTACGGGGAAGGTCCCCATAGGCTTTCCAAGGTTTTTTTGATCGAAGGAATTTCGTTTGATTGATGGATTAAAATCCTTCGAACAATTATTCCTTCGATCGATCGATCGAACGAATTGCGCTAAATCCTTCGACTTCGATATTCGAAGTCAAGGGATTTCTATTCGGCAGTCGAATATCGAGGGTTAATTAACCCTCAATATTCGACCCTAGGTAAATGTGCCCCACAGTGGGGGATAAAAATTGTCGCACAACCAAAAAATGTGTTGCCCATTGACTTCAATGCATTTTGGCATTTTGCTATTGTATGCTTTTTCAATGAAGCAAAAGGGTCAGATTCGCCCATTACTACTCATGAGCAACATGCTGCTCACCAACCCCTTGGATGTTCCTCTCATTGGCCTCAAACAGGTAATTGTTGAATTCCTGGCTTGGAGGCAAGTTTTGGTTGAATAAGAAACAGTTATACTGCCTCCTGTTGGCTGCCAGCCCTGGGCTACCAAATTGTCAATTACAGAACTTGTTTTGCATCACCCAGGAACATTTTCATGCTTGTGTTGCTCCCCAACTCTTTTTATATCTGAATGTGGCTCACAATATAAAAAGGTCAGTGATCCCTAATTTAGAGGATTTTTCAGCAATACACAAAGATGGAGCTGGAGGTCATAAACTTACTACTGGGTATGGCATTAGACTTCACATTTAGCTACAGGGACCCTCACAATTATTCTAAAAAGATGTGCTACTGTAAAACAGTGCTACTGTTTCCATAAAGGTGTCCAGCCCCTCCAATTACCGCAGTCTCCTGTTGGCATCTACAGAATTAGGTGTATCTAGAACAGATAAGAACAAAGGATCATGGACTTTTTTTTACACTATAAAATCACCCATTATGTTTCTAAATATAGAGACTGATACATAGAAAAGGTGAAATTGGTTATAAAACACCAACAATAAAATGCCTTATCTATGTTTTGTGCACACATTAACTCTGTATTGCTTAACCTCTACAGAGCCAGTGCAATAATGAGAAACGTAAATGGAAATAAGAGGTGATTGCATAAAATGTATATAACTACTGATAATGATTATATATATATATAGAGAGAGAGAGAGAGAGAGAGAGAGAGAGAGAGAGAGGCAGATGTATTTTCAACCAGGCAGCATTCAGAACAAAAGGGCAAGCTATATCCTCTCCACATTTTTTTTTATTTCTCTTTATTTATAGTTTTCACATGCATTTCACATAAAGAGACCTTGAACAATGATAACATATGTTAATAAAGTAACATACAGTACTTTTTAAATGAGAAAACATAAGAAAAAAAAAAGGAAAAGGGGGAAAAATAATAATAAAAAAAGGGAAATAACCACCCTCTTTTCACAGAGTCTACATACTAAGACCAATAATGTTTATGTATTCAGAGTAACCCAAATGTCAACTCTTGTCACCAGGACTTCACATGTATTTGAAATGTAATAATGAAAACAGAATTTTCTAGATACTATGAACTAAAAGAACTTATAGCAAATGTGCAAGTCATTGAACCCCTGGGTAATAGTGACCATAATGTTATAGCTTTTAATGTCTGGTGCAAAAAACAAAAATATACTGGGGCAACAAAAACCATGAATTCTGGAAAAGCTAATTTTAGTGCTTTGAGGGCTGCCCTACAGAGCATTGATTGGAGCACTAGGTTTTCAGCTAAAAACACAGAACAGAAATGGTTGTCCTTTAAAATGATATTAAATCATTACTGTTCTCAATTTATTCCCTTAAGGACTAAACGTAGAAGCTCTAAGAATCATCCTGTGTGGCTTAATACAGAAGTAATGAAGTTAATGGGAAAGAAGAGAAAGGCATTTAGAAAATACAAATCTGTAGGGACAGAAGCTGCATTTACTGAATATAAAAACTGTAATAAATGTTATAAATCAGCAATCCGGAAGGCTTAGAAAAGAAATGAAGAGTTAATTGCGGTGGAGGTGAAAACTAACCCTAAAAAGTTTTTTAAATATATTAATAGTAAAAAGATGCAGGTTGAGAGTGTTGCTCCATTAAATAATGGTACCAGTATGGTTGTAACAGATACAGATAAGGCAAATGTGTTAAATCAGTTCTTTTCTTCAGTGTATACAATAGAGGAGTCTGGGTTCACAAGCTCACTTTATAACTGCACGAATGGTTCAGCACAATCTAATCAGTGGCTGACCCAGGATATGATTCAAAAAGCTTTAATACAAATTAATGTAAACAAGGCTCCAGGGCCTGATGGCATACACCCCCGGGTTCTAATAGAGCTTTGTTCAGTTTTAGACCAGCCCTTATTTCTGATTTTCTCAGATTCACTGTCATCTGGTATGGTGCCTATGGATTGGAGAAAAGCTGATGTTATTCCAATATTTAAAAAGGGATTATGATCTCAGCCTGGCAATTATAGGCCAGTAAGCTTGACATCTGTGGTGGGCAAATTATTTGAAGGCTTGTTAAGGGATCACATTCAAAATGTTGTCCTAATGAATGGCATTATGAGCAACAATCAGCATGGCTTTATGAAGGATAGGTCATGTCAGACGAATTTGATTGCATTTTATGATGAGGTAAGTATGATTCTGGACAGTGGGGGGGGCAGTAGATGTGATCTATTTGGATTTTGCCAAAGCGTTTGATACTGTGCCCCACAAACGACTGCTTTCTAAACTAAGGTCTGTTGGGCTTAATGAAGTCGTTTGCACGTGGATAGGAAACTGGCTACAGGATTGGGTACAGAGGGTGGTTGTTAATGGTACATTCTCTACTTGGAGTAAGGTTCTTAGTGGGGTCCCCCAGGGCTCAGTATTGGGTCCACTTTTATTTAACTAGTTCATTAATGACTTAGGGGAGGGTGTTGTAAGTAATGTATCAGTGTTTGCAGATGACACAAAACTATCCAGCCCAATTAATTCCATCCAGGATGTGGCATCCTTGCAACGGGATCTTGACAAACTGGCAATCTGGGCAGCTAAGTGGCAAATGAGATTCAATGTAGATAAATGTAAAGTCATGCACCTGGGATGTAAAAATATCCAAGCCACTTATACCCTTAATGGGACTGCAATAGGCAAATCCATTATGGAAAATGACCTTGGAGTCCTTGTAGTTGATAAACTTGGCTGTAGCAAGCAATGCCAGTCGGCAGCATCAAGGGCAAATAAGGTCTTGAGCTGTATTAAAAGGGGCATAGAGTCAAGGGAGGAGGGGGTCATTCTTCCACTGTATAGAGCACTTGTAAGGCCCCATCTAGAATATGGTGTACAGTTTTGTTCTCCATCACTCAAACAGGACAGTATTGTATTAGAGAGGGTACAGAGAAGGGCAACTAAGCTGGTAAAAGGTATGGAAAATCTTAGCTATAAGGAAAGACTGGCCAAATTGGGGATGTTCACGCTGGAGAAGAGGCGCTTAATAACTATGTATTAATATATAAGGGGATCATATAATAATCTCTGTAATGCTTTATTTACCAGTAGGTCTTTCCAGCTGACACAAGGTCACCCATTCCGATTAGAAGAAAAGAGGTTCCGCCTAAATATTCGGAAGGGGTTTTGTTTACAGTAAGAGCTGTGAAGATGTGGAATTATTTCCCTGAATCAGTTGTACAGGCTGATACATTAGATAGCTTTAAGAAGGGGTTGGATAGCTTTTTAGCAACTGAGGGAATACAGGGTTATGGGAAATAGCTCATAGTCCAAGTTGATCCAGGGACTAGTCCGATGGACATGTGTCTTTTTTCAACCTTACTTACTATGTTACTATGTAATTTCGCCTTAAGACGTGTCTGAAACGAGTAACAATATTTGCAGCACTATTGTTTCATGAGTTGTTATTCTTTTTGTAGTCTTCCCAAGGGTCCTATATTTGCTTATGAGACTCTAAAGAGTCAGCTAGTAGGGCTGATAAGTAAGACAATGATTGGTTATGGTCAATTCTGGATTTACACACATTTAAAGGAAGTTAGTCCCAATTTCTCCAGGAGGTGACTTTTTACTTGATATTTCCTTTTCTTTTCTATGTAATCAACAGTTTTGAATTGATTGATACAATGGTTTGTATTTTTCCCATCGGGGAAAGGACCACATTGGAACATTGATGTGGTCCTCTCCCAAAGGACTGCTTTGTCACACAATATGATTGGCAAATAGGTCAAATGATCAGATGAGCCCAATATTGTATCAAAGGAAATAACTGGAGCATTTGTCACCCACCTCCTCCACTCAAATAGCACAGGATCCAGCAGTAGATAAGCCCCAAATTCTTTTTAAAATATATTTTAAAAAATCTAGCGATGGTCAAAATACTTATTTTTGACAGTTGGGAACATGTTGAACAAATGCTTATAAAAAGGTGGAGACAAACCCATTTATATCTAAAAAGGCCATTGGATGTTTGAAAAATGAATTCAAAAACAGGCATATTTTTGACAGCGCTAAGCAAATTCCCTTAAATCCAAAGTTGTGCTCAGGGGAAGCGTAAGGCTGCAAAGTTGCGCTACCATTAATTCGCCAAGCAAAGTGAAGTTACGCTAGCGATGTTTAATTTGCATATGGCGCCAAATTGAAGTTACAATGGAAGTATATGTAGCATCACTACACAAGCCTGGGAAACCTTCAAAACAGCAATTAAAAATTTTATTTTGCCCTACACATGTGCCCACTGTATAGTTAAGGTGCCATGAGTTAGGAAATGTAGGGGGGAAGGAGGGTACCCCCAAAAAATGTTTCGATCTTTTTCAGCCTATCACCCATAAAAAAAAAACCCCAGTGTTTTTTGGGACTTAGACAAATTTTTAACTTTTTTTGAAGCAATCCCTATCTACTCTATAGCACTTCGCCTGGTCTGTGGTGGCGAAGGAAGCCTGGCGTAAAAGGTAGCGTTCAGAATAATTTGCGTGTCAGTGAATTTGCGTAGTTAAGTCCAATGTGCAAATTCGCCAGGTGTAAGGGTGCGAAGTAACACTAGCGAATTTACACCAGCGTCCATTAGTGAATCAGTGAATTAAGGAAAATGCGCTACGCTAGCAAATTAATGCTAGCGTTAGGCGCTTCGTCGTTTAGTGAATTTGCCCCATAGTGATTTATTAAAATGACTAGAAATTAAGCCCGTTAAATTAACGGGTGCTAGAACATATGTAGACAATTCGCCAGAGACGGTCCGTGGGGCACATGCGCAGTAGCGCAATCCCACGGACACAGGGACTGGACGCAGAGACACTTCAACTTTATTATATAGGATGTAGACTGCATGCAGGGAGGATTTGGACAAATGCTTTCTGCACTGGAAGGAAAAGCTCAAGCTTGGAAATACATTTTACATCCCGGCAGACATTGGAGCTGCTTGTATAAAGTAACATATTTGATAAATCAGCCCATATGTTGCAAATGTACTAGAAGAATTTATTTCAAACATGCAGAAGGCTCCAATTTCACACACAGACATAACATTCCAAGGTGGGTCAGCTCTGAGCATATCACGCAAGACACGCAGCACTAAGTGTGGAAGGGCTTTGATCCTTTTTTTTATTGCCGTGACATCTAAATTTCTCTTAAACTGTCACATTTGACATTACAATGTAATGGAATGTATAGCCTGACTTATTGTGTATGCAACAAAATCTTTATTGTTCTTATTGGTAAAAGGCCAGATAAATGACCTTGGGTATGCTTCAAGAAAAAGCTAATGGTGTGTGCACTGTTTTCCTTGGAGATAATGCACTGAGATATACAGGCTTGTGTAATATAAGGCACTGTCCTATTAAGGGTTAGTTCACACTAGGACATTCGGGGAAATTTTGTCCCCTGTCGACTAATCGCCTCGTCTTCTGAGCGACAATCTCCCCGAACTGCCTCAGCGTGTTTTCCCATAGGCTATAATAAAAAGTCGCCTGTGCTAATGCACACGCTGCGATACGTTTTTCATAGTCGCCCGAAGTTGCCTCATCTCAATCACCACGAATCTCCTCGTGCGAACTAACCCTAAAAGAACAAGAAATTACGTGAGCCGAGATTGTAATTTAACAATGTGTACCCGCGAAAATTCACGGCAAAACTGACCCTGACAATTTTTTTTGCTAATCGCTACTCAGAAGTCTAGTTTTTATTGTATGTTATTAAAATTTCATATTGAATTTGATTTGAAGTTTTTCTCAAAAATAGGAGGTCCCCCATAGGCTAAAACAGCAATTCATCAGGTTTTAGATGGTGAATAATCAAATTTTTAAAGAGACACTACATGATAAATCTTGATTTTCGAATTTTCAAATTCAAATCGAATTTGGACTATTCCCTAGTCGAAGTACACAAAATATAGCTCAAAATTATATTTTTTTCAATTCGAAAATTCACCTTGACCTTTGATAAATCTGCCCCTACATGATGAATTTCGATATTCAAATTTTTGATTTTTTTTTTTTAAATCCGAATCGAATTTGGACAATTCCCTAGTCAAAGTACACAAAAAAATCAATTGCCCCTAAGGGCAATTTATCATGTACTGTCTCTTTAAAAATTTGACTTCAACCATTCCCCATCTAATACCTGCCGAATTGCTGTTTTAGCATATGGGGGACCTCCTAGAACCTATTTGGAGTCAATTGGTGGACTTTGAAAAATCAAAGGTTTTTTTTGGGAAAAACTTTGAATCGAATTTGATCAAATGCGCTATTCCTTCGATTCGTATGATTCGCAACTGTCCGAACATGGACTTATTTGTTCAAAAATGGACCTATTCGACCAAAAAAAAAACTTTGATTTAATCTCGGTTGGTCTTTTTGACTTGATAAATATGCCCCTAAGTGTAGTAGTCTAGAAGATACCATTACCTGCCGGGGTAATGTCAAAAATCACAGACATGTTTTTAAGGAGCAGTTGAAAAAGCAGTTGTAGAAAGCATTGTCCTCTTACAATGTAAGGCCTGTGTGTAGCAGTATTTTGAGCAAAAATGCATGTGATTTGGCCTTCCCATTGACTCCAATAGAATTAAGCAAATTTTGACAACGTTTTGCCAATTCTGACACAAAGATAAACATGGCGAGTTCCCTTAACACAGTCATTCAGCTAACAGGACAAAATTTTTATTGGTAGTCACAAAGCAGAAAAAAGTGCCACAAAAAAACACCATAATTTAGCTTGTTTAAGATATGTTGCACCTTTTAGTTCTTTAGTTTTGCAAATTTTTGAGAGAAGTGAAATGGGAGACATTCACTCATCACTACTTCTGAATTCATGTACCGATGTTGCAATCAGCTCTTTCCAGGTCAATTTACAATAATGTCTAGCACAATTCTGCAATTCTCCTTCTCTTCAGTTCTATTAATTACAATTCATATGAAGCATTATGAGTCGTGATGGACGAATTTATTCGCCAGGCGCAAACTTGATGCGAATTTCCGTGTTTCGCCGTCAGTGAATACATTTGCGAAACTGCCACAAAAATTCACCGCCTAAAAAGATTTTTTTGACAATTTTGATGCCGCGACAACTTACCACACGCCCATTGACTATAATGCAATTAGAAAAATAGGCGCGTGTCAAATTGTTGCCGGCATCAAAACTATCGACGGCACAGATTGCGACTCCTGTTTCACAAATTTTTGGGCATTTCGTGAATTTCACAAATTTTTCAGCGAAACGGGACAAATTCGGCCATCAACTAATTATGTGTGCTGGAGCTTTGGCTGGAGAAGCACTGACTATTTATTTTGTTTCATACTTGTTTTACACATTGGTACATGTAGTGAAAACAAGCAGTGCAAGAAAGAACATTATTAAAATGCTTTCCTTGTGGGCAACAAGATAGTAATGACAGTTTCAAGTGGACCTCTAAACTTTGTCAGTTTTTGCGTAGTGTTGAGGGGTACAATGAAGGCAATGCCAAATTAAAGAGAGAGCCCAGAGGCAGTTGAAGTTGGGTAAGAGTTGCCATAGGCTACTTAGTGATAGACAAGGTTCTAAGTGTATTTGCTCTAGGAGTTTACGTTAAAGCCCTTGCTGTGTTTCCTCAATATAGGAACTGAAATGTGTAGAATTAGGGTATTAAAAAATTCTTTGGCGTTCACATTACTTTTTTATTCTAAAACAAAGTATTTCTGCATGGTATAATAAATTGGATGAGTGACTGACATCTGTAAAGTGCCTGTTAAATTACCAACTTGGTCAATAACCATTGGCACTCTTGTGAAAGTAACTGTGTGATCATTTTCTCTGATTGTGAAATGTATACTAATACCTAGTCAATGGACTTATTTATAGAACAGATGGGAAGTCTGTGTCGCTAGCTTGTATTTATGCTTTGTTTTAAATGTTTTAATAAAGGCATAGTTATCTTTTCGCTGTGAATATCCCAAGGTCAATCCCTGAGCAAGGTGCAAGTTCATAAAGTCTTAATAATAGGTTCTTTCCACATAAAATGATTATTAGTGTGTTATCTCACCAAGGTTCAGTTTAAGGGTGGTTTAGTGAATATATGAATGTTAGTAGGTTTTAATCCAGAAGGTTTTCAAGGAAGACTACACTCCCTAACAAGGCCAAAGTCCAAAAATGACACAGAATTCCAAAAGAGTCTAACAATGGTTGTGTTTAATACAAATTCTGCAAAAGCAAGAGCATAGGAGTAGCATCAGGAATCTTACAGAAATGCATCTAGCAATCTTGAAAACTAGGAAATATGTCAAAATATACAAATGATTGACATGCAACACAACCAACATCTTTTCAACATAGGGGCCCCTTTTGAAAAGCGAAACAGCTGTCTACCTGTATATCTGTATGTACCGCCCCAGTCAAACTCCCCACCTGCCACTGTCCTCGGACGCGGGGATGCCTGCCTCCTGCTCCGCTCCTGATGTGTGTGCTTCCGGTCCTCAAGACTTCTGGGCTTTCTTCAGCGCCCCGCGTGACATCATCTCATTTGGCACGTAAATTCAACTATTTAAAGGCGCATCTTCCTTTTCTTCGTTGCCCAATGTAAAGATCTATTTCTATTGTTCCTGGTGCGTTTTCTGTGTGTTCCTGATCTGTTCTTGATCCTGCCTGTGCCTGTGTCTTGTTGTCTTGTTCGCCACCTGTCCAGACCCCTGCCCTTATTCTGACGACTCTCTCGGATCCTGCATTGTACTGCGAAATTGGTGTGTTTGACTCGGCCTGTGACCTCAACTACTCTCTAGTCTCTTCAACCTGTACTGCTGCTCCCTATTGGTATTGTCCCTTGACCATGCTTATTATTATTCGTTTCCATACAACGTTCAAGTCCTTTGCTTGCCAAGATCTCTCTCCCTGCTCCTCTCACGTTAAGACCTGGCAGCACCCACATAGTAGATGGCTCCTTCCGAAGCAAGAGGTGGTTAATAAAGGCGGAAGTGTGAGCCGCGACCGTGACCGTGGCGCTAGTTCTGGATTTTGGACTTCGTCCATAACTATCAATATTCAATAGTCAATTTTCAGTTATATAAAAACAACACTGATTACATAAATCATGGACATTCTCATGGGCATATGTATATACTATGTATATTGCAAACCTCGTGTAAGAGAAACAACTATATGGTACATTGTACCTAGTCTAAAGGTGGGCCAAGAAAAGCTGCAGACAGACAATATTGGCATCTTATTGGCCAGTATATTGGGCCCTCCGACAGGCCTCAACAATCGATATCTGGCCAAAAATCAGCCAGACGTTGAACGGGCAGGCTTAAAATTCCTATATAGGTTTGTTGATGCTGTTCTCAATCCCACCACCTGCATTCCTGGACTTGTGATCCGATGTTTGGGCCCTAGGGCCCATGATCGGATCAGTCCGATTTCTCCTACTTAAGGTGGAGTTTGAAGTTGCACCAGTGGGTCTTCTTCTAGTGCAGTATGCCCATCTGGTTTCCTTCACAAACCAAACCAAAATGATATATGCTTCATTTGCTATTTGTATCGAATCAATTGAAACATGCAGCATATATATTAAATGTTTCTTTTATCAGATTTAAATACAGTACATATTGTGACCCACTAAAGAGATCTGAAAAGCAATGGTAAAATAAATAAACACAAACACTAACAAACAATGTTGGTAAGCATGTATACTGTGTGGCCCCCAGGTCTAGCACCCCAAATGTTTTAAAAATATTGGCAAATACCCCAAGTACTTTTGGGGGGTGTACTGGGATCTGCTATTTATTAACCTTTGTGTACTATTGTAGAGGTCAGATTACTTATAATCTGCAAACTGAATCATGTTCTGGGAACATAACTCTCTTAAGCAAATACCATAGCAAAGATATAATTTCCTTATCACAAGCTTTCATTGTTATGCATACAAGGGCAAATATTCTTTCTTTCTTTGAGAAATGAAACTGCTCATTCTACATCCGAGTGAAGTATGCAGCAGTGTGCAGTATAAAGCTATGAGATCTGTTTTCCAGAATGCTTAAAGGGCCCCCATACACGGGCCGATAAAAGCTGCCGACAGAACGAGTCGGCAGCTTATTGGCCCGTGTGTGGGGCCATCCAACAGGCTTCCCCCAATTGATATCTGGCTGAAAGTCAGATCTCGATCAGGCAGGTTAAAAAATCCCGTCTGATCGCGGCTGCATCTGTGTGTCTATACAGTCCCGCAATCCGACCACCCGTATTGGATCCATTATGATCCGATCATTGGGCCCTACGTCCCACAATAGGATCAGCCCAATATCGCCCACTTCAATGTGGGCATATCGGGGAGAGATCTGCTTGTTTGGTGACATCGCCCAACCAGAGGATCTGTACGTCTGTGGCCACCTTTAGACCTTAGGTTTCCAGATAATGGTATTTACATAATATGGAGCATATTTTACAGCTACTAAATATAATTTACATTTAGGATTAGTATAGCCTAGGGTTGTTTTGCCATCATTGTGAATTTATGCCATCTTTAAAGTATTTTTTTCATGATTGACAACTGACCATAGCAATAATAACATTGGATAAAGAAGCGAAAAAGGACATGCTCACCGCTCTCCCCTCAGGTCAGGTGCTCAGTCAAACAGTGTCCCCACTGTAAACACGACAAAGACTCGAAAGGCAGACGGCACTTCTGAAAATAGGGTTTATTGGAGTTCCTTCTGGAAGAACCTAACGCGTTTCGGGAGTTATCCCTTAGTCATAGGTAATAATAACATTGGACTGCTACTAGTTGCTAGATACAACCCACTACTGACTACCTGTATAGCTATTATCACATTTCAAGAGGGCTGAAGAGGAGGAGAAGTACTATACTTTGTGCCTTGTTTCAGCTAGAGAATTTGGTACAAGGGAGCTCTGTATTTTACTCCAGTCCTGACTCCTGAGAGGAAGTATAGGGCTCCCTTGTGTCCTCCTGGCATTTCTTCCTTATGTACATGACAGGTCACAGGTGTACTACTCCAGTATATAGCTGCACTAGTCACCCCACCATCAAATTTACGGGTGAGTGGTCTGACACATCTGTACATTTTTTAGATGTGAAACTCAGTATTTGCAACCATAAAATCATAACAGAAATGTATTCTAAACCCACAGACCGAAACACGTTGTTGCTTAGATCCAGTTACCACAATCCACATACTTTAAATGCCATACCCAAGGGCCAATATATGCGTGCCCGTCGCATTGCATCCACGGATAGTCAATATAAAAGGGCGGCTGATGCTTTGACAAATAAATTGTCTAAACGGGGATACCAGGGAACTAAATTAAAAACCATCCAAAATGAGATAGGTAAAATCAGCAGGGATGAACTTATACACACACCTGTTAAAAAACAGTCCAATGATCGTATACCTTTCGTATCAAAATTTGGTAAACAAAGTAAATGTATTGAGAACATCATAAAAAGGTTTTGGCCTGTACTACAACAGGATAGCAAATATGGTTCACTTTTTAAAGAGATACCTATATTCAGTTACACTAGGGGTCGGAGCCTTAGAGACATTTTGTGTCCCTCAGACATTGTTCAGCAAAAAGAGAAAAAAATGTTTTGGGGACCACCAAAGAGAGGTACGTACGCATGTTTAAATTGTGTTTGCTGCCCCTCTATAATAAAAGGAGAGACAGTGTGCCATCCCACTAAAGGTAATAACGTACCCCTTAGAAGTTTTTCAACGTGCGATACCAAAAATGTGGTTTACATGTTAAAATGCCCTTGTGGATTAGCCTATATTGGCCAAACAGGCAGAGCAGTTAAGGAGCGTATAAAGGAACACAAGGGTAATATTAGAAACTTCAAAGCGGGCACCCAATCCGATACATCTGTATCGAGACATTTTGTCTCCCAAGGCCATAGCCAGACACAATTGAGATGGATGGTATTGGAACATGTGAAACTACCAAGAAGCGGAGGAAACCTCTCCAAATTGCTTCTACAACATGAAGCAAGATGGATCAAAAAATTGAATACTATGTACCCGATGGGTCTAAATGACCATTGGAGTTTAATTCCGTTTCTTTGATTTATGATTATTATCTAATAGATGTCTTCCTTGTTTTCTCTCTTTTTTTCTCTCTTTTTTCAGATTTTGAAATTTTTCTAACCAGTTAGTCTCTACTAAGGGTAAGACGTATATACTGTAACTTAGTTCCAATGAAGCTGTATTTATGAATTTATTGCTACCTAGAATAATTCGAATGTGACGTGTGACATTTGTCTTAGTGGAATTAGGCCCTAAGGGGCAGTTTTTCACACTAAACTACTTTTTCAGTGTTTTACTCCTTTTTATTATTCATATGTGTAAATATTATATATTAACTTTTTTGTATACACTTTTAGGTATTTATGGGACTGCCACGTTGTATCCAGCATAAAGGACTTTATTATCTTGAATTTTAGCAACATTGTATGTATATTGGATTTTTGCTTACATTGAATCTTCATTGGTGTTTAGGAGGTGGGGGTGTGTCTATAAACCTCGTTGAGGTGATTTAAACGCTGTAATTCACTTATATTGCACACTTGAAAAAGGGCAGTTGCGCCCGTCGTGTGTGGATTAAATAAAATTTGGCACATTAGCAGTTATCCTGCGATTTGGTCCTTTGTTCCAAACTACAGATATTGGACTGCTACTAGTTGCTAGATACAACCCACTACTGACTACCTGTATAGCTATTATCACATTTCAAGAGGGCTGAAGAGGAGGAGAAGTACTATACTTTGTGCCTTGTTTCAGCTAGAGAATTTGGTACAAGGGAGCTCTGTATTTTACTCCAGTCCTGACTCCTGAGAGGAAGTATAGGGCTCCCTTGTGTCCTCCTGGCATTTCTTCCTTATGTACATGACAGGTCACAGGTGTACTACTCCAGTATATAGCTGCACCAGCCACAACTCAGGGGGAGTTCCATGTCGTAAAATTGGCAAGAATTTGGTGCTTCATGGCTGTGCTTTAACAGAACTGGAAGCAATTTAGTTGTATGAAGGACTTTATTTGAGGTATCCTCCAAGTCTACAGCCTTATCATATTATACTTTCAAGACATGCTACCTGCTGTTTTTTTATGTGCAGCTTTAGTAGAGTCTTTTGTGTTTACTGATGGAGACTTGGTAAATTTCTTGGTAGGCCAATAACACTTTGAAAATAGATCTCTTTCAGACATTCACTCATATAAGAATAAGCAGCACAACTTTTTCTTGTGTGTACAATGCAATTGACCCCTGGCATAAAAAAATCAAGGGCAAGATAACATTTTATTCTTTTTTCTGTTTAGCTCAAGAAATACATAGATTTTTCATGATTGAAACACCAAGCAGAAAAAGCATGTTCAGCACAAGTTTTATTCATCGCATTTATGTTAAACAATAGGGGTAAACAGCACAGTAGTATCCTCCACTAACGGTCATACTGTAACTGGACACATAAATGGAGAGTTTAGCTTCATCCCTGATTGGTCTTTATATCATTTTGTAAAGTACAAGTAGGAATGAGGGGTAAATCTCACACTCCTTTATGTTCTATACAGAATTTAATGCTACCGGTGATTCGTTATTTATTTTATTTTGAAAATATTTTATTTGATTTTCATGTTAAACAAGTAATAACAGTATGACAGCAACTATTATGCAGATGAAGAAAGAACCGGTGATTTGTTGATGAAGTGTTTATTATTTCTTACCTGTTTAAAGCTGTTTATTTACAGTCTATGCATTTCTATAAGATATATATTGAAGAAGTAAATTCAATTGGTTGATGGTCTAAACGAGTCCCACAATCTAATACCTAATCGAGCATATGCAGTCACAATGGGAAATTCCCCAGGAAAGAACAGAACATGTTTTTTCAGAGAAGCCACTCCTTAGCCATATTAAATAAGTTGAACCTTGTTAGAAGACTGTTTTGCACAGTTTAAATGAGTCATCTCTCATGTCGCATTTATGTAGTGAGATGTAAAAATAAAGATATAAAAGCATATTCTTCCCTACAAGTCCTTCAGCATGTATGTCAGTGAACTGGTTTAATTAGAACGATGTGTGAAGCTAAGTTGAAAGCTATTTATGTATAATAATGTATATTTACTATAGCAACCATGCAAGGCAATTCTGTAGACGTGTAAAATATGTTGCTGTGGGACACACCTACAAAGAATACAGCCATATGTGATACAGTGTGCCTGCTCTATTCAGAGCACAGTAGTTGCCTGCTAATGGTTTTGTCCTCAGGAAAAGTGCACAATGGGTTTCTGTGATCTACAGCTCTCCATCTATTGTTAATGTACCACCTGTTGAGGAATAATGAGACTTGAAGTACAACACAGATAACAGGTTTATACAGATGCAAAGAAGTAACAGCAGTAAGAAGTAACAGCAGTGCCATGCGCCTTTTAAGGCATAAGTCAAATGTCCAGTATGCTGGCCGTGTCTGTAATGTCTGTATGCTCAGCTGTTGTTTTACAGGCTTAACTCATTCTAATAATGACAAAATGTTTTTTTTCAGTAACTTAACTGGGAGGTATGTTATAGAATGGCCAATTCTATTCTGCAACTTTTCAATTGGTCTTCATTATTTATTTTCTATAGTTTTTTTTTTATTTATTTTCCCTTCTTTTTTCCAGATTTCAAAAGATTTCAAGAACTCAAAAGTGAGCAAAACCCCTTTAATAACAATATATCACAGCAAATAATCTGCTGACTATGAAGGCCATAATGTCCTTTCCCTATTGTTCTGTCCTTATGATAAGGCTGAGTCTCTGTAGAAGGGTTAGTGAAGTGCAATGTTAATACTGTTTCAGTATTGCAGAACAAACCAAAGCAAAGTTTGATGATATCACCCTCTTGTGGCTAAAAGCAAAACTTCTAATGCTGCTTTTTATATTGAAAAATATAGTCAAAGTAATATGCTTTACATGGTTAATATGAAACTTACTTAAAGGAGCACCTTATATCAGCTCTAACACATACGTAACTTGCTTAAGCACACACATGTATTTATCTGTAGCACATGGATATAATTCCTCCCCATATTATAAAAATAGTATGAGACTTTTATTATAAGGAATGTTAACGTATGAACCCAATTTTTTTTTTACAGTGTTGCAATCTGAATCAAACTGGGTGAACTATTAGTTTCGGTGGTCTGGTACTATTATATAAGTTCCTTCTAATACCTTTAAAGGATTCAGATTTAGTTCAGCCAGTCACTTGGATTAGTCAGAATACATATCTTGCTGAAATAGTCAGAATCCTGGTTGAATCCTGAACTGAATCCCAGATTTTGTACTTATCTACTTATTATTGGATTCTGATTGACTGAATCCTTAGTGCTTAGCCATACTGATTCAAAAGTCAATGGATATCTTAACACAGCTGCACTGCACTGTTCGACTACACTATCATAGGGGCAGATTTATCAAAGGTCGAAGTGAAAATTCAGATTAAAAAATGTAATTTGAATTTCAAGCTAATTTTTGTGTACTTTGCCTAGGGAATAGTCCAAATTCGAAAATTTGAATATCGACATTTATAATTTTAGCCTATGGGGGACCTCCTATAACCTATTTGGAGTCAATTGGTGGACTTTGAAAAATCAACTTTTTTTTTTTGGAAAACACTTTGATTAGTACGATTCGAATTCTTACGAATTCGAACAAATATGGACTATTCACCTGCAAAAATAAATTCGATTTTTTTTTAATAAATTTTGGTCTTTTTGAATTTTGAAGTTTTTGAAATCCGACCCTTGATAAATCTGCTCCTTACTGTTGTTTTACTACAAATAAAAGAATAATGTAACATATTACCAAGGTTAAGGCATGCTGGGAGCGGCAGTCCAGTAGTATCAGGATTATATTCTTAAAGCAATATCGCACAATAAAACTTTTAATGCAGCAAGCAGCTGCATTAAAATGCAGCAGAATCCTCCAGTAAGGATCTAAAGCGTTTTGTTGACTTTGCCAACATGATTTGTAGGGTATTTCCATGTTGTTGCCCCTCAAACCCACTCTTTGTGGTGTCACTATGGTTTAAGTAATATGTGTTGCTTTTAAAGTTCTAACTCCAATAAAAAAAGAGTATGCAGCAATGCAGGGAAGAGACCAAAGGGTAAGAAAAGCAAAGACAAATGATGTGATGTTTCAGTTCTAGCATTCCACGAAAAATGAGCAAATGAACGAAACACAGAATTTTGATTGAAAATCCATTCCAGGCAATATATTTCACCCATCATTTTTTGTTTATCAATCTATTTCACACACTGGGGTAAAGGAAGAAAATAATTGTCCAAATTTATAAAAGCAAGAAGAAATAATGGTCTATTCATGCTTGGCTTATTAGAGACTGAGGAGGCATCTATGTTTTTAATTTTATTTTTTAACAGCGGTTTCTTTTTCTTTCAGTGGGCTTTACCACAAAAATATTTTTTTAACATTTCAGCAGATCATTGTTGGACTTTTTACAGTATTTTATTCCGTGAGTCAGCATAATCTTCACTAAGGTCTGCCCAAGCTGATGTCATGAGTCATATAGATTCTGAAGAAGACTGAAAAATAGTTTAAGAGCAGTTATTTCTGAATTTATTTTAAGGATTTTTTTTGGTCTTACCTGAAGCATCATAAATGTACTTAATATTATTTTTTTGCTTCTCACGCTAGTCACTGTCTATTCATTAATAAGTATGCATACAAGCTAACCAATCACTATTCTGCTTCATGTGAATCTACAGCCCTACTTTGAAGCTTTGCTCCGCAGCTCATGACTGTTGTAATCATTTGTGTGGGGCCTCAAGTATACTGTGTACACGTGTAATGGGAAAATTTGTAGTTTCTTCTCCCTGTTTCAGTGATCCCCAACCAGTGGTTCATGAGCAACATGTTTCTCACCAAGCCCTTGGATTAGGGTTGCTGCCTTTTCCTGCAGCACAGTCCGGGCAGGGGGTGGGCCAATAATGTAGTGGGTGGGCAGGCCCGGATTTGTGGAAAGGCCACCTAGGCCCGGGCCTAGGGCGGCAGGATTTTAGGGGGGCGGCATGCTGCCCAACCACACCCACATTGATTCTAAAACACTGGGGATGTGCTGGAGATCATCAATCAATCATTTTTTATATGTCCTGTGTGCCAATCCCCATTGCTCCAGTCCAGATAATAAAAATTTGCACAAATAAAGGGGAGGGGACAGGGGCGACAAACAACAGTGGGCCTAGGGGCACCCACTATGTAAATCCGGCCCTGTGGGTGGGCCAATGACATGGTGATTGGTCAATCTCCACTTCAATCTAGTAGAATCTTGCCCGGTTTTCATAATTTGAAAAACCGGGTAGGCAGTTTTAACCCAGGAAGCCTTTCCGAAAACTGGGCTGTCTGGGTCAAAACAAGACAGGTGGCAACCCTACCTTGGATGTTGCTCCCAGTGGCCTCAAAGCAGGTGTTATTTCATTAACTGTCATGGAGGCAAGTTGTGGTTGCATAAATAACCATGTGTACTGCCAAACAGAGCCTCCAGTAAGCTGCCAGTCCATATAGGGGCTACCACATGGCCAATCATAGCCCTTATTTGGCAACCCAGGAACTTTTTGCATGCTTGTGTTGCTCAACACCAACCAACACTTTTTACATTGGAATGTGGTTCATGGGTAAAAAAAAGGTTGTGGACCCCTGCTCCATTTCACCCTGAATCCTTTTGCACATTATATAAATACAGGGAGAAAAGGATCAAATAAGAGAACAGAGGGCCAACCTTGTAACTATTGTTAAAATATAAAAAATAAGAAACTCATTATTATGAGGAACTGTTTGCTTCCTTTATTGGATGTAATATCCTGCATACAGCCAGTTATTCTATAATGCAAAGGGAAGATACATATTTGAGTTTCACTTTTTTGTTGTTGATCATTTGCAATCAATAGTTTTTCTGGGTCAATTAACAAACAAGCTAATTTAAAATGAAAAAAGGGGCTTTAAATGCAATCAAATCACTATAATTAAATGCAAAAGTAATTAAACAGGGTAATTAGCAATTACACTACTTTTCCTGCCTGTATGTACTTTTATATATTATACTTTTAAATATTGTACTTTTATGCATTGTATGGTGCTGCAGCTCCTTAACAGCACTTTACAAATAATGTTATACATACATAAAACATTTTGAGAGTGAAAAAATAAATACAGTACAGTAAAAAAAATAAATACAAATTTGTGTTAATATGTAAGTGGCAGATTGTGTGTTGTGTCCATGTATCCAAGTGTGCTACTGAAAGCAAGTGATTTTTTTCACATGTATGCTTTTTTTCTGGGCCCCTGGGGTGATCAGGTTCCAGAGGCCACCCAGCGCCACTCCTTGTTTAGGTGGGAAGGATTGAGCTGAAGTGCTAAAAGCTTTTAAACACTGGTCCAGAGTTTCTCCAGTGGGAAGCCACAGATTGCAGGTCAACAATCTGTGGCAGGTAGAGCCTTATTTACACAGATTGTAGATTTTACGTTGCGCAGAAGGAAAAAAGTTGAAATATAATACAATTGATGTTGTAGTTCACTTTCAATTATGTGTCAAATTATAATAACTTATAATAGCTACAGGTGAACAAAATATTTTTGACTGGTCAATTCCTGAAACCAATAAATACACATTTCCAGAAGCATGTCACTGTATGAATGGAGTGAAGTATCTGAACAGCTCTGTCTGCAATTTTTATGAATAAGAAAGACGATCTTGAACACAAGCCTACAGTAATGAAATGTTGTATAATACACAAAAGCCATGAATATCCGGTAAATTATATCCTTATAAACGGTGAGTTCTGATGTCATCAGTTATAAACGGTGGGTAGTGATGTCATTTCTGTCACATGACTCACTGAAACTTGTATATTATAATAAATAAAGTACCCCCAGTTGTAAAATATGAGGATATTAGAAGTTACCTCGGAGTTCCATGACCAGTATAAAAACACTCGGCCTTCGGCCTCGTGTTTTTATATGGTCATGAAACTCCTTGGTAACTTATAATATCATTATATTTTACAAGAGGGGGTACTTTATTCACTATATATGAGAAAGCAGATGGAAAATCTTCTGTAGATAAATGCCAGAGAATCAATCATGCTTGCCATGCTTGAGTCCTTGGTCAGTCTATCACCTCTCTTTCTTATTTTATCTTTTACATCTTTTCTCACACCTCTATATAGACGTATTAGCCTGGAACCTGCCTGTCAGAGCAGCCACATCTTACAGGATGATGAGATAGCAATGCTACGTAAGCATGTGGGAGGAAATCTGCTGCATCTGGATCCCACTTACCTTCCTGCTTGCCGTGCATGTTTCAACTGCTTCATACAATTTAAAAGAAATATCAATGTTTGGTTAATACATACCTCAGTGGCCTGATCAGGTAGTTCATTTTAAGTTTTTAAGTGAGTATGTTTAACAGAAATACTAACTTAAATGTTAATCTGATCATAATATTAACAAAATGAATGTATTAAACATTTTAATAGATATAACTTTGTCCCCCAGATAGAGCAGTGTCCTATATTAAGGTCGGTTCACAATCCAGACTTTAGTACATGGAGGGCCAGGCCAAGGGGTAGGCAGGGTGGGCAACCGCCTAGGGCACAATCACTGGGGGGGGCGCACTTCTCAGGGGATTTTTTTATTTTTACTTTTCAGTTCACTTGCCTTGTTGGCCCTTATTAAAATGCATTATAATTTATAAAATTTGCATGCCCCAACCCCCTCTGGGGTTTGTTGTAGCCTGGTAAATATCTGAACACGTTCCCTGACTTGGCGCCTTCCAATACTTCCATGCTGACACAACGTGAATCGGAATTAACATGCTTCTCTTGATGCCCCACCAGCTGCTGCTTTTTTCTAATGAATTTATGAATATGGGATCATACCATTAATTAATTTAATTTATTTTATAAAAATGTTTTATATTTTACATGTATGGTTTATATTTTCCACTTATTCTCTTTGGTTCATACATCTGCAGCAGTATTCGTCAAATACCCACTAGCAGGGTAGAGCATTGGCTACATGCAACTTACACAACAGGGTCAGGGCCTTTTCCATGTGGAAGTGTTCCCTCTGTGGTGTAATGCAACTGCATCTCAGGCTATGGTGCACACAAAACATACAAAAGATGGGCGCCAGGAGGTTCTTGCAGTAAAACAGGAAAGGTTTATTAACTATGCACAAGGCAAGTGACCACAGGTTTAGTACTCACGCAGGAGCTGAGGCAATAGCACATTACTCACACAGAGCTGCAGGCATTAGGCATTTCTCACAGAGGAAAGGTCTCCATTAGGCATTTGCAGTATTACACACATTCCCTCCTGGAAGTTGTTAGAAAGCAGCTTCTACCCTACAGTCCCTCTTCACTGAGGTCCCTGACTGGAGGCAACACACAGAGCCTCTGGGAAGCTACTCCCTTACTGCAAATCCTCATTGGAGCTTCAGCTGCTCTTTCTCTCTTTAACCTCTCTGCCTTTCTCTCCTAGAGAGACTATGACAAGTCTGCCCTAGTGTAACTATTACTCATTCACGGGGTTTCCTGGTCCCGACTTCTTCTTCAAAGCACATGGGCCTTTTTGGGCCTAGCTGTACCCAGGCTCCCCTGAGCACACCCAGCTGGATCACCATCCACAGGCCAAAGAGGAAGTGGCCACTCCCTACACACACTATATAGCAGTGTAGCAGGGGAGTGTCATTATACCTCCCAGCCAATAATGCTTACCCAATAACCCAAAGAAAGAATGAAAAGATTAACTCTCTATAGGGTCTATTAACCATATAGGGCCCTACACATCTTAATGTATGTAACGGAATTAATTATATATATATATATATATATATATATATATATATATTATTAATTGTTATTTAGAACAACATATATGTAGTGGCACAAGCGACTTTCTCATGTTCTATTCATATATCGTTAGAGCTAAGTGCCTCAGTAACTATAGGGTTAACGTTTTTAAAGTAGTGTGGTGTTTTCTTTTTAAATGTTCACATGGACGGAATCATAGCTTTTGAGAACTTGCTTTTGGCCATGAAACACGTCAAGCATATTGGCTGTTGTGCGCACTGTTTGATGTGTTAAAGATTTTCTAATAAAATTATGGTTTTAAAGCTCCCGGTTTAAAGAACATTGTTGGAATCGGGAGCAGTTGACACGTAGCAGCACAGTGGAGATTCATCAAAGGGTCAGTGAGTGCTCCCTGCTTTCTTGTCTTTTACATAAAGACAGGGCTAGCTTTCACCTGTCTACACTGCGCTCTTCACCCTGCACCACATGTTTTATTCTATGTGAGGTGCAGCTAGGCAGACCCCAAATGGGAATTTTCTTTAGAATAAATACTAAGGGATGCATATTAATGTTTTTGCATTTCTGTCTGGGATCTAAGTAAATTACCCCTGTGTGTGCAGCTGCAAATTGTTAACAAAGCCCTAAAAGTAACACCACATTGTGGCCTGGGGTGTGTCCATCTGACCTGTATTTTGCACCTGGTGTTTTGTAATGCAGACATTTGGATGGATGATTCTTTTTGTGCTTTGCAGAGATAGTAAATTAGTCCAAGAATTTCAGAATGTGGTTTCCTCTTAAGCCTATTTTCTTGCAATAGATTGCTTTTCAATGAGAACATATTTTGAGGAATAAGCCAGAAAATAAATGCTATATTGTACCAAAACTTAATAGAATACAAAGACTCTTACACTCCTACCTACCTCTTTATGATTTCCACTACCTATAACTTAATTTCTAAACTATATTATATTTTATAAAATGCTCTATTCTTTAGATCTAACCTAAGCCTATCAACATGGTATTTAGTCCACCAGAAGTACTGGCAACAAAATATACCTTTTTAATGTATCAAGAATATAAAGTGGAAAGAGCAAACACCACTGCCGTCCTGTGCTGGTTAATTGACACTACTTTGTCACCCCTTCTCACATTACATTAACAGTATTACTCTAGACTCTTGCTGACTCAGGAGGAGCACAGGTAATGGAGTGGACCCAACTAGGCACTGGAGTCTCAGGAAAGAACTGCCTAACCTTGTCTAGGTATATCAGAAGGTTCACGCACCTGTACAACATAACTGTAGAACACAAAATGTCTCACTGGGTAGGCAAGATTTTCACCAAAACAAAATACAGTCAATTCACTCACTTCTTCTGGCCTTCATACTTTAGTTTCAGATCCACAATGTTTTCTGGTGTCTCCTGAGAGCTGTAGCACTCCTTGACTTGTCCATACAGAATGCACTGACTGTGTGCCATTCATTGTTTCCACATCACTGCTTCAACATGAGTGTCAGACTGGGACACCAGGGACCCACCCAAAAACCTTAGACCAGGGGCCACTCTCAGTACTGTTATTGTTCCTCTCCTCACTCAACCTCTATTCTTCTAGTCTCTATTCTTTACATACTATAATCTATTATTAAATCTATTTAGCTTTATAGAAATAGAGAATAGGCATGAAATAGGCCAAATGTTTAACAGCATGAGGGCCCACTGACACCTGGGCACATCGGGAGTTTTCCTGGTATCCCGGTGGGCCAGTCGGACATTGTTCAACCTACATTCTTTGAGATTGTTTGCTTTTTACCTTGGTCATCCATATGTACTTAAGGAGTCATTTATATCTCATTTTTACTCCATCATAATCTCAAATGTTATTGTTGTGTGTGACAGACTCCCTGCAGTGTAATGTTCAGAAAAGATGCCTAAAGAAAAACTAGTTTTATTTCAAGTAGCAAATGTTCTCAGTTTCAGTAATCAGATCCAACTTGTTATCTTGTGGTTTTACACTCTGTTACAGTAACTCAAAATGTTGTGTAAATCAAGAAATTGTGTACAAGATTATGACTTACCAAGACCACAAAAAAAAGAGTCCTGACCTGAAATGCCATGTAATACCATAAAATTATAAAAAAAAAATGAAGCAAACGATAAGAAGCTGGATCCACTTGGGTTCAGTTTCTACTTTCAAGAAAATCAGGTGTTTTCTAAATAGGCTAAAAGAAAAACATGACAAAAAAGTATGCAGCCACATATCATAGCATTTGAAATACAATATTGCAATATTAAAGGCTACATTACAAATGCTCTAATTGGTAGTTAAAGCATTGTTAAAGTGATACTGATACCAAAAATGAAACTTCTATCTAACATCTATCATAACATTGTCTTTGCATGCAATTTATAATTTTGCCATAAAAGTATTTGCTTAATGCTTTTACACTACTTATCCGGACCGCCATGTCCCTCTTTGAGGGGACTACCATATTTGTGCAGCAGGGGCCTGTTAGCATTAGAAATTCTGGCAGATTGAGAAGGGACAGTCAGGTTGGCAAAACAGTCAGGTTTCGGAACTTCAAGTAATGATTATTTAAAAAAGCAGACATATCAGTGAAAAATGATCACCGTGACCTATAGGTATTACTAGCATCATGCAGTTTTTCCAGGACTACTTATATCAGTGTTGTCCAACTTCTGTGGTACAGAGGGCCGGAATGTTTCTGGCGTACGTGGTGGAGGGCCAATAATGGAAGCCAGTGTTGACTACTCCTTATTTTTAAACCACACCTATTTTAAACCACACCCATGTTACCATAATAACTATTGAGTCCATGTCTACCTTAATGGTGGTAGCACACCAAAAAATAACAAGTTTATTAAGTTATATTAAGACAAACTTGTGGTGTTTATACAAATGGCCTGTAGATGTCACTGTGCCCAGACCTATACTGTGCATACTGCTAATAAAGCACTGTTATACTCTACTCATCCTCGGCTACCCAAAACATAACCAAACTCTTGAATACAAATGCCTCATCCTCCCCTGTAAATAGAACAGCAACTCCCAGCACATGATTTAACACCTTGGGGATCCCCTAACAAGTATTTCCAAATGCTAACAAACCCCAACCAGGTTCACCTCCCACAGGCAGAGCATGGCACACATGGAGCATAGGGCAGGCAGAGTATGGCACAAACAGGGAGCATAGGGCAGGCAGAGTATGGCACACACAGGGAGCATATGGCAGGTAGAGTATGGCACACAAAGGCAGAGTATGGCACACACAAGGAGCATAGGGCAGGCAGAGTATGGCACACACAGGCAGAGTATGGCACACACAGGGAGCATAGGGCAGGCAGAGTATGGCACACACAGGGAGCATGGGGAAGGCTGAATACAGCATGAGACATGGAAACCACTCCAAGATGAACAGTTAATACTGTGAAACATATAGTGACACAATGCTGGTGCCCCTCCAGCAGTTTGTATGAGTGTGAACAGATAAACAATGGGGGCACTTTCAGTCTGTGACTGAATTGTGAACAGTACAGGGCTTTAGGATTGTGAAAAATGCAGGGGGGGTTAAAGGTGTGAACATTGCAGGAGCATCTGAATTTGAGGCAAAATGCAGGGGCCATTTAATCTCAGTACTGATAACTTTTAAATTTACAAAAGGTTAGCAGTCACAGCAGGCGGGGGGCCCACAAGGGGGTCAGTAGTTGGACAGCACTGATTTATATTGTCTTTTTTATTAGTGTTTGATAAATAATAATCCATTTATGTGGGGTGAATGATACTGTGGTACATTTTACCAGTAAAGGCAGTTTTCAGTGACTCTCACATTAACATACACACAAGCATCTGACACTATTTTTAGCTTGGTGGTGGACAAAAAGCCCAAACCTGCTCCAATTGCCATTAGCCTATGGTCTATTGTAAAACTGAATGTAAAGACAAAACCTGGTTTTGCATACAACTGTTTAAATTTAAAGACTGCATCAGTTTTACTCAAATTTTAGTTACATAGTATAAAAAAAAATAAAGCAGATGATCAAAAGTCTAGACTGGAAATATAGTTTCACAACCCATATACTGTACCTGTAGATGACAATACCAGTGAATAATCATATTTCAGAATCCGAGGGGTTTTTATCAAGGGAGATAGTGTAAGTCTAGGCATAAACAGAATTTATGGAAATGTTGAGGTCTAGACAGCAGTATATGTATGTTAACTCATTTGGAAAGTTGAACTAAGAAAGGGGATTTAAAAGCCAGTACTGACAATATAGAGAACTGTTATGTTCACAATGAAATTTCATAAATGAATATGTTCAAGCCTGTTAAATATACTGTATGTAGCCTAATTATGGTAGGCCACAAACAGTTCATATGAGCACCCTCGAACCATGACTCAAATGTTGAATATGGCTTTTAGCAAAACCCATGTTTTAATGTTCTCTTTTCCCAATAAATGGATTGTGTGATTGAGGATAGTCTTGCTGTTTGGTTCACAATACTATAGGTTTGCTTAAAATTTTTATTTTTTACAATTTTTGAGTACTCGTGTATTTCCCCTAACAGGTTGGTATGGGGGCTAATCAAAATGCGTAATGGTAATACACCATCCCTTAGTCCCTGTTATCCCCGATTATGCAGAGACTTGTAGATGCAAAAGTAAGTGCCTAAAACTTACTTTCTCATATCCTTCACCAGTAGAAGCAATAAAAATAATTGTGGGGGTGGGGTCACATGACTTTCCATGATCTGATATTTGAATTATGTAGATAAAAGAAACTATTAAATGTTGAAACTAAAGATCAAACAACTGGAAAATAAAAATGTGGCTTAGTGTTTGCTCTTAGGGTGCTTAACCAGATGGAAAACTAAAATACCATGTATTAAAATGCCATGACCTCTCCCTTTTATTTTGCTGGGTCTCTTTCTTTAGACAGAGGAGAAACTTCACACAGACACCATGCTTCTCTTGCTTCAAGAAGACATAACTTTATTATTATTTATCAAACACTTCTGCATTAGCTGACAAAGATCATGTTACATGTCAGTATCAGATTAGTATGGGATCTGTATGAGAGTACACACATTAATACATAGCATAACAATAAGTGACCTCATATTTCAGTTATAGATACTGTATATGATTGAAATACTTTCAGTGGGAAAGGATGACAAATTTAATAGTCTAATTGCAAAAAGCCAGCAAGGGGCCTGCTTTTTCTTTTCCATCTTCTATGTAAACATTTTGTTCAATTATAACTGCATTTGTGATAATAAGAATGCTTTCATTGTATTAAAGGGGGTTATTTAATAAAATCTGAATTTATCTCATAATTGAAATACAAAAAGCTTGACTAAACTCCAATGGCTGATTTTAGCTTATTTATATATATAAAAGAATTCTATTTTATCGGATTGTGAAAAGACTCAATAAAATTGATGGAAAACCCGAATCGCTCAATTTTTTCAAGTTTTTCCACAAAAACCCCAAAAAGGTCAGATTTTCAGGCTAAACCCAGCGCAGACAATAATAACTTCAAAAAGAGATAGGTGCCTCTCCCATTGACTTATAGGACAGGCCCTCGACAGGTCTGAGATGTCTGATTTTAAATTCGGACTGCATAGGGGTATAATAAATCTTGAAATATAAATTCAAGTATTTTTTCCCACAAAATATTTGAGTTTTTCCCCAAAAAGCCTGACCATAAAAATTTGAGGTTTAATAAATAAGTGTTTGTGCATGCCTTTGCACTATGCTATGTGTGACAATCATCAAGACCTTTATAGTGGGTGTTTTAGTAAAAAAACAGGCAATTAGAAACAATTGTTCATGTACTGAGGCTATCCCTTTAAAGGGGACAAAAAAACAATTCCAAATCCTATTTTATCATATTAGTCAAGCAAAATTAACTTTAGTTACACTGTAAAACTGATTTGAATCTTGTTTTCTACCTTCTGGGAATTAATAAGTAAAGCAAGCAGGCAGGAACCATTTTGTGGACACTGTTATTAAGACAAGTCTTGCATCATCTCAGAATCTTGTTTGTGCACCAGAATGGGGGACCTGATGTCCATCCCCATGCACTGGTTACACAATTAAATGGTGAACAGAACTGGGGGAATGTGGGGAGAGCAGTCACTAGTGAGTGCTGAATGGAAAGTTAAAATAATTGCCCCTAGGGCAGGCAATATTTGATTGGCAGCTGATATTTTTAAGTGAGTTTACAACAGCTATGAATGCTTAAAGAAAAAAAATAATTTATTTTTTCATGTTTAATTTGAAAAGGACATTTCTTATAAACCTTTTTTGTCTGGTTGACAGGTCCACTTTAAGGCAGCAAAATGTGAAGATCATAATAATGCTCATACAGCCAACCCAGAGGGCATAATAGGGACTTTTTGTACAGTCACTGTTGACACAGCTGAATCCCCCGCAAAGTCTTGATACCTAATCATAGTTACATACATAGTAACACATGTTGATGAAAAAATAAGTATTATGCCCAGTAGCTACACTAACAGATTACACTGCCCATGTCTACTCAGCAAATTGCTAGTGTATGTTGGATAAGTCAACTATGTCAACTTTTTGTTTATTTAATTGCATTTTGTGCTGGGGAGCCATTCCATAATCATTGAATTAAGTTAATTAATTAGAGATGTTAGTTACAAGGGGTGGCAAAAAGCCAAATTCTTTTTTTAAAACAGAAATTCAGTTCTCCTAGTGCATCGAGCTAGTGCTCACTGCACTAGCAATGCGGCCCCACCAGGAGGGTGCCTCAGCCAGCAGCAACCCCTGAAACACCACTGGCAGAAGGAAGATATTTTTCTATATGAAAAGTTGTATGGGTCAGGAATACAGTAAGGGGCATATTTATTATGCTGTGCAAAAAACACCGGGATAATACACCACACATTGCCGGGCTTCGCTGTGAAAAAAACGGTGTACAAAATTGCATGACTTCCAGTAGAGGCAATGGAAGTAATGGTGGCAAATCTGGCGTTTGCATGGTGTAAAATTACACGCACCTTGATAATTTCTTTTGCACAGCTTTTCACAACTTTTTTTTCTGCAAACTTTGTTTTACACAGCATAATAAATATTCCCCATACTGTAATAAACCCTTTCCACTCCATAATGAGGCACATTAACACTCTCCTCCAGTAATACCTTACCCTAGGTCTTACCAGGGAATGTTGAGACTAAGTTGGGTGTAAATTATATCAGTTATTCTTTCTACATGTTGAGTTTTGCTCGTCTAGAGAGTACTGCAGGTGTGATACCTAGGGCTGTAAAAAATAATATCTGGGTTGTTGACCTTTAAATTAACTTTTTGTATGATGTAGGGAATGATATTCTGAAACAATTTGCAAACTGGTTTTCATTTTTACCATTTCTATTTTTTTTTAATCTTTTTATTCAGCAGCTCTCTAATTTTAGCAACTTGGTTGCTAGGGTCCAAATTTCCCTAGCAACCATGCAATGATTTCATTTGAAGCCTGAAAAGAGTCAGAATAGGAAGGCAAATACTTCAAAAATTACAAAAAGGAAAAATGAAGGGGAAGTGAAAATTGGCCATTCTATAATATACTATAGTATATACTAAGTTCAGGTGACTCACCCCTTTATTAGGGAAAAAAACTAATGAGCTCAATTAAACATTTTAGGCTTCAATTACTAGGTAAATATGTAGAAGCATATACACGTTTAGGCAGAATGTTTCTTAAGAAAATGTGAATGTGTGGGAACATGTGTGCATAATACTGAAAGAATAGTTAAAGATTTAAAAAAAGTTATTACTGACATAATGGGGATAAGCATAAAAAAATTGGTGCAAAGTGGACTGTTTTTTGCACTTTATACTTCACCTCAATGCAATTTGCACTTCATTTTGTAACCCATACACTGCTCCATAGAGAAGTGGGAGGTCGTCAACACATGGGCATCATCTGGAAACTCCCTAGCTTGTGTGTTATTCACAATGAAAGGGAAAACAAGATGCTGAGAAACCTTGTATTTACCACCTGTCTATGCCACACGTTAAGTCATTCCTCAAATAAAGATCAAAAAGGCGAGAAAAAACTATGAAATGTTTACAGTAATTAAAATTCTTTCAAGGAAATAAGCAACAAAAACTCTGGTTTGTGAAATCTTTTTTAGCTACTGTGCCTTATAATAACATTTTCAAGCCGTCCGATAGAGGTGTAACGAGAGGAAGCATGTGGTCGAAGCAGCACGCCTCTTCTCTAAAAAGTAAAAGCAGTGACTCATTAACATACAAAATTGGAAGATCCACTGTTCAGAGCACAGTTGTAGTTGGACATCACTACAGCTAAAATATAGTGGCACATAGAGAAGTGACAAAGAAGCAGTGCATTACAGAAATCTTCAAGTTTGCACATCACAGCAGGAATTCATCAAACAGGAATGCAACTCAGTAGTCACATCATCAGAATTTGCCTGTTTGTGGGAGTTTGGTGGCTGATGGTGGAGAGATCTGGAGCAGTTTATTCTAGTGTTTGCAATGGATATGTGGCATATAACAAAGAAAGATGTTGCGCACCATGCAATAGCAGTGAGTATAGAAATTCCTGTATTTATATTTGTCTTGTTCTTGTTTCTTATTATAATACAGCTATTAGGGTTATGTAATAAAATGCACTAAGTTAGCCCAGGTGCAATAACCCATAGCAACCAATCAGCATTTACTGGTCACTTGTTTAAAAAAACCGTATTGTTTGCTAGGGGTTATTGCTCTGAGGCAAACTTAGTGCCTTTTAGTACATTTGGGGGTATATGTTAAATTGGTTTCATTTTTCAATATAACATGCTTTGCAGCTTGAGAAAAATACCCAGGCCAGTGATTTTGCTTAAAGGCATTCTGTCGCAATTTTTTATGGTGCAGTTTTTATTTCTAAATTACACTTTTTACACTGCAAATAATTCACTGTACCATGTAAAATTTAATTCCTGACCCAACATTTTGTTTTTAGTTGTAATATTGGTGTGTAGGCAGCAATCTCAGGTCATTTTATCCGAAATTGAAGAAGGAAAATGAACTCCAGCAGAATTACTGCAAAAAAACTTTAATTCCAAGTGGTGGCAAACACGACATGTTTCAGGTCATTTTGCCTGGTCATGTGATTTCAGAAAGAGCCAGTGCTGCACTATGGAACTGTTTTCTGACAGTCTGTTGTTTCACCTACTCAATGTAACTGATGGAGTCACAGTGGGACATGGATTTTTACTATTGAGTGCTGTTCTTAGATCTACCAGGGAGCTGTTATCTTTTGTTAGGGAGCTGTTATCTGGTTAACTTAACATTGTTCTGCTGGTGGGCTGCTGGGGGGGGAGGGAGGGGTGTGATATCACTCCAATTTGCAGTGCGGCAGTAACGAGTGACTGAAGTTTATCAGAGTGACATGACTGGGGGTACCTGGTAAACTGACAATATGTCTAGCCCCATGTCAGATTTCAAAATTAAATATAAAATTAAATGTAAAAAAATGAGTTTGCTCTTTTATAAAAAAGAATTTCAGTGCAGAAGTCTGCTGGAGTAGCACTATTAACTAATGCTTTTCCAGTATTCCTTTAAAAGAGTGCTGAGAATGGAAATTCATGGCGTCTAAGGATCTCTCATTACCTGTCAAAGACATTCCTTTTTTCATTGTTGAATTATAAATTAGCTGTCCATTTTTCATTAAGGAGAATTCTTTTATTGCTAGAATTTCTTTGACAAGGGGACTCCTCAATTGACCCTTCGCCTTCGGCTATCCCATTGAACCCCATTGTTACATCGTAATGAAACCAGGAGTCAGAAATGGTGAAAATGGTCTCAGCATTTATTCACATTTCATCAAACAAATAGGACCTCGCCAGCCTCACCCCAAGGCAATATTCAGAGCCAGAATTCCATAAGAGAATGCTACTCTGCTCTGTCGCTCATTACTGTATATCCACCACTGAGTATTAGGCTGCCTCTACCTACAGAGGATGGCCCCAAACTCTGCAACGAGCTGGAGCTGCATCTCCTACCATCAGGGCCGGGAACTAGGGGTACACAGAGTAGGCACATGCCTAGGGCGCAAAAGCTAAGGGGGCGCCAGGCATGTACCCTCTCTGTCGCCTACCCCATGTCCGATCCCCTCTCTCCGACTGTCTACTCACTTTGGGCATGTATTTGTTCCTCAGTGCATGCGTGCGCCAGTTCGCACATGCGTGTAAGCGCTTCTGTTTGAACATGCGTGCACGAGCATCAGTTTGCAAATGCGCTAGAGCGTTAGTTCACGCATGCGTGCAAGAGTAGTAATTCATGCATGCGCGCAAGAACGGTTTTCGCACATGCACACCCCATCCGTGCCACAATCGGCCAGGTTGCCTAGGCCGTCTGGCCGGGTTGGCTCAGCTCTGCCTACCATGAGAGAGGTTCAGCAGCCCTGCTGTCGGTCCGGAATCTGCAGTGTGTCAATGATAGGAAGTGCTTTTATTGGAATGAAAAAGTGGAGGAATGCTCAGTGTGGTAAGCGTAGTCCCCTCCCATAAACATAAGCCACACCCACTATTAGAAAAAAGTCTCCCACACCAATACTTTCTGGTTTCACCCACTTTAAAGCAAAGCCATTTTGCTATTTCCTTTTTGGTATTTTCTTCTAATACACAGATTGATGGGCAGTATGCATAGATTTACGTATGTGACCTGTAGGGACCCCAAAATAAAAATTGTTCATATGACATTTCTTGGCTGCCAATTCAGCTACTACAAACACAGCACTTTTTCTGCATATTGTGTGTCATAACAACCCCTTCATATTCTATATTACCCAAGATTATTTCATATATATCCTTCTCTCACTATTCCTTAATCTGTTGCTGTTTAATACCTTCATTTTCTCTTTTTTGTTTCCCCTTCTCTTCTTTTCTCTATTACCCTCTCTGATGCCTCCGCCTTCTTTTTTTTCATCGGTTTAACACTTCTCTATCTTTTCTACTTCTCTCCCAGCAATCTTTCTCTCTCCTTTAATCCTCTATATACTTAAAGATATTATATTTTACCTCTGCATTGTATTTGCATGCAGAAGTAGAGAGGAACAAAAGACAGGGATTTAAAACTCTTGCAACCCTCACTGAGGGGATGTTATTTACAAAAATAAAGAAGTGAAGGGATGGCATCCCTGTGCATTCCTCCCCAATTCCAGCACTAATGATAGGAACAGGGCCGCTCCGGCCATGAGGCAAGGTGAGAATCTTGCCTCAGGCGGCACGGAGCGGCCAGTTACCAGGGGCAGCAAAAAGCCGCCTCTGGTAACTTTAAGAGCCGAATTTCCGTTTTTTAAAACGGAAATTCGGCTCTTCTAGCGCAGCGAGCGCAATAGCGCTCACTGCTCTAGCGATGCGGCCCCTCCTCCACCCGCTCCGACGCTGTTAGTTAGAAGAGCGGAGCAGGAGGAGGGGCGGCATTGGGGCTGCTGCCTCAGGCGGCAGCAGCCCCTGAAACGTGCCTGGATAGGAAATCCAAGCAGGCTGTCACCTAGCACAAGCAGCAATAGCGTTGGTATCAATCGACCCACTGTACAGTCACGGGAGAGAACCTCCTTTTTCCTTCTTCTTAATTTACCTGTGCAGTACTCTAGCAAGGTTTTACAATTGCTGTGACAAATAAAACTTAAAATACATTATCATATATCCACTGTTTTGATCCAGAGGAAGGCAAAAAACCCAACCTGAAGCCACTGCCAATTTTGCCTTAAGAGGAAAAAATTAGTTCCTGACCCCAATGGTGATCGGAAACATTCCCTGGATCAAACATTTGACATTCATTAAAAATGAATAATAACATGCAAACGCTCTCATGTTTATACTGTATAACTATACCGAAACCACAATATAACAATACATGCAGGATCCACATTTGCTTATTAATAGATAATATAAGAACATATAGAGAAACTCCTGACATTTCACAAAATATGCAAAAAGGGGAGGGTGGGTAGGTTGCATTTACCTGACATCACATCCCTGTCACATCCCTGGCTTTCTCTGCCCCCAGCCTGACATTTCCCTGCCTTAACTCATTCCTTCTCACCCACTCACAGTTACATCTGATTTTGCCAGTCTCTAAATATAAACCAGTTGTTATGTTTTGGGTAGCCGAGGATGAGTAGAGTATAACAGTGCTGTATTAGCAGAGTCATGCAGGCATTACACAACAGTAAGCTTTCACTTTTAAGCTACCAGGAAGTATGCACAGTATAAGTATAAGCACAGTGACATCTATAGGCAATTTGCATGAACACCACACCAGTGTAATTTGGCTGCTGGTCATTCGGATCACTTGTCATGCAGCCCCTGCGTTTATAGCTCCAGGGCTTTCCTTTCATGCATTGGATTGTTGAATTTCATTTCAGTAACTGATAGCCAGATATTCATTGCATGTGACTGTTAGGGCAGGACTCCACGGAAGATTCCGCTTTACTTACCTTATTTCCGTCGCATCCGACGTGACTCTAACTTAGGACATAGAATTATTTTCATGAATAACACCTGAGGGTTATTTACTAAACTCCGTTCAGGCTTTTTGGGGCATAACTCGGATTTTTCTGGGGTTTTTTAAATACTTTTGAGAATTATTAAAGTCTGATGCAGTCTGCCGAGGTTATATATATAAGTCAATGGTAGAGGTCCCTATCCTATTTTGTAGTTTCTGTGGTCTGCGCTGGAATAAGTCAGAAAACCTGACCTTTTCGTGTTTTTTAGGCAAAAATCTGAAAAATTTGGGCTTTTCGGGAAAAAAACTTAAAAAAAATCGAGGGATTCGGGAAAAAAACCCAAAAATTGTACAATTTGGGTTTTCACTCGATTTCAAAGTGTTTTTACCAGAACCCATTTAATCTAGCTTTTTAATAATAAATAAGGTCAAATTGTGGATTCTAGTTTGATTAAGCTTTATTTAAACAATCAGAAAAAAATGCTAAAACTAGCTATAGGCATAAATATATATCTTTTGACATATCCTGAAGGCAAACTGAACCCCAAAGGCCACTTACATGCAAATTAGTGAAACTGGTGCTAATATACATTATAAGCTTTACAGAACCAGTTGATCTTTTGAACGCCTCTAATATGCATGCTAACTTTGGCTGTTATAAAACAGGCTGGAAAGTGGCTAAAGTCATTTTTTTTTTAATTCAGCTTGTTCTGTCTCTATATTGCACCTAATACAATCAGTTCCCACAGCTCTGTCATTACAGATGCATGCACAATTCTTCAAAAAGAATAAGGCCTCTGGGCAGGCAGCAGGATCGTACAGGTAGGAGGCAGATGACAGGACTAGGAGGCAGGCCCAGATTTGTGGGAAGGCCACAAAGGCCCAGGTGTAGGGCAGGACCTTAGGGGTGGCTTGCCATCCAGCTGCATGTACATTTTTCAGTGCTATGGACCCAATGAAAAGTTGTGAATGCACTTGCATGCAAACTTGAAGGGTAGGGGGCTGGAGGTGTAGTGGTATGAGGAACATCTGGCCTATGGGTACACAATTTAGAAAACCAAAGCTGCTAAGAGGAAGCAGGAATGTGGGTTAGGTTCCAAGGTTAAATGGGTGGTTCCTCTATGTATACTGGAAGTGAATGTATTCCAGGCCGTCCAACAGCCAGCAAATCTGCAGCCCTCCTATTCACCCAAAAAGTCGTTTTGGGGTTAACAATGCAGTTTAGCTGGGGAAAGGTGATTGGCGGTTCTGCTAATTCAGTCACATTGGGGGGGGGGATGCTTGCTGTTTGGGGCTTATGTCCAGTGATTATTACAGCTAAGTTGCTGACTGGTTGTGAGAATGTCTCACTGTGGGTGTGTGTCCCTCAAATTGGTGACAATTTGTTACCTGGCTTTGCTTGCCCACTGTACTCCATAGGGATTGGATGACAGGTATGTCAGGTAACCCTGGAAAGTGCATGGATAACATTCCTTAAATGATGATTGGTTTCTGTGGGTTACATCACCGGGACATGAGCCAATGAGCCTGCTAACTCAATGTCAATTATTATTTTTCAGGTACCCTGAAAAACAACCCTTGCAAAAGTAAACAGAGTCGGCCTGAGGAGTGTCGCTGTGACAATGGTTATGCTTGTGATAGCGAGGATTGTGATTCATGTATACCTCTGTCTAAATGCGATGGTGACATACGTAGGAAAGGTAACAGGATATAATCTTTGATCTAGGTCAGAGTTAAAAAGTTTTCAAGCAAACGCTTTCAAACAAATACTGATGTTGTTTGAACCAATGCATGGTTATCCTTTTTTTAACACTTGTATTTAGGATAACCTCTGAACGAATTCATTAGAAACATATTGAGGCTATGTAAAATAGGTTATAAGAGACAATTCCTGGAAGCAGCAGTACATAGAGCAATTTTATGTCCATCTAATCCCCTTTGTGGTTAGGGTAAAGGCGGAGGGGAAGTTCCCCTGTAAACTGTCACATGAGGCAGTTCCTCTGCCCATGTTTTCCACTGGTGGAGAACCACAGAAATTGTTCATTGTCATTGAAAAAATAGACAAACTTCCTTCCAGCCTGATAATGCACATTTAAGTATATTCAGGTAGAAAACTGAGTGTAAAGTTTCTACTCTCAGGAAATCCATAATCCAGAAAGCTCTGAAATACAGGAATGCCTATCAAAGCCAACAATTCTTGTTTTTTCCGAGTTTTCCCCTTATTAATAAAACACTACCTTCTACTTTATGCCAACTGTGCTAACATATATCAGTGTTGGTAACAAAACAATCCTATTGAGTTTTTTAATATTAAAAGGAGGATTAAAGCTTAACTAAAGAAGTAGGGCAGAAATGTTATTCAATATGGTTTGGGCTTCTCTATCAGCCCAAGGCAATCAGAACCATTTAGTGTATATATGCATATATGACAGTAAAATCTCATTTTCTGCTTGATGATTTGTGACAACCTCTAAGCTTAGCTTTTCAACATCCACTCAAAGAACACTGAGCAGACACTCCTAACAAAATACAAGATGGGAAACCCCTGTGAAAACTTTAAAGGCTTAAATTATTAAAGCTATAAAGATGCTGAACCTATAAGCTGGTTCAATATGATCGGTATGTAAAATATGGCATTATAGCCATATTAAGTTCTACGGTTTAGATTTCCTTTAAATGCTTTTTTAGTAGCATCTAAAGAAAACAAAACCCCTGTGTCCATATTTCTGTACTATGTGGGGTCAGGGGCATCATCAGTAATAATGAGGTTCCCATACTACTTTTTTTGCAGAGTTTTTGCACCACGAGTTTTTGCCCCAAAAAACCCAGACCACAAAAAACATGGTTTAATAAATAACCCCTTTAGTGGAAACATCTGATTAAAAGTTCATCCTTGGGAGAGCCAAGTGTACAGGGTTTCCCACAGAGCTTATAAAGAGATCCCTGCTGCAGCAGTGAGAGAGATCCAGACAGTGACAGTGCTGCTTGAAAGGATTTTCCAGGAAGAAGGAATAGGAAAGGCTGTGCTTTGCTCTGCTTGATAAAGTATTTCAGCATCAGGGAGAGACAGTTTCTATCTCCTGCCTGTGGATACTTTGGCCACTTTGTGTTTCCTCAGGGTGAGGACAGGTCTTGCTTGTGTACTTGCCATGTGGGAGCAGCTACTAGTTTCAAAGGGAAAGGTAACTCGGGGCATGTAGCACTACCTGGCAACATAAGAGCTCTTGGGGAAGGGACATTGAACCGACTGGATTTATTCTACATTTATCCACCCAGGGTAGAGTGTGGGACTGTGGCATTGAGAGATTGTGCCAGGGGTTGATAGTCCACACAGGTTCCCCAGAGTAAGGTGATATTGTGTGATTTACAGTAACTAAATACAGTTTACATAAAGTTTATATTTGTTTTATTGTACTGTGTGTGTTTTATTTTTACTAGTGGAAATCCCATGAGGTGTGCTCCTCAGTGTTCCCTAGGTGGAGGAACTGCACTGTAAATCCCAGTTCCCAGTACTTTTCATACGCAAAAGGAACTCAGGGCTCTGGATTGCCATGGGTTAATTGCTATTTAAAGAGACAGTAACCAAAATAGGGTTATATCTGCTATCAGTGTTCCAATGAAGCTATGGCCCAACCAATCCCAACTTGGTGGTTAATTGTCTTTTATGGTGTTGGAGGGGAAAAGCTGTTAGTGCTTGTTTCACAGACCCTGCACCTTTTCGCCACAATAGTCAAGCTATTTCCCCTCAGTTTCAAACATTATTGCTTTGTGTTGCCACAGGCACACATAGAAGTGCCTAGAAGCATGTAATTTGTATGCATACATTTAATAATCTTGCCCCACAATCAAATTTTTCAGTAAAAAGGGGGTTGTATATAGTTGTATTATATTGTTACAAAATGAAACAAACTAAATGTTGTTTGTTATAGTTATACAGGAGCAGTGACCAGCTCCATGTTGTAGCTCCCACCCTTCCCAGCTATAGTCAGGTGATCCCACTGGTGTCTAATAAAAGGGCAGCCAAGTTTGGGAGTTTTACTTTAAAAGCAACAAGTAAGTTGCAGGTAAAACGTAGTCCCTTTGTAAAATGTATAATGAAGCAATATAATTCTTAATGAATCAGATGAAAATTGAGCATAGAACTGGCCAGATATGGGATGACTTTGACCTGGTTGGTCAGCTTAAATATATTGCAAAATATGGACAAACAATCCCTGTTTTGTTTAAAGGGTAAGGCATTTTTCAGTAGCTGCATGCATAAAATGCCTCTGTCTTAAATATATTGATAATGGGTTGAGTGCAGAGGACTAAACGTTCAGTTACAGAACCTGAGCCCCTACTAATTATTTATTTTTCTTGCAGGTGATACAATCTATAGATACATTTGTGAAAAAAAAAGCACAGTGCCAACAATGTAAGTGCTTGCCAAACCCTACAATTTCATTCAACCTGCCTATATTCATATTTCTCAATTTTTTTCTGCTTTCCAAATTAAATTCAGGGGTTGAAAATAATGAGTCATCATCTTTGAAAAAGGGGTGGTGCTGGGAGTGAGCTTTCTTCCAGAAAATAGGGGACACTTGGACAGATGAGGCGGATATACCAATAGTGAAGGGTGAATAAATTCGACAGACACTTATTTGCAGTGAATTTCAACATTTTGCCGTAAGTGAATTGAAGTGCAGCGACAATTGGCGAAAACAATTTGGCAAGTGCATAAGAATTGTTGCACGTCAAAATTATTCGGACACCCATTGACTTAATGCATTTGGACCAAATAGTGGCGGGTATAAAAATGTACGCTCGCATCAAAATTATTTTTTGATAGTTTTGCCCATCACTAAACACCAATAGAGATAAATCAGTTGACCAGTCTGTTGTGGTTTCCATGAAATAAACTTTAATTTGTTTGTTTCCATATGCTGTATGAAGTTATAAAAAGTGACCCTGCTGTGAATAAAACACATAAGTATAACGGCTCAACGTTACACTCTCTCTTCCTATAAAAAGGTATTTCTGCTATTTCAGTGAATCCTCACAACATGCACAGCTCCAGATCAAAAGAAAACACAATTTGAAATTGCAAAGGGTAGGGGAGCCACAGGGGTATTTTAACCCTATGGGTCCCTAAATATATTTAGGGATCCATTGGGTTAAAATGCCCCTGTGGCTTTAATTCCCTACCCTTCCCCTTTTCCCTAGTCTATGTATCTAGTTTACTTTTACATATCCAGTTATTGGCGAAGAGGTGAAATGACCACTTCCTACCACACTCTAATAAAGTGCATGGAAAGAGGTGGATCTTCCTCTTTGGCTCCTGGTGTCCTGATCAGCTGGATGTGCCCATTGAGCCTGAGTACACCAAGGCCCAGTAAAGCCATTGCCCTAAAGGGACCAGTACCTCTAGTGTCTGAGTAGGGGAGCAGGGAATCCCGTGAACGAGGTTAGCTAGAGACAAGATTAGAACTGTTATAGACTCTCTAGGAGAGTGAGATAGAGAGTACAGATAATAAGAGCAGCTTTGTGCTCCATCAACGATCTGTAGCAGGGAGTAGCTTCCCAATGCACCTAAATTGCCTTTAGTGAAGGGACTTAGACTCCTTCTCCCTGACCACTCCACTGGATGGGATCCGGACCACTTTCAAGGTACATCTGCCTGAAGGAATTCCTTTACTACTTGACTACATCCTTATAGGAGTCACATTCCTCAGCTGTCTCACCCACCTGTCCTAGTCTATGATGTTATATCTGCCTATACCTCACATGACTGTGAGTGAACCTGTGGGATAGTTGTCTTGAACAAATAAATTGTTACTCCTTTGTTTCACCACAAGAACCTCCTGGTGTCCATTCTTTTCCTCTTTTATTGCACATTAGCCTGTGGTAGTTGTAGTTATTCTACACCACACCTGAAATCTATCACTAAGCGAAGGCCCTAGCCTGAAGTGTTTGAGTCATATGTAACCCATGCTCTAAGCACTAGATGGAAATTAACCCCTTTTGGTCTGCCTAGACTGAATTAGCATTACAGTATGTATACTTTTTTTTTTGTCTTGTCAGGATGTGAACGTCATCCAAAAAAAATCCATATGTCATTTGCTACTTTGCTTCTAAATGATTTTGCAAATATTTGATTTTTAGAAGCATTGGGGTGACACTAAGGGGCCGATTCACTAAATTCGAGTGAAGGATTCGAAGTAAAAAAACTTCGAATTTCGAAGTATTTTTTGGGCTACTTCGACCATCGAATGGGCTACTTTGACCTTCGACTACGACTTCGAATCGATGGATTCGAACTAAAAATCGTTCGACTATTCGACCATTCAATAGTCGAAGTACTGTCTCTTTAAAAAAAACTTCGACCCCCTACTTCGGCAGCTAAAAGCTACCGAAGTCAATGTTAGCCTATGGGGAAGGTCCCCATAGGCTTTCCTAAGTTTTTTTGATCAAAGGATATTCCTTCGATCGTTGGATTAAAATCCTTTGAATCGTTCGATTCAAAGGATTTTATCGTTCGATCGAAGGAATAATCCTTTGATCGTACGATCGCAGTATTTGCGCTAAATCCTTCAACTTCGATATTAGAAGTCGAAGGATTTCAATTCCTAGTCGAATATCGAGGGTTAATTAACCCTCGATATTCGACCCTTAATGAATCAGCCCCTAGAAGTGATCAAAAATAAAGAGCGAGTGCTACAAAGAAACTGCTGTTTTCGGCACTAAATTATATTCCTTTTTTTTTTAAACAAAACATAGTTTAAACAAGCTTAAATAACAGGGGTGTTATTGTGATAATATTGATATATTTGTTGTTTTTTTTGTGAATCATAAAATCGATGCTTTATTTAAAAAAACATTGAGCAGTTTGCTTTTCTTTAGCTGTTACTGCCCTTAAAAGCTTTTGTATCATCTTACCTGAGACACAGGACTTGCATCAATGATCTCCAATCTGAACTGACTAAGGGGCCGACCAGCATAATTTTCTCTTCAAACTTTTTTAATTGGCTTTTTAGTAAATGTCATGACATTTGTAGTTTATGGGAGTTATTTACTAAATTTATCTCATCTTTTTATTAAACCAAGTTCGACCAAACTCCCATCCACGATTTTATCTTATTTATTAATAAAATAACTTGAAAAAGTCAGGTGAGTAAAAGGACTTGATAAAATCGAGCAAGAACTTGAACCGTACACATTTTTTGGATTTGATGCCTCGATTGCTCGATTCTTTTGGGTTATCATACCAAAAACCCAGAATTTTTCAGACAAAACCCATCGCAGATCACGATATCTTCAAATTGTACAAGGGACATCTCCCACTGACTTCTACATGACCATGTCAGGTTTGAGATGGTGGATTTTCTCAAAAAATTTGAGGGTTTTTTCCACCAAAAAATTTAGTTTTTGGCCAAAAAACTTTGACCAGAAAAAAAATCAAGGTTTAGTAAATAACCTCCTTAAAGTTTGTGTGTTTAGTGGTGGTTTCAAAGACCTCTTAAACCACTAAAATCCAACCTTTGATGAATTGGCCCACACGTGTCTTCATATTGTTTTACTAAATACATGCATACTGTCCACTCTTATCGATGGTAAAATGTTAGAGAAACTGATGTGACAAGATATACATTTCCCTAATTCAACAAATATTGATAACTTTCTCTTATCTGCAGAGTAACTGTTGTACCCCCTGAATATACCCCTGAGAGGACAACAAAGAATTCAGAAACAAAAGGTAAAACAAAATTGCTTACATAACCAGTTTTTTGCCATTATTTTAACATTTACTTTTAACTGAGATTACATGCACGGCTTTACCGATCAATGCAGGCCAAACACCTTTTTGCATTGAACACAGCACAGTAAAGTCACAGAACAAATAACTTTATTCAATAAAATGTTAGTGCCTTGTAAAAGGCTTATAGTATAATGGGTACCAGTAGTTAAATTACTAGGGGTCCATGAATTTAACTTCCTATTGGCAAGAAGTACCAAACGTAGTAGTCGGCATGTAATTGTTGTCTGAAAATACTCCAGTGTGGATTGTCAGTAATTTTTATACAGTTTCATAAATATACATGATTTTTACATGCTGAGTGATTTATATTGGGTGCAAATAAGGTATATCTACCAACATTCCTGAATTTGCAAAGACAGATCTGGCCATAGTGTAGCCAGATTGAACCAGGGTGTTTTACAGTAGAACAAAATACACAAGTAGCTATGTTGCCTAACATGAGACTCTTGGCTAGTACTGAAGCAGAATTCTGTCAAGGGAGCACTACAAACTGTATTTAAAAAAACAGTTGAATACTATACAAAGTCAGCCCTTCTCAAATAGATTACATTAGTACAAGTCCCTGTGTGTAGGAGGAGCTTCCAGATTTAAAGGGAAAGTATCCTGGGTTCCCAACTGGTAGTTTTATTTATTGTACACACCAGAGGCTTTTTATTCAGGCACAAAATATACAAATCAACATTTTCCGTGGAACCAGTTTCTGTTGGTAAGCACACCTTTTTCCATTCCTTAAAGATTTTGGATCCCACCTAACTACCTAGTAGTCTGGTATATTCTCCAACCGTATCCCTCAACTCTTCAATAGTGGTCCAATACCTTCAGGGTAATACCCCTCCAGTCTTCCAGGTTAGGCCTTTCATCCAAATCCTGGCCTGAAGCCTTGGTGCTCTTCCTACCTAGTCCTAAACTTCCCCTGGTTCCCATAGGAAACTAACTCCACTTTCTCCTTGATGGGGCCACAACTGCCCTTACTAAATACTCTCATTGCCTTGTGCATCTAGTGCTCGCACACTTTAAATCTTTCCTGTTCTAAATTCTCCTAAACTAAGCCATTGGGTCTCACTTACCCTGCCAGGAGGTGTTATTCCGGCCACGCCCTCCTATCAAGTGCCTTCACTTGGGTGGTGCATCTCCCTTTATACCTTTCTCTGTCCCACAGTGGCCTCTGGTGGCCGGGGTAAAAACTACACCTAAAATTAAATTAAAGAACTCTGCTGCCATCTAATGGTGTTTCCCAGAAATTACACCCAACACACTTAAACATATATACATTTTACATTCATTCACATTTTGTCACAAAAAGATTACAACACTTCACATCCCCTTACATGTGGTCACCTTCCACTATATACAACTTCAAAAAGCTGGACCGCACTTTCAACAATAGTTGAAGAGCATAGGATATATAAAGTGGCCTAAATAATATGTTTTGCCTACGGTAACTTAATTAAACAAACGTCAATAAGTGACCAGGAAAAAGTCCATACATATTAAAATGTTTGCAGTGCTGCTAATTTGACATAATCTGTAGAAACTACAACAAACTTCATTTTAGCGTGCAGATAGAAGAAGAGAGTGGCATAACGCCGAGTGGCGTGCAGCAAAGTTTGTAGGACTTAAAAATAGATATGCCTTTACAGGGCTGAAAGGGAAATTATTTGTTCACAATGAATACTTGTGACTTGATATCAATGAATTGATATTGGCCATTTACATCTTTTCCCTTCAGCCCCCATGTGCTCACTTACTGATCATCTGACAGGAAACAATGGCAAGTTGTATTATTAAAACTTTGTTTAACTCTTGACCTTCCATAAGTTTTATGGATAATGAGTTTCCTGATAAGGGATCTTATACCTGTATTCATCATTAAAAAAGTGTATCTAAAATATTAATGGTAAAGGTAATACTGTATTATTTCCTTCCCTGTTCATGTTGTAAAACTTTCTGTTTTTTCTATAGACAGAGTTCATGAAATCACTCTCTACTTCGTATTAGTGATCGCCATCCTGGTTTTATTGTCTGTTATCTTTCATATATTCATATGGAGAACCAAACCAAGACCACCAATGAGACATACAGGTTTGTTATTAATAAACAAGGTCAGACTGGCATTGTGTGATCCCAGAGTACCAGAGACTTTCTTTGTGATTCAAGGCCCTAGTGGCCGCAAGACAGAAACGATTCATTCAATCCTTACTTATTCCTACTAGTATTATGGTAGTATATCTAAGACCTTGTGTTTGTGTTATAGAGACCTTCATTGGTCGAGGTTTAGGCTTCCTTTAAAATATGGGTAGCCTGTACCCTGGTCTGTTCCAAATATTGTTTTATTTCTCTTATACAGATCTTCATAAGAACCCTCAGTTAACTGTGATAACGAATCCAAAGGAAGATATTGATACTTTAAGCTGTCAGTATCCAGAGGAGGAACATGGGGAAAAGACACTGGATAAAGACTCCATTCACTATTAAACTTTGAATGCTAAACACATCTCCTAGTATTTTGAGTATTAAAACAAGAAACTAAAGAAAGAAAACAATGTATTTCACCAATAAGGGTTTTTGTTTAACTGATATAAATGCTAGATGTATATTTTAGGATTGCAAAATCTCTTGAACATTTTTATATGCCCTGGGAAAAAAAATCAAGTATTTCTGCTTTGCTGGGAGCCAGAAATACAATGAAAAATACATCAAACTGTTCCTGACCTGCAATGAAAGCTGCATGCAAAATACCATCTGAAGACCTGCAATTGGCTGCATTTCAATATTAGAGCAAAGTCATGTGCTGCAAAACTCCATGCGGAAAGGCTTGTGGGAAACATGGGAGAAAAGGAAGTGCTATTTTAACACTTCTTTAAATTGTTTTACAAGAAAATTCTAATTTGTTTTAAAAACAACTACAGAAAAAGGCAGAAAGAGAAACTACAAGTCTAAGAAAGATGTGTAACCACAGAGAGATTCAAATGCTAATGGTTTACCTAATAATGGGTTTATAGAACCAAATAAAGGCACTTGGGTCTGTATTGTACTTTCTTATAGACCATCTAGGACATTTGTAATAAATTCTAATCTATTGGGCAAATTATTTTCGACAATAGCAGTGCTTTTGGGAGTTATTCCAAACAGGAAACCATCTGCACTTTTGTGGGTGTCTACAATGAAGATGTTGGTTACTAATATGTGTGCAATTTTTTTGATAAATCAAAACACAGAATATATGTTTATATTAATATGGTTTATACAAGACATAAGATATTATATTCCTGCTAAAACACAAATAGGTAATTAGTTGTCAGGTTCATCAGATGAGGGTAACAAAGCTAGGGGTACAGAGGGCTAGACCTTTGTAGAACTGAACTCTTGCAAAGTAGCAGGGTTAATTATTATTGCATTTTGCATTACCAGATTTAAGAAGATCCGCAGGTGTGTAATGGGGATGGGTACCTCTCTTTACAGATGTGAATTTAGTGGTTTACTTAGAATTAGTGAGAAGACATATGGTGTGGTTAGTACCATGGGTATTGGTACTTTGACCCATAATGGGTTATGCTGTCTGTAAAAAGTTTTCATATGTGCTATGCTGTAGCTATGAGTTGCATGATGCTTAAAACATGAATTATATCATATCCTCTTTGCTACTTCTTCTTTGGATATGTATTGTATTTCCTGTATAAACCTATAAAGTTTCTGAAGCTAAATATTGCCTTATATTTCTCTACCTCTGATTTGAGTAAGGTGAGCTTATGTTATGAAACATTGTCATATAGAGCTTTTTGTATAATATAATTTCAAGGCAGTACAGTAGTGCAGTGATTAGCATTACTACCTTGCATCACCGGGTTTCTAGGATCAGTTTCCTCCAAGTAGGGATGGGTGAATTGTTTCGCTTTGTTTCGCTGTGGAAATAGCGCCCATATACTTGTATATGTAAAAAAAAAGACGCGTGTCAAAAAAGTTTTGCCGCATGTCAACATTTTTTTGACGCCCATAGACTTTAATGGGCATCAGCGAAATTATGCCGGCGGCAAATTTTTGGCAAAACGAAATGGGTTAAATTCGCCCATCCCTGCCTCCAACTACTCCAGGTTTCTTCCTACACAAACATACCAGAAGGTTGTTCTTTAAATTGACTATTGTGAGTTTGTGTGTGATAGTGACAGATGATTGTAAGCTCCACTAGGGCAGGGAGTGATGTACAGTGGCGTAACTAGTGTGCACCGGGCCTCCCTGCAAAAAAATCTTCAGAGGGGCCCAGCGCACTTCGATCCCCATCCTCACACCCACTTCATGCACAGACTCCGCCCACTCTCTACCCAGACTCCACCCACTCCCCTGCCCAGACACCACCCACTATATGCCCTGTGCCAACGCCCTATGCATTTCCGATGCAGGTAAGAGAACAACTGGGGAAAGGGGGGGGTTCTTGTTGGCTATAGAGGAAGCAGATCCCACAGTCCAGGACCCACCTTTTCCCTGGGACCACCTGCAACTTCAGGGTCTGCTTCCTCTGTAGTTACGCCACTGGTGATGTATAATCTAAGTAGAGTGATGCAGACTGTATAAATAAGATAACATTACACCATAAGTCTGTGTTGCACATGTAAATAAAATAATATTATACCATAAGTGAATGTTACCATTTATTCTGTGCTCTGTTTTCTATATTGTGATGAATATTTAGATGTAGACACATTTAAGGAATGCTGAAGGTGATTCTGTTATGTATGCATAGAGAGAGAGATATAGATAGATAGATAGATAGATAGATAGATAGATGATAGATAGATAGATAGATAGATAGATAGATAGATGATAGATAGATAGATAGATAGATTGCTAGATAGATAATATATAGGTAGATAGATAGATAGACAGATGATAGATAGATGATAGATAGATAGATAGATAGATAGATAGATAGATAGATAGATAGATAAGAAAGATATTTAGATAGAGAGATAGATGATATATAGATGGATCAATTAGATAGATAGATAGATAGATAGATAGATAGATAGATTGCTAGATAGATAATATATAGGTAGATAGATAGATAGACAGATGATAGATAGATGATAGATAGATAGATAGATAGATAGATAGATAGATAGATAGATAAGAAAGATATTTAGATAGAGAGATAGATGATATATAGATGGATCAATTAGATAGATAGATAGATAGATAGATAGATAGATAGATAGATAGATAGATAGACAGACTTTCATTCCCTTCAGTATCTGAGCACCTTACTCCACCAGTCTGTCAGTATCTTATCTTTCCTTCTAAACACACTTCTATATCAGCTTCCAGCACAATTTCTCCATCTGACCACAATGCACTATACATGAACAAGGGGAAGCTACTGGCATAGTTGACCGTTGAACTTTGTGTAGCACCCATGTGAAATCAGACGATTGATTTAGATGTATCAAAGCCCTTTTAGGCTATAAATTCTTTTGCTTTTGTCTTAAGGCAAACTTGTTATTGCATACTTGAATATCAGCATTAGAGATAAGGATTGAATAGTTATCCACTAATTAGATGGCAGTTGTTTCCTAGATTAGGGATGTAGCGAACTGCCGTGTATGTGTTCGCGAACGCCGTTCGCGAACACCGGCAAAAAATGCGAACAGTTCGCGAACAGTTCGCGAACTTCGAACATCCGAAAATCGTTCGATTTGAACGATCGAAGGATTTTAATCGTTCGATCGAAGGATTTTCGTTCGAATCGAACGATCGAAGCCATTCAATCGAATGATTTCATTCAATCCAATGGCTTCGATCGTTCGATTAGAACGAAAATCCTTCGATTTTAGCGGTCGAAGGAATCGAATGGTCGAATGGTCGGACGATTTTTGATGCGAACGCCTATTGGCGAACGTCGCGCGACGTTCGCGAACATGCGGCGGACGCGAACAGTCGAAGTTCGCGCGAACTAGTTCGCCGGCGAACAGTTCGCTACATCCCTATCCTAGATGAGTATAACAATTACATCTGGATCCAAATAACTATAATAGACATGGGAAAAGCAGAGAGTTAAGGAAATTCCTACTGTCATGAATTATGCTTTATAGCCTTTTATTCACTATATATAACTGTAAATAAGGATCAGACACAGAACACTTTGTCCTCATCCATTTCTGCTTCATCTGATTAAGAAGACATGTCCCTGCAGCAATACATTATAATCATTTATTACATACAGGCTATACAAATTATTATGGCTATTACATGGTTTAAAGAAGAGTTCTGTTTTGAAGACACACACTCATGATTAAAATACATTTGGAGTGTACACCACAGAACATTGCATTTGTATTGTATTTTATATCAATTGCAGAGAATGCCAAAGACGTTTTTTTTTTTATAAATTAAATCAATGAAATATAAAAAAATATACTATATTATGTATATTGTAATTTTTAGTCCACCATCCCCTGAGAAAATACACAAATGCACAGTATTTTGTGACAATAATTTATACAGCTCCGAAACACTAAATCTCTGGACAAAAATTAAACATTTTCTAATATTGATATTTTTTTTAAAAACTGTAGCAGGTTGCCTGTCTCTTTAGCAATAAATATAAACATTTTTAAATCATGTCTAATCAGCCATCTGCTAGTGAGTGCTGAACTTTAAAAACCACCTGCTCTCCGTGCTTAAGGGAAAAATGGGAGTTGGACACTACAATATAGCATCCAATTAAAAAGAAAACTTTGTTTTTACTACACAGGAGACAGACTTGTTGGGTTCAGGCTCACAGTTGGCTGGCCTCCCTTTAGCTTATAACAATGTTAACAATAGCTGGAAAGGAATTCTAATATAGTTGCAGGGGTATTCAGGAAAATTAATAGGCTTCAGCTCTTATGCTCACCTTAAAAGGCCTACAAACTGCTTGAGAACGACTGCTTTGAGTCCTCCTATTTGGGGTAGCCCAGGTGTTTGTAAATTGCTAGTAAACCATACAAACCATATTGAGATCATTACTAGTGATTGTCGCTTCGCCACAAATTTCTTGAATTTCCCATGAAATTCACTGAAAAATTGCGAAACTGTGATTGGAACAGTCGCCGGCATCAAAAAAACTTTGCGATATGGGCAAATTCGCGCCTGGCGAATAAATTCGCCCATCACTAATCAATACTATGATGACATCTGTTTGTGGGCAAGAATTGCACAGACTGTGATAAATTAAGCCCAGTATGAATATTAATATCTTCAAATGCACAAGAGTACTATTAACTGCATGCAGGACAGTCATGAATAGACAGTTTCCAACTTTCAGAATAAAACATTCACGGCATTGCATTAGAGCAATGACACACAAGGCTTTTGGTCATAGTGGATCAAAGATAGATATATATACACACCAAACTACATCAACAATCTTAGCTATATCGTTTCATCTCATCAAATTTCTATGCCGATATAGGGTAGGGGAGGGAAACCATTAGCTTAGGCCACTAGGTCAGAAAGCTTCACCTTGCATTGGTTGGTTATTAGTGATGGGCGAATTTGCGCCGTTTCGCTTCGCCGAAAAATTTGCGAAATTCGCGAAACGGCGAAAAATTCGCGAAACCGTTTTCGACGCCGGCGCCCGTTTTCGACGCCGGCGCCCGTTTTTTGATGCGAATTTTCATGGGAGTTTCGCGAATTTATTCGCTGGCGGCGAATCGCGCAAATTCGCCGCGAATTCGCGCCTGGCGAATAAATTCGCCCATCACTATTGGTTATTTAGAGGAAACAGATATAGTGCACTATTTTTTCTGTTAAAGGCATCCAGAAGCCAGCACGTAGAGTTCTTGAGTAAAGCTATTTCTTTTATCCAGGAGGGTCTACATAGCCTATTTGCTAATACACTGTACTTGCATTCATAAATAAACCCTATTGTGTTATTTGTATTTGCACATTAAGATGTATTCTCAAACATGCTAAACTGTGGTAAATTAAGTCAGGAGATGTAACACATAGCTACCAAGCAGCAATAAGCTTGGAGACAGTATGAAATATAAAAGCAAAATCCAGCTTGTTTGCTGTGGGTTATTACTGTAGAGCAGTTTTATTAATTCCCCTCATTTACTGTTACTGCCATTAAATGTTATCCTTTATCACACCATGCAATCAGAAACTCATCACTATCAGAGTTTTAGTCTATGTTGGGTAAAAACATTAACTTTTTTATCTCTAGTGGTAGTAATAGATCTCATATCTGATCAACGTTTAGTCAGAAAAGTATTTCCCTTTTTGTTAAGTTCAGTGGGCAGTGTTATGCCTCAACGTACAGTTTTGTCTTTTACACATAGTTTTCTTTCCAGTGTACTGTTCTCTGTCCTACATTCTGTTTCCTGTCCTGACCATCTCTCAGTCTTGCCCTTCCTACATTTCCTTTACAATGGTACAAACAAGTCATGTAGCGTTCTGCTAAATGGCACACTCAATACGAGTCACAAATGTCCAGCTTGTATTTTTGATCTTCTGTAGACTATGCTCATGCCATGTCAGGCTTAACATAAAGTTAATTTGCTTCTTCATTCTCTCTCAATAAATGTCTATTTTTATCTTCTCCTGTATTTAGCAGGTACAGTGGGCACAGGTGGAAGACTGATGGCACCGTCTGATTCCTCTGGCTGAAACGAAACAAATGAAAATTTGATCAGATCAGTGTAAACCCTGATAATTTTTTATTCTAAATTGACATTTGATGCGTCAAACAGCAGCCTGAGACAACAAGGTTGTTCTTAAATTTCAAAAACAGAGATATCACCGGCAAAGCAGTCATTTTTTATTGTCTTAGAAATGTGTTTTTTTTGTGTTGCTTACAACTGCTCCCCCTTATTCCCACTGCAGAGTAGAAAACTATTAAGAAGCTCCAACATTCTCTCGTGCAAATGAATTTCAACATTTGTTGTCTCTAGTGCAATGCATGTCCATGTCAGTTCTTTAGTGACTATTAAAAACATTTATGCTATATGGCAGTACAATCTCCATAAAGGATAAGGCTAGATATGACACTTGAGTAAACTCCCTATACTATCTGTATCTTAACAGTGTTTGTAAAGTAAGTACATTACTGTCACAATGTTTGGTGATTTTATTTATTGAGGACCCAAGAAAAACATGCATATGCTATTAAATAATGTGCAAAACGTACCTTTTGCAGATAGAAAACCAGATAATTATAGTCTCCAATGGTAGAGCAACACACTAAAATTGGTTCCATCATGTGACCTAAAGGATATAATGTTAAAATGATGGAAAAAGACGAAGGCTTATATTTCCATTCAGAGTCTAGCTTAGGGGTATTAATTCTATAGGTATGAACATAATAGAATGCACACAATTTATAAAAGCTACTGCAAACTGTAGCTGGGATTGAATGAGAAACAATGGGTCAGATTCAATTCAGTGAGAAAAAGGTTTATCACGTGTAAAGTCATGTACGGGATTCAATTTGACATGCCATTAAATTCAGAAAAACCCCATGGTTCATTGCGTGAAAGCTCTATTAAAGTCTATGGGAAAAAACTGGAACTGAATTTGGAGAAAAGTTTTTTCTCCTTGAATTGAATCTCATCCATAAGTTTTCAAGTGATAAATCGGAGATAATTTTATCTCACTGAATTGAATCTGGCCCAATGAGTCAAGGAGGGGGAAATCCAGGTTGGGTTGGAGAAATAGAGAGATGTGAAATCAAGGAAAGAACTGAGCAAGTTATAACTGTTATAGCTGTTATAACGGTACCATTTTTCCCATGCGAATAACTTGTAAATGGTAATTATGCACGCAGAAGGGACAAACATCCAGCAGACTGATTTACATATGTGGCTGCATGGGAAAAAAAATATTTTTTAAAGAGTATGGGAATGACACATACGCTCTATTTCCTGAAATATTATGATGTATACTTACAGACAACTGTATTCTGAGTAAAATTGGAGTTGGTAATTATTTTATAATTTTTACAATTATTTAACCCCAGCTCTCCAATTTGGAACTATCTAGGATCCAACAGATCATCATTAATACTCATTTTGGATGCCAGGGTCAGTGACCCCAGGCATTTTGAAATTGGAGAGAAGTAGAAGTGAAAGTTCTATGGTTTCAATAATCTCACATTTAAAATGCACACTGACTCATACAAAACCTTCCAACACTTCAGTTCAGTTGGTTTCAGATAGTTCAACAGAAATAAAGACTTTTTCTAATTAGTTTCTATTTGTTTTTCTAATATCGAAGTGTAAAGTTTCAATTTAAAATTTGTTTCTTTTTAATGAAAAAATAACACCAAGACAGTTTTCATTTTTTAATTCGCAAAGCTTTTATAAAGAAATAACTTAAAGATTCTCTGCTTGTGCTCCTCTTCAAAAACGGCGACAGGGCGAAGATCCATCATGTAGCGCTCAATTTCTCTTCCCTGGCTATCTCCTATAGAAGGCAGGGAGGAGAAATTGAGCACCACACAATGGATCGTCGCCCTGTCGCCGTTTTTGAAGAGGAGCACAAGCAGAGAATTGGTAAGTAATTGCTTAATAAAAGCTTTGCGAATTAAAAGTGAAAACTGTCTTGGTGTTATTTTTTTGTTAAAAAGAAACTAATTTTTTTTTTTTAAAAAAAATTATGTTACTGGTCCTTTAAAGGCAGCTGCTACAGCTGATAATTGCTAATATTTTACAGATGCTGCTGAGAAATGTAACAACTAATGTAGCAAATTGTAACAGTCCAGAATCTGCACCTGGATTACTGAGCTGCCCGACTCAGACACGAACATTAAACTTTAAACTTCAATCTTGGAAAGAATGAAAGATGGAAAGCTGGTGAACAAACTGAAAAAAACAGAAATGATAAATGTGTATGGAAGGTGGACAACCCCTTTCATTTTAACAGCCTTTAACTGCAAAAACAATGGTCTTCAGTGAGAGGAAGGCACACGGGCTGATATATGAACACAAGTGCATTGCGCAAAATTTCAGAAATAGTTTGACATATTTTTTACCCACATGCGAGAAGATTATTTAAGCATAATGAAGGGATGCTTTCAATTTGCAAAATGACCGAAACCTAAATCTGTGTCATTTGTTGTAAATCAGCACTGCAAAGTTTGCCCAAATGCGGTTACCCGTAGTAACCAATGACATTTGCTTGTAAAAAGATGACCAGTAAATGGTACCTGCCTGGTGCTATTGGAGTTTTAACTGGTAGCAAACTTTGCACATTTTATTATATAATCCATATCAAATAGAGTATGTCAGTGGTATGCTACATGAGGAACAAACAGAAATGTAGAATTGAATAAAATAGCACAAATATCTCTACTTATTCATGTGAACACACCTGTAATCTGGAACTCTAGTCTCCCATCCCAAGCTATGCTTTCTTTAATATGAATTGCATTTATAGGAAGGGTACCCTGGAAGGTAAAACATAGGATATAAATGTATTGGCATAAATAAGATGCACAGGCAAGGAATCCATCAGTATTCAGTGGTAATGCTTGCAAACAGAGAATATTGTCTCATTTTATTACATCTAGCACCAATAAATTTGATCTCTATTCATTTTTCTTACAGACTTAGCACTAAGCACATGTAGCAGGGTTAGTAAAATGTGCTCCTCTTCATTGGTCAGAACTTTAAACCAGCATAGTGTGTACTGTATGTGTGTGAACTTCCCTCTTTGTGTCTCAGTCTCTGTTTCTAATAAACTATGCACTCCCCTGTGTATTCAATTGCTAACTTTATTCCCTGCTTGCCAGTCCGAGCTGCCTGTTATTTCCCAAGGCTCCATTTCACATTCTTATAGTAATACTAATATACTAAAATTGAACACACACACACATCTACCAACTTAATACAGTAGATAGTGTAATGATGAAAAAAGAAAACATGCTGTTGAGGTGACAAGATTCTGCTAAGGAGTCTTTGGGTTTGTTTTTATTGTTTTTTGTAACTCATCTGTAATAAATGTGCAAAAACAGAGTTCCTATGCTTGATAGGAAATTGTAGTGATACTACCCAAAATATGTTTTCTCTCCAGTTTTTTTTACCCAAAAATCTTTTATTTGGGTATGGGTTTCTTCTCCTTGTTTAATGCATTCTGTTGAATATGTAGGGGGAGGAAAGCACTAACAAATTCTAAATTTGTGATCATTACAATGTTGAAAGGAAACTGTTGGAGGTGCTAAACACCGGATAACAGCAGTGAGCAGAGGGCAAGAGCAGAGCAGGGTTGCCTTATACACATGCTTAAAAGCTTCAGTGAGAACGGCAGGGTATAAGGAATTTAGACTCACCATAGCACAACAAACTAATACAAATAACCAACAATGATGCATTTTCCATACATTTTATAATTAAAATTGCCTTTATTTCCCCCCTTAAGATGTGCATTCTATATTCACATACATACATGCACCATATTCACCTGGTAGGTGACTGCAGTCTTCTCAGCATCAACAGAAAGGAAAACAAGATCTTCAGAAAACAGCACCAAAAGCCGATCCTCAAAATCCTTTATAAAATACAGAAGATAAGACATTATGAATGAAGTTATCTCCTTGTTGATGGGTCATTAAAAATATGAACGTTCCCCAGTAGTAAATAATGGTTTGTGCCAGCTAAATAGCAGAGTGAAAAGCGATTATGATGAAGTTGGAGGGTTGTGACTGACCAAATAGTAACATTATTGATGAATATGTAACTATTCTTTGGTAGCTTTATGTAACTGCAAGATATGATATCCCACAGATTTAATCTTGTCTGTCTTGTTTGAAACAAGGTGTTTCTACCTTGTTTCTATTTTTGATGAGGTAATACCTGTACTGACGTGTTGCAATAGTCCCTTTATGGAGCTACATGTTACCAGTGTAGAGGCAGCAGTTTTTGGTTACTTTCAATTATATTTAATTACACTTTTTCCTTATTTTTACACTTCTAATATATTTTTTCAACATGTGGTTTGGATATTATGTTTAAAACGTTCTAGTGTTTGAATAAGTATATGCAGATGTGCTTATGTTATCATGCAAATATGTTCACATTATTTAATTAAAACTGCTTACTGAATTATTGAATTTCTAAATCATGTGTTGGCTTCTGTGTGCATCCTTAAGACGGTGCTCCTCATATCTTCTACTATATATATATTCTAATGCAAGAATATATATATATTCTTGCATTAGAAAGCTAATAGAAGACTACTAAAAAGAAGCCTTATAAGTTGCTCTATGGATGGATAGAATAACTGATGCCCTTGTACTGAGTATTTATAGGGAACATTGTATATACTGAATAGATATACCAGTATTGTAATAATTTGAACACATGCAAAACATAAAAATGCATTTTTTTAGTGCAGTTGATCCAAACCATGAAAAATAACACCAGGGACATGGCTAGAGATGTATGAAGAAAAGTCTCTAAAATGTTCCTGCTGTTTTACAAAAAATGGACCATACAGTTGCAGGCATTCTTAATGTTCCTTAACTGGAATTTAATTCATGCCACAACTGGCATCTCTTCCTCTGCAAGTTTGCAAATACATTGTAGAATACTTACTGCGTCTATAGTGTGAGCCACTTGCACCGCAGACAGGTAGATAGCATTACCCAGATGCTGGATTGCTCTTCCTTCCCAATCTCTAATAGGACATGATGTCAAATATCTTATGAGTTCCTTCTTCTTCCACATACTGTCACATGGCAACTTGGAATATATAAAAATACTGTTTATCAGCTAGGAGCACAATACAGAAATATTAACAACCATATTTAAAAACATTGAACAACGTAAGTAACTATGTCAACCCCAGTATAGGTTTCAAATAGCTATAGTAAGTTTTCCTTAGGTATAATGAAAAGAGCTAAGACTACAGCACTATTTACTTATGAAACCAATGATGCAACCCAATCTGTTGGAGAAAGTTGTTACTGCTAAACCTCAGTTCTAATATGGCACTGTTTTTACATCCAATTTCTGATCTTTATTGTAACGTAGTCCATTTTTTTCTGAAGTAAGCCAAAGGGGCATCTTCTGGACAAAATATCATGAACTAAATAAATTCTTATTCTTGTATTACATCCCAGTACTGAACTAGTTTTGTGGTTTTCAATCTCTATATAAACTATAGGTATGGGACCTGTTATCCAGAATGTTTGGTTCCTATGGTTTTCCAGATAACTTAGGGACATGTTTACTAACATTGGAGATAAATATCTGGAGAGATTTCTGGAGATGTTGCCCATAGCAGCCAATCAGATCTTTGCTTTTGTTTTCTAACTTGGCTGTGGCTGTTTAAATCTAATTGCTGATTGGTTGCCATGGGCAACATCTCCAGAAATCTCTCCAGATATTTATCTCCAATGTTAGTAAACATGCCCCCAAGTCTTCTAAAAAATAGTGTAAACATTAAATAACCCCAATAGGCTGGTTTTGCTTCCAATAAGGATTAATTATATCTTCGTTTGGATCCAGTACAAGGTACTGTTTTATTATTACAGAGAAAAAGGAAATCATTTTTGGGAGACGGCCTTCCTGTAATTCTGAGCTTTATGGATAATTTGTTTCCAGATAATGGATCCCATACTTGTATTAGCCAATATAGGGTGTTGTTCCTGCTAAAGATAATCTTATTTTTGGCACTGTTTGGCAGGTCATGTCACCAATAATGGTAGATCTTACTTTCTAGCATACTATGCTATGGCGTAGTTACACTCATATTAGCTACAAGGTAATTAATAGCAACAAATTATACATAATTATACATTCATATCTTAATATATGCATTATGAAAAATAAAATATATAGGTATAATGGTCTATAAAAAAGTGTATTTGAGCTTTTTAGCAGTATTTGCATTAATGACTGCATATGTTATAAACCAGTATTCTACAGAATGCACCAGGAAACATACAGTTAAGATATATGATAAAGAAATGTTTATCAGACAAAAAAGTCATTTATTTAATTTCAGAAATGACAGCCTAAATAATATGTACATACAGAAGAGCACATAGTATGTTAAGCACAGTTAAACACTGTAACCTCTTTACCAACTGATGTTCTGTTAAAAGTTGCTGAGCATTTTGACTGACTTTTTGAATATATAAAGCCCAGAAACTGGGAGACCTAGTCTAAAGTTTACGAATGGACCCTTTAGAAAGTAGATCAATAAGCCTCAATAAGAGTGCTGGGACATGGGTTTTGTACCTCTAGTAGGATTGAGTATCATTCTTATCATAGTTCACAAATGCAGCTATTTTTTTTTAAGCAGAAAATGTAAAAGTCTCGAAGTCAGCACATTTAAAGGGTGTGTATAGAAATGCAGATGAACAGTAAACATTAAAATTAAGTTGTCGGTGAAAAATTTACTGCTGACTGATTTTGCTTCCTATTTACCCATGATGGCAAAAAGAGATTAACGATATGGTTTTGTTGGTCAGCATGGTTGACATTTTAGAATTATGAGAAGCAAAAAGGTTATATTTAAAGTTTGGCATTTAATTGATGAGATATGTGTGCTATTAGGTGTGAATCTTTCATGCAGGAATTACCCATTGAATTGTTTTTGAGTCCCATAAGTCCCCCTTATGGCTGCATATGACATTGATGCTAAAAAGGCCTAAGCCTGTTACAGCTATAAAAAGTCAATTTTTTCGGCAGATTTGTGAATTTATTCTCCGGTGCGGAAATGGGCAAATTCAATGCGAATTCGTGCCTGGCAAATAAATTCGCCCATCACTATTCATGTCCAATCAGTAGGTGGCACCTGCTGGTCACTTGTTTCAAAACAAACTTTATTGGTTACTATGGGTTTCTAACATGCAAAAAACTGCTTGTAGGTAAACTTTGTGCCTTTTTTAACATATGGGGGTTTACTTTACAGGCAATTTGGGTTGCCACCCGGCCAGTATTTTACCGGCCTAGCCGGTAAAACACCTGCCAAGGCCGGGGCAGTATTACAAATTTACCGGCAATGTAGCTGCCGGTAAATTTGTAATATTCCTGACAAAACCCCTCGGCCACCCCCAACCCGCTCATATTTTACCTTTTTTCCTGTCTTCCGGCCAATCATACATTTAGGCCACGCCCTTATGTCACATCACCCCCCTTTCTACGTCATGGCCCGTCCCCTTTTACGTCACAGCCCGCCCATTTGCTCCCACCACCAGCCAGTAAGCATTGAATTATAAGGTGGCAACCCTACAGGCAATCTCTAGTAATAATTTGTAGGATTTTAAGTAACTGTTAAAATGGTCACTTTCCCTTCTGCTAGCAAAATTTTCAGTCATCATATTTATATTGCACCAGCAAGTTACACAGCACTTTATTTTCATTTATAACATACCGAGTCTTACAGTAAACGGCCTTTGCTCATAAGAGTTCCAACCTTAAAGGGCAACTATTGCACACACAAAAATTGTAATACAAGCTTCATCTCACTGAAATGAGAAACTGACTGAATATAATCCATTTAAAACTTTCTACTGTTTTCAAAATATGAAGTTACTTTTAACTCTCCTTCTTGGCACCTTTAATGCAGAAATCAGAGTCACATTTTTATTGACAGCTGGATCTTCTTTTGCCTAAAATATTAGAGCTCACTCTTTAAAAATGACCAGAAATGCTCTCTCTCTCTCTCTTGACTTCAATGGAAGCCGGTGTCAACTTTGACGCCGTCGCCCATTTTGACCCTGGCACATTGTTGCAGGCATCATAATCGCCGTTTTGTCAATTTTTCGACAGTTTTGCAAGAAATTCGCAAAATTCGTGGCCAAGCGAAACAGGACAAATTCGCCCATCACTAAACATGAAGTAAGCTTTGCAGATTATATTAATTAACCCATGAGTCCCTTTTCCAGGGTTCTTTGCAAATTATTCAACAGTTGCATATATTATATTTACATGCCTAAAATTTAGACCTTTTACATTGGTGATACTGGTAAGTGGTTCGTTTTACAGAAATGTGCAGCAGTTAGAACGTCATGTTTTCCATTGTTAACTGTAAATGTGTTTTTATTCTTTGATGCAATCTTTGAGCCACATATTTACATATGGTAGTTAGAGAAAGACTAAAATTGATACTCTTCATTGTATATATAGGAATGTGCTAGAATGTTTGTCACTAAAATACTTTGTAGGGAGAAATGCAACCTAGTTGTTAGAGCAACCTACCTTTCAGGTTGACTGTCTCCTAAAAGACAGCGGGAGATGTTAAGGGCTGCCCTGGTATATGATGTAGATAATGTGTGAAGTTGAATAAACAGGATGAGATTATCTACCTAGTTGTGCATACAATAGTGGAGGGACCAGATCCTACTCAAGGGGTATTCCTCATGTCATTCTTTAAAGGGCAAGTGATGCCTCCTTGAAGTTTCCTGCCTATGAAATAACTCTCTGCCTATGAACTTACTTAGGGGTTACCAAGAGCGCTGCTGCCATGAAGAGGTATAGAAACTCAGGGGGCAGCAGCCTGAAGTTACCAGGGGTGGAAATTCCATCCAAACACTTGGAAAGGTAAGTGCCAGGTACAATGGGGGTGGCAGCATCTAAAAGGCCATCTCAGGATGGCAAGGGTCCCTGAAATGCCCCTGGGAGTTACTTGCAGTTGCACAATGCAGGGTACACTCCAGGACACCTAGGTGTCCTCCATATTCAGCTGTTCCTACTGTTGATCTTAATGTGCACTTCAGATCCACTTGGCCTGAAAGGACATCACCAAAAAGTATTCAACAGTACTGAATTTGTGGTGATTGCCACAGGGCACTAAGGAAGCCCTGGAGTTACCGCCTAGTCCATGGTTGCCATCAATAAGAGGAACAGCAATATTCAGAGTGGAAGGCAGTGATGAGTGGCAATGAGCCCTACTATAAGGAAGTGCAAGGAGCACATTTTGATGCAAGTATCTTTAAAGAAAGTGATATTATGCGCAATTGACTGTGGGGGAATAGCAGGGACCATGCCCCCTAGTTGATAAAAGGGGAAGTATAGCCATATCCAAAGCTCTTGGTAGTGCAGGTGAGAATGACGAGGGTCTGGAGGGAAAAGCAGGCATCACTGCTAGATTATGTGAGGTACTGTACCATGACTCCATTAATGAAGACTAGTGAGTGATAGTTTAAATCTTGTAATTGTACATCTCGGGCAAGTTAGGGTTAATGAGCAAGGGCAGTTCTAAGTCCTGACTTACGAGAAGTAGAGGGGTTATTATTCCCTAGATAATACTCGCATAGGCACCATAGTGTAAACTGTAAAGGGACCCAGGCTCATTCATTCTTTTCTGGATGATATTCACCTGAGCACCTCAGCATCTGTGAGGGTTTAACCTGTGGTTGTGACTCTACCCTCGTTTGTTGTCCTACTGCATTTGAGCTCTTTAGAAGTGAGTTTGTTACTTTTTCATTGTTGTTAGTTCTGCTACTGAAATATTATCCGTTCAGCTGTATAGAGACTTTAAAGCATAACACGGCAATACTATTTTTAGTTGGATATTCAATAAACTACTTGTTTATGTTAAAGAACCATTGGCACCCATTTGTCCAGGTTCAAATCTGAGAGGTACATTTCAACTTATACCTTCAATGCCCTTTTCCATTACTTTTTCAGCGAGGGCCTATCTGAGTAAAGTGTAGCACATATCACATGCTCTGCTGCGTGTTGCCACCAGACTGTGATGGGAGCACCACTGCCTCTGTTACAGCCTGATCTGATGAGTTGTCTGCAGTTGCATGTATGAATGCTAGGGAGCCCTGGAATTACCTCCAACCTAGCACTGGTGGTAATTCTAGTTCCTCTAGCAGGCTACACCTAAAGATGCACCTTATTTGTGACAAGTGTTTTGGAAGGTTATGCCATTACTGAGGCTGTGTAGGTTATAAAGAAACGCTCTGACTCATTTACAAGGAAAAGGATAAAAGTGAGTAATAAATGCATATTTGTTTCCCACAAAATGCTAAATTGCACCCATATTGCTCACTAGAGAACATTGCTCCTGTCCAATCCAAACCCCCAAAGTGTGTTTCCTGCTCCATCTGTTTCTAAAGATTCTGGGTGTGACCTTTATGCCTTTCAAATGGTGGGGTAACAAAGGATTTGTGTGCAGATTACTAACATCGGGCTGTTACAATGGATGGCAGGGGGAGCCTGGGAGGTTAAATTCAAGAGATTCCCAGAAATTCTGGAGAAGTTGACATGCCTTATCAAACATACCAAAAGTTGCCCTGTCAGTGTAAACTGAAGCAGTTTTTACAAATGCACAACAGTCAAAATTGAAATATTCCGTTAATTTAAACATTAACAGAATTAGTATGGTTTCACTTAAAGGAGAACTAAACCTAAAAACCAATATGGCTGAAAGTTCAGCATTTCTATAACAGTAATGATTCAGGCTGTCACAAAAGCTCTTGGACTTTGTTAGGAGTATCCTGCAGGGCCAATAATTAAATTCCATTTTCCATTGAGCTGCCATGGGAATAAGAATCTGAATTAATTACTATGAAGCTAATTAGCCTTATATTGTATTTTTTATATTCTACATATACAGTATATGTGACTTGGTCCCTAAGCTCAGGTAACTGACAGCAGCACATATAGTCTGCCCAGGGGAGATTTGGGTCCCTAAGCCACCCTGAGGTGGCCCCTGTGATGCCACTCCCCTCACCCCATCGCTCTTACCTTATCTTGCATCGGAGCGGGTCCGGGGGGTTTGCATTGCTAGTGCAGAGAGTGCAATTGTGCTCTCTAAAAGAGCGAGATTTCCAGTTTAAACCCGGAAATTCTGCAAAAAGTTTTAAATTGGACAGCAACTATAAGCACAGAAAACGTAATGGGAAACTGCAGTAAAAAAAAAAAAACAGGGAGCTAATCAGGGCATTTTCAGAAGTACAGATCTGCTAAAGGGTTTCAGTTGCCTTGGGCTGGTACAGACCCCTAAAACATATAGTGCAGCATTTCTACTGTACTTCTTTGTTAACGGGAAACTGTCATGGGAAAAAAAAAAAAAAATTCAAAATGAATCAGTTAATAGTGCTGCTCCAGCAGAATTCTGCACTGAAATCCATTTTTCAAAAGAGCAAACAGATTTTATTATATTCAATTTTGATATCTGACATGGGGCTAGACATATTGTCGATTTCCCAGCTGCCCCAAGTCATGTGACTTGTGCTTTGATAAACTTCAATCACTCTTTAGTGCTGTACTGCAAGTTGGAGTGATATCACCCCCTCCCTCCCCCCCCCAGCAGCAAAACAAAAGAACAATGGGAAGGTAACCAGATAGCAGCTCCCTAACACAAGATAACAGCTGCCTGGTAGATCTAACAACAGCACTCGATAGTAAAAACCCATGTCCCACTGAGACTCCTTCAGTTACATTGAGAAGGAAATACAGCAGCCTGCCAGAAAGCATTTCTCTCCTAAAGTGCAGGCACAAGTCACATGACCAGGGACAGCTGGGAAATTTGACAAAATGTCTAGCCCCATGTCAGATTTCAAAATTGAATATAAAAAAATCTGTTTGCTCTTTTGAGAAATGGATTTCAGTGCAGAATTCTGATGGAGTATCACTATTAACTGATGCATTTTGAAAAAACATGTTTTCCGATGACAAGATCCCTTTAAGCTTCAATTCTTCTTTAAGCAATTCTCTCATGCGTGCTGACAGTTGTTACATAGAAATATTAAATGACAACAGCTCATATCCTGTGATGTGGTTTTCATGCCTGTTGTCAGTGGGTTGCGTGCAAAATCATTTCTTGCAGGCAAAACATCATGGAAGAAATCAACAGACATATCTAAGTATGTTCTACGAACAAATTGCATTGGTAACACATAAGATAATGGTACAATTACACTATAACAGTGCAGTCCAATTGGAGGTCCAAGGGAGTTTTATGGCCCCCAGCCTGCTCAAAGGCCCCATAGACTTTACTGTATGAAATCATCATTTTAATTTAATCCATCCGACAAACATGCTACATGAGAAGTTATTAGCCCACTACATGTATTAAGTTTGACAGCACTGCACTAGAACAATAAGAGCAACATCTTTTTTGCTAAAATTTGGGGGGGTAATAGAAGCTCCATACCCTCTTAGGTACTGTATGAGAAAGTCAAAAATGTATTCAAACTTAAATAATATCATGAAATACTATCCCCAAACATACCAATATTCACTAAGTATCCGCACATACTCACATTTATAAATAGAATGGTTTGCAGCCCATATATATATATATATATATATATATATATATATATATATATATATATATATATATATATATATATATATATATATATATATATATACAGTATATAAGGTACCATTAGTACCATTCATAATTTGGCACATTCCAGTTATACATAGCAACAAATAGGCACTATCCAGTTCAATTATACCATTATACAATTATACAATTATACCAGCAAAAATGTTGCTGGCTATTTCTGAACTTGAGAAAGTAGTTTCTACAGATTTGTGTTTCATTTGTAAATAACAATATGTGTTAGTCATGTAAATGTCCCTAAATAAACCAAGGTGTAGAGTATATGTATAATGATTCTATTCCTCATTCAGGGGGAAGTTCAGGAAAGTGTAATTGCAGAGAATCAGGCATATCATCAGCTGAGTGTGGTTAGGCTCATTAAATGTCAAATATCATATGACTGACCAGAAAGAATTTAAAATGTCAAATATATTTTGTTACAGGCTCCTGTAGAGACATGCAAAAACTGAACCATGTACAAGGTGCTGCTTTGTTATTACAGAGAAAAAGGAAACCATTTTTAAAAAATTTGGATTATTTGGATAAAATTGTTTCTATGGTGACAGCCTTTCTGTAATTCCAAGCTTTCTGGATAACATGTTTCCGGATAACGGATCCCATCCCTGTACTCAAAGAGAGTCCTGTAAGTGACAGCTTCTCTAGGAAGGTTTTAATTCCATGGCTCCTTTGTAACCCTGGGCCCTTTATTAGATGTTTTCCACCCAAAGGTTGATATTATAAAACACTGAGAAGAAAGTTGCCTTCCATTGTAGTATATGAGGTCTTTATGAAATATGTTATTGCATTAATTTAAGTGATTCTCCCAAGCAATTCTGTGTCACATCTGACATTAAAGTGAGATAAAGGCCACTTATATTAATGTGTTATATCTAGCGCTCATCCGGCTCAGCACTTGGTGGTGCTGGTCCTCCGTCGACCCCGGCAAGGTCCCTTAGCAATAGCAGTAAATTCACAGGTCTGCAAACACTCTATATATCTGCAGTCGGGACGCAGCCCCTCTTTTTATTAATGTTTCACCATAATGATTGTGGTGAAACATTAATAAAAAGAGGGGCTGCCCCGACTGCAGATATATAGAGTGTGTGCGGACCCGTGAATTTACTGCTGTTGCTAAAGGCCAATTATAGGCCATATACAAGTTCATCTTAAAAGATCAAAGAAACTCAAAATAGCATGAACCCACATAAGCGATATGTCACATCTATGTCATGAGGTACTCACATAAGCGATATGTCACATCTATATCATGAGGTACCAGAGCAGCCCCTAGTGGATTATTTTAAACATTGAACAATCTGGAAAATCTGAATTTGGTTTATTGTGAGAAATTAGCATTTTGAGTGTTGCATTTATTTGTTGTTATTAGCCTGATGGCCCTGAAATGCTGGATAACTTTTTTAGTGAGCAATATCACTTGAATAATATAACCATGATGTTAGTGGATATTGGAGGACTACAGATCCCATCATGGTTTAACTCCTGATAATATATTGGAATATGATGGAATTGGAGTGAGGTAGATCAATTTATAGATCTATGAATTGTACTTATGGGGGTACAGGTTAGCTGGAGGGATTATTTTAAGGGCTTAAACATTTTGAAACTGCAGCAAATGAAGCGCGAGGTGAAGTGGGATCTGTAACCTGAGCCTTTTCTCCTTTGAATGACTGCCCCATTGCTACACAGCAGCTTTTATATATAAACAACAGTAGTGTTTCTGAAGCAATATATTATAACTGCATTATATTTTTATTACTTTAAAACACTTTTATTTTTTGATGTTACTATTCCTTTAAGTATTCATACGAGGGGGGGAAGTATGGGACTGAATGAAGATGAAAAAATATATTTTATATTACCTTGCACTGCTACAAAGTACATTTTTCTTTTAAAAATGTTTAAACTTTTTTTTGTACTTTTAAAGATATTAACATGTATGCGGGACAATAAAGTACAAAAAAGGTGTTGTTAAGTCTATTGTTGACTGTCATTGAATATAGATACTAGATCAATAGGTAACTAACCAGATAGCATCTACCTGACACCTCTGCTGAAGTATATTTTTGCATTGCTAAAACTGATCCATAGCTCAACCTAGTGGTAGACATGAGAATAGCACCAAAGCAGAAAAAAAAACACTTTTTAGCAATGCAAACATGACCTAGAGGCTCATTTATCAAGGGTCAAATTTCAAATTCATGTGAGTTTTTAAAACTCCCATAAACTCCCATAAATTTTAAATTTGACTAATCAAAATGTATTAATAAAATCAAATTTTTCCATCTTCGACAAATTTAAACAACCCGAAAACTCAAATTAAATTCGATCAAACTCGATTTGAGTTTTTTTTCCAAAAAAACTTGAATGTCAGGAAGGCTGCAAACATCTCCAAATAGATCCCTGGACCTCTCCCATTAACTTAAACAGAAATTAGGCAGGTTTTAGGTGGCGAAAAGTAGAATTCGAATTCTTAAGGGCCAGAGTATGATACATTTTGAAAATCGTATTCAAGTTTTTAAAGAAACTTGAATCAAGTTTGGATAACTCTCTAGTCGAATTTAACAGTTTTGACCATAAAAAATTTTGAAAATACGAAATTGAATTTTAAACAATAGAGTGAATTATTTGCAATGTAAACAGTGTCAGTTAGAAATAAAAAGTAAACAATAAAAATCATGACAGAATCGCTGATATTTTGATGAAATTGAAACAAATTAGAGACCAGTTAAATACAAACAGTAACAATATATTTGTTTTTATCCCTTCATATTAAAGTTGCTAAACTCTGCTGTACAACACTTTACTCAGTTGTTGCTGAACTTCAAATTCTTGGACACAACATATTATCAAGGCATGCTGGGAGCTGTAGTCCAGCAACATCAGGGTTGTATTCTTAAAGGAGAAGGGAAGGCTAAAATTAAGTAAGCTTTATCAGTAAAGTCTATATAAATACATCAGTAAACCCTCAAAGTAAAGCTGCTCTGAGTCCTCTGTCAAAAGAAACACCACATTTCTTTTCTTCTATTGTGTACACATGGGCTTCTGTATCAAACTTCCTGTTTTCAGCTTAAACCTCCAGGGCATGACCTTGAGCATGCTCAGTTTGCTCCCTCTGTAATCTAAACCCAGAGCTATGAGCAAACAGGGAGAGACTCAGGCAGGAAGTGATGTCACACCAAGCCAATATGACAGTTGCTACCTAAACAAGCAGAGAACACTTCAAGAGCTGTTTACTCAAGTATGGTAAAGCATTCTGCAGAATAAATATAGTGTTATAGCTTGCACTATTGTGGTTATCTATCTATTGTCAATAAATTACTTCAGTAGTTTTCCTTCTCCTTTAAAGCATTATTGCACAACTTTTCCCCTGCTTTCTAGGGCTTCTGTCTGTGACTGCATTAACATATTAAATAACCCTCCAATGAGAATCCCAAATAATCTGTTAAATAAATCTGATCTGTTCTTTGTTCCTGCAACTGACGACTTTTGTCCCATTAAACAATTGTCATGGCCGGCACCCAATCCCAGAACAAGTGCCAAGTACCCTGGTCTCGGCTTGGCTTCACCAGTAGTGAGACCACTGTTGGGCTTCAGGAGGAGCCCTCAGCTTACTTGGGTGCCACCTGGACTTATAGAGGGGTACAAGGCGAGATGTTCTGGCTGGCAAAGGGGCACGGCTGTTAGCAGAGTCTTTTTGGGCCGAAGGTCATGGTACCAAAGGATTAGGCAGAATCGTAGTCAGGCAGGCTGGGTCGAGGCAGGCAGATAACTAGGGATTAAAAAGGGTGGAGGAGTGTGTTTGTATGTAAAGCCTGAATTAAAGCCATGCGCTAAAGAAATAAAAATAGCTGGCACTGGTGAGGGTGTAGAATCACTCTGGGTAGAGATTTCGACTGGGCAAAAGGTATCAAAAAGAATTATCATTGGTGTATGCTATAAACCACCTCGTATAAGTGTCGAGTATGAAGCCGAGCTACTCTTGCAGATACAAGCGGCTTCACAGCTGGGTCAAGTTGTTGCTATGGGTGACTTCAATTATCCAGACATTGACTGGGGTAATGGGGTTGCTAAGACAGAAAAAGCTAGTAGGTTTGTAAATATGCTGAATGACAACTTTTTATTCCAGCTCGTTCAAGAACCTACTAGGAATAACTCTCTTTTGGACCTTGTAATAACTAACAATACTGAACTCATCTCTAACATTTGTGTGGGTGAGCATTTAGGGAATAGTGATCATAACATGGTCTCCTTTGAGATTCTGTTGCAGAAGCAATTCTATAAGGGAGTAACTAAAACACTAAATTTCAGACGTGCAAACTTTGACAGTATAAGGGCATCTCTGCAACATATTAAGTGGGAAATGCTTTTCACAGGGTTAAACACAGAACAAAAATGGGAAGTCTTTAAAATGCTGCTTAATAAATATACTTGTCAGTATATTCCACTTGTAAGCAAGGAACGTCGTTGCAAAGCAAAACCTTTTTGGTTCAATAGAAGCGTTGGTGTTGAGGTGGGTAAGAAAAGACGTGCTTTTAAGGCTTTCAAGTTAGCTGGTACAGCCGAAACATTTATAAGGTACAAGGAGGCCAATAAATCATGCAAAGAAGCTATAAGGCAAGCTAAAATTGCTATAGAAAAGGATATTGCAGCAAGCAGTTAAAAAAATCCAAAATTATTTTTTAAATATGTCAATAGTAAAAAAATGAAGCAGGAAGGGGTGGGACCCTTACTATCAGAGGGGGGTCAGCTGGTTGATGAAAACAAAATAAAAGCGCAGATTCTGAACTCGTATTTTTCATCTGTGTACACAAATGAAGAACCAGTAAGTGAAGGTTTCCTTCTTAACACTCCCAATTCTAGTAATACAACTAATGATGCATGGTTCACACATGAAGAAATTCAAAAGAGACTTGAACATGTTAAGATTAACAAAGGTCCAGGGCCAGATGGTATTCATCCCAGGGTAATTAGCGAGCTTAGCTCTGTGATTGCCAAACCTCTTTACTTAATTTTTCAGGATTCATTGAGATCTGGCATTGTGCCGAGAGACTGGCGAATTGCTAATGTGGTGCCTCTATTCAAAAAAGGATCCCGTTCTCAGCCTCAAAACTATAGGCCAGTTAGTCTGACGCCAGTATTAGGAAAGCTTTTCGAAGGGTTAATAAAGGATAAGATACTGGACTTCATAGCAAATCATAATACTATGAGTTTGTGCCAGCATGGTTTTATGCGTAATAGATCTTGCCAGACTAACTTAATTTCTTTTTACGAGAATGTAAGTAGAGACCTCGATTCTGGGATGGCAGTGGATGTGATTTACTTAGACTTTGCTAAAGCATTTGATACAGTGCCACACAAAAGGTTACTGGTTAAATTAAGGAATGTTGGCCTGGAACATAGTATTTGTACCTGGATAGAGAACTGGCTAAAAGATAGACTACAAAGAGTGGTGGTAAATGGAACATTTTCTAATTGGACCAGTGTTGTTAGTGGAGTACCGCAGGGCTCTGTACTAGGTCCCTTGCTTTTCAACTTGTTTATTAATGACCTGGAGGTGGGCATCGAAAGTACTGTTTCTATTTTTGCAGATGATACTAAATTGTACAGAACTATAGGTTCCATGCAGGATGCTGCCACTTTGCAAAGTGATCTGTCTAAACTGGAAAACTGGGCAGCAAACTGGAAAATGAGGTTCAACGTTGATAAATGCAAGGTTATGCACTTTGGCAAAAATAATATAAATGCAAGTTATACACTAAATGGCAGTGTGTTGGGAGTTTCCTTAAATGAAAAGGATCTAGGGGTCTTTGTAGATAACACGTTGTCTAATTCTGGGCAGTGTCATTCTGTGGCTACTAAAGCAAATAAAGTTCTGTCTTGCATAAAAAAGGGCATTAACTCAAGGGATGAAAACATAATTATGCCTCTTTATAGGTCCTTGGTGAGGCCTCATCTGGAGTATGCAGTTCAGTTTTGGACTCCAGTCCTTAAGAGGGATATAAATGAGCTGGAGAGAGTGCAGAGACGTGCAACTAAATTGGTTAGAGGGACGGAAGACTTAAATTATGAGGGTAGACTGTCAAGGTTGGGGTTGTTTTCTCTGGAAAAAAGGCGCTTGCGAGGGGACATGATTACACTTTACAAGTACATTAGAGGACATTATAGACAAATGGCAGGGGACCTTTTTACCCATAAAGTGGATCACCGTACCAGAGGCCACCCCTTTAGACTAGAAGAAAAGAACTTTCATTTGAAGCAACGTAGAGGGTTCTTCACAGTCAGGACAGTGAGGTTGTGGAATGCACTGCCGGGTGATGTTGTGATGGCTGATTCAGTTAATGCCTTTAAGAATGGCTTGGATGATTTTTTGGACAGACATAATATCCAAGGCTATTGTGATACTAAACTCTATAGTTAGTATAGGTATGGGTATATAGAATTTTAATTAAAAGTAGGGAGGGGTGTGTGTATGGATGATGGGTTTTCATTTGGAGGGGTTGAACTTGATGGACTTTGTCTTTTTTCAACCCAATTTAACTATGTAACTATGTAACTATGTAACTATGTCAGGAAGGCAAAGGGTCAAACTGGGTAGTCAATCAGAATAGGATCAGGCAGAAGGAGTAGTCAAGATACAGGCTGGGTCAGAGTACGGATATCAGGATGGTCAAACCAGCAAGGTCACAACAGGAGATCAATATCAAACAGGGACAGATGCACAAGGCTCAGAGGCACCAGGAAAACAAGTCCTATCACGGGCAATGATTATAGAAAAACTGTCCCTTTAAATACATTTAAATTTCGCGCCATTGCGCGCTGACGTAACCACGACAGCGCGTATGCGCCTACAAATTACAGAAGTGCGCGCCGCGCACACTAGGAAGCAGGCACACAGAGGGAAGTGGAGCAGGAGTGGCGGGCGCCACTAGACTACCAGGGCTAGGTATTTTTATTACAACAATAATATCTACAATGATGTTCATCTGTAGCTAAAAGTATTTCAGTTCTGCCAATGCTATTCTGTTTGAAATGTTTATAAGGGAAAACAATAACATGTTCTAGGCACCAGCAGGACTTCTCACATCTCCATGATACTCACCAGAAAGGACAAAATATTAATTGAGGGGTAAACAAGAGAATAGTGTGTGTTGGCTTCCAGAATGTGATGCTGTAGCTCTGATATCCAAAGATCTCTCTCTCTGGAATTGAGGCAGGAAATTTGGCGAGATTCTATCATTGGCCCTGCAAAGAAGTGCAATCATTTTATTCATGCTTAATCCCTCAGACAGCACAGGGCTCATCTACATAGGCAATGGCAGTGGGCAACTTTTTCCTGCAGTGAGTGCATCTAAAACCACTTTCATTAAAGTGTGCTCTTTGCACTTTGCACTTCCGTATAGTTTTGCTTGCCACCTCTTGGTTTTCCTGACTTCCATTCTAAATTGGGAGCTGCTGTGCCTATTGACGCAGAGCACTGAGGGAACCCTGAAGCTATTGCCTGGTTAGGGGTTGGAAATAGCTCCAGGGTTCCCTCATTGCCCTGCAACAGTTGCTGCAACACAGTTATGTTTAAAAGGGAAGGAAACCTAGTTGTGTTGCCCACCCTCCCTCCTCCCCCCTGGCCTACATGTCCCGCTGGGCAAATGCCCCTAACTTGTTACTTACCCGTCTGCGCCGGTCCAGTCTACGGAGTTCACAGACGACATCTACTTCCACACGATCTTCTTCCTGCTTTGACCAGCGCATGCGCAGTAGGAGCATTTTGCTGGTACGATCTACTGCGCATGCGCCAAAAGTACATTGTGACTTTTGGCGCATGCGCAGTAGATCCGTGCCAGCGAAATGTTCCTACTGCGCATGCGCCAAAACGCCGTTCAAAGCAGGAAGAAGATCGCGTGGAAGAAGATGTCGTCTGTGAACTCCCTGGACTGGACCTGCACAGAAGGGTAAGTAACAAGTTAGGGGCATTTGCCCAGCAGGACGGGTAGGCCAGGGGGGAGGAGGGAGGGTGGGCAACACACGGGAGGGGGGGAGTTTTTGCGCCAACTAGGTTTCCTTCCCCTTTAAAGAATGAAGTGCAAGCACAGTTGCTCCATTTTGACAGATCAGACACAGAGCATTTGCAACTGATTTAAAATTCAAGATTTAAAATTGCACTTTGCTCACTGCATCAGGGGAAGTGAATGCGCCCTCATGTGTTAAGATAACTTAGTCAAGTTACAGAGAATATGTAATACAGATGCATCACTGTAACTTATTAGCTTTTCAATAATACAGCCAATGACAGAACTAAGGGTAGGCAGAAGAGGCATGTGTCTAGGGTACAATAGTGGGGGGCACAGGACATGTACTTTTTCCATCTGTTTTCCCCTAATGTAATCTTACATGTAAATCCCAGATCAGATGCCTCCATGCGCATGAATGCAATAGCAATCAGAGGACCGAGTAGTGCCAAGAAGACAAGACCAGGGGGTGTGATTGTTTGAGAGATCTGGGCAAGACTTTGCCTTGAATGCCCCCAACATTATGCCTGGCACTAAAATCAGTATCCCAAACTAATAATCTAGGGGCATATTTATCAAGGGTCATATTTCAAATTTAAAAAACTTCATAATTCGAATTCAAACAGAACAACCGAAAATTAAGTGGACGTTTTTTTGGAATAGGACGAAGTCGAATTTTTAAAGAGACCATACATAATAAATATCGATATTCAAATTTTCGAATGTTTTCAAATTTGAATCGAATTTGGACTATTCCGTAGTCAAGGTACACAAAAATAGCTTGAAATTTGAATTTTTTTAGTTCGAAAATTTATCTCGGCCCTTGATAAATCTTGATAAAAAAAGAAGAAGTCTGTACTGTGCAATGCTTGATAAAGGGCTGGTTATGCCCCAAACGTTGCTTCACTTGCACAAATAAATGATTTTTTACTATACCGGAGCACTGCTGAAATTTGTATTAGAATTGGAACCGGACCTGAGCATACAGAGTCATAGCCGGCACCCGACGCTACAAAAAGCGGTTAGATTGATTGTGTAGCACTACTCTCTGTGTTTGTGAACAGACATCTGGTAATACTTACCACTGATTTCAAAGGTATGTCCTATACTTGTCCATAAGGAAAACACTTTCATTCCAGAAAGGGGAAGAAGGCCCTGCGAGTTAAGGTATATTTCATATTTTTATGCAAAAAACAAGAAATAAGAAAAACATATTTTTAAAAAGTTATGAATGTGGATCTATTCTGTTAATTTATTTGCAGTCATTTGATGTAGTACAGATGTCACACACATTAATTCCACACATGAAATTCTAAGCACAGTAATTAATTAATGTTGTTCTCACTCTGGGATCCTAGTCCCAATGTACAATGCCCTCCAACGTGAACTCCAAGGGATTCTCCACTACCGTGTCTTACTCATTTCAATCCATCAACTAGCAGAATACACCTGGGTAACTGACTGGCAAGTCCTCTCAATTTATACTACTAGGGAGGAAAAATCCAAACACAAACAAATACAAACATCCCCACCACCTGCATGGTATGCCTACACCTGAATGGGAAACCAGAACAGGCCTCTGCAGGGGATCATAGATAAAATAGGGAGCTGATAACAAAGATAAATCTCAACATCCCTACATCAACATACTTTTTATTTATGTTAAACAAAGAGTGAAACAAGGCTTAAAAGATTAGAAAGCCTTTCTCCCAGCAATCAGTCTTACTTAATTTCTAAATCTCAAGCAGCTTAACTGCAGCTCTTTTAGCTACTTCTTGTCTAGCGTGAAGCTGTGTTCCTTTTCTTTTCTAAACTCTCCTTCTCTATTCAACTGTGAAGACAGTCAAAGGGAAAGACATTTAACTATATATACAGTTAACTCCATAAATATTTGGACAGAGACGACTTTTTTTCTAATTTTGGTTCTGTACATTACCACAATGAATTTTAAATGAAACAACTCAGATGCAGTTGAACTGCAGACTTTCCTCTTTCATTCAGTGGGTTGACTAAAAAGATTGCATAAAAATTTGAGGAACTAAAGCCTTTTTTTAACACAATCAGTGCTTTTTGGGGGCTCAAACGCAATTGGACAATTGACTCAAAGGCTATTTCATGGGCAGGTGTGGGCAATTCCTTCATTAAGTCATTATCAATTAAGCAGATAAAAGCCCTGGAATTGATTTGAGGGGGAGGGGTGCTTGTATGTGGACAACATGCAGTCAAAGAAGCTCTCCAGGCAGGTTAAACAAGCCATCTTTAAGCTGCAAAAACAGAAAAAACCCATTCGAGAAATTGCTACAATATTAGGAGTGGCAAAATCTACAGTTTGGTACATCCTGAGAAAGAAAGCACCGGTGACATGGAAGACAACAGTGGTGGATGATTGCAGAATCATTTCCATGGTGAAGAGAAATCCCTTCACAACAGCCAAACAATTGAACAACACTCTCCAGGAGGTAGGTGTATAGATATCCAAGTCTACCATAAAGAGAAGACTGCATGAAAGTAAATACAGAGGGTGCATTGCAAGGTGCAAGCCACTCATAAGCCTCAATAATAGAAAGGCTAGATTGGACTTTGCTAAAAAAAAAAAAAAAAAACATTCTTTGGATAGAGGAAACCAAAATCAGCCTCTACCTGAATGATGGCAAGAAAAAACTATGCAGAAGGTGTGCAACAGCTCATAATCCAAAGCATACCACATCATCTATAAAACATGGTGGAGGCAGTATGATGGCTTGGGTGTGCATGGCTGCCAGTGGCACTGGGACACTAGTGTTTATCCATGATGTGACACAGGACAGAAGCAGCCGAATGAATTCTGAGGTGTTCAGAGACATACTGTCTGCTCAAATTCAGCTAAATGCAGTCAAATTGATTGGGAGGCATTTCATAATACAGATGGACAATGACCCAACACATACAGCCAAAGCAACGCAGGAGTTTATTAAAGCAAAGATGGCCAAGCCAGTCACCTGATCTGAACCCAATTAAGCATGCATTTCACTTGAAGACTAAACTTTGGGCAGAAAGGCCCACAAACAAACAGCAACTGAAAGCCACTGCAGTACAGGCCTGGCAGAGCATTAAAAATGAGGAAACCCAGAATCTGTTGATGTCCATGAGTTCAAGACTTCAGGCTGTCATTGCCAGCAAAGGGTTTTCAACCAAGTATTAGAAATTAATATTTTATGTTCAGTTTTTTAATTTGTCCAATTACCTTTGAGCCCCTGAAATTAAGTGATTGTGTTAAAAAAGGCTTTAGTTCCTCTCACGTTTGTATGCAATCTTTTTGTTCAACCCTCTGAAATGAAGCTGAAAGTCTGCAGTTCAACTGCATCTGAGTTGTTTCATTAAAAATTCATTGTAGTAATGTACAAAACCAAAATAATGATTTTTTTTTCTTACTTGTGCAAACTTTATTACATTTCTAATATGGATGCACCAAATTGACCCTTTTAGAATTCAGTCGAATCCCAAATCCTTTGTGAAAGATTTTGCCAAAACCCGAACCCAACTCGAACCCAAGTTTGCATATGTAAATTAGGGAAAGAAGGAGGAAAGAGAATCATGAGCGTGGCATGCTGTTAAACTATTTTTGAGTTGGATTTCGCCAAATCCTTCCGAAAAAGGCAGAATCTTGTCTGAATTTTGAACCGAATCCTAATCCACTAATTTCCAACCCTAAACTATATCAAAAGATGTATAGATCAATTAGGGGTAAAAGGTTGGAAATATATGGTGAGACTGCAAAGGCAAAGACTATATAAAAATAAAAAAGATATCTGTAGATATTGTACCTGATAGATAAATCTTCTATCTTGATGGTCCAAAGACAGAATCAGTAAATGCAAAGGAAACAGTACCAAAAAGCACTCCAAAATTTCCTGTGGAGAGTGTAAAAGGTTATCAGCCAAGTAAAATAATCATGTGAAAAGTTCAACAGTTTCAAACTATTCTGCTATCAGAGAATCTTCAAACAGCCACTATTACAAGCATCTTTATATCATATTGCTGCCTTCTTCTTAATCCAGACTAAGATATAATGAATCCTTATTTGAGGCAAAACAATCCTATAGGGTTTAGTTAAACCCACGGGTGGTTCAATTAGTCTTCTTTTTATAGTGTTGAATTATTTGCCTTCTTCTTCTTCTGACTTTTTCCAGCTTTCAAATGGGGGTCACATTGCTAATCACATTGCTGATATTGCAAACTGGAGAGCTGGTGACTAAAAATCTAAATAACTCATAAAGCTCAAACATTAAAAAATGAAAACCAATTGCAAATTGTCTCAGAGTATCACGCTCTACGTCATACTAAAAACTCATTTTAAAGGCGAACGACCCCTTTAAATGAGTTTTTAGTAGACTTATGGTATGATAAGCCAAATTACAGAACGATTCCTCTTATACAGTACAGGTATGGGATCCATTATCCAGAAACCCATTATCCAGAAAGCTCCAAATTACAGAAAGGCTGCCTTCCATAGACTTCATTATAATTAACTAATCCCAATTTCTAAAAATGATTTTCTTTTTCTCTGTAATAATAAAAGAGTACTTTATACTTTCTCCCAACTAAGATATAATTAATCCTTACTGGAAGCAGCACCAGCCTATTGGGCTTATCTAATGTTTACATGATTTTCTAGTAGGTATGAAGATCCAAATTAAGGAAAAATCTGTTATCCAGAAAACCCGAGCGTTCTGGATAACAGGGCCCATACCTGTTTATGTATTGGAATAGCTAAATGGTGATCTTTCTAGTCAGGGCCAGTTTCTGAGTAGAGAAGATTGAAGCAGGATTGAATGTTCTTACCCTAAGGGAAACATTTACTAAGCTCGAGTGAAGGATTCAAATTAAAAAAACATTCGACCACGACTTCGACTTCGATTCGAACGATTCGAACTAAAAATAGTTTGACTATTCGACCATTCGATAATCAAAGTACTGTCTCTTTAAAAAAAACTTCAACTACCTACTTCGCCACTTTAAACCTACCGAGCACCAATGTTAGCCTATGGCGACCTTCCCCATTAATTTTTTAAGGTTTTAAGGTTTTTTGATCGAAGGAAAATCGTTCGATCGATGGATTAAAATCCTTTGAATCGTTCGATTCGAAGGATTTAATCAAATGATTTTTCCTTCGATCGATCGATCAAAGTATTTGTGGTAAATCCTTCGACTTTGATATTCGAAGGATTTTACTTCAATGGTCGAATATAGAGGGTTAATTAACCCTCGATATTTGACCGTTAGTAAATATGCCCCTAAAAGTACCCTAAAAATCACATCATGTGCCACCAATCTGAAATGAGATGGTATTGGAAACAGCACACCTAAAAAGGGCAGAGTTGAAAAGACAATGGGGCATGATTGGTACAAGATCCATTAAATAGCTTGTTGACCTTTAAATTAACTTTTATTATGATGTAGGGAATAATATTCTGAGACAATTTGCAATTGGTTTTCATTTTTTATTATTTGTATTTTTTTTATAGATATTTATCTTTTTATTCAGCAGCTCTCCAGTTTGCAATTTCAAGTCTGGTTGCAAGGGTTCCAATTACAGTAGCAACCATGCATTGATTTGAATAAGAGACTGGAATTTGAATAGGAGCGGACCTGAATAAAAAGATGAGTGATAAAAAGTAGCAATAACAATACATTTGTAGCATTGCAGAGCATTTTTTTTTAGATGGGGTCAGAGACCCCCATTCAAAAGCTGGAAAGAATCAGAAGAAGGCTGCAAATAATTCAAAAACTATAAGAAATAAATAATGACAACTTGGGAAGTCAATAACAAACAGAAACCCCTGTTTGATCCTCTTGTATGATACTGAATGTATCTTATACATTAACACACTTCAACCAGCAGGTTTGTTTTGTTTCTGCTGACAAGCCTGTGCACTATAGGCCCCTGTAAAGCCTTCAGTCTGCTTTGTGTAATGCTTTGCCATGTCAGAAAAAAACAAGATGAGTAGAAGACTAGCTTCTTTGGTTTCATTGGCCTGTTGTGAACTTTAGAGGCAAAAACACATTCATTTTGCACAAAAAAGTTTAATTCTTAATTATTTTTAATCTACATAGAAAAAAGTGAAAGGAGGATTTACCTGTGAGTGTGTTCCCCTAATCTGCATGAATATTAAAGAAGATCTGACAACCTTTCCATAAGTCTGAATGTCCTGACCCTCCCATCCGTGAATAGGTTCCGAAAGTATCATGTCGTCTAAATTTGCATGAGATTTTCCCCAAAACAGCACAGGCTAGAAAATTGAAAAAAGATCAGTGATACAAATTAGAGGAATATGATAAAGAAAGAAACCTATGCTTGCAGTTTCTGATGACATATTTAAAGAGATTAATATATAAATACTATTGATGGTCGAATAAATTCGCCAGACACTAAATTGCAGTGAATTTGAGCATTTTGCCGCAAGCAAATCAACTCGTGAAATTGCGGCGACAATTCGCCTGCGCGAAATCTGCCGTGTAAAAAAAAAATTGACTCGCGCATATAGATTGCTTATTCAGACACCCATTGACTTTAATGCATTTGGACCAAATAGTCACGTCTATAAAAATTTTCAATCGATTCAAAATTGATGCATGTCAAAATTATTTTGACGCCCATTGACTTCAATTAGTTTCACAGATTTTACGTAATTTCACGCCACAGATTCGCCCATCACCAATAAATGCGAATACATGTGTTGTTACTACTGAGAGTAATAGCAGTATAGAATGTATTAGTATTAGTAAATAAAGTGATATAACAGGGGAGAGGAGCTTAACAGGACTGTTTATAATTGTATATAAAATGTAATACTGAAGTACGCCATACATCGTGGGTTTAATTAAATGTTACTTGATTTAAAAACAAAAAAATGTATCTAGTAGTTAATAAAGTTAGCAAAAACGGGCACCAAATATTTACAACAAACAAAATTAACACTCACTTGCTCTTTAGTAAACACGGGTGCTAAAAAAGCTTTAATAGGCCATAAGTTAAATATAATTTAATAAATGGATGCATTTTTCTGTTCTCTTCTATTAGGTCCTTACCTTATCTGGGACCTCATGTTCAGCACACGAAGCTTGGTGGTGTGAGATGGAGTAAGGTCCTCCATTAGGAGATAGTGACCCAGTTTCTGACTGTTTCCTTCATGAGAGAAAGTACAGTAGAAATATTTATATACTTTATTTAGGTTGGAAGCTGTCAAAAATGTGAATTACATTTTTTGGGATGTGTTCCTTTACAGAAGTAGAGTGCAACTACTTGAAACACAGTTCAGCTAAATTAAGCTTGTTATACCTTTTATAACTAAAAGAAGCAGTCTAAATTCATTAATGCAATGTTTCTCAAACTGTGGGGCAAAGGAGAGTGTGAGGAGCAACAAATTACTATTAATATATATGGTGGCACCTTGTAAGAAGAAAAGAGAGAGCAGAGAAAAGAATGCTGCAAACAAGTGAAGATTAAAGGTGACATCACAAGAGAAAAGAGCAGAAGACAGTGAACTGGGTAAGAAGAGGGTGAGAAAAAAGCTGAAGAGCAGAAGAGAAGTGGCAAAAGGGATAGCTAAATGAAAAACAGAGGAGCACTTGAAAAAGGAAATGAGGGGGTTTGAAAGCCTAGGAAAACAAAAGAGTAATTGTCACGCAAAAATATTGATTTCTTTTGTTGTTTTTGTAAAAAATTCACAGTCAGGGATCAGTGGCGGAGTTTAAAAAATGTTTAGCACCTAAGAGGAACTTGAGCCCAAAAAGTTTCAAAATTTGCACCCTAATTAATTAACCCAATGTTGGTGAGGAATGGATTCTAGAAGCCCCAGAAAGGATCAAATGGTCTGCTAAACTAACAAATATAATTCATCAATTGGAGGTAGACTCACTATACTTTAGAGATTACAGACTAGGGCTAGCAAAACTGAAGTCAAGTTTAGGCATAATATCAAGGCAGATCATATATATGCAGAATGGATATAGCCATACATTTTATTTTTATTTTTGTTGGTTAAGAACAACATGGTTTCATCCTGATCTGTTCAATTCAAACAACCATCCTAACGGCTGTTTTCAGTAAGAGATCTAGCAACCAACACAGGCAGTCTATTTTGCAGTTTACACAGTAATTTAGGCTTTTCAATTAATAATGATAAATTCCATCCAGAAGTAATTTACTCTGGGACTTCATCAAGCACTTTTTAAAACTTTTGCAACCGATCAATGAGATATCGACTCAGTAACATTACAGGTTTAATGATCTGTTAAATATGCTTATGTAGCTAAATAACATCCCGAGGAGCACTAATTTATGAGCTTCAGAAAGAATAAATAGTGGAGCAGTGCACACTGCAGCAGCTTGTTCTATCGTGGGCGCACCTGTTAAAATTAAGTACTTTTCTGAAACTGATACATTATCTTCTTATTCTATTGCATCTCATCCATCCAACTAAACCTTACTTTTTTCTCAAACATTTTTCCTTAACCCGTTTGCTCTTCTCACCCTATATCGTCTACGCTCTAACAACACAATCTCAACTCACTCACCCTTTCATTGCCCTATTCAACCACATTCATCCCATCCTATTGTCTCTCATACACTCACGTGTTCTCTACCCACATCCACCTTATTCAACATAACCTTACTCAATTACATAGGGTAATTCAACCTGTAACTGCAACTGCACTGTTTGGAATGGGTATGCAGCCAATGTAATGTTGTAAGCATTATAGCTAAGGTGGGGATGGAGAAATCTCAGCAACTCTGTACAGTATTTTTCCATTCTTGGTAATATTTTATTGAGCATTTAGGGGAGGATGTAAAGATGACTGCATCCAAACATAAGGCTTTAGTTAGCAGAAACTGTTCAGTACAAGGTAAGCACTAAAATGATTCTAAGACACACTATTACTGTATATAGTAGATATGTAATATGTAATGTGTTTTTTGTTCAGTTGCAAAAGACTACAAATCATGTGACTAGATATTTTGCTTTTGAAGTGTAACTTGAGAAGAAAGAAACAAAACCGCTTTGTATAATAATCTAGTCTTTACCCAAAGGCTAAACAAGAATTAAAGGAGGACATAATAGTATTTCTCATACAATAACAATGAACCTTTAATACCCTTCCCTGAGAACTGCTAATCATCTTTAGTGTGTCTTGAGTTGCGTGTTCTAATCATGAATGTGTTCAGACACATCACCATGTTTGATGTATAAACAGGATAGCACCTTCAAAGAAAGTGGAGAGTCTATCCAGGCAGTTGAGTTGAAACACAGTGGGCCTCATTTGCTATTGGCAGTGCAATGTGCATCATTTTCATTAATTTTAATATGTATATACTTTTAAAGGGACATGACTAGTCTTGGAAAGTACTTTAAAAGCTATGTATTATACAACTCCAAAAAACTCATGCAGTGTTGAGGCCAATATTTTATTACCATCTGTGTCCATTCCCCTTGGTCCTCTTTTCTGCAGATAGCACTAGCAATATGAATTGGATCATTACTCTGTCTTGATCAACTCTACAGGCATGGGATCAGTTATCCGAAAACCTGTTATCCAGAAAGCTCTACGTTACAGGAAAGCCATCTCCCATAGACTCAGTTTTTTCCAAAAAATCCACATATTTAAAAATGATTTGCTTTTTCTCTGCAGTAATAAAACAGTACCTTGTACTTAATCCAAACTAAGATATAATTAAACCTTATTGGAAGCAAAAACAGCATATTGGGCTTAATTAAAATTTAAATTATATTATAGTAGACTGAAGATATGAAGATCCAAATTATGGAAAGACCTGAGCATTCTGAATAACAAGTGCCATACCTGTACAAAAGAACAAACATTCCTACGACCAACTGATTTGTAGACAAAAAAACAGATATTGTTTCATGTTTAAGAAAAGAAGGGGGGGGGCTGTAGAAAAAATGTTTTGAGGGTTACACCACTGTTAAGCAAAACCAAAAGGATGTGATATTATTATTTAACAACACTTCCAATATCAAAAAACGTAACCCTATAGAGTAAATTCAAATCAGATGTAAAGATTATGCACTCATAGCAGGTACAATGTTGTAAACATAGGTACATGTAGTGTCCAACTGGCCCACCAGGATACCAGGAAAACTCCCGGTGGGCCCAGGTGTCAGTGGGCCCTCTTGCTTCTAATCATTTAGCATATTTCATGGTCCTTACTTATTCCTTTATGGGGAAAAATGCTTAATGAGGGAAAAATATAGTAAGTAGATATAAAAGACTAGCAGAATAAAGAAGTTTAGGGGCAAATTCACTAACCTCTGGAAATTCACCAGCAACGGCTTCGCTCACATCGCCACACTTCGGCAGGTGAAAATTCGACAGGACAACGCTAATTCACTAAAATGTGAAGTTGCATCCAGGGCACCGAGTTTCCCTAGCGTTAATTCGGCAAGCAAAGCAAAGTTGCTCTGGCGTTGGCTAATTTGCATACGGCTGGAAGTTAAATTTCAATGGACGTATATGTTGCAGAAAATGCATTACACTACACAAGCCCAGGGAACCTTAATAAAATAAAATAAATATGTTATATTGCCCTACACATGAGCCCAGTGTATAGTTTATGTGCCATATGTAAGGAAATGTAGGGGGAAGCCGTGTACCCCCAAAAAAATTTACAAACTCTTGCAGCTTATCACCCTGAAAATCTGAAAAGTCGCCAGCATTTTTTGTGACTTAGAAAAATATTCACATTTTTTTTTGAGGAACTCCTGTCTACTCTATTGCACTTCGCCTGGTCTGAGGTGGCGAAGGTATGTCTGGCACAAGAGGTAACGTTCATTAAAATCTGCATCTTAGTGAATTTGCATAGTTACGTCCATTCTCCAGAGGGCAAATTCGCCTGGCATTAGAGGGAGAAGTAGCGCTAGAGTCGATCTCCTTCGCAAGCGAAGTTACACCAGCAACCGTTAGTAAATCAGTGAAGTCCCAAAATTACATCACACTGGTGAATTTTGGCCAGCGTTAGTCACTTTGCCCTTTAGAGAGGAGGGATAATAGTTTGGAAAGTGGGCCCACTGTCTAAGGTTTTCCGGTGGGCCCACAGTCTAAGGTTTTTTGGTGGGCCCCTGGCATCCCAGTCCCACACTGGGTACATGTCCCACAGAATGTCATTTGTAGTTAGCCATGTCCTACCATTTGACCCAGTATATACAACTTTAGGTGATAGCACATTTGCTAAGATAGGAGCTAGTGAAAAGTCTACCTGCACCCAATCCTAACATGGCACACCTCTTTATTTTTAGGCCCGCGCCTGACCCACACTGCTCTGATATCATGGAAGGGGCAGGATACATAGACATGTGTCTATGAAAAGCACAGACTGGACTAGAGGAAGCTGGCAAGCAATTGACCCAGCAATCACCAGCGTATACATCACTAGTAGGAGCTCTGCGTGCAACATTCTTACAGTGAGATTGAATATTCTGCTTTAGTTTGGTGTCATTATAAAGAACTTGTAGATAACACAACCAAAATGATGAAAATACTCAAAATATATTGTAAAATTAAAAGAAAAAATTCTATATTTTATTCCAGTAGCATTTCTTTTTTTGCACTTTGCACACTGTGTCCTGCATAATTTAACTAGCTACAGGCCTCTGTGCTCCTTTGCCTAGACCCATGGCATACTCCTTGAATAAGGAGCACTACCTGCATTAGACAACATTTTATCTACAAGGGGCAGGCAGGGAGAGGCATCTAGGCAGGGGGTAAGGACAGGGCTCTGGCACTTGCACTCCCAGGTTAAGTAATTGACCCCTAAGCGGTTATTTATTAAAGTCCAGATTTATCTCAATATTTTCTGCTACAAACTCCGATCAAATCTGCACTGGTTCTTTACGCTTATTTATTATTATTATATTTTCCTGAAAATTTGCTTTGCAGTAAAAAATCTGAGTTTCACTGGGTTTTTTTCTGATTTTTCATCCAATTTTTAAAAATTTTTACAGAAAACTCAGATTTTCAACCGAAAACTCTGAAAACTTCGGAGAACTTTTCCCATTGACCTATATGACTATGAAGATTTTCATTCATCCAGGTCATGGTATATCTAGTATAGGTAAATCTTTAAACAACTGGACTTGCCGAGTAATCAGTGAAGATGTTTCACTACTCATCCGAGCAGCTTCTTCAGTTCAACTGACTGGAGTGGGCAGTCCTCGGCATATAAACTCTTCCACTAATCCAATCACACTGGCACATTGTAACTCTTTAAAGAGGTGACATCTGCAACCTCGACAGGTCTGAGATGCCAGATTTTCTGATTCGGACTTTCCATCCTCTGGGTTTAATACATTTTGAAAAAAGTCTAATTTTATAAAAGAAATTATGTGTTTTTTGTGATTTTTGCATTCGGAGATTAGTATATAACCCCCCCTAGTGTTTATAATTAATAACCCCAATGGAAAAATAGAATGTTTGCACATATGCATTCTTTGCACACATTTGGAGGGGTGAGGGCCCGGTCAAAGCTAGTTACATCACTGGTGGCAAACATTGAAATCAGTGGGAGGTGCAGATAGTAGTAGGGGTGGTCATTTTTTTCTATAAGCATGGAATCTGTGTATCTTTAGCTTCTCCACACAAAATATCATCCTCCCCTCATGCTCCTTCACTAAGGTGTGCTAACAGTAACATAACTACACTCTTCTGGGCCCGGGTGCAGGATATCTCTGTTCATATACTTTATAATATACAGTATGTTTCACTGTCAGTTGAACAAGCCTTCCTAAACCTAACACATTAATTATTTATGAAAAGTGAAGAGTCATTTCTTTAAATAATACCCCACAATATACAGTTATACCTTTCAACCTTCACCTTTAAAGCAGAACACCTTTAATAAATAAACAGCACAGGGTAGTTTTAAATCTCTGCAGCCCCACATAACTTAACGTGAACATTGCAATGAGTTTAGCTGATCTTCTTTATTACCGATAGCATGGAATACATTTGCCTCAAGGCTTCTTAAGTAAAAGTGGGAGTTGTATCAGAAAATGTGCTTATTTATGCAGTTTAAAAAAATAGAAACATGTTCTTGCATTTCTTTGTGCTGATGTCAGACGCATGAAGCTTGGGATTCAAACACCTAATGCTGACTTAGGTGCAGGGGCGGAACTACCGGGGGAGCAGGGGGTGCGAGTGGGCCAGGGCCCGCACCCCCTCAGGGCCCCCCGGCAGTCCGCCCGCCGCATGTTCGGCGGCCACTTCCGGGTTTACGGAGGGGGGCGGGGGCCCGGCTGCGCGTCCTGCGCCAGGGCCCGCCCCCCTCTAGTTCCGTTTTTGCTTAGGTGATTCGCAGTGAGGGAAATCTAAGGTTAACAGTCACCATCCCCAGTATTGAAAAACAATATTGTTTATTAGGGGTGGTTCACCTTTAAGTTAACTTTTAGCATGTTATAGAATGGCCGATTCTAAGCAACTTTCCTATCTTCCTTGTTTTTTTGGTTTTTTTATAGTTTTTGAATTATTTGCCTTCTTGTTCTGACTCTTTACACCTTTCATATAGGGGTCACTGACCCCATCTAAAAACAAATGTTCTCTAAATTTACCAATGTTATTGCTTCATTTTTTTGCTCATCTTTCTATTCAGTTCCTCTCTTATTCATATTCATATGTCAGTCTCGTATTTAAATCAGTTGCTAGGTTAATTTGGACCCTAGCAACCAGATTGCTGAAATTTCAAACTGGAGCTGCTCAATAAAAAGCTAAATACATAACTCAAAACCCCCTTTAAATAGTGAAATTCTGGAAAGCAGAAAATACAGTGTATACACTTTTTAAGGAATGCATAGTGATGAAAGGCTTCATGCATCCAATATACAAATCAATGAGATTCAAGGTGGTGGATGAGTATACATATTGGCACCATGAACCCATCATGTGTTATGTCCCAGTAAATAGGGGGGCCACAACTCAGGAACCTGGAGGCACCTGTCAGAGCAATATGCACAAACAAAATGACCAATATTCTATTGGGCATTTCTTATAAGTGCATTTTAATATTGATGGCTGTTTCACTGGCAGTTCTTGCCATACCCCTTCTCCCAAGTGCCGAGGAGAAGACCACGGCAGAATGTACACCCCTATGAGGCAGATTTACTAAAAGGGCGAAGTGGGCTTTTTTGGTGAAAATTTGCCAAAATGACAATTCACAGGGACATTGCCAATTTACTTAAAGGCAAAGCTAGCAAAAAAGCTCAGCTCTTTAGAAGTTTTGCACCGTTTTGCCAGGCAAATTTTCACTTTATCAAATTTATCGAAGTGCGAACTTTCCAGTAGGTTTGTTTCGCCAGGTTCTACCTGGCAAATTGATAAGATGAAGCTATAGTCTCAACATTATGGTGTCAGGGACATCATATCCTTTATGCCAAAAAAGTAATATAAATGACAAAATGCTGGTATTTTTTTCATATTTTAATGCGGGATTATGTTTATAAATTGTTATTGTTAAATAGATGTTATTTACACTTTTTTTAACCATTTGAAGCACATGCCACATTTGTTTTAATTTAGGCTCATGTCTGGGACAAAAGAAGAGTGTCTTAATTTGGCTTCCTTGGACATTTTTAATAATAAGGGCCACTTCTAGCAATTTCACCAGCAATCACTAATAAAGACATATATTTGACCAGCCATATATAAATTGACGTAAGCGTATGCATGGTAACTAGGGATGTAGCGAACGTCGGAAAAAAAGTTCGCGAACATATTCGCGAACTTGCGCAAAAATGCGAGCGGTTCGCGAACGGTTCGCGAACCCCATAGACTTCAATGGGAAGGCGAACTTTAACATCTAAAAAAGACATTTCTGGCCAGAAAAATGATTTTAAAGTTGTTTAAAGGGTGCAACGACCTGGACAGTGGCATGCCAGAGGGGGATCAAGGGCAAAAATGTATCTGAAAAATCTGCCTGTGTGTGCTTGGAAGAGATAGTGTAGGGGGAGAGCTGTTAGTGATTTCAGGGACAGATGATAGTAAGTTTGCTGGCTAGTAATCTGCTTGATACTGCTCTGTATTGGAACAAAAAAATAAATAAAAGCAGTCCTTACAAGGACTACTGTTATTGCAGCAGTCAGCAGATGAGATCAGAAGCAGGACAGCTGCCCACTGCAGCTACATACAGAGCACTGCAGTAGAAGGTAGATTACTAGCCAGCAAAGCTACCTAAGCTTAAATGTCCCTCAAACCCCTGCAGACTTCTGTCCCTCCAATAACAGAGCAGTATCAAAACGATTACTAGCCAGCAAACTTTCAACTGTCCCTGAAATCACTAACAGGCAGCAGCTCTCTCCCTACACTATCTCTTCAGCACACACAGGCAGAGTGAAAAAACGCTGCAGGGCTTCGGTTTTTATAGGGAAGGGGAGTGGTCCAGGGGAGAGCTTCCTGATTGGCTGCCATGTACCTGCTGGTCTGGGGTGAGAGGGCAAAAAAAAGCGCCAACAATGGCGAACCCAAAATGGCGAACGTCGCGCGACGTTCGCGAACTTCCGGCGAGCGCGAACACCCGATGTTCGCGCGAACAAGTTCGCCGGCGAACAGTTCGCGCCATCTCTAATGGTAACAAAGTTTCGCTAGGAAGAAAGTAATGTTAGAGAAAACTTGCTTACAACATTTGCATTTGCATATTCGCGGTGAAATTTCGCGGTGAAATTTCGTATGAATTGTGCGAAGTATGGTGACGTTTGTGAAGCAAAAAAATTGCCCTTTAGTAAATTTGCCCTTGTTTCAATCTCTGCAGGTTTTCTAGTGGTTGTCCTGTTCTCTGGTACCTAGTCAAGCATCACCATTGAGATTTCAGTCAAAATAAGCAACCATACACACAATACTTGGGATGCATGACCCTTTCCCTATTTAAAATTATTTAAAATTATCGCTAACGATCCAGTGGTGGAATAATATGCCAGACACAAGGCTTATCCTACAATCTTCTTAAATATTGTATGTGTGGTTTCTAATTTTAATTTCAATTTGAATATCACAATTTTCAAACTGTAAAATGCTAGTTTAAAATCCTTCTGGGCTTCAGCTGATATAATTTCAATCTGAATATCATACATTTTACATCCTGTCTCGGAAATGAATAAAATACTATTTACATTATAAATACATGATTCAAATAACATCAAATTTTTACTTGATTGTGTTAAAGGTAATGCCCACTTCCATTCCTATAAAAGTCCTTCTGAAGTTACAGTAAAATCTCAAAACATTTTCTTCCCTAAATGTCCATACAGTCGCAGGAGCACAAATAAAGAAGTCATTATAACCTCTGGTTCTTTCCACTCAGCTGGTAGTTGAGCAAATTGTTTCGGCTGAAAAGTATTTGTATTGAAAATTTTTACTAATCTGCACTAGAATTTCATCATGCATTTTGTCTTGCCGGAAACAAAATCTTGTTTTTTCACGCAGGAAAAAAACAGTGAGAGAAAACGCCTCTTGATGTCAATTCGTTTTGTGTAGTCCTAAATGCGACAGTTTTAAAGCAGCTAATTTTTAAACACGTCTACATTCTATATTACTGAGGAATCCTAATTCGCAATTAAGCATAAATAACTATTTATTACTAAGGTACAAATTGTGAGCTCACCTCTGCAGCAAATAGGTATAGCAACATCCTCTTACTGTTAATTCATTATAAAATAGTATTTAATTAAAAGAAAAGCAGAGATATTTGTGCAGCCTCTTTTCATGTTATGGCCTCTTTGGGCGAGTTGAATGTTTAAATGTTTAAAAAAAAAAAAAAAAAAACTTTTTAGAAAAATACATATATAATGTAATAATTTAATGACAATCTTTGTAATAAATATAGATGCAATATTACAATACCTGCCCAGCATTTTAAGAATTAATCTAATTTGACAAAAATACAGTCTCTGTATACAGGTTGCAAACATTGTGCCAGAAGATTTGTGCATTCTCAACCCTAATGAAGTGTTTTTGTTCCCTTAAAGCAAGTTTTCATCTGTGGCAGTAGAAAACTGTGCCAAATTAGCCTTACAGAACCCCATGGAAATTATCACACAGACAGCAACTTCATATTGTCACAGCTTCCCCATTTATTCTGTTTTTATTGATAGAGGTTTACTCTGCTCTGCAGGAAATGACTAATTCACAATGTGGGAAATAGTATCAGGCACATGCTCATGGGGAATGAATGGCTCAGTAGGTAAGTCACTGGATTCTGACTCTCTCATCAACTCCTTGTAGCCTTGTGCAAGTTACTTAATCTTGCAGGCATCATAGATCATAAGCTCTTTTGAGCTGGGACTCACTATGCGTGACCTACTCAGTACAGTACTGGACATGATGTGTGCTTGATAAAAAAATTTTTATAAAAAGAAATAGACAATGCAATTATTATTATTACTATTTACCCTTTATTTATATAGCACCAACATGGTACATATTGATTTGCAGAGCATCATTATATTATTAATTTTATTACAGTGTTTGTAAATAAAAACTGTTGAATTAAACTCACTGCCAACAAAAATAACTAGGTGATTTCCACATAGAATAGGCTTTTCTTTCCAGTCCTGCTGAACTTCACACAGAAATACTGAGCGAATTGCATTGGCAAACCAAGCGTATCTTTACAGTAATACAGATATCATTTGTCTGTTGCTGCAAGCTTGACAATGGCACTTTATGTTTATGGATAGGATTGTTTGCCATTGCCGTGTAGGAAGATCGATGGAAATACAGTAAGCGCAGTTGAAAGGAAACAAGGCAGCTAATGAGGAGGAAATCCCTGCCTCAGGGAGCCTCCATTTGTAGTGATCAGTCTATGCAATCTTAACCAGCCTCTCTAGTTAATGTAGCATAAAATGTGTTACATAGTGCAGTCTCTTTGTTGAAGACATGCCAGGAAAAGGTGGGAGAGAGAAAGAGAGAGGAACACTTGTCTTAATTTGATATAAGGCTTTTGTGGAGGAGTAGGAAGCAATAGACGTGACATTCGTTTACCACCAATTAGTGAAGTGGGGGAAAAAATGTATTGTTGAGGTCAGTAGGCGGCTAAAAACTTTCTGGTCATTGACATCACAAAGGAGAAGCGAGTGTAAATTCTTGAGCCTATACAGAATGAAAGAGCTGCTGAGCAGCCACAGGGCTTACCTGCTCCCCTCTGTTTGTAGCAACTCAACTTCTTCATGGCCATCTTGTTTCAAGTTGGCACCCCGTGCTGTCACACTGCAGCATCCCATCCTATCAATGCCAGGCTAAAGCACTCAACCACATAGCACACACACTACAGGGATTAAAAACACAACTGAAACAGCTGGAGAGACTGGCTCCCACATCCTTCCTCTTCGAGCACACAAAAAAAAAAAAGACAGAAATTTAGAAGCACTTGGTCCCGTGTAGAAAGGGGAGGTAGACAGAGACAATTGAGTAGAAAGTCAGAAGCGCGCAGTGTGACATACACAGAGCTTCCTGTTAGGTTACAGCATGTTTCAGTTTCCTGCATAAGGGATGACCTGGGGGGGAGGGAGGGAAGCTTCACTAAGATTCTCAGTTTCACAAAGAATAAAGATGTTAAAGACAAAGTGGAAAAATCCTGAGCGAATGAATAGGCGACAAGAGTATTACTATTTCACGTATTGCTATTTCATGCTGACAGGAACAGCCATTACTCCAGACTTTTGTAAAGCCTTAGGGACTACAGAACTCAAATGTCTGGGTGCTTGTTTGAAACATGTCAATAGGTTAATAAGATGAAATGCTGCACTCACAGGTCTTCCATAACACTGCAAAAAGAGAGTTCCAGTGTCCCAGAATGTGACCTTCCTTAGGCAGAATGGTGACTTTCCTCTCTGAGAAAGGACGCATTATGTTACCAAAACATTGGAACAATGAATAAACTGATTTATGCACCTTACTTAATCACAGGTATGGGACCTGTCATCCAGAATGCTCGGGACCTGGGGTTTTCCATATAACAGATCATTACATCATTTGGAGCTTCATACCTTAAGGGGTTTATTTATTAAGGTTCAAGTTGTGTTTTCCACAAAAATTCAAGTTTTCAAGGTGTTTTTTTTTTGGTCAAAACTTGCATTTTTCGAGTTTCTTTTTTTTTTTTAAAAAAAAAAACTCGAATTTTTTGAGAATTACTATACCCCGACCTTGGAAATAGCTTTAATCCGAAAATACACCATCTAAAACCTGTTGAGGTCAAGAAGGAGTAAATGGCAGAGGTCCCTTGAACCATTTGAAGATAAGTTAACAGCCCTCATGATGTTCCATTTTTATTCAGAGAGTTTTCGCTCAGATTTGAGCAATTTGAGTTTTTTCGCCAAAAGCTCGACCAATTCGAGTTTTTAGGTTTCGCAACTCGAACTTGCTTAATTGATTTTTTTCCATTCAAGTTTTTTTTACATATAATAGACCATTCGAGTGAGTTCATTCTAGTTCATTTGAGGTATAAACAAATATAATTTTATACAGTATAATATAATAACCCAAATAGGCTGGTGTTGCTTTCAATAAGGATTATTTATATCTTAGTTTACATCAAGTACAAGGTACTTTTTTATTACAGAGATACAATAAATAATTTTTAAAAACTAATACAGAAAAATGGTAATTGACTACAGGTATGGGATCTGTTATCCAGAATGTTTGAGAGCTGGATAAGGGATCTTTTCATAATATGGATCTCCATACCTTTAGTCTACTAAAAAATAATGTAAACATAATTTAAACCCAATAGAATTGCGTGGCCTCCAATAAGGATCGATTACTGTATACTGTATCTCAGATGAAATCAACTACAAGGTACTGTTTTATTAATGCGAAGAAAAAGGAAATCATTTTTCAATAATAGAATGATTTTATTAAAATGCAGTCTATGGGAGAAAGCCTTCCCATTATTTGGAGGTTTCTGGATAACAGATCCCTTACCTGTTTTACTGCCTATTGAAGCAAAACACTGCAGCAGGAGGTCATGAAGACCCAACATAAAGAGTACAGTGGGCCAGTATTAGGTTCCAACCCATTGGTTAAGGGTCACTGATTAGCTTGTCCATCTGTTTAATGTATAACCCCATGCTGCTGGCATAAGTGATATAAATAATATGGATATTACATATAGTACATCAAGCCCTATTGCCACTGTGCAATGGCTTTAAATAAAATATTAAAGCTTTTTTATATGTTAAAGGAAAAAACAAAAAAAACAAAAGAAAAAAAAACATCAAAACTCAAAAGACTAACACGTGTTTGGCTTCTTAGATACGACAAGCAAAGACATGAATAGTTACTGAACACAGGAAGTAATATATAACCACAAACCTACATATTGCACATAACTAATTCCTAATGATGAGCTTATTATTAAAAGAGGAAGATCTTGTGGTTTATTGATTGGGAAACTAAAACGGAAAGCATTATTGGCTGAAATCAGCATAAAGCATTACTGACACATGCAGAAACTTGGGCACAATCTACTAGTCATAAATAAGATAAATGTGTTACTGGTTCCGTTTTAAAACCAGGATAATAATTACACAAATTTCTTGCTCCAGATCTGTTCCCTCTTCTTCTGCAGGGAAGGGTTTTCATAATGATTAATATCTTTTAGGGTGATATACTAATGTATATGTTTGCCTATGTCTAGGAACCCATACCAAACAACTATAAGCTTATTTTAAATGATCAGTGATTTATCTGCTAATGTGTTGCTGTGGGTTAATAGACAGTAAGAAATGTTTCACCCTTTATTACATGGCTCCTTAATCTTCTCCTCCTTGACCTTCCCCACCTTGACCTGTAATGGAAACATGACCTAGAGTCTACACATGTGAATGCAGCAACTACAGGTTTTATTTTATGTTTGAGTTTGTGCTATGTTTTGTGAGTTTGTAGTTTGGAATGTTGAATAGTTGGTAGCTAGAACTAAATAGATATGTCAGGGCAGAAGAATCACGTGCCAAGGGTGCAACAAAGTATCCCTGGTTTGGATCGTTGTTCTCCCACCGGCACATCTCTTGTTGCTGTGGTGGGGGGGGTGTGGGGGCTCCTGGCCCCCTAGTCCTACCCTGGCTCTACTGAAGACGGATTCAGGCTATGTTCTTCCACCTAACCCATTTCTGCTGTAGGGGATCCAGACAACATTTGCTAGAAATCCTAAAGGTGAAACATAAACCTACCAGGCCATCTCCAAAGGATGTCACAGATCCTGTCTTTGCATAGACTGTGACTGTGATTAAGACATTAAATTCATTGCACACCGTCACAAACATCAAATATCTCAATCTTTTTGTTGGCTGTGTCATAAGGTGGCAAGGTGGTCACAGATTTTAATATTTTAATTATGCACAAATGAAAATTTAGTTGCACAGAGGAAAAATTGTTCACATTGTGCTAATTTTTTCCCTAACACTAATTACTACATACGGTAGGTAAATGAGCATATTGTCTAAATAAAGTAAGCTCCATCTGTAAAGGTGGCCATAGACGTGTAGGTTTACCTGCAATATCGGCTGAACAAACAGACGTCCCCATCTCCTGACCTGCCACTAACCTTCAGTTTAAATAAAGTAGTAAAAGAACAGATCAGACGATGTTTTGCTGCTGACAGCAATTGTATGAAAGTTATGTCTGACAAAAGCTAGTGACAGTCTCCCACTGAAAATCGTCAGATCAGCAATACATGCAGAGATATTATCGGCAGCCAGCAGAAGTTTTCGAACCTGTCCGATCGACTGAACAGCTGATCGCCATGGAACTAAAAATGTTGGGACACTCCACATATGGTCTGAAAATCGAGGATTCATATGATTACTGTATATCTGTAATCTATGGCCAGCTTTAGGAAAGGGAAGCCCGGGACAGCATATAGTAGCCAAGGGCTCATGACAGAGGTAGGACAAAGCTGCCAGGCAGGTGTTATTAGTTGGGATTAGTTACATAGTGGGGGGAGGTGGAGTTTTGTTAACTTGAAGCATCAGCAGTTAGGGAGGGCATCCATTTTGGATAGAGAAAAAGGAGTCCAACCCTCCCTCCCTTGGATTAATATTTGCACTATTTTTCACAATTATGGATGGGGTTAATGGAATACAGGTTAAAGGACAAGTAACATAAAAAAATTAAAAAAAAATGTGTTTCTTTGTAACGAAAAAAAAAAACACCAAGACAGTTGTAACTTTTAAATCGCAAAGCTTTATTAAGAAATTACTTACCAATGTTCTGCATTTTAATAAAAGCTTTGCGATATAAAAATTAAAACTTAGTGTCGGTGTTGATGTTTTTTTTTCGTTATAAAGAAACATATTTTTTTTGTTACTTTGACGTGGTATGGTGAGTATTCGGGATTTATGATTAAGCTGAGCTGCGAGGAGGAAAGCCTGTTGTCACAACCAGGCGACGGGTCCCTGGCAATGGGGTTGGTCAGTGGGATTTGGTTGTTGATTTTCCTCTCTAAGAGTGTTGGTCTCTGGGAGGGTTAGGTTACATTGGTTGAAGCATACAATCCTGCGTACCCACCATGCTGGAAGGCACAAACGGCTGGTGGCTGGTACGATTGCCATGCACCTAATTTGGTCCATTGCCAGGGATCTTGCAGATGATAAGTTACTAGGTTACTGTTATATCACGGTTGATATTTTATTGTTATAATGCTATTATTGTTATTATGAACTGCTATTTATTTATATATTTAGGGTTATGTATTGTTAACACTTATGTATTGTAATACAAGCTGTGGCCAACAAAGATTCCAATTGTAAAACAAGTGGTAAGAGTTATTTATTTCTAGGCCAGTTTGGGGGGAATCAGGCAAGTATTTTTCTCTGCCCATGTCATGAATGAAGAACTGAAACAATTGCATTGACAGTTTGGAGTAGTCTAGATAATTTTTAAAAAAAACGGATTCCCTACTTGTTAACAGAGAATGTATTGTTTTGGACAAACATTTGATTAATAATAGTAATTTAAAACAATTAAAAATCATCAGTTGAGTCATTGAAAAAGAAGAATATTGTCAATTTCTATTGAGAAATAAGGAACCTTCAAGGGATTCAGAAGAATTGCAAACATGCCTTAAAAGTAAAGCTAGTCTAATGTTTTCAGAATGTAGAATTTACAGAATTGTAGAATTTTTTTCTTGCAGACTAGGCTACCATACCAATGTGTATACCATTTTTGGAGATATATCTATCACTCGTCTTTCAAATCGATTGCAATTTGCAAGCCTTCCTTATAGATAGTGTCATTGCATCTTTGCATCTTTTTTTAGCACCAGTCATTCATATCACTGCACACTAGTTAAATACACATACAAATAATTTCCCCTTTAAGTGACTTGGGATCTATAACATACTGTTATAGAAACTCATAAGATCATTTTGCTATCTAAACAACAATGTTACTGTATAACCCCCCCCCCCAATTATTTTCAATAATAAGATTCAGTAAAAAACAAACCGGTAAAAGAATAACCAAAGTACAGTTCTTAGTTTTAGATTTTCATTTGGTTCCTTAGTGTTTTGGATGAGAATCTGTGCCTAAAGGGACAACTCTGGAGAATGTTCCATGTGATTACATAGGCTCTTTCTCTTAATGTTCATGAGAGCCCTTTTTCATTACCCGGGAGACTCCATGTTCATGTTCACCCTTTTGTGTTCCATTTTGAGAACAAGTGCCTTGGGATTCTCAGGCTGCATGCTGAGACTGCTCTCAGCCACATGAGAGTTTTCGTTGGTGTCCACTAAGGAACTGCAGATTACATGTGGAAAATGTGTGCTCTTATTTAAGTACTGATGAGATCTGCTTTCAAGAATACATAGTCGCTGAGGGCCAGAGAAGACAATCTTGGCTACAGCTTTGGGGTTTGTAGTAGTATCATTTGTCTCACCTGTTGATATAACATAATTTTTCTGCATTCCATCCATTCTGCTGACTCTTAATTCATGTCTGTGTTTAGGTTTACTGGCATGAGGTATAAAGTCACAAAAATTTCCAATCATCTGAACCGGAGATATTGCCAGTGTTGCTCTCTGAGCAGTCTTGGACTTGTTAGTTGTTTTGATTACATTAACAATCCGATGGTCTGAGGAAACCTTGGGTTTCTTAGGTGTTTTCTCTGTGTTCTTCAGTGGTTTCTCCCGGAAGCTTTCTGTTTGCAGTTGGCTTGGGTTCTTAGATGGACTAGCGGTTCTGGACCTTGAATATTTCACCACATGTTCATTACTTTCCCCATTATACAATAAAACAAATCTGTTCTGGGCATTCAGGGGAAGAATGTGTTGGGTTTTCTGACTTTTGGTGAAAACTTCAAGAGCCAAATCTAGAAAAACAAAATAAATTATAAAGCAAGTATTGTGTTCTTGTGACTTTGCACTGTATGAATATTACATTTATTTTTACCGAGTGCTGTATATGGGGATGCATGTAGAAAACAACATCAGAAAGAGTTGTTTCTTTGTTATACATTTTCAGGCACTTCCTGAGGAAGGTAACAGAGCTGTGCCAAGTTCCCACTTCATTATCCTTTCCGGTAAGGAAATGGCGTAGAGAGAATACAAAGAGGAATTTTTTGGAGGAGCTGGCATCAGAAATAGGAAGATGCCAATGTACTACAGCCATCCAATCAGGGGACCACACACCTTGTTTATGTCAGAAATAAAAAGGCTCAATGTAATCTGCAGATGTCAACCAACCCCCTGTCACGAGGGAGATAATTATTCACTATTCATTCTGTGCCTTTTTGATACTTTATTTTATGTTACCAATTAGTGTGAAGAGGAATTTAGACTTAATAAAATCCAGGACTGGAATTATTCTCTCCGTTGTGAAGTTGGTTGACATCTTTGGTGATCTTAATGTTTATCCTCAGATAAGCAGAGGGGTAATTTATAGTACAGTTTTAGAGTTTTCTGACCTATGAAACTTTTTTGCCTGTTATAATAATATACAGCACTTCTTCCAGGCACCAGTGGAACTTGACAAATTCATGATGTACCTTACTGTGTCACTTATGGTTACCATCTCACCCCTTTAAAAGAGGTCATTTATTGAATACACTTGACTGCACACAAATCCCAGTCCAGTAAAATGGTGTTTTGTCTATCTACTACAGTATGTAAACTCTGCCTTTTCTCCTTTTTCCATCTTGAATGTCTGCCCCCATGGCTACACAGCAGCTTGTTTTATAAATGATAGTAGTCTTTCTGAAGAAAACACATACATTTTACCAGGGCAGCAGTGCATTATATTTTAATTTCTTTCAGACACTTTAATTTTTTGGTGCTATTGCTCCTTTAATTAATGCTTCCAACTTTGTGGTTCATGCGTGGGTGAGATAGATGTAAACTTCTGTTGAAGTGAGAAAAGACTGTTTGTGGAGAAGAAGGAGAGTGGAGTAGTGTTGGGAAATAATCACAGTGCATATACTAATAATTTGCTGGTTAAAACGATATTTAAAAACATTAGTTTTATAACATCAAATGTTTTGGAGTACATGTAACCTTTGCTTAATTTTGTGTTTCCAATGTACTTGTCTGTGCTTAACTAAACACTACTATTCATCCCTTCAGCCCCTTGTTTACTCCACAGACAGATTTCCTTTTCCTGCATACCGATCTGTTTTGTCTATTTTGTCATGTGTGGCATAAATGCCATTTCCATTTATTTATTGCTGGTCAGTAAACTTTTCTTTCTGTCTCCTTTTTCCTTGGACAAAATTCTAGCATCCTAGAAATCATATAGATAATACTTACCAAGTATAATGTGTGCGAGGCACTAAAATGTATGCAAATCCTCTTTTTTGTGAATAGTTTCCACATTGTTGTAGCTAAAAATACCTTTAAGAGTGTAGGCTGCCCGGAAAGGCAGACATGTTTAAATGCTGATCATAAGCAACTCCGGTCCTTAGCCAGCAGACTAAGGGGGTTATTTATCAAATGTAAAATTTTTAGACTTCGAATGGTTTCTTATTGAATGGAAAAACTCGAATCAGCAAGTTCAGGACAACAACCCGAAAACTCTAACTGATCGAGTTTTCAGCAAAAGAAAACATGAAACCCACAAATTGAGCTAAACCCTCAGAAAAAACACAAACATCATGAAGGCTACTAACATCTTCAAATGGTTCAAGGGACATCTGCCATTGACTCCTACATGACCTCGATAGATTTTAGATGTGTATTTTCATATTGAAGCAATTTCCAGGGTCGAGCTATAATAAATTGCGAAAAATTTGATTTTTTTTTTAACCCGAAAAATTGATTTGTGACCAAAAAAATAACCTAGAGAACTTGAATTTTAGCGGAAAACATGACTCGATCCTTTATAAATCTGCCTTTAAAGGAGAAGGAAACCCCCTGGGCGCAAAACCCCTCCCCCCTCCCCTGTGTTGCCCCCCCTCCCTCCTCCCCCCTGGCCTACCTGTCCCCCTGGGCAAATGCCCCTAACTTGTTACTCACCCCTCTGCGCAGGTCCTGTCCACGGAGTTCACAGTCGCCATCTTCTCCCACGCGCATCTTCTTCCTGCTCTGACCGGCGTCTTCTGGCGCATGCGCAGTAGGAACAGTTACCGGTACGGCTCTACTGTGCATGCGCCGAATGTCACGAAGTTTTCTGATTTCACTTTGTGACATTCGGCGCATGCGCAGTAGAGCTGTACCGGTAACTGTTCCTACTGCGCATGCGCCAGAAGATGCCGGTCAGAGCAGGAAGAAGACGCGCGTGGGAGAAGATGGCGACTGTGAACTCTGTGGACAGGACCTGCGCAGAGTGGTGAGTAACAAGTTAGGGGCATTTGCCCAGGGGGACAGGTAGGCCAGGGGGGAGGAGGGAGGGGGGGCAACACAGGGGAGGGGGGGAGGGGTTTTGTGCCCTGCGGGTTTCCTTCTCCTTTAAATGTAGGCTGCTGCCTGAAAAGAGCTACAGTATATATAGAGAATATACTGTGTTTTGATATGGAGTTGGGACTTAGCTTTCTGTGAAAACTTATCAAAAATATTTTTTTGTTCTGCTATTTACTCTTCTTATAAATTTATCTTCAAACCGCTGCCAGCTCCCAATATTTCATGACTGCAGGGAGAACTCACATTCCCACCCCTACTATCATTAGAAAGAGAACATTTTTACTGTGTCCCCAGCCACACTTCTGTAACAGACTCCCACTATTATATTAACCTCAAAGCACAAAAATGTATATATCTATATCTATATCTATATATATATATATATATATCTATATATATATCTATATATATATATATATATTTGGATATATCTGGCAAGAGCTTGATAAAGCTAGAAACACACAAATTTGTTTTGAATATATTAGAAAGGTTTACTGGGACATAAACGGATAATTTGCATGTTTCTGCCCATAATTCCTTGAGTGAAAGATTAAGCTTAATATTTCAAGTTATAAGGGGTTATTTAGTAAAATCCGAATTTATCTCATAATATCAATAGCTCGACCAAATTCCCATGACTGATGTTAGCTTATTAAATTGGATCGTATAAAATTGATATCTAGCAAAACCCGGAATTGTACACATTTTTCAGGCTTTTTTGCCCAAAACGCTCAATTTTTTTTTTTCAAATTTTTGCCTCTCCCATTAACTTATACATTACCTCGACAGGTCTGAAATGGCGGATTTTCAGACTCTGGGCTTTTTGCAGCATCGGGGTATAATAAATCTTTTTTTTTCCACAAAAAATTCTAATTTTTTTGCCCTAAAAAGCCTGACCACATGATTTCGAGGTTTAGTAAATTACTCCCTAATGTGTGGAAATATGAAGCATGTGAATACTTGCTCTTTTCAGAATGCATTTTACTCAATTTATTACATTAATAAGAGCATTTCCCAGACTAACTAACTTTTTTGTCATTTGATAATTACCAAGAGCAAATTCTTCCACTTGCAGTTGCAGGAAATATAAAATGTGCAGACGCACAAACTCACCTAGAGTTTCATTGACCACACCTGGGATTACCTCCTTTAGCACCTCACAGTTAGTGTGCAGAGCTGGGTTACAGTTCATCTCTAGTAGCCACACCTGTAAAATGGAATCAACAGATATTTTCCATATACTGTAACATGGCCCGTGGCAAGAAAAGAAAAGCTAAGTAGTACTATGTTTAATATACATACAATTGTGTTCAGAGGTCTCTAGATAATTACTGCTCTCTGCAAGACTTTTACTCATAATATTTAAAGGGGATCTAAAGTGTAAAATAGAATAATGCTAGAAATGCTGTATTTTGCATACTAAACATAAACATGAACTTTCTGCTCCAGAAGCTCATTAAACAAATGATTTATGTTTTCAAAGTTGGCCGCAGGCTGCTGTCATCTTGTAACTTTGTTAAACATCTTTGCAAGACCAAGACAACGCACATGTTCAGTGTGGTATGGGCTTCAGTTGGGAGGTTAAGCTTAGGGGTCTTCATAAATTATCAAAACAGCATAAGTCAAATAATATCTGCCATAGAAGCTGATACAGCAAGACTGATTAATAATCAGAATATGCAGACTGCACTGGGTCTGCGGATACAAATCTCTACACAGTCAACGGCTGCTTTATAGGGAAACAAACAAAGCTGCTCGAGGTCAGGGAAGTAAAGTGGGAGCCTCCCACCTGCAGTTTAAAAGTATGATTGTTTCCCTGCAGAACAGTTAGGGACCGTCTGAAGTTTCCTATCTGCAGCTGTCAGAGCAAGTAAAACGAAGGTGGAATTTAACTGCATACAGTCAGGTTTATTATAAAAACGGTATGCATTTTTTAATTAAAGTATATTTGATTAAGTCCATCCACTGGTTATATTATGCTACAGTTGTTTATTCTTATTGCACCACTAATTGTCCAAAAGACCATTGTTTATGCCAGCATTCTCTATTGTAGCTAATAAGTAACGGGTTTATTCATTCAATTCCCTACAACCTGCCATATGTTTTGATTAGCCTGATCTCCCACCAACCTCTTCCTTTGTGCTCTGTACCTTAAAATCTTCATCTACCAGGAAATCACAGCCAATCAGGTCAAAGAATCCAAGGCGACAGTCAAGTTTTGACTTCACAGACAGGAAACAGTGCATCATAATTTGCTGCATCCTTTTCTACCAAAGACAGGAAAAATGTCATCTAAGTGCATTATCCACCATATGTACAAGCAAAAAGGCTCAAAGTTTAGCTATGATTATTTTTTCTTTAGTGAAATTGTGTTTTTTTACAATAAATTATTTGCCTGTGTATGGGACAAACATAGCCTACCCTGCTCATATATGGTCAGGGATTAGCCGGATATTTATATCTCACCGTAAAATTGTTCAGCACCCAGTCCTGGGATAATCCCTTGGCAGAAGCAAAATTTTCATTCACATAATTATTGAATCTTTCCATTCCCCACACAGTTTCCTCCTTCAGTTCACTATACAGCGGATTCTTCTTTTGCATGTACTGGAAAAAAATTGCAAAGTAACTAAAGGGATCATTATCAGTGAGAGAAGCAATGCAGGAAATGTAAATGTTTACTGAAAGACATAGCATAATCTTACCTAAATTAATGGGTAAAGGTTAATAACCACCCGAACACCCAATTGTCCAAGTGTGGAAAAATAAAAGTGATATGGGGCAGGCTATTGTTTAATGTTAAAAGAATATTCTATTAGTGATGAGAGAATTATTTCATCACGCATGGATTTGCAGTGAAACTCCGGATTTTGCCATAGGCAGAATTTTTTGCAAAACTGATAAAGTAAAATTTCCGTACAAAAAATCTTTGCTGAGAAAGAAGCAAGCACCCATTCATTTCAATGCATTTGGAGTGAGGAAAAACACCCATTGACTTTGATGCATTTGGGGTGAGAAAAAACACCCATTGACAATGCATTTGCAATGAGAAAAAACTGGAAAAAAAAATGCCCATTGACTTTAATGCAATTGGAGTGAGATAAAAAAAAAAAGTCACCCGTAGACTCAATACATTTTGCGACAAAAAAGTTGCAGTGACAAAAAAAGTCGCCATAGACTTGCGTTTTGCTAATTTTTCATTGAAATGGAGCAGATTCTCTCATCACTTTATTGTAACACTTCTAGTCGTATGCTTCACCTAGAGATTGGTTACTTTTCTAGATACATATAGAATGGTCTCTGAATACACTATAAGAAGGATATTATATTATAGTAGTAGCTCTCTATCCACAACAAAGATATTCACACATAGCTTAGACAGCAGTAAGCAAGGCTATTTCTTTGTCAATGGCATAATAAGAGTGTGCCAGGCCCTCCTGCAAAAAAATATTCAGAGGGGCCCGTAGCACTCCCCATCCTTCCAACCCTCTTGCCCACTTCCCGCCCCGCCTCTGCCCACTCCCCGCTCCGCCTACACCCACTAACACCCTGTGCCAAACTGCGCCCTCCGTCCCCCACATGAAGCATGAAAGCTGGTGGTGAGTCTTCTTTCTTGTTAGCTATAGAGGAAGGAGACCCCCCCATCCTGTTCCCTGGGTCCACCTGCGGGGCCTGCTTCCTCTATAGTTACTCCACTGCTTTCTGTACTCTGTGGCAGAGGAATCCTGCTCCTAAAACAATATTTAGAAATGTTCTGTGCCTAGCCCCTTAGGAAACAATACAGATTTTTTCTTGAGAAGAGCTGTAGACATTGTACATATCTGGCCATATCAAGCCCTCTAACTGGGCCTACTTAATTTATGAGAAAAAGTCTTATCATATTCAGAAGATGATCACATGATATGGTAGGGGTACCCATGAGATCAATATACATATAACCTTGCCAAAATGTAAAATGGCCATTTCAGTACAACATATCACTGTGTTTACCTGGTTGGTCAGGTGTCCAGTGAGATCATCAGATTTGGGGTCATAGTTGTTGCAAGTGAGTCGCACATACCCGTGGCTGAAGAACACAAAATAGGGTGTGGTGGAGGCAATGACCATGTATGAGCGAACATCGAATTTCCGCTCATCCAAAAGCAAAGGGTTAGGTATGTACCTATAGTGCCAGAAAAACAAGGCAAGATAAATCATTGGAACATAGGCTTTCCAACACTATACCATGAGAGTGAGGAAATGGCAGATTTGAGGGTCTAGTGGTGCTGTCTGTCTTTGAAGTGAGAGACAGAGTTGGTGGTGCAACTGAGTAGGCCAGTGTGAGGGTGAACTTTAGTTGGTCACTTAGTTTAATACCAGCTTTGTGTACCCCGTTGAATAAAGGAAATAATTCAAACTACAATGGTAGACTATAAAAAGGCAGTGCAAACAGTTACTGAACAACCATAACAAATTCCCACAGAGCACTTATGAGCCAACATCCATCATATTTGCGTCGTTTTTCAGCAGAAACGCCACTATGCCAAGGAAACGCCATATGATTGAACTCTATGGGATCCACAGGTTTGGAAATACACCGCTGAAATACACTGCGTATTTTCAAAATAACAGCCAAACTTTTGCAAGAAAGATTGTGCGGATACACATGTGTGCCATTGTATGCTGGTGATATAATAACATTGTGTATTGCTGATCAGTACAGCTAAATTTTTCATGTAAATTGTTTTTCCGCTTGGCTTCTTTTCACAAATGTTTACTAAAACTCTTCTGAATGAAATTGAAATTGTGGGGAACCAGAAAAAAACAGAAATACAAGTTGGGAAAAGAAAATGCATATTATTATGCATGTGTGGTTTCAATGGCATATTTACTCTCGACAACGCGTTTTTAAAAAAGCAGCCTAAAAACGGCATGTGTGACCTCACACTTACACATTTCAATTTTGTATCATTTCCACTGTATGATCCTTACATTTTTTTTTCTTTGTGGTCATCATGCATTAATAAAAAAAATGTGTATGCCTTGTTTTTGTGACTGTTTAATTTGAAGTGTTAAGTGTTGAGTGTTGATTTTGTGTTTGCAAATCCAGCATAAAAACATGGTGTTGTGATCATGAATATGACAGCAGGGGGAGCTCGAATAAAGAGAATGACTGACAAATACATTAGAACATGCTTTGTAAAGGACAACTGTAATTTTGAGATGCTAAAGCTATATTATGATATTGTGCCTAATGCTAAAAGTGCAAAAAGACCAATAAAAATAGCTTTGTATTTGCAGTAAGTTCAAGTAAATTGTTCAGTATTTATTTATTTTGGTGTGGGGATTTGTAGGGTATATGGTATTCTTGATACTAGTTAGTCAATAACGCCAGCTATAGCAACCAAAAGCTACCCGAGGGCGCTGGGACTTCTGTTAAAGTTTGAAAAGTCACATGCTTTATAAATATGGCCTCTAGGTCCATATGAAATGGGAGTTATGTGTATTACATTATTTTAAGGAGACACTGCAACACTGAGGTTTGGGTATTATATATGCTTATATTACTCTCTGTAGATCACAAACTGGTATCATCGGTTAGGTGTCTCTGGCACTTTTTACCTCTCTTTTAGTATTTTTGTATTTGCTATTTTAATTTGAATTAATGGGTTATATTTTAAAATTTCCTTGATTGTTTAAATTTAATTCAAGTTTGTAAAATAGAAAATAAAGGTATTTTAACTAACAGCAGACTACTTTATAAGAAGTCATGGAGATTTCTTTTAAAGAGTAGACAACCGAACAATATGTAGAAATATGTTACTAGCCCTTTAAGAACATAAGCATATACTGTACATTATATTTTTGTACTGCACAGCACATACTCTCATTTGGGAAAACCTTCAGTTTGTTTTATATATTTGGTGTGTTTTTATTATGAATTTCTACAGTTTTTACATGTATTCAGGCTATTGTGATACTAAGCTCTATAGTTAGTATAGGTATGGGTATATAGAATTAAATTAAAAGTAGGGAGGGGTGTGTATGTATGGATGCTGGGTTTTCATTAGTAGGGGTTGAACTTGATGGACTTTGTCTTTTTTCAACCCAATTTAACTATGTAACTACGTAACTATGTAACTATTATAAGTTCAGGGAAACAGAACAAGTGCCATTATGTCCCCTACCTTTGGGTAATTCGGGCTTGGGGGCATTTAAACCTGGATTTTTTGACTGTAGACTCATCACTCAAGTCCTGGAACTGAGATTTAAGTGCGCTGACTTGCTCTTGGGTTTTCAACAGGAAAATGCCTCGTCCTTGGTTCAGTCCTGTGGGTTTGCAGATCCATGTCTCTCCCTCTGAACAACGAAAGGTCATAAGTAAGAATTATGCATATTGGGGAATTAGTGGACTGGGTTATTATAACAGGACTGAAACTTGGTCCTAGTTCACATAAAATCCAGGTAATAATATAATAAACCAAAAGAAAGTGCATTGACATGTGGTATCACAAATATTCTGGGTATGGTGCTCCAAAACAGGGGTCGATCAGGAACTCAGATTGACACTACCAAGCAACTGCTTTAAGGCTGTAAATGAAAAAGCAGATTTAAACTGTCAATATTGACCGTTCAAACCTAGTTGGCAGCTTATCTGGCCTATCCAATAGATATCTGGCCGAATATTGTGCAGACAGGTTTGAAAATCGGCAGGGACTGTATTGGTGCTTGCTAAATGAGCAAATATTAATGTGTATGACTAGTGATGGGCGAATTTGTGCAGTTTCGCTTCGCTGAAAAATTCGCGAAACTGCGCCGGCGTCTCGTTTTTGACGCCGGCGCCCGTTTTTTCGACGCCGGCGCCCGTTTTTGGCGCCGGCGTCCGTTTTTTTGAAAAAAATTTTTGACGCCGGCGAATTTTTTCCGCGAATTTTTGCGGACGTCTCGCGAATTTATTCGCCGATGGCGAATCGCGCAAATTTGCCGCGAATTCGCGCCTGGCGAAAAAATTCGCCCATCACTATGTATGACCAACTGAAGCCAGTCTTATGTTTATAATCTTACTGATCCATCAAGCACTAAGAAACAAGGGGCCTCATTTAACCACTAACTCCAAAATTAGCATTATTCATAAAATGATAATTATTCTGGATTTGCAGAATCAATATGAATAACACAAATATTTGCACCCTGTTGGTACGTGAAAGTGATGCAAAAATATGAGCACAAAAGCTACATCTTTTTTAATATCAGATGTGGGGGTGTTGTGCTTGTGAACATGCCCTCAATGTGCATCTCATTCACTCAGGGCATACTTAATTGAATGGTATGGAACTCTAGACAATATTATCATTAACAAAAAAGGCTACTTTTGTGTAACACAGTTGTTTTTGTATTCCTTTTTACAGGCCCAATTTTTTAAAATGGAATACCGACATGCCTACATTTAGTAGATGAGACAAACGACGAACAGTACATTTTTATACTTTTTAGGAGAACAGGAAAAAATAGTGTAAACAATGGGAAAATGTAAAATCAGGGAAGAGTGTTCAACTTATTTTTCAAGTACTCAACAGATGTAAGCACAGGACTGGAATTGACTATTTACAGACAGAACCATGCCAAAATATGCATCTGGTTATTAATGTAAACCTTTTATTTTCACGAATAATAATATATAATAGTAATAATATAATATACATAATAATAAAATTCACAGAGGACAAACTGTAAAATGCAGGAAAACTTTAAATGGGGGGATGTAAAATTGATGTTTTACTGTATTTCTTTTTGAAAACAATTTCAGGTGAACATTCATATGTAATTGTAGGGACCCATAGGGTTAATATGCCCCTATGGCTTTAATTCCCTATCCTTCCTTATTTTCCCTAGTTGCTGGGATGTATCGAGTTTACATTTCACCTACTCAGTTATTAGCCAAGAGGTGTAATGACCACATCCTGCCACCCTTTAATATAGTGCTTGGAAAGGGGTGGATCCTCCTCATTCGCTCCTGGTGTCCTGATCATCTGGATGTGCCCATTGAGCCTGAGTACACCAAGGCCCTGTAAAGCCCTTTTGCCCTAGAGGGACCAGTACTTCTAGTGTCTAAGTCAGGGAACAGGGACCCATGAACGAGGTTAGCTAGAGACAGGAATAGATCAGTTATAATACTCTCTAGGGGAGTAAGATAGTAAGGAGAGAGAGAGAACAGAGCAGATTTGTTCTCCATCAAGGATCTGTAGCAGGGAGTAGCTTCCCAGGGCTCCTAGATTACCTTTAGTGAAGGGACTACAGTGGATAGGGTGTAGGGCTTAGATTTTCTCCCTGACCAGTCCACTGGACAGGATCCTCTTTTAAAGTATTTCTGCCTGACGGTTTGCATTACTACTTGACTACATCCTCAGGGGAGTCAAATTCTCAGCGGTCTCATCAACCTGTCCTAGCCTGCTGAATGTTATTTTTTGCATATGCCTCATTGCTTGTAAACCTGTGTAAACCCTGTGGACCATTTGTCAAATAAACTGTTATCCTCTGTTTTTACTGCAAGAACCTCCTGGCGTCCAGTCTTTCCTATTTTGATTGCGCAGTAGCCGATGAGAGTTGTAGTTAAACTACACCACACCTTTAAACCTGTCTTAAGTAGAGTCAGGTAACCCCTGCTCTAATCACTAGCTGGACATTAATCCCTTTTGATCTAGCCCAAGTTAGGGTTACATTACCTTTAAAAAGTGAAAAAAAAGTGTCCCTCTCTTCCTTTAAATCCAAACGGAAAGTTTCAGGGAAAAAATCTGTCATTTTCAGCACCCTATTGGGGAAAAGAAAAGCCACGACAGTGAACAGTGTATTGTATTTGTACACTATAGAAAATTGGTACGTGATCAGTTTCCAGAATGCTGCGCTGTTGCATCATAATTTAATTAATAAGTCGAGTAACAACAAATATATATATGCTTTGACTTGACATACTATATATTTCTCTTCTTGTCTATGTACAGATCTTTACAGAAGGCCTGTTTTATAATTGCAGCACATTTATTTTGTTGTGTTCAGCCATTTTTATCTGCTGTCTACACAAAGCCCCATCCAGACTGCTGCATTCAGTGGAAACGTAATTAATGCATATTCATGAGTTGCCACCCCCAAAAGTACAGGTATATACACATATAAATATCAAGGCTTCTAGAAATGTTCAAAAGATTATGATGTTACTGGCCCTTTATGTTCTCTTGGAATAATGAATAAAATAGCCCAATTTGAACAGGGTCAGACTGGTCCACCGAGATATTGGTAAAAATCAGGCCCCAGTCTGGATGGACCCTTAGCAGCTAAGTGTATGATGCGTCACCTGTTCTTTCACCACTAATATAATTCTCCATCTGCCACCACTCTCAAAGGCCTGACACATGCACACAGCTTAGCCTTATAAAAAGGTTACTGGGGCTAGGTAGCTAGTACCTTAGTTTTACACTTAATTGGAGTTACTATAAAAAACAGCAGGTAGTAATTACATATCACCTGTTTGAAAATATCTGCTTGTTGATATGTATTGCCAGTAGTGATTGACGAATTTGTCTCATTTCACTTCGCCAAAAAATGTGTGAATTCCGCAGGAAAATGGCAAAAAACGCATTGAAGTCAATGGGTGTCAAAATAATTTTGACGTGCATCAATTTCGATGCCCGCGACAATTGTTATACGCACGCCTATTCTGGCCACATGCATTAAAGTCAATGGGCGTTCAAATAATTTTGATGCTCAACAATGTTTATGAGTGTGACTTTTCTCAAGAGCGCCCAAAATTTTTAGATGCAGCGGATTTTTCGCCAGGGAATTTTCGCTGCAGTTTTGCAAATTTATTCACAGGCGGTGAAAGTATGGAGGGGTGTGTGTAAGGATGCTGGGTTTTCATTTGGTGGGGTTGAACTTGATGGACTTTGTCTTTTTTCAACCCAATTTAACTATGTAACACGGAAATTTGCCACTAATTGGCGCCTGCCGAATTTATTTGACCATCACTAATTGCCAGACCTTGGCAAACTGTGAATCTTGTAATACTTAACCCTGGATTAAACTGTTCTTTCATTAAGATTCTACATTACTTTTGCATGCACAGTCCAATGTTCATAAAGAAAACCTTGTTTTAGAATACCAAATATATTATTATATATACTCATGCAAAACTGGTCCAGTCTACTATAGTCAAGCAAAGAAGCACAACTTTTCATAATTTTTTACAACATCCCCTTCCAGAGAGCTTCAACATATGTGTATGGAGCAGGTAAGACACCAATGAAGAAAGAAACGCTATAATACACATCTTATTGAAGAAACATTTGCCTACACTACAAAACAGAAGATGCTAAGCTTCAACAGTTAGGTAAGGTAGTTGGTTTTTCTGATGGAAGACATGTATAAAAATATAGCAATGTAATACTTGCCTGGTTCTGTTAAGCCTCTGCATGACTCGTTCATACTCTCGAAGGCTGTTTAGGAGGCCAATTTTACTTGTAAGGAGCTTGTTGTTGGGTATCTGATATACAAGTTGTTCACCTATAAATATAAAAACACTCTAAGTGCTTAAAAACAGTTGCATTAGCCTTAACTAAATAACCTCTATCTTGAGTTATGCAAAAAATCTAGTATATGTCTGCACTGACCCTGTAGGTCAGCTCTGATGTCATCAGTTTGCATCAAATGCCTTTTCTGGTGAAAGTGAGTGTCTTTCATTGTATAAATGTAATCAAAAATTACCAACCTACCACTTATACCCCTTTCAAAACAACTGTACTCCACACCCTAAAGTGATCCACTCCTGTGACACCCTGGGGCATGTCCACACCTCACTAGTGATGGGCTAACTTGTCCCGTTTTGGCAAAAAATTCACGAAACTCCACGTTAAAGTCAATGGGTGTCCGAATAATGTTGATGCGCAACTATTTTGACTCGAGTGACTTTTCCAAACTGCGTCTGAAATTTTTTGACGCAAGCCAATTTTCGTGGCAGTTTCATGAATTTATTTGCCGTCTGCGAAATGCGGAAATTTGTCGCGAATTAGCACCTGCCAAATTTATTCACCCATCACTATACCTCACATAAATATGACAGTCCTGTAATAAAAGCAAATACATTGTTATAGGTTACTGGTGGTAATTTGCCATTATTTCAGTACGTAGTATGGGATCCGTTATCCAAAAACCTATTATCCAGAAGGCTCTGAATTACCGGAAGGTCATCTCCCATAGACTCTATAGTCAAATAATTTAAATTTTTTAAAATAATTTCCTTTTTCAAAGTAATAACAAAACAGTACCTTCTACTTGATCCCAACTACGATGTAATTAATCCTTATTGGAGGCAAAACAGTCATATTGGGTTTATTTAATGTTTAAATGTTTTTTATTTAATGCTTAAATAATTTTTTTGTAAATGTATGAAGATCCAATAATAGAAAGACCCGTTATCTGGAAAAACCCTGGTCCCAAGCATTCTGTGTAACAGCTCCTATACCTGTATAACCTTGTAAAACTCTGCATATGGCTTCCTCTATAAGGTTCCAGGAATACAGTATATTGGTAGCTTTATATTAAGGATACAACTTTACTGGGATGTTTTAGTACAATCAATGCAATTGCATTTCATTCTTCATCTATTGAAATGACCTTAAGAGAAACCACATTGTGGTTTAATGTTATCCATTCTTCAATTTGAATGTCTTGTACATGCACATTTGCATTTTTGATTGTGTAGGCAATGTACAGATGCAGCCACTTTGGTTTGTCCGTTTGACACAGAATATCTAAACACAGATATCCCATTTATCTCATTTAACACAGAAAACTGCGTCACAACATCCCATCTAATTACAGCATTCACCATTGTGAACAATGGAGCTTTGGTATGCTAATGAAAAGGTTAAATGCATTAAATGAGTTAAGATGACTTAAGATAACACAGTTTCTTCAATTACCCCTGAGTCATGACGCATTTAACTCACAAATCCAAGTGGCTTCATCTGTACATGCTGCTGCTCTTCAATGTCTTATAATTTCTCATAATGCCAAATACTTTGACAATTCACAATTTTCATTCTAGAAGCTAGCATGGCAGCCAAGCCAAGCATTTCAGTATGGGCTTCATCCATTAACAGGGCCTGAAAACACATACATCTATGTCTAAATGAAGTCAAACAAACATTTTTTCTTACCTGTCTTAAATGCATAATATGTGTTCGAGCTCTTGACTTCACACCATTTCAGCCTATAATCTTCTCTTTTGCTGTCAATGATGCGTTGCCAGCCTTTGGAAGCACAGTAAGCACTAACACTGCAAAAGAAAAACATAATGTAACATTAATACATCTAATTAGATAATAAAACTCCAACTTGTGATTAAAATATGATATAAAATATCAGAAAATATAATAACTAGAGTATAACCATTTTGCACCCTACATATACCACCTTTGTCCTGTAAAATAAATTAATTCCTATTGAACCTTCACCTTAAAGTAGGTACCTTCCCATGTTTACTTTTTATCATCATCAGCACTATAATAATTTAAGGGCATTAAAACGGTTAAATTGTATATGCTAACATATATTTCATACTGATGCAGCACACTACTAGGCAGGGGCGTAACTACAGAGAAAGCACACACTGCAGCTGCAGGGGGGCCCAGAAGGTAAAGGGGACACATGAGGCCCTAATTCATATACATTTTGAATAAATGCTGGTAAAACAGGTCAACCTGTAGACATTTTTGGGGTCTGAAAAATAATTTGCTGTTGGACCCAGTAATATCTAGTTACACCACTGCTACTAGGTGTGCAGACTGTGTGAACATTATATTGTGGGACTATTTTTAGTATAAATGGATAATGTATTACTAAATTGCTTATCTAATTCGATAAAACAGAAACTGCAAGCTAGGGTTGCCACCTTTTTTCCTTGGGGAAACCAGGCAGGGGACAGGGGCGGGCCCAATGATGTCAGGGGCACGGCGGTAATGTTGGCGGGTGGGCGGAATGATGTAGGGGGTGGGGTGAGTGATGAAGGAGACGGGATGGATGATGGGAGGCAGGACTGTTGATGTGGTGATCAGCGATTGGCTGATCACCATGTCATTCATTTCAATGTCCTCTCCGGATTTCCTATTTTAGAAATCACAGGCACTTGTCAGCCCTTCCAAAAACCGGGATGTCGGAGGAAAATCCAGACAGATGGCAAGAAGAGGAAGGGAGAAACCAGCCAGGAGAAGAGGACTATGCTGGAAACACTTAGGGGGTTATTTACTAAAATCCGATTTTATCTAATTTTTTTATTAAACAAAGCTCGACAAAACTCCCATCTACAATTTTGCCTTATTTATCAATAAAATAACTTGAAAAAGTCGGGTCGGGAAGAAACTTGAAAACTCGTATTGTATGAATTTTTCAGACTTCGGATTATCATGCTAAACCCAGAGCAGACCGCGATTTGTTCAAATTGTGATCTCTCTCTCTTTCTCTCTGTTGCTGGTCTTTTCGAATGTTACATGTTTTTTTACTGTGCACCTGGGTAGTTAAGAGACAAGCGGTGTGCCACCCTATGGACTATATATGTGGGAGGGGCTTCTGGATTTTAAAGGGGAACTTAACCCTCTTCTTACTCACCACATGAGACCTGATGTAAAAACTTAAACAGGAAACTTTTATTTGGAATATGAACACCAGGACACTCACCAGGACACTTCCACTTCAGACATTTTACAATCACTACAGCAGACACTTGTTCAAGCACCGTTTAGTTACAAGTACTTCAGGGAAACAGTTCAGAGTAGGCACACCCGCCTTAGAATCTTGGATCACACCTAACCGACTAGTGGTCTGATATATGCTCCACCCGTATCCCCCACTCTCCAATAGTGGCCCGATACCTCTGGGTGATATCTCTCCACTCTTTCAGGTTAGGACCTTTTCCATCCAATTCCTGTCCAGAGACCCAGGTGTCCTTCCTACCTTGTCCTAAACTTCCACGGATTCCCTTACTTACGGAGTGCCCATAGGAAACTAATTCCACTTTCCTCCTTGATGGGGCCGCAGCTGCCCTTACTAAACATCCTTAGGGATGTAGCGAACGTCGGAAAAAAAGTTCGCGAACATATTCGCGAACTTGCGTCAAAAATGCGAACGGTTCTCGAACGTCGCGAACCCCATAGACTTCAATGGGAAGGCGAATTTTAAAAGCTAGAAAAGACATTTCTGGCCAGAAAAATGATTTTAAAGTTGTTTAAAGGGTGCAACGACCTAGAGGATCAAGGGCAAAAATGTTTCTAAAAAATCCATTGTTGACACAGCGCTGCGTTTTGTGCTGTAAAGGGCAGAAATCACACTACATTTCTAAACCTGTGTAATAAAATGCTTTAAAACGTCCGGCGTCTACATGCCAATCAAGTCGTGTAAAGGTTACAGCCTGTTCACACGCAAAGACGAAACGCGGTGCTTACTGCAACGCAAAAAGACGCAAAGAGCTTTAATGAATGATACCGTCAAGTGAGCAAATAATAGTTTTTAATTACTAGTTGAGCTTGTCACCTCCAGGATGTTCGTCCTGTTGGTGGCAATATTTCTGTAGTGGTGCGTTTAGCAGTCACCGTGCTTGTGCGCACGTGCACGGTCAGGCAGAGGTAATTCAATGTACAGTGAAGTGAACCAAAAAACACTGATTCTGCAGTGTGGGCCCAGTTTTGGTGTACTTTATTGATCACCTGCGGTGACCATAAAAGATGCGATTTTGCCACTGTCTTTGCTGCCTGAAAAACGTCACTCGGGTGGTGTTTCTAGAGACGGTATTATTATTGATATTTAGACAGAATGTGAACAAGCTCACACAGCTAGATGGTTGTTGTTTGAAAATGAAGAACACACTGAGCAAATAATGCCTACAAGGTTAACGTATACACTACTACAGCAGTGGATACGGAATATATTATTGCTGCCTGAAAAACGTCACTCGGGTGGTGTTTCTAGAGACGGTATTATTATTGATATTTATACAGAATGTGAACAAGCTCACACAGCTAGATGGTTGTTGTTTGAAAATGAAGGACACACTGAGCAAATAATGCCTACAAGTGCACTACTATTGGTGCACTACTATGAAGAACAGCAACAGCACTGTACACGTTAAAGAACAGTAAGATAAGTAAAAGAAAAAAAAAATATATGTATATTAAAAAAAATATTTTTCTCGGGTTGGTACTGCTGAACTACTAGGAGCAGCACAGTAGCACACCAGTCCCACTCCCCAACACTGCTAGACTAATAGCACTGGGCTTATAGTAGCAACTAGCAAAGTAAAAAAACAAAAAAGAAAATAAAAGCAGTCCTTACAAGGACTATTGGGTTATTACAGCAGTCAGCAGATGAGATCAGAAGAGATTAGCGCCCACAGCAGGCAGCTACATACAGAGCACTGCAGTAGAAGGTAGATTACTAGCCAGCAAAGCTACCCTAAAATGTCCCTCAAATCCCTGCAGACTTCTGTCCCTCCAATACAGAGCAGTATCAAGTAGATTACTAGCCAGCAAACTTACTATCAACTGTCCCTCAAAGAAATCAGTGAAATCAGTAACAGCTCTCTCCCTACACTAGCTCTTCCAAGCACACACAGGCAGAATGAAAAAACGCTGCAGGGCTTCAGTTTATATATGGAAGGGGAGTGGTCCAGGGGGTGTGGGGGTGGTCCAGGAGGGAGAGCTTCCTGATTGGCTGCCATGTATCTGCTGGTCTGGGGTGAGAGGTCAAAAAAAAGCGCCAGGTAAGGCGAACCCAAAATGGCGAACGTCGCGCGACGTTCGCGAACTTGCGGTGGACGCGAACAGCCGATGTTCGCCGGCGAACAGTCCGCGACATCCCTAACCATCCTCACTATCTCGTGCACCTAGTGCTCGCTTTCACACAAATTACATTCAAAGTTTTAAACACACAAACATTTTACAATCAAACACATTTGTGTCACTCACAAGATAACAACATTTTCGCATATCACACTTTTCATCTGGTTCACCCAGGGGTGCTTCGCCAATGAGGCCAGTTGAGGCTGTCGCCTCAGGCGGCAGCACCCCACTAGGTATTAGGGGCAGCAAAAATGTGAATTTCCGGGGGAGGGGGGGCAGCAGCAACTGCTGCTGCCTCAGGTGGTGGAGGGGCCAGGATCGCCCCTGGGTTCACCCCTTACATGTGTGATCCTGAGTTGCAGCCTACCAGTCATCTTGATCTGGAGAAAGTTCCAGTAAGAGAAGAAGTGGGGTTCCTACTGAACTGTGAGTTACTTTTAACCCCTGCCTTGTTAGTTTGGGGGATTATTGTTCAGCCATTATGAAAAATCACTACATATTAGAAAAAAAACTTGACTTGTGTCCAAAATTGCACTTTGCACACTGCACTTGCGGCCATAAATGACCAGGCCGGATTTATGGAAAGGCCACCAAGGCCTGGACCTAGGGAGGCAGGATTTTCGGGGGGCGGTATGCTGCTCAACCACACCCACATTTTTTAGAAACACTGGGGATGCACAGGAGATATGATAGTTTCTTAAATTTCCTGTGCACCAATACCCATTGCTCTGGTCCCAATGTCAAAAATTTGCATGAATACAGGGGAGGGGGAGGCGACGAAAGGCAGTGGGCCTAGGGGTGCCCGCTATGTAAATTTGGCCCTGTAAATGACTGTTACCATATTTGTATCAGTATGTTCTTTAACAAGACTAATGGTAATGCTACTTTTTCTGGTGTTTTGCCTCTATGATTAAAAAAAAAAACATGCCTTTTTGCATGTTTGATATATATATGTATGTATATATATGTTTGTATGTATAAACTCTGATAGACATTACATTTGACCAAATTGAAAGGGTGGGGCTGTAGCACTTCTCTTTCTGTCTGAGATTAGATACTCTCAAATATATTGGTACACGTATGGGATCTGTTATCTGGAAACCTCTTATTCATAAAGCTCCGAATTAGGGAATGCCATAGACTACCATAGACTCCATTATTTTATCCATATAATCCAAATTTTTAAAAACAATTTACTTTTTCTCTATAATAATAAAACAGTACCTTGCACTTGATTCAAACACAAATATAATGTGTCCTTATTGGAAGCCTATTGGGTTTATTTAATGTTTAAAGGGTTTTCTATCAGACTTAAAGTATAAAGAGCCAGATTATGGATAGATCTGTTACCCAAAACACATCAGGTCCACAGCATTCTGGATAACAGGTCCCATACCAGTACTTTGTTTTATACTTTGTTTTTATTGCCTGTGCCAAAGTAAAGAATTCCTGTGTTTTCAACAGGCAGTGTCGATAACACTGTTTACTATTTCCATAAAACGGAGTAAACAGAAATTATTTCTAAAACTCCCAGGTGGCACTGGATTATTTGTAGAGCTTGTTTCTTTCCATTCATCCCTTGAGAAAAGTACCTAGAGACTGAAACTTTGATACACTAGAATTATCCCCTTGTGTATTTTCTTTCAAAAGCAGACAGTTCTACATCTGTCCAACTAATAAAGGCACACAGTTTCTCATATTTTCAACACTATCTTTCCTTTTATCGAGAGGTATATCTGACAGTGGTAAAATAAAAGATATGAATATTGTTGTAGTTCACTTTAAATACGTTGTATAGCAGTGTCACAATGGGGCTGTGTGTCGGTTGGTAACGGAGGATTAACTGTCAGCAAGGCTGACCAGTTTTTATATCACACAGAGGCTGGAGGTCATGGCTGTGTCAGTTGCCTATGAGATGGAGTAAAACAAGCACACTGTGCAAATAAGCGTCTGAAAGGCTTGTAAATGTCTCTTAAATTCAAGATGGCCACATACTATTGATAAAGGTGAAAGCATCATTCTAGAACAAACAATAACAATTAGCAACCCTGCTGTTCTCTAGACAGATATAGTACACATAATGTCATAGGACAGACTTTATTGGGCATACGTTGCTAGCACTAGTAAAGAATGCTATAGGAGCACATGATAAAGCTAATTTCTCATCCTCACAAACTGTTCTGTAAAATAAAACAAGGCACTCCATGATGAATAAAAGGTGCAGATGGATGTGCCAGTAAAATATGTATTTATTGTTAAGGACCTACTGTATTAGTAGCAACTCTTCTGTCTCTTATTTCAGGAAACCTCTGGAACCTTGGCCTATTCCACTTATTTATGAACAACCCCAGTAAGACTGAAATTACTTTTTAAATGGAAACTCCATTTTTTTCTTGTTTACTTACTGAAAAGTAAATATTTCTCCCAAATATTGATTACACCTTCATTTTACAGGAGGTGTTCAACTCCCAAACCCTTTTCATCAGTTCAGTGTACACAAATAATTTTCTTCTATTGCTCTTTAGATCTCACTTTTGCCTGTTTTTGTAATATGGAAGTTAAAAGATTAATGTTCCTCCCTCTCGAGTATTTCTTTCTGGCAGCTCAGTAATTCAGGGGCAGACTCTGAACTGTTACAATGTTTCAGTGTGGTACACCATTATGATTGTTGCCTAAAATATTTCTAGGCTACAGTAATGCCATATTTTTGGTGATTTAACAGTGGAATATGAGTGTCATTTTTGTGAATTATGCTAGTGCAACTTTAAGCCCCCTGTTTACTTTGTGCACAATCAATAGATCTTTGAAGCTCATCCTGAATTTTACTATGAATAAGCTAACATGCTCAGATCTGAAAGTTACTGGCCGATCCTTTTTCCCTGTGTTATTTAAAGGGCATAACATTCTCCACAAATGGGTTGGAATAAAAGCCTTTAGTTACATCTGACACCCTTAACTATCAGCTCCCAGAGAACCTAGGGGTAGATTTATCAAAGAGTGTAGTTAGAGATCTCCACAGACTGAAGAGTGAAATACCACCTCGCTCCATTCATTTCTATAGGATTTTAACGGTGTATTTATGAAAAGGTGAACTTTCACTCTGCAGACTGTGGAGATCTCTAACTACACTCTTTGATAAACATACCCCTAAGATGGTAGTGCACCAAAAGACATGGAACTAAAGTGTTTCATGCCAATGATAAAAATATTTGACGAGGAAACCCTAGCGTCAGTTCCTCTTAACTTCCTCATTTGCCAGTGCACTATATACTGGCCGACATGGTGCATCAACAGATGACATGGATATCGAATGGGGTCAGTGGGCTACTTTACATGCACAGAAAATTGTATATACACAATTTAATTTGTGTTTATGGCCAGCTTCAGGGACATTTGACATCCACATTATTTTTGCCTACTCCATGTACACTTTCTTTTGTGACTTAGATTTCCTTACATCTGTATAGAACCAGCAGAGGGCACACTGTTGCAATATTTATATTATTGTTATTCTTGTTTTACTGTCGAGGGACTCATAACAAACAAGACGAAACATACACTGTAGACTACATCCAGAAGACGCCAAGAAAATACAGAAGAGTTCACACCTCTGCAACGCACAACTGTCCAAGAGGGAATAAGAAAACCATATGATATCCTGACACTCTAGAGATTAAATAGTTAAACTGCACCTTTAGGGAAAGCAAAATGTAAATAAAACACAACCAGAGGGCAAGATAATTCAAAAAACAATTCATAAATATATTTAAAACATTGTGTTGCCCTATTCATAATAACAGAAATATGAAAAGAACTAGTGGCATGCCAGAACACTAATAAGGAGCTTAATGAATTATATGTAACCAGACCAGGTCTACTTCCATTTTAGCCGAGCCTGTTCAGAAATCCTGATCGCTGGCCACTTTCCTGCTTGAGAGATAACGGACTGGGAGTGGAGGACACAAGTAGGTGTGAGCACCAGGTCCATATATTTTTGCCAAGGGGCCTGGCGCTCTGTATGGATGCCACGGTATGCCAGATCACTAAAACAGCATTTAATAGATATTAATGGCAGTTTAAAGTCACTCAAACAAAACAATTTGAGCCTTAAATATATTAAGTCATCCAGACTCTAGCTATTACTACTACTACTTGTCATATTTGAATGTGCACAAAAATGTCTAATCAATTCCAGGCATTTTGTTATTCAATGTGTATTGGATATTGAAGTGACAGGGGAAAATAATGCACACAGTGGATTCGGTGCATGCATATGGATGTCAGCTGACCTGCCAGGAGTTGCATTTGGGTGTAGTGATCGAATTTTTCCACCCATTTGTATGGACACGTTGTACACATTGCTGACAGACAAGGCCAACAACATCACCTGTCCGCATGACCATATGAATAATCAAATAATTAAATCAGATTTAAAGGAGACTATAGGATGAATGAAAAACACTCTAATTTTGTAGGCAATTCTAAGAAATATATGGTGTTGCTTTTACATGGTGCTAAAAAATAATATTATCTTTAAAAATCGCCCCTTTATTAGAGTTCCCTATAGATGTTCTCTGGCCCCTGTCTGTTTCAAATGAGGGGTGGGTGTCCTAACTCTCCCTGGCAGAAGCACAGTAGGAGGGGGACAGCCAATCACAGCCCTGCAGTCACACAAGCACAGACAGACTTTAGTTCCCTATCAGGTCCTGCTAGCTGCTGATTGGTTCCTGTCCTACAGTGCAGTGATCCGAGAGCCGCCGGTTCCTACACCTATGTGGTAGTTAGGCCAAGCTGTCTGCTTGTTACAAGCCTACAAGATGTTTGGAACCAGGCAATCTAAGAACAGCAGATATTTTGCAACTGTTAACACTGCTTCACTTGAACCAAGCCTTTAAAAAATTACTTTGATGTTCTGTCTGATGAGAACAACTTAATTCTAAATATAGACAAACTACAGTAGGACCCTAATTTTAAGTCCCCAGATTTTAAATTTTCCCAGAATTTGCACCATTTTGCCATGGTCCACTGGGAAATGCAAAATCGGGTTCTACTGTACCTGAAATAAGGTTCCCCGATATAGATAAATAATGAAACAATGGCATATGAATGTATATTCTGAAACATCTACTGTGGTAGTGAAAAAGTCAAATAATTGTTTTTCATTGAAACCGCTAGTTTACCTTTCTGAAACAGAGAAATGTTTTTTTGCTAATCTCTAATTATGCATGATTATTACTGTTCCTCTAAGGATATATACACATTCAGTTATGTATCATAACTAGCTATTCTCTCTGGAAATTCTTTCTCTCCTAATGCATGGTTCTACTCTCTCTCATAGCAGTAGAATTAAAAAAGGTACTTACAGTTGTGCACCATTGCCACCTCCTATGTAAAAGAATGGGCCTGGGCCTCTTGAATCTTCATGCTTCCTCTCCCCAGGGGAATTTTTTTGCTTTGCTGTAGCTGCTTCAGGTTTAGCCTCACCCAAAGGCTCAAGATCACAGACTTCAAGAGAGAGAGAGAGAAAAGATAAATGTTATTTCATAGATTACTTTTGTGGGCAGCATATGATCACTCAGATTTTATTTCTACCTGTTTGTAGAACTGCATTAACCCATTCAGTGTATAGCAACAAGAAGCAATTCCATAGGTATAAGAAAACAACAATGAAAAGAATCCTGCTGCATATGCCGAGGAGACAATTTGCTGTCAGGTGACATTCTTTGTGCTCCATACAGGAGTTTCAAAACATTTAACTGATAGCACTGGGAACAAAAGAAGTATTTGCTTTCATTGTTCAACCTGTAGCTGCCTGAAAAATCTGGTCACTGATTGGTCGCTATGGGTTACTGGCCAGGTGAAGATTTGCCCTGTGTTTATAAATACGCCCCACTAAGTTTGCCCAGGTGCAGTAATCCATAGCAACCCATAGTTACATTTGGTGGTCATCTATTTAAAAGAAAACATTGGTTCCTTTGGGTTACTGCATATGAGCAAACATAGTGCCTTATATTACATATGGGGCATACAAGCTAGGATTGTTAAAGCTTTCTTCCCTTAAAGGAGAACTAAAGCCTAACTAAAGAAGTAGGTTAGAAATGTTGTACATTATATTTTAGGCTTCTGTACCAGCCCAAGGCAACCACAGACCTTAAGCAGAGAAGATCTGTGCCTCCAAAGATTCCATATTAACTCCCCATCTTCTTTTCTGCTGATTCACTGCACATGCTCTGTGCTGCTGTCACTTACTGAGTTTAGGGACCCACTCACAATATACAGTACACATAGAATATAAATGTCACATTATAAGGCTGATTAGTAATTAATACAGATAATTACTACATGGCAGCACAGAAGCCAGTGCAATTAGCATCAGAATTTAATAATCTGCCCTGTAGCATCATCTTATATTACAGACAAACATAATTTTCTGCTTGATAATTTGTGACGACCCCTAAGCTTAGCTTCTCAACAGCTGCTCAGAGTCCACTGAGCATGTGCGTGTCGCAGACACTTTCCAAGATGGTGACCCCCTGTGACAAGTTTTAAATCCTGGAGCATTGCTGCTATTGAGAAGCTGAAACTTGAGGATGGTGCAATAAATTCATTGTATAAAATATGGCATTTTTAGGCATATTCCTTTTTAGGGTTTAGTTCTCCTTTAAGTAAATGAGCCCATTTTTTTGTATGAGACACACTTAGGGGGTTATTTACTAAACTCCGAATTAATCTAAAACAAAACGATGACCAAACTCAACCTTATTTATTAATTAAAAAAATTTGAATTAATCAGATTGATAAAAACCCAATAAAATTGAACAAAAACCTGAATCATCAAATTTTTTGGTGGGTTTTGCCTGAAACCCCTTAATAATTGGGCTAAACCAAGCGCAAAACCACAATATCTTCAAATTGGGATGAGTGCCTCTCCCATTGACTTATACATGACCTCGACAGGTCTGAGATGGTGGATTTTTGGATTCTGACTTATTGCAGCATCAGGGTATCATTAATCTTGAAAAACTTTGAGGGTTTTCTTTCCATAAAAAATTCAAGTTTTTACCCCAAAAAACCCGACTAGATCCATTTGAAGTTTAGTAACTAACCCCCTTAAATGTATATATATTTAATATATCTTTTTACTAAATTGTTTAATTTATTGTGCCAGATGTGGTTAACTATTGGGTAGTTGGAAGGATTATCAGTGGGCAAAACCACACCTTACGCTTTTTTTTTCCTAATATTATTTTATGATCCCATCACAATGAAGCTATAACTTGTTCAGTAGACTGCCTTCTCTTAGTGATGTGGCCTCCATAGGCCCAGCTCTTTGGGACCTTTCAACAAATCCATTCCGATAAACAACAAATCACCTAAGCCAATACCAGTTCTTATTATCCTCCAGTTCAAACAGCACATGATCTGGTGATACATCATGTAGTATAAATGATTATACTGCAGGCAATACACTTTAAGGTTGGAGCCCCGGTAGACCCCAGAATCCCCAGTCTGACAAAAATTGAAGAGAATGGACAAACTCATGTTTGTGCTGCCTGTTGCACTGTGAAACTAGGTTTGCCACTAGGCCTTTATTTCACCAGCCTAGCCACGAACATACTAGACAAGGGTGGTGCTGTATTTATGACAATATAATCTTTGTTATCTATAGTCCTATATACACTTGCCATATTCACCAAAAGCCCGCCCGATTTGCCTCTTTGCTCCATCACGGCCCCACTCCTTATGTAATCACCCACCCCTTTTCTGTAATGGTCAAAATAATCTTTAAGAATGGGAGGCAACTCTAGGTGGAAAGCATCAATAAGCCCTGGCACTGGAACACATACAGTAAATAATTGCCAGTGTAAATATGAATCTGGACCTTCTACTCCAAGTACTAAAAAAAGGAACCGCTTTTTTTACTAAAATCCTGTGAGTGGTACTTTTATATATATAATTATATTTCTGGAGTTACTGGTCCTCTTTAATATCACAAATACAATGATTGGTAATAAAATACGGTGTAGGTTCTGTTTTTATTGGTGCTTTTACTGTATCCTCTAAAATCCAACAAAACTCCACACAGCAGTATTTTTCTAAATAAATATTACAAGATTTACAATTCAGCTTCAATCACTAGCAGTTTTATCTGCCTTTATTTTTTTCAGACCAGCTTGCAAAATGTTGTATTGCCAAATGGGAATTTTCTATAACTGTTTAAGCCAAGTGTATTTTTACTGTAAACAGCTCATAATATATAATCAGGAAAGCGTCAGACACGGAGCAGTCTAAAAATAGGTTTACCCAGGGCCTTGCAAAGCTGGTATGACTCACCTTGGAACATAATGAGGAAGCTTGCTGCTCTTTTCTTTGCTTTTTAATCAGTGGACTTAGAAATAACGAGCTTTACCTGCTGTAAAGCTGATTAGCTGCCTTCTTTTCCTGGCTTTTTCCTGTATCACTTGAGCACATGGTGAAGGCCAGAACATAATCTCTTCTTGCTTAATGGGTCCCTCAACACAGTGCCAACTGTTTTCTGTCAAACTATTGAAAATTAATGACCTTTTCATTAAAAAAAAGCTAAACACTTTTGGCTCACAATTTACTGAATCCTTCTCTGCCATTCAGAGGATTGTCTCCGTTAGCTATTTGAACAACATAAGTGTTTATTTTTGTTTGTTTTCAAATCCACGACTGCCCAAAATAATGATTAACAAGCCTTTCAAAGTGCTGAGAATGCTATACCTATTTCTGTGTTTGTCCTAGAAAGGGCTGGGTACCTGTAGATCAGTATAGCCACTCCTAGTTATATCTGGGAGTGCTCTTCGGAATTTGCAAAGAAAGAAACTCATTTGATATTGTAAGGAACTGATCTTTGGTGATAGAAATAACAGGAATTTATAAAACAAAAAAATCAAATTTTTGTACTTGTGAACATTTAGTTGCTGCAATTGTTTTGTAGCTAAAAATTGGTTTGCAGCCATATTACATCAACTATTTCATTCAAATTAAATGCTCCTGATTGCAACAAAATCATCTCCAAACCACCAGTACGAGTTCCTGGAAAATTTTCTTTAGCAAGATAACTTCATCCCTGTAATGTAATCACTTAGGGGCAGATATATCAAGGGTCGAAGTGAAAATTAGAATTTTCGAATTCGACTAGGGAATAGTAAAAATTTGATTTGCATTTTTAAAAAAAATCGAATTTGAGTTTCTAAATTTATCATGTGCTGGCCCTTTAAGAATTCTAATTCAACTATTCGCCACCTTAAACCTACCAAATTGCTGTTTTAGCCTGTGGGGGATGTCCTGGGATCAATTTGGAGTTTACAGCCTTCCTGAATTTTTTTTTGAAAAAAAAACTCGAATTGTATTCAATTCACAGTTTTTGAATCAATCTCATTCACCCGAATTTGAAAAATTAGATTTTTTTTTCTCCCTTTATAATGTCCTGATCATAAACAGGCAGATTTAAGCTGAATATTTAGGCCCTGCAGACCATTTCGGCAGCTTATCTGCCCATGTATGGGGCCCTCTGACTGGTCCACCCGACCAATATCTGGCTGAGTTATGATCAAGTAGTTTTAATTTTCCTGTTGGATTAAGATTCACATTTGTGCAATGACGCAGTCTTCAATCCGATCAGCCCGATATTTCCCACCTCAAGGTGTGCATATCTGTGAAAGATCCACTTGGATGGCAATCTCGCGAAATGAGCAGATCTTGTAATATATTACCAGCTTAAGTCTTATCTAAGTGCTAGCTTTTTCCTCATTGGAGCAAATTATATTCACCAGCTTCAAAACAGATGACAGACCCAAATCATTTCAGATAAGTCTTAGTTTGATGGCACATGCTGGCATTTTTAAACCAGTGAAGAATCACCCAAATCCACCAGTGCTGCATGTTATTGACTGATTGAAACTGTTCAATATGGGCCCAATAACACATACTGCGAGTGGGGATGTGATGAGTGGTGAATAGTGATGGGCGAATAAATTTGCATGGTGCTAATTCGTGGTGAATTTCCGCATTCAAATGCCGGCGAATAAATTTGCGAAACTCCTGCCAAAATTTGCCGGTGTCAAAAAGCTTTGGATGCACGTCTGAAAAGTCGATTGTGTCAAATCTGCCACGTGTCAACACTATTTGTCCATTGACATCCCTTGACTTTAACGCCGAGTTTCATTTTCATCCTTTGATAAATACGCCTTTAAAAATCCCATAGAAATGAATGGAGAGAGGCGTTATTTCACTCTAGTGGACTGTGGTGATCTCTAACTTCACTATTTGATAAATATACCCCTTAAATGTCTAATTGCCTTTGACTTAAAGGTACAGTAACACCAAAAAATTAAAGTGTTTTAAAGTAATGAAAATAGCATGTACTGTTGCCCTGCACTGGTAAAACTAATCTGTTTGCTTAAGAAACACTACTATAGTTTATATAAACAAGCTGCTGAGTAGCAATGGCGGGAATTGAAAAAAAGCTATATGGCCCTGGTTAAAGGAGAAGGAAACCCCCTGGGCGCAAAACCCCTCCCCCCCTCCCCTGTGTTGCCCCCCTCCCTCCTCCCCCCTGGCCTACCTGTCTACCTGGGCAAATGCCCCTAACTTGTTACTCACCCCTCTGCGCAGGTCCTGTCCACGGAGTTCACAGTCGCCATCTTCTCCCACGCGCGTCTTCTTCCTGCTCTGACCGGCGTCTTCTGGCGCATGCCCAGTAGGAACAGTTACCGGTACAGCTCTACTGCGCATGCGCCGAATGTCACAAAGTTTTCCGATTTCACTTTGTGACATTCGGCGCATGCGCAGTAGAGCTGTACCGGTATCTGTTCCTACTGGGCATGCGCCAGAAGACGCCGGTCAGAGCAGGAAGAAGACGCGCGTGGGAGAAGATGGCGAATGTGAACTCCCTGGACTGGACCTGCGCCGAGGGGTGAGTAACAAGTTAGGGGCATTTGCCCAGGGGGACAGGTAGGCCAGGGGGGAGGAGGGAGGGGGGCAACACAGGGGAGGGGGGAGGGGTTTTACGCCCTGGGGGTTTCCTTCTCCTTTAAATAGTGGATAACAGATAACACCATTATGTTGTACAAAGTATCTGCTGTGTAACCTGAGCCTTTTCTCATTTGAATGGCTGCCCCCATTGCTACACTGCAGCTTATTTATATAAACCGTAGTAGTGTTTCTGAAGCAAATATGGCAGTTTTACTAGTGCAGAGCAACACTGCAGTATATTTTTATTACTTTAAAACAATTTCATTTGTTGATGTTACAGGTTCTTTAATTCTACTAGATATTGAATATTATGACCTGGATAAATGAGACTCTTCATAGACAACTACAAAAAAACAACGGCAGACTCCCCATGCACCATCAACATATTTAGCTATATTTGCAGCTAGGGATGTAGCGAACCGCCGCCGATGTGTTCGCGAACGCCGTTCGCGAACACCGGCAAAATTTGCGAACAGTTCGCGAACTGTTCGCGAACTTCGAACATCCGAAAATCGTTCGATTCGAACGATCGAAGGATTGAAATCGTTCGATCGAACGATTTTCATTCGAATCGAACGATCGAAGCCATTCGATCGAATGATTTCATTCGATCGAATGATTTCATTCGATCGAATGCTTCGATCGTTCGATTCGAACGAAAATCCTTCGATTTTAGCGGTCGAATGGTCGAACGATCGAACGATTTTGACGCGAACGCCTATTGGCGAACGTCGCGCGACGTTCGCGAACTTGCGGCGGACGCGAACAGTCGAAGTTCGCGCGAACTAGTTCGCCGGCGAACAGTTCGCTACATCCCTATTTGCAGCTTTGTTCTAAAATACTAAGATGTGGATGAAAGCAGCACACTCTTTGCTTTTATGTTAATATTGAAAACATTAGAGAACAATGGTGTTTATCTTTCTTAAATCAATGGCTGTCTGGACAGAAAGTTTACTGATAGATAGAGCTGTGAATATAAACTACGGAGCTATCGCTGATGTTGGGTTCTCCTTAGTGAAAGCAATCTTCATCCTTCATAAATATAACTTCTACAATTAAAGTAGATTAAAGATAATCCATCTCTTCAATTCTATAATCATTTTTCATTTTAAATAATGGAAATTACCTTTGGACATTGTTGGTGGACCCCTTTGTTCTGCACCCATACTGCTTGGTAGAGTCTCATTTATCTGCTTTTCAACTGTTTCTTTAGACTTGGAGTCATCAGGCAAATTCTTCTCCTTGCATTTTTTTCTCACTTTAGTTGCAGACTTTACAAGTTCCCTTTGAATTGTTGCTTTTTGAGGGGACTTTGGTCTTGACAGAGATTCTTTTTTCTCATCTTTATTAACATCAGCCTTTTGCCTTATTCTTTCTCTCAAATGTGTTTCATGTGACTCTTCTGCAGTGTTGCACTCCATTCTGCCAGCACCATTACTTGGTGTGCCATTCTTTTCTGGAGTTTGCCTATTTTCATCTTGCCCCATTTCCTCTTGGCTTACAGACACCAGGCCATTTTTAATCTTCAATTCACTAATGTATTATTCTATTGTGGTAGGGCTTTTATGCTGAGATATTTCATTATGTTGGTAGCTTTAACTTTTGCCGGTGCAGAAGACTAAGGTTAACAAGAAAAAAATTATATCATTATGATTTTCATATTTTATATATTATACCTGTCACAGTTTTTAGCACAATTTTATAAAAAAGCTGATTGTTCAGTTAGTCCAAGGCTACATTATCATTTTTCCCTCAAGGTTGACAATTCATACATGCTTAAAATTCATTTATAAATCAACAAGTTGTTTGCTACATTCTAAGAAAGCTCTTGACAGCCAGTCAACATTTTTAACTGACCTCAAGGTATAGGGTCCTCAGCTGATCAAGCCCACTCTCCAAAATGAATTGGTCAGCCTGAGCAGGATTCTTCCCATGTGATCCAATGATTTGAGCCTGGTGTTGACCTCTTTAATCTATGTAATATGGCCATCAACACATTCTTTTATTATCTGTTTATTAAGTTACATGACCTGAACTAAATGTGATCACAAGGCATCAATCTCAATGAATATAATTGCTCATTTCTTATTTGAGAAATTAACTGGTCCAGGGTACCTCTTATATGAGCTCCCATGTCAACATCTTTTAAGAATTTCCCAGGAGTTTGGTGGGCTGTGCATGTGCTGTATACAGGGCCACCATCAGGGAGGGGACAGGGGGGAGAGTTGTAGGGGGCCCGAGGGTAAGGGACGCCACACTTACTTGATTAGCTGTGCCCCCCATCTTTGTGAAAGCTGCTGACTTTGAAAATGCATGGACGTTTAAGGGGCCCTGGCCACCAATATATTATAATGGGGGGGGCCTGGCCACAAATGTTTTTTTAGGGGGGGCCCTGACCACCAATATATTTTTATATTTTATTAACATGTGAGTACCCTAGCCACCAATATTTTTTTTGTTTTTTTACTGTGTGGTGGGGGGTGGACCTGTAGGTGGGGCTTGCAGTGGGCGCAGCCCACGGGGCCCGAGAAATGTTGTCGTATGGTGCCCTGCGATTTCTTATGGCGGTCCTGGCTGTATATACACTTTCATTTTGGCCAAGGACCAGTACATGCTCAGTAGAGTAAAACTTTTGACTCTTGGATCTTCACAAAGATCTCCTAAGAATTTCTTTATAGATGTGGGTGCAGATGGTACCATAGAAGATGTCCAGAGCTAGTGCCAAAGGCCCCAAAGTCTTGAAATTGGAATACAAATCATACACAAAAACAATCATATGTAAAACCACTCATGGATCATAAAGTAAAATATTTTTGCTGAATGTGTTATTTAACTATAGGCACAGATATGGGATCTATTAACTGGAATGCTTGGGACCTAGGGTTTTTCAGATAAAGGGACTTTCCATAATTTGAATCAACATACCCTAGGGCGATAATACGCTGACTGTTTGTTGTCTGTAAAATATCTCACTCCATGTGAGCAACAAAAATCAGAAAATACCCCTTCATTATGATGAACGCAGCAGGTAAAATACAGTATTTGCATTGCATAATCATGCAAAATTTTCCTTTTTTAAAAGAAAAATTCAAATGACTATGTAATTTCAATGTTTTAAAAATGTTTTACTCTCAGTGAATGACATTCTTCTCAAAGAAGGGGTATTTTCAGACACTTTGTCACATACAGGGAGCACAATTTCCTGCTGCAACAAAGCACTCTATATACCTTCACCCTTAAGATTCCCAAAAAATATTTAAACTTAAAAAAACACAATAGGACTGTTTGCTACCAACAAAGTTTTACACTAGCTAAGTTACCATTAAGAACAAGTTATTCTTATATTTACCACTTAAATGAAGTTCTGATTAAGTGATAACTGTTCCTGTCTAAAATCAATAACAAGCCCATACAGTTATGCATGATTTATTATTCCCTGATGTGACCAACATGTATCTGGCTTTGCTCTATTCTCACCTCAGGACTTGAGTCTTCACATAAATAATAAAGGGCCTTGATTTTCTTCAGCTCCAGTTCTGTCAGTTTTGCCTGGCACTTGATTGTGCTGCTTTATCTTGTATTCTACTATAACTAGAAGTAATTAGACAGCCAGCTTCATGTGCTACTGTGCAGGCACTACCTGTACATGACAAATATTTCCTCCTGCTCTGTTGTCAACCACTAACCTGGCTCTACATGTTATTGAAAGATTCAGTAAATGCAGGGACTATTTTTCTCACAGAGGCTGCTTGCGGTTGCCAGGACACAAGAGTTTTACAACTCTAGCCTGACAAGGTGGAGCATTATTTTCCTAATCCCTTCCCCCTTCCTATTCACAACATCTTGTCTCCTAGCAACTACAGGCAGGAGGCCATTTCTGAACAGTTGCATTATTCACTACCCAAAATAATGCTGATATATCTTCTATTAATAAACCGTAGGTGTGTATTTAAGAACCATTTGGTGGTATTTACTAAAGGAGAGAAGTGGTAGGCTTGGAAAAAGTTTGTGTTCCCATTCTATCTCTGTTGTTCCTTTATCATGTGAACTTGGGTGTGTCTGTTTGACAACGTGCTACTTAGGTTACTTAGCTACAGCTTAGTCATAAAGTGTTGATGGGCCCGTTTATTCAGCAGGTGAATATGTGAAGTCTTTGAGCAAAGATATATATTGAAATTCTTAATATTTCTCTAGATGCTTCTATAACTGAGAAACAACAAGGCATTTCCCATTAGAGTGAGCCAAATTAGTATTTATCACCATGTAAAATTCTCTAGCAGTGTCTTGGAGTATATTATATTTATATATTTATTAAGGATGCACTGAATCCAGATTTGGCCAGGATTCTGCCTTTTTGATTCAGCCGAATCCAAGTGGTCAAACTGAATCTGGATCCTTAAAATCACATGATTTTCATTGCACAAACAAGGAAACTGGCAATTTTTTTTAACAGTTTTCACGCGGTTCCTCTTAACCCATTCTTTTAACCTTCCGGATTTGGTTCTGGATCCTGCATCCCGTTAGTGATGAACACAATTTTTCACCAGGTATGTATAAATGGTGAAATTTTGCATTTCGCCATCAATGTATATATATATTTTTTTGGCGAAACCGCTGCAAATGTTGCATTGGAAACACTCAATGCCAATTGACTCCTATGTACTTTAAAGGAATTGTTTAGTGTAAAAATAAAAACTGGGTAAATAGATAGGCTGTGCAAAATAAAACATGTTTCTAATATAGTTAGGCAAAAATATAATGTATAAAGGCTGGAGTGACTGGATGTTTAACATAATAGCCAGCTCTCTTGGTTTCCACTGATTGGTTACTTGAAAGTAACCAATCAGTGATTTGAGGGGGGCACATGGGTCATAGCTGCTTTTGAATCTGAGCTGCATGCTAAGGATCAATTACAAACTCACTGAACAGTTATGTCCCATGTGGCCCCCCCTTCAAGTCACTGACTAACTCAGAGTTAGAGAGCTGCAAAGCAGGAAGGAATGTTCTGGCTATTAAGTTACACATCCAGTCACTCCAGCCTTTATACATTACATTTTGGCTAACTAACTATATTAGAAACATTTTTTTTTATTTTGCACAGCCTATCTAGTTATCTATTTGCCCAGTTTTCATTTTTATACTGAACTGTTCCTTTAAACAGAAAAAGTTGTTTGAAAAAAAACTCCCATTGGATGCAATGTATTTTACACAAAAGAAGTCGCTACAAAAATTGACTTCATTGCATTTTGCTTGGAATAAATAATGCACCTTGGGACTTCTCCTTCAGTTTCACAACTTTTTCAGCAAATAAAAACAGGACAGATTTGCTCATCACTATCTCTACATGTATAGCCAACTATATATATGAATACACGTATAGTTAGAAAAGCCTAAGCAGTATCGGTGCTGCCAAGACATCAGCAATGTCAATGTAAATGCCAGTTGCATTTGTTTGGGACATAAATAGCCATCCCAACCAACAGTTATATTTACCTATTTCCAGTAAAAGAAAGAGGAAAGACAAATGAATCCCCAAATGCCAGGTTAACCTGGAAAACCTCAGTCCAAAGCATTCAAGATAATATATGCTATACTATAACTGTACTATTACAGACAATGGGAGCAGCGAAGGGTTATTATTATAATGCCAGCAAAATTTCAAGAACTGCACACTGCATATATTCAAAATAGGGGTCATTTATTTACCACAAATGCAGAGAGCAAAGTGCAATTTCGCATGCAATTGCCATGGTTTTTTTCGCCATAATGCAGCTTTCCCCCTAAGAATTTAGCATAATTGCAGTCACTATGGGAATATGCACCAGACAATTGCAAAGATGCACTAAAACTGGACCAGGTGTGCTTAAAATTTATGTAAATTATATGTAGTTATTATACTGCTATTATATATACTATTATACTTTACTATTATACGTGTCATTTATATGCATAATAATAATTGGCATAATTTTCTGTGTAATAGTGATGTGTACCCCCATCCTTTAGCCATATCTGTGCTATGCCTATTGAGGCAGGCTTATGTGGGAACCCTGGAACAATCACATCCATGGCAGCCTGTGTCAATAGTCACAACCACATTGATTCTGAATGGGAGGCAAAAGGAAGCAGTGCCTAGCACAACTATATGAAAGTGTAAAGAGAGAATGTTGGCCCAAGTACCTTTAATGAAAGGGATCTTTTTCATATTTGCAGGGAAATTTGCACACCCACAACTGTGGTGCATTGACCTCTAATGAAATGCAAATGGCCCACAATGAACTTATTAATATCAGACCTTGCCCACACTAAAACAGAGGACTTATGTGTGGGGTTTTTTATGTGCAACTGAACACACGGATTGTGCTGCACTAGAAGGACAACCCTTCTAGTGAAGTCAGGGAGCAGGGATCCCATGAATGAGGCTTTAATCAGTTACAGGTTATACAGTATATTGTAATAGCAAGATCTAGGAAAGCAAGACAGAAAGAGTTAGCTATAAACAGCAGCCTGTGCTCCAACAAGGATTGATAACAATCCCCTAGGCTCTGCTTGCCCCAAGTGAAGGGACAACAGTACTGAAGATGGAATCAGGCTTAGTTCATCTCCCTAATCAATTTATGCTTTATGCCTGGGATCAGGACAACATGAGGCATTGATAAACTAGAAGATTAACTTTAGACTTCCCTAAGATATCTCCATCTGGTGTCAGATTGCGCTGTCTAATCTTTTGAATGTACTGACATTGATCAATATAAACCCTCTGGAATTGTGTTGAAGAATACATTTGTTCTGTTTGTTTCTGGCATCCTTTTTACACCACAGCAGAAGTGAGTGGTAGTTCAACTATACCTCCTCTTCATTGCTTCCATATAGAGAAGGCCCATCTTTGTGCATAATGCCAATGTAACTGATAGTGATGGGCGAATGCGTCGGTACGGTGGCTGGCGTCAGAACTGTCGGCGGCGTCAAATAAATTTGACGTCTGTGTAAATTCTCTCGACAAATTCGCAAATTTATTTGCCGGCGGCGAAACACAGAAATTCACTGTGAATTTGCACCTGGCTCATGGCTAGTGATGGGTGAATATATTTGGCAGGCATGGATTTGCGGTGAATTTCTGTGTTTTGCTGCCTGCGAATATTTTCACAAAACTTTGATGAAAAGTAGCCAGCGTAAAATTCACCCTGAGTGCATAAAATTGCTGTGTTTCAAAATAGTTGCACATATAAAAATTGACGCTCGCGTTCAAAATTGTTGCACGTCAAAATTATTTGATGCCCATTGACTTCAATGCCTTTCATGAATATTTCACCGTTTCACAGAACAGACTCACCCATCACTACTCTTGACAAATAAAATGGTCAATAAGTTGTATTCTATTAGCAGTGAAGTTTGACTAGTCACAACCTCAGGGTCGGACTGTGACGTGAAGGCTCACTTGCCCAGGCGGTGCATCACGCATGTGCAACCATCGCACGGCGCGCATGCGCAAACGGCGCTGCGATGCACAAGAAAAAAAAATATTTTTTTGGACCCACTAGGGTTTTTTCCCGGTGTCCCGCGGGGCCAGTCCGACACTGCACAACCTCAATAATAACTGCCCATGTACCCTGGTCCTCTAGACTAGCTTCTAGACTAGCCATTGTTATAACATATAATGCTACAGAAGGGTTATGGCAGGTGATTAAGAAAGGTGTGCCCAGCCAGCTGACAAAATTACAAATACGTAGCTTAGACAAGACATAACACTTGTGAGAGGTATAAGCAAAGGTGAATATACTGATAAATGGAGTAAGAGAAGTTTAGTTATTTAGTTTTGGAGGGCAAGGAGAGTATAGGTTAAGAAGGCACCAAATATGGATCAGATCATACAGAAAAATAATAGTTTTATCCTCCATAACCTAAAGGGTAGATACATATAATGGTAGATAGCACTGAGGAGATTGATGGCTATCAATCAAGAGTCTAGTAGTTCATTAAAAGGGGCTAAGAGAATTTTGAACTGAAATGTTCTGTTTGTTTAAGTTTAGCCAGGTTCAAACTAATGTTAGCACTACAATGAAAGTAGCTGGACAATTGATTGGGCTCCTTTGGCTGAAGCTTGCTTTCATGGACACCAGAGGGAGACAACAGAGCAACCTTTTAAGCCTGCTTAACCAGCACTGTATATGTGGCTGTACAGCTGTTATATACCAGATACTATGAGCCCAGCAGTATAATTTGACCAGTTTCTAACAGGACTGGTATATATTTGCTTGGGCGCTTAGGTCAAAATAAGACAGTTACAGAATGTAATCTGTTAAGAATCAAACAGTTTCTATATAGGTGTCTAGTCAGTTTGGTTAATGATCTTATCAAGATCCTTAGCTAAACATAGAGACAATTGTTAGGATGACTATACAATGGACCCTTTCTTATACAATGCCACAGATTTCAATGCCATATTAAAAATTTTAAATGAATGCATAAAAAATATATATTGAAAAACATCTTTATGTATGTTTATTTTTGAAAGAGAAAACCCCATCTTCTTCCCGATATATAGGGGCATATTTATAAAAAGTTGAAACAGAGTTTGCAATAGTTTGCCAGAGGGAAAATCCATGACTATCTATTAAAGAGGCAGTATACACCTAAAAACACCTTTGCTAAAAATTGAGCACAATAAATTACATTGTGTTGAAATTTCATTCTGCCTATTGTTTTTTTATTTAAATAAATGTATAATCACAATCCACGATTTGGTATTTTTTGGCCTTCTAAAGCACTAATTTGAAAGTTGGGCTATTTCAGGAACCTTACACTCTCCTCCCTTTACCTCCACCTAACAAACAACCCTCTCCCTTTTCTAAGCTGCCGCTTACCAGCACCTCATTATCAGGAGCTTTTCAGTGAATTACTAATTTGTTTTATCAGCTCCTTTGAAGTTCTGCAGGAAGGCCATTTTCCCATAAACTCCATTTTAAAAGTTAAAAAAATTAAAACATTTTAAAAATTATTTCCTTTTTCTCTCTAATCATAAAGCAGTAACTTGTATGTTATAGTAACCAATATATAATAAGTCCTAATTGGAAGCAAAACACTCTTATTGGATTTATTTAATGTTTAAATGTTTTTTTAATAGACTTAAACTATGATCCAAATTACAGAAAGATCCTTTATCTGGAAAACCCCAGGTTCAAAGCATTCTGGATAATAGGTCTTAAGCTTGTACTATTCATTGAAGGATATTTCTCATATTGGTTCACCATCCATAGTACAGGTATGCATGCCATTGATTAACTATCTACCTACCTACCTTAATACAATACACCCCTACACCAGAACACATATGGGGTTATGTAATAAAAGGCACTATGTTTGCCCAGGGGCAGTAACCCATAGCAACCAATCAGTAGATAGAATTTACTAGTCACTCATTTAAATGCAATCATCTTATTGGTTTCCATGGGTTACTGCAAACCTCCCAACATTTTGGAAAATAAAAAGAGGGACAAAAAAGTCAGGTTTTTTTTGACCATGCCCATATTTGTGGCCACACCCCCTAATTACCATGTTAATTTTACAAAATTTGTCAGGTTATGAAATTTTGAAAATATTTCTGTGTTTTTTTTCCAGTTATTACAATTTGCTAATGAAGGTGAATTGCCCTTTAAGCTTTTTCCAAGGGATCTTATATTGTTACAATTACTTATTTGCTTATCTTGAAATTGTTACAAAAGTATCTTATAAGCAGCTGTGGCTGTTCTGGGCTCTCTGCCAAAAGCCAATTAAGTTAGAAACTTTGTTTCTTTTTCTGGCTGTTCAGTGCAGAGAAAAACGGGACTTCCAGTACAAATGAGGGACTGTGGGTTGAGCTGTCAAAAGAGGGACTGTCCCTCTAAAAATGGGACAGTTGGGAGGTATGGACTGCTCCTGGGCAAACTTAATGCCTTATATTACATATGGGGACTTACAGTATGTCTTGTAAGAAATAACAACCCTTTTTGTTATGGAGCCTTGTGCCTTTATATGAATCCTCAGTCTTTTATGCAGCATTTCTTCTATAAAAGTTACTGATTAGCTTTGCTTTGATAAGTAATCTCAAATGAAATCTTCAAGTTAAGAAATGAAAGACCTACAAAAGGAATTCTGCCTACATGCAGCTGATAGATTAGAAGCACTACTGGTGCAGAAATAGGTACAGAAATATCAGGGGACATTTCAGAATGCAACGATATTCCCTTAATAGGTTTATACAAGGATGTTTCATTGTATAAGCTTTATGTAAAGAGGCAGTGTATTTCTGTTTATTCAAATAATTCCGGGAACGACTGCACCTTAAATGCGAAGTAAATTTGCAGACACTGATTCCCTTTATTCTAAAATACCTGATTGATAAATTTTTGTAAGACCTCCGTTTGTTATAAATTAATATAAAGTGCTGGGTAACTTGCTGCCGCTATATAAATTAATAATGATGTGGAATGATCATGATTCCCTAAGCAATTTTAAAATGACTAAACAACCATTTTTAGGGGTATTTATTGGGTGCTGGCTCCTTAAGCAATGTGCCTTACAGTGAGTAAGAAAAAAGTGCTGTGATGAACCTCAATGTGAGTACCCAATCTGAAAGGGACACGGCATTGGTGCAGGGACAGGGGTCACATTAGTGCTGGGCTTGTGATTTTTAATATATCCTTTAAGAGCTTATCACTGTAAAATCACAGGGTTTGCAAATCAGTTTTTTCTTAAAAACAGTTCATTTTAAAGAACACAGTCAGTTTTGCCCATATTTGGGCTCATCAGATAGCAGTGAATTAAAAAGATTCAGGTAGAAAATATGGAAGAAGGTGAGGGGCACTGCATGGCACCATGGGGAACTGGTTGCAAATAATAGAGAATAGACAGACTATCATGGTGTCCCTTCAATTTGCTGAATTAGGTATGTCTAAGAAAATAACCCTTCCTTGACCTTATGTGCAAATGCAAATTAGGATTCAGATTTGGTTTGGGAGTCAGCTAAATTCCAAAATAGTGGATTTTGTTCATCCCTAGCTCTTGGTGACTAACTGTGTTTTTTTTGCATTTGAGTTTCCCCAATAATAGAACATGTTTAACATTCAGGCTCAAGTGAAAATAATCATGTTCTATTATATGGGAAGTTAAATCATAAATGTGAGCAGGACAGTCATCAGGGGGTAGAGGGGAGTATTGTTGTGCCTGGCCAGTGAAATCTGCTGCGGAAGAGGACCCGGCCAAACGGGAAAAGTTAGACAAATTTTCTAAGTTAAATACTCACGTTTAAAAATCAACTGTTTACATTGGGATCTATTTACTGAATTATACGTGTTGCTCCTACATGAACTTGGAATGACTAGTTATTGGGCCCCACAGCAACATCATTGGACCAATTCATTTTGGCAACAAGACATTTTCCATGAGCCAAATTGTGGATGCAGAGCCCTTGCTTGAGCAATAATTGTAAATACTTACTCTACTTTCACTATAGTCAAATTGGCCTGTGATCTTATTGAGCATGAGTTCACACTCTAAACAAACTCATCTGCTTTTATATCCATTGATAAATTTGCAATGTGTGCTTTATTCTCTTACTGTACAGTGACATGGAGGATTATCCTTAGGAGTTGCTTGGAAAAAGTGGCAGGAATAAATAACTGTGGAGACACCTAGTCATCAGCGTTAAGGTCTCTTCAGTAATGATTTTTTTTAGTATAGACACACCTCTAGAGTTACCACAATGCCTCTTTAATAAAGGATACCTATGTTTAAATGTGCAGTCATGCCTTAAGCAAATATCATATGTGTCACTTAAAACGAACCTTAAAAACCATTTAGAAGGTAATAGAAGCAACTTAGTGACTATTATTCTATTCTTGTGATTTGTGTGATTTCTCAATGTGGAATCTACAATATTAAATGTTATATGGCATCATGTTGATGACAGTGTAGTATTCTGAATATATCACAGCACAGTACAGGTATGAGACCTGTTATCCAAAAACCTGTTATATAGAATGCTCCAAATTACAGGATGGCCATCTCCCATAGACTCCATTTTAATCAAATAATTTAAATTTTTAAAAACGATTTCCTTTTTTTCTCTGTAATAATAAAACAGTACCCTGTACTTGATCCCAACTAAGATATAATTAATCCTTGCTGAAGGCAAAATAATCCTATTGGGGTTTAATTAATGTTTAAATGATTATTTTAGTAGACGTGTAGCATGGAGATCTCAGTTACTGTCATCCTTGCAAGTAGCAGGAGGGCTCTTTGTCGCCCCACCAATGGGAGTCCTGGGCAACTACACAATGCACTTTAAGTCATTACTGCTCTCCATGCTGAGCTTCCACTGAACATTTCTGCTTATTGTCCAAATATTGTACTAAAATGAATTCCCCACCACACAGATCATAATCTTTCTACCCTCAAGGGCACAACTGACAATGCAACACCTAGTAAATGGTATCATCTCTTGCCAGGCTGGTTTGGAATGCAACAATATGTATTACGTATATGCGTTATGCATTGTAATTCCAGAAAAACAACAACAAATTGGTAAAAATAAGTCTCCACTGGCAACATCTGCCAACCCAACTCCTAGTGGCCTGGCAAAGCAGTTCTATAGTATAGTGTGTGAAGAAGTTGCTATATCTACAGATACCTAAAACAAGCTTTAAACTACTGCCTGGTCATAGCTTAAATAGTGTAAATAGAGTCTGGCTTTTAGCAGCTTCGGGGTATAATAAATCTCGAAAACTTCGTTTTTTTTACTTAAGGAAAAACTTAAGTTTTCCCCTTAAAGGGCACCAATCATAACTAAATAATTTACTAAGTAAAGACACTAAGTTCAAGAAATCCAATTTTTAAAACAGTTAGAATTTTTGTATAATGTAAATCATCAGCTCACTATACATTCTGCAAAATCTCCCCTAGCTGAGGCAGGTATCTTGGATTTCACTGCCTCCTCCTACCTCTATCTTCAGAGCCAACTGCAGCTCTGAAGTCTCGCACATGCTCAGTTGAAATTCCTTGGTTGCTTAGCAACCCTTCTAAGATATTTTCAAATCAGCCAAACCTCTATGTTAGCTGCTGTTCAGTAGTGCTGACACCTGTCTGGAAGTTAGTGTGTGCCGTTCATTTGCATAATAACATCACCAGCAGGGGACAAGAAAGGGAAATCTTGTGATACTTCTAATGGAGGAGTTCACTAAAACAAGGCATTCTGGGTAGACTACTCAAGGCAATTCTACAATCTGAGCATGCTCCCGAACTTTGCATGTTATAGTCACTGTTATAGTCACAGTATGGCCTCCCTCAGTGAAAGAACCCATTTGACAAAGTAATGTATTTTTTAAAACCTATAGTTTTTTCAAAAAACTATATATGTAGTTTGATTAAACGTGTTTAGGTTGTACTGGTCAGATTGTTAATATATGTTTGATTTTGGCTGTGATAGGAGCCCTTTAAAATGCCTGATCAGAAAAAAATGTGAGCTTTAATAAATAACCCCCTTAATATGTCAAGAAAACAGTCTCAGAACTCATAACAGTATTCTGTACACTAAAAACACACACCAAATGCATCACCAAAGAAAAAGACAGGAATATGTAGACATAAATGTGATTGTTGCTAAACAAAACTGCTGGTTCAAAAAGGACAACAGAATTAAAGCAGCACCTTTGTGACCAGGTATTGGGTATGTTCTATATTAAACATTATAAATTATATATTTTTAGGAGCAAACTTCAGCTCTAAATTGTTTAAACCAGACAACAAGAGTTTTATTGTTTTTTGCCAGGACTCTTTAGGTGGATGGCCAAACTGGATAGTTAGTTACATTTTCAGCTGAAGAATTGCAGGATAACAATAAAGAAACACTAAAGAAACTTGTGTAGTGCTATTGTTGAATTAAAAAAAACAAGCATTCTGGCCAAAGTTCACTCCATGTGAACAGTAACAGGAGGATCTCATTAATTCCTAAAATTCAAACTTGGATGTCCAAGAAGGTTGCACTAATAGACATAGACAGTGATGCAGCCAAAGGTTACCCCTGATTCCTATTGTGTGGATATCGCAAAGTATACAGATGGTCCCACCACTCAGATTGTTGACTAGTGAGTTTAGAAGTAGAAGGTATGTACTGTATACAGGGCAGCCATCAGGGGGGGACAGGGGGGAGAGTTGTAGCGGGCCCAAGGGTAAGGGGGGCCCGGCCACGTCGCACTTTCTTGATTAGCCGGGCCCCCTGCTTTCTGAGAGCTGCTGACTTCGGGAAGGCAGAGCGGGAGCATAAGGGAAGGTATCTTCTGTCCATTACTTCCCCTTATTGGTCCTGGTTGAGCTGCTCAGGGATTGGATAGCTGAGGTTTGAACTTCTCCTCCAGCTCATCCAATCACCATGCAGCTTTACCAGGACTTGAAATTCTGTGACCAATAAGGGAAGAAAATGCTGTCACTGGAAGAAGATGCAGCTACCTGTGTTCCCCTCCCTTCTGTAGTTGGCAGCTCACTGAGAACAGGTGGGTCACACTAATGAAGTAAGTGACCATCAATTTTCTTAACAGGTGGGGGGGGGCCTGGCCACCAATTGTTTTTCCCCATGTGGGGTCCTAGCCACCAATATTTTTTAATAGAGGGTCCTGACCACAAATGTTTCTTTTAATGGGGGGGCCCTGACTACCAATATTTTTTTATTTTTTTATTAACATGTGGGAACAATAGCCACCGAAGTTTTTTTTTTTGTGTGTGGTGGGGGGTGGACCTGTGGGGTGGGGAGGGTGGAACTGTTGGTGGGGCTTGTGGTTGGTGCAGCCCAGGGGGCCCAGGAAATTCAGTTTGTCATGGATTTATTCATCTTTACATTTAAGTTTAGTTTTAGTATGTTAGAGAAAGGCCAATTCTAAGCAACTTTTCAAATGGTCTTCGTTATTTTTTTTAGATATAGTTTTAGAATTATTTGCCTTTTTCTTCTGACTCTTTCCAGCTTTCAAATGGGGGTCACTGACCCCCCCATCGAAAAACAAATGCTCTTGGTTGCTAGGGGAATTTGGACCATAGCAACCAGATTGCTGAAACTGCAAACCAGAGAGATGCTGAATATGAAGCTAAATAATAATGAAAACCAACTGCAAATTGCCTCAGGATATGTCAGGTATTGCTGGGATTCAAGCCGGGGACCTTTGGGTTTCTGGCTCGATGCCTTAACCATTTAGCCAGGTGAGCAGCCTGTAGGGTTGCTTGCTATGTATAACCTGGCCTCTGCAGTCCCAGCCCAGCTTCCACCTGATTGGCCTCTCCAGCCCCAGCTCAGCTGCAGCCTGTTTGGCATCTACAGCCCCAACCCAGCTGCTACCTAGTTTCATCAGCCAATCAGGGCTGACTCTTCCCTATTTAAGGGTAGCTCTTAGACCACTCCTTGCCAGAGCATTGCATGGTTTTCCTAGTACTGCGGCAGTGCCCCTAACTAGGTAGTTCTAGCTCTTGCCCCTGTTCCCTTATTATTCTGCCTTGCCTTGTCTTGTTTGCCTTGCCTTGTCTGGTCTGCCTGGCATTGTCTTGTCCTGCTTACCTTATCTTGTACCTTCCCAGCCTTGACCTTGATCCAACCCTCTCTTGCTATCTTGCTCCACTCCTCTCTTGCTATCTTGCTCCACTCCTCTCTTGCTATCCTCGGCTCCAGTCCTCTCTTGCTCCAGTCCTCTCTTGCTATCTGGATCCAGTCCTCTCTTGCTATCTTGCTATCCTCGGCTCCAGTCCTCTCTCGCTATCCTCGGCTCCAGTCTCCTCTCTCGCTATCCTCGGCTCCAGTCTCCTCTCTCGCTATCCTCGGCTCCAGTCTCCTCTCTCGCTATCCTCGGCTCCAGTCTCCTCTCTCGCTATCCTCGGCTCCAGTCTCCTCTCTCGCTATCCTCGGCTCCAGTCTCCTCTCTCGCTATCCTCGGCTCCAGTCTCCTCTCTCGCTATCCTCGGCTCCAGTCTCCTCTCTCGCTATCCTCGGCTCCAGTCTCCTCTCTCGCTATCCTCGGCTCCAGTCTCCTCTCTCGCTATCTTGCTCCAGTCCTGTCTTGCTATCCGCTCTAGTGCCCCTCTGCACTCTATCCCCAGTTTGATCTGTTCTACGCCCGCACCGTCCTGTCCCATCCAGTCTGTTCCTGTTGAGTCGTCGCCCTCTTCTTCCTGCCTAGTCTTGTCCAGTCCTGATCTTCGTCCTGTTCTGCACCTGTTCCAGTCTGACTCTTCGCCCTCATCAACCTGTTCCTGCTTCCCTTCAAGTTTCCCCTAGGCACATACAGCTCCTGCCTCAAGGACTCGCCCTTTCCCTTCAGTCTCCACAGCTCCCCCTACCTAGTCCTTGACAGGATATCACTCTCTACATCATACTAAAAGTTAATTTAAATGCGAACAACCCCTTAAATACAAAAATGAATACGGATAAGACATTTCTGGTCAGTGCAGTGCACACAGGGTGTGGCTATGGGTGCCTAATGTCCCCCTAGTCATTCCAATTTGTACCTGGGGGCATGGGAAATGGACGATGAGGATATGTAATTACATTTTTATGATATGGCAGAGCTCTGAAACCACGTTACATTAATTCATTTTGAAGTTAAGTATTAATTACTTATACTTGTGATAAAACTAAATTGGTCTTTCTAGATAAAGCATTGGCGGTTGGATCCAATCATCTCATTACTGATAAGACTAAGGGGCCTATTTATTATGTGTGTAAAAAATTAGAAAAAAAAAACATCACTGGTGATGTTGCCAATAGCAACCAATCATATCTTTACCAGTATGTAGTGTGCTAGTAAGTCCCAAACCTAGTGTACCCCAGTCCAGACAATCCGTTCTCTTCCACCTTCAAATGCCACAATTCCAAAAGGAATTGCTGTGTCCCTCAAAAGAGGTTTTTTTGGGGAAAGAAAACCAGAAAAAATATAGTGCAGAAATCTCAAAATTGGATGCACACCATCAGTGCCTGTAAAGCCTTTACAAACTATTTGTGATAAAAACTCTTCATATAGGGTAAGAGTTATGTCTATTTAAGTGATAGTAGAGAGGTAAGTATCAGAGTATAGTATACACCCACACTTTAGAGATGTAACTATTCCAGTGGTATATTGTACTCACAGACCCAAGGGTAATCCCAGCATATCTCACAATAACAACCACATCGGACCAGCCTCCGGTATTCTCTTCTCCTTGTGTGCAATAAAGAGCAACATGTTTCAATTCATTGTTGTCAGTCTCTTTAAATGATATGTAGTCTTTAATAATACTATGTCATTGTATCGATTTCAGCATTTCTGTCTTCATCTGCAAAATATTTGTTGCTATACTGTTATCGCTTGTTTAACATGAAAATCTAATAAAATATTTTCAAAATAAAAAGAGCAACATGTGCGGAAATGCTAATAAAAATGTTTTAATAAATAATTAAAAACAAACTCACAAACGATTCTCCATATATGCGCATAAAAACATAGCAGCGTTGCAGGTTTTTCGGTGTCTCCCAGACCTTACTGGACAAGTCCCCACTCCGTGTCTCTGCCCTTCTATTCCATCACCACTGACGCGTTTCGCCTCATAGGCCTCCTCCAAGAGCTATGACGCTTCTCCAAACTGTTGTCTCATTATTGTTCCACATAGTTTGAAATGTTAAACTATACCAATACGCACATTGATCTATTTACCAACTATGATAAGGTCCTTTGTTCCTTTGTAACATGCACGTTCTTTAAATAATCCATATTCTCAATTTTTTCCACAGTCTTGAAAAAGGTACGGGTATGCAGATTTCCCTTCTCTACATATATTTGCAGATCTAAAAAATCTATCTTTTCTGAGCTGAAATTCAAAGTGAATTCCAGATTCAGCTTATTCTTATTTATTTCCTCCACAAATTCCAGCAGTTTCTCTTCCCCTTTACTCCATATGATCAGAACATCATCAATGAAGCAGCTGCAGCTGGGTAGGGACAGGCCCGCACCCAGCTGCAGCGGTTCCAAAAAGAATTTCTCCCAGTGTCTCATAAATAAATTTGCATAACTGGGTGTGAACCGTGTCCCCATGGCAGTGCCACAGATTTAGAGGTAGTGACTTCCCTACGAATTATGGTTAAGTATAAATTCAATCCCATTAATTATAAAAATCCTTTAATTCACATCTAAAGTGTCATCCTGTCCCAAGTAATATTCCATTGATTTTGTTCCTTGTTTGTGGTTTATGCACGTATAAAGGGACTTCAAATCAAGTGTTGCAAGTAACCACTTTGGGTCCCATTCTATATCTTTTAAAATATTTAAAACCTGGGTTGAATCCTTAAGGTAGGAGGGCAATTTATTGACATAAGGGTGTAATTTCGTGTCTATAAAATGGGAGAGATTAATTGTTAGAGAGTTTATATGAAATTATAGGTCTTCCTGGCGGTGCTAGTGGATTTTTATGTATCTTCGTGAGATATAAAATAGAGGTGTTTTGGGTTATTTTATCATTATATAATTGTTCTCTGTAGTGGTTATCACCTTTTCAATTTCTGCCTTTAAAATCATCTTATCAAATTTCTTTTGGAAAATTTTCATAGGATTATTCTGTAATTTTTTATATGTATTCTCATCTCCTAGTAACCTCTCACATTCTTCTTTATACTTCTCTCTATCCATAATAACTTTACCTCCTCCCTTATCAGCAGGTTTTATTATTATAATTTCATTCTCTGCTAGCTCTTTTAATGCTTCCCGTTTTCAGTATGTAGTGTAGCAAGTTTTAATGCTTTAATGCCTGGCGACTAATAGCCTCATCTTTGCAATCTCCCCAAATGCCTTACCTCTGTCTTGCGACTGCTAAAATGAAAAATCGCCTGCGGCATGGCAAACGCGTTGTTTTTCGTATTCCAAAGTCGCCCGAAGTGTGAGGAAACTTCGGTTGACTTCGGAATACGAAGCAGCGCGTGTGCCATTCCGCAGACGATTTTTCATTTTAGCCGGCACAAGACAGAGGTAAGGCATTTGGGGAGATTGGTCGCCACAAAGACTAGGCGATTAGTCACCAGGTGACTAAATCTCCCCAAATCGCCCAGTGTGACCTTACCCTAATGGTTCTATTTATCATGCTGTGTAAAACAGTGAAGATAAACATCACCAGTGATGTTGCCCATAGCAGCCAATCAGCAATTAGATTTCAACAGTCACCTACAAGTTAGGAAGCAAAAGTAAGGGTCTGATTGGTAGCTATGGGCATCATCACTGGTGATGTGTTAATAAATACGCCCCTAAATGAGTGAATAAATAGAATCATTAAATTCATTTACAATATTTTTGTAACATGATTTTAATGGTGATGTTTGCCTCCAGTGTTTATGAATATGCCCCTTAATGTATAAGTAGAAAAAAGTATGATACATGAGTCTGGTTACATTGTTTTCTCCAATTGGATCTTACCTTGTACAAATTACTCTGATGATGTTTGATGTTGTCTGAAGTATTCACACAACTGATAATGCAAACCAATGTAGCGTCCCCTATAAAGAACTGTTTGCTTCTTCTAGAGGTGTTCTGTGAATAGAATTCTTTAAACAGGAAACTACACACTTGGCCTCTTGAGAAAGCCGCCTTTGCAGTGAAATGTTGTTGAGGTTTTTGAGAGATTAGGATTGGGGAAGGTTCCCACTCATTTTTACCATCATTGAGCAACACAACAAGTGATCACAAAATTTATGCAGTCTGATATATTAGTGTATGACATACCATTCAAGCAGTTAGGGGTGTATTTACTAAAGAGTGAAGTGGGTAATGCTTGCGACTTTTTTCCTGTGTTGCCACCCGCAGGGACATCGCAAACAGGCGCAGGCAGGCCTGAATTTTTGGAAATTCCACCAAGACCCAGGCCTAGGGCTGCAAGATTTTAGGGGGGCGGCATGCTGCCCAAGCACACCCACATTGGTTCATAAAACATTGGGGATGCTCTGGAGATACAATAATTTTTTGAATTTCCTGTGCGCCAATCCCCATTGCTCCAGTCCAGATGATGAAAATTTGCAAAAATAAAGGGGAGGTGAAAGCGGCGACGAATGGCAGTGGGGCTAGGGGCGCCCACTATGTAAATCTGGCCCTGGGCACAGGCGTTAATTCACTAGCAAAATAGACCGTTGCTAGCGGTTATTCGCACTCTACCGCCAGTCGACTTTCCGTTCTGGGGAACAGGCGTTACTTCGCAAATTCACTAAAATGCGTATTTCACTCTCTTCACCTCTTTTGCCAGAGTTGCCTTCGCCACCTCAGACCAGGTGAACTGCTATAAAGCAGCTAGATCTTCAATCTTTTGTGAGCCGAAAATGTGTCAAAGTTCCAAAAACGCTGGTGTATTTTCCTTTTTTCTGCTTGATTGCTGAAAAAATCCTAACAAACTTTTTTTGGGGAACCGTTTTTTTCCAGACATTTCCTAACATATGGAACATTCATTTTACAGTGGGCTCATGTGTAGTGCATTATATTAACTCCAGGGCCGGAACCAGGGGTAGGCAGAAGAGGCACGTGCCTAGTGCGCAACGAAGTGGGGGTGCCAAGCATGTACCTCTTCTCTTGCCTACCCCTGGTCTGGACCCTTGTTCGGTGTCAGCGCGCCTTTTTGTTCCTTCTGTGCGTGCTCTGCTCTCCCCCTCCCTTCACGAATTGTTACATTGGGCACGCATTACGAAAATTCGCCCACGCAAAGTGCATACTCGCGGCATGCCGTCAAGGGGGTGAAGTGGCTGGCCAGGTTGCCTTGGGCGCCTGGCTGGCTTGGCCCGGGCCTGATTAACTCTATTGCCTTTATTAAGGTTCCCTGGACATGTGTAATATAAACTGGTAACTTAAACCATTTGCAGCAACATTTATAATAAAGACGTCCATACAAATTTAAATTACCCCCCAATGCAAATTGACCTAGGCACAAGATCACTAGGCACAAATAAATGCTAGCACATCTTTGCTATCAAATGCTCGCTTAGCCAAAGTAACGCTAGTGAAAAGTCCCCAGCGTGCGACGCCCAGGACAAAACTTTGCAGTTTAGTGACTGCGTATTTGCGCCTGGCAAAGTGGTGCGATGGGTCCAAAGCTGACGCTGGTGAAAATCCGCCCATTAGTAAATCTGCCCCTACGTGAGGGGTGCAGCTGTTAATCGTGATGATGGAAGTTCACATGGTGGGAAACTGAGGTCTAGAGGTTTACAGTGCTTTATGCATATCCATTCTGTGTGAGAACAGAACTGGCATGGAACTGCAAACACCGAAATATGTGCTCCACAATGTCTTATACTAAAAGCTAAGTATTTGACAATCTCGGCTCATGCATTTAAGTAAAACCCCCAGTGTTGTTTCTGATGTATGTTCTCAGAATACACCTGCATGAATTAATGCAACATGGAATTTCAACATCATTGTTGGCAGATTTGCACATAAACAACACTCTATAATTTGGAGCTGGACAATAATGTATAATCATTTATATGCTTATATTATATGAGTCTCTGATGCATTTACAAATCTGACATTGAAAGTTTGCAATAGTTGGATTGGGCATTGATATTTATTTATTACTATCATATATTTCTGATTCGTATGATATATTGTGCAAATAATATTTTGCCACATGTAATGGAGGTTCCCCTCGTCTTTTCCTGTCCCTTTGTTTTCTTTTTTTAAGGGTCAGCGTTTAAAATTGTATGAAATGAATGTGATGTTATATTCAAGAAAATTTGATTACATTTGCAGTATCTGAACAATGATTGAGTTAATTAAATAGGAAAGTTTTGGGTTCTGGGGGCCCTTTTTTTGTTATCATTTATGCCTATTATTTAGCTTATCGGACAGGTGCAGCCTCTTATTTGTGTAGCAGAAGGCTAATAGCGCGCACAGTAAAAAGACATCTCTCCTGCAATGAAAAGAATGAATATGATCCACCTGTCACTGTTCACATAGGGTGGATTTCAACCAGATAATGCAAACACAGGCATTTTCTGTACGAAATTCTCCCAAAATGACTACTAAATGGCTACATTTGTATCATTAAACAATAGTAAAAACAGACGTTTCAGGCAATCAGTTCCAGGTCCCAGTGTACTCACCTTGTTCTGAACATTTTAGGACCACCTACTGACCATTGATTTACAAAGGTGCCAGTCTTTCATTCAAAGTGCCTCATGTCACAATTCATAAGGAAAGTCACATAGGCTAATAACAGTGCAGCCTACTGCTAGTATGCATCTGATTGCTAGAGGTTACTGCACCAATTAAATGTTTCCAGTACAGGTATGGGATATGTTATCCAGAAATCAGTTATCCAGAAAGCTCAGAATAATGGGAAGGTTGTCTCTGATAGGGGCAGATTTACTAAAGGGCGGAGTGATTAACGCTGGCGACAATTCGCCAGCATTAGCGCTTTCAGGCACTTTGCTGATTTACTAACAGGCACAGTCGTAACTTCGCTAGCAAATGAAACAGAGGCTGGCGTTCATTTGCACTCTATCGGCGAATGGACCTTACTCCGCAAATTCACCAAGATGCGGATTTTACTGAACGTTACCTCTTTCGCCAGACTTGCCTTCGCCACCTCAGACCAGGTAAAGTGCATTGGAGTGCATAGATCTTCTGCAATCTTCTGTTACGTACATAATATTTTTAGTGGAAAAAGTTTCTAAATCCCAAAAAATGCTGGCGTCTTTTCCTTTTTTCAGAGTTATAGACTGCAAAAGTCCTTAAAATTTTTTTTGGGTGACCGGGTTCCCCCATACATTTTCTAACATATGGAACATGGGGGCAAATTTACTAAAGGGTGAAGCGAATATTCGTCAGCGTGACGTAATTTCGGTACTTCACCAATTTACTGATGGGCGCAGGCGTAACTTCGATAGGAGATAGACACTAGCGCAACTTCGCACTCTAACATCAGGTGAATTTTCACTTTGGCGAACGGATGTAACTGCGCAAATTCACTAAGATGCAGATTTTACTGAACGTTAGCTGTTCCGCCAGACTTGTCTTGACCAGCTCAGACCAGGCGAAGTGCAATGGAGTGTATAGGACTTCCTCAATTTCTTTGTTGAAAAAGTCCCAAAAAACTCCGGCGTCGTTTCACTTTTTCAAGGTGATAGGCTGCCAAAGTCCATAAATTTTCTTTTGGGTACCTGGGTTCCCCCCTACATTTCCTAACATATGGCACATAATCTATACACTGGGCACATGTGTAGGGCATTATAACAACTCTATTTTATTTTTTTTAAGGTTCCCTGGACTTGTGTAGTGTAATGTATTTGCTGCAACATATACATCCATTCAACTTTCATTTCCCGCCGTATGCAAATTAGTCTGAGTGACTTTTCGCCTGCCGAAGTGTAGCAATTGGTGCGAAGCTGTCGCTTGGGAATTTTCGCAGGTTAGTATGTTAGTTATGTGGTCCCCCATAGACCACATTTTAATTAAAAAATTCAACATTTTAAAACATATTCCCTTTTACTCTATAATAATAAAACAGTACCTTGTACTTGATCCCATATTGATAATTAATCTTTATAGGTGGAAAAACAATCCTATTGGGCTTATTCAATGTGTAAATGATTTTTAGGAAGCTTAAGGTATGAAGTTGCAAATTACAGAAAGATCCCATTTCCAGAATACCCAAGGTCCCAAGCATTCTGGATAACAGGTCCCATACCTGTATTAAAGAGGTAGTTCACCTTTACACTAACTGTTAGTATTATGTGTAGACAGTGATATTCTGAGACAATTTGCAATTGGCTTTCATTTTTAAATATTTTAGTTATTTTGTTTTTTGTTCAGTAGTTTTCCAGTTTGGTATTTCAGGAGCTTTTGCTTAGCAACCAGGCAGTAGTTGTGAGAGACTGGAATAAGCATAGGAGGGGGCTGAATAGGAAGATATGTAATAAAAAAAAAGTAACAGTAATAATGTGCAATGTGAACCTTGTCATTTTACTTACTTTGTTACATTTGCTTTTCAATAAAATTGAATGTTATAAAAAAAAAGTATCAGTAATAAAATTGTAGCTTCACAGAACAATAGCTGTTTGGCTGCTGGGTCAATGACCCCCTATTTGAAAGCTGGAAAGAGGTAGAAGAGGAAGGCAAATAACTCAGATAATCATTTATTATATATAATATATTATTTGCAAATATGATCTAGACTAATTGCAAAGTTGCTATCAATAGGACATTCTAAAACATATTAAAAGTTAACTTAAAGGTCTGGAGGTGAAGATCCAGTTGCTAGTAATTTTTGGACTGTGTGCTATGGACATCTAGAGGCCCATTTACCAAAGTCGGAATTTATCTCAGTATTTTCTGCAAAAAAACTCCAATCCAATCCGCTCAGGGTTTTTTTTGTTATATTTATGAATACATTTTCCCGGATATTTTGTTTGTGGGAAAAAATCCGAAATAATCGTGAAAAATAAGAATTTTATGAATGTTTCCAAATTTCCACCCAAAAATTGGATATTTGCTCAAAAGCCCCAAAAACTTCTGATTATAGCACAAAACCCAGTGCGGATCAAAAAATCCTTGGGACTTCTCCAATTGACTTATATGCAACCTCAGCAGGTCTGAGATGCCAGATTTTCGGATTCAGACTTTTTCCACCCTCTGGGGTATAAAAATTCAAATTTTATACAAAAAAATCCCCCACATTTTTCAGATTTTCTGCATTAGGAGTATAGTAAATAACTCCCCTAATGTACACCATCTTTCTACCTTTGTTGAATTTCTACCTTGTTTTTCATTGTTATATACTTCTAATAAAATAAAAACTATAAGTTAACTTAATGGTAAACCACCCCTTTAATTAATCAATCCCAAGTTGAATTTTTCAGCTGCAGACAAAACTGATAAAGTCTCACACATGGCTTTACCACTAGATGGCATGATGTAGGATTGTTTCTTAAAGATACAGGATTATAGGACGTCTCCATCATAAAATCGTGCTGCTCCTCATATGTAGAAGTTTTTTGCCATTACTTGTATCATTATATAATGACCCAAGCAAGTTGTGCGGGTGCTTTCATGATGCATGTTTTTATATGCCCTTTCACATTGCAGGGTGTGATCCTTTGTGTTTACTGTGTTGCTTTCTGTTTTATGGCCACATTAGTTGATTCAACCCTTGCACCCCCAGCATTTATCTCCACCATTTCAGTAGATGGTTTGTAAACCGTGTATAGTATTGTTTTTCAAAATGAGGCCATTGTTTTAAATCTGTATTCATATTGTCTTTATCTTTGACATGATCTTTGACATGTTTGTAATGATTATGATGATAATAAAACCTAATGTGTTAGTATCTTCTGCTATCTCTGAATGGGTCTGTTGTTGGGGTCTATAATCTATAAGGGCAGAGACACACGCTCAAATTCGAGAAGATTAGTCGCCCATCGACAAACCTCCTCTTCTTTGGGGGCGACTAATCTCCCTGAACTGCCTCCTGCCAGCTTGAATGTAAATCACCGGCGGGATGGCAATCGGTGCACTTCGTTTTCCGAAGTTGCCTCACGAGGAAACTTCGGAATTAAAATCAGATTATTTGGTCCCTGTATGACAATCTTGCAATATGGAATTATTAATGCTTATGAGTGTTAGATGAATTTTATGTTATAGTCTTTAGAGAAGTCACAGAGAAGTACTCCTCCCCTCACTCTAACCCTCAGGTCACCTTTTAGGCAGTCATTTAATCCCTTCTGTTTGTGGTGTGTTTACCCATTATTTGACAGTAGACAATGGTAACCTCATGCAGAACAATCACAGGAGCTGGATAATGAGCCTCATAAGAGAAGAGAGAAAAGTCTAGAAGCAGAACGTTTACTGTGTAAATAAAATTAACCATCTGAATGTAGCTGCTCCATTATTTACCTCTTACCTGTTTGTTTAGCTCTCTCAGTGCCCTTCTTTCATGAGCGTCGCCTCGATATGGCTAATCTGTAGGACTCATAACAAAATGTGTTTCTTAAATCATTATTTCCTTCATACTGATATCCATTAAATATGTTGGGAATGTAGGGGGTTATTTATCAAAGGTCGAGTTTGTGAGGTTTGTCAGGTTTTTTATACCTCCAATAAACTCACAACTCGAAAGTTTTCTGATTTATGAAAAAACTCGAATTGAAAAAACTTGAATCAGTAAATTCGGGGTGAAACTCGAATTGCTCGAATTAATCGAGTTTTCAAGCGAAACCCACCTAAAAAACTCAAACATCACGAAGGCTACATACATCTTTAAATGGTTGAAGGGACCTCTGCCATTGACTTCTACATGACCTAGACAGATTTTAGATGGTGTATCTTCGGGTTCGAGCTATTTCCAGCTTTGGGTTATAACAAATCTTGATAAAAAAATTTAAAAAAAATGCAAAAAAAAAAATTTAAAACCCAAAATTTGGAGTTTTGACTGAACAATACCCTAGAAAACTTGAATATTTTGGGTAAATAACCAACTCAACCTTTAATAAATAACCCCCTTAATGATGCTAGGTTCACATACAATATATTGAACTCAGAGACACAAGCTGTAAAATCCATTATCAGTCTGGATAATGCTATTCACATAAGTTTAAGAAACTGCATGGTTTATGGTCAGAATTAAGTAGTTTCTCGGTAAAGGGTAAGGATGGATATACTTAGAGTTCCTACAATTAAACATGTCTCTGCAGTAAATTACATTTAAATCATGCAAAATTAATGACAAATGCTTTTATAAATCTTTGGGCAATAATTTTCTCAGTTATTCATTATTCAGTACCAACGAGACTTTGGTTAATATGTAACTTACTGCTTATAAAAGCTTTACAGACAATTTTCTTTCACAGGTGCCCCTGGTTTTTCCTTCAGATTTTTCAAAGATAGTAGCTATATCTATTATCCCTTATCCCTTATCACAAATGTCCTTCATACAATGTACAATAAACATCATAGAATGCATATACTGTATATAGCATTCTGTTTATTAATGTTTTATATGAATAGCGTAAAATAGTTTGCCCAAGTTTGTTCATGTCTAGTAAACTCTTGTTATATGTACTGTATATTGTCAACAGCTGCCAGGTAAATGCTGCCATCTGACTGGTTGCTGTGGATTTCTAGCAGTAGCAACTTTGAACCGTTTATTGTACATTACCGCTATAGAGTGTATGATGTATGTGCCTAATTACCGTTTGTGTACAAAAGCTCATTGGTGGGAAACAGCTGCTGTTCTTCCAAAGCATTGACACTGATTCCGTTTGATGTGTATATGTTTCTTGCATAGGGTAATATGTGGAAATGGCATGCTCTCTTTGGGAAAAACACATAATGCATACTTGAATACACCTTGCCTATGGAAAAGGCAGCCTTACATGTTTCATTCAGGTCCCCCATTGGCCATATTTCTTCAATAAAAGCCTTCCATGGCCCACATGGTAAGCTCACATCATAGCACACCATGCCCCTAGCAAAGAGCATTACATAGTTCACAATAGAGCCCATATACCAAACTTCATAATGACCATAGCAAATAGCCCTTATAGCCAACATAGTCCTGCAGGTCACATGGTTCCATAGTTTAGTCTAAAGAAGGCTTGTATATTATAAAGATTATATGGGCCTCTATATAATATAGGGCGGGGGTCCCCAACTTTTTATTACCTTTGAGCCACATTCAAATGTAATAGTTGGGCAGCAACACAAGAATGACAAAAATTACCTGGGGGGGTGAGTTGCAGGTAAAACATAGTCCTTGTGTAAAATGTATAATGAAGCAATATAATTATTAATGAATCAAATGAAAGTTGAGGGTAGGACTGGCCATACCAGGGATGACTTTGATGTTGTTGGCCAATTTAAATATATTGCAATATATGGACAGACAATCCCTGTTTTGTTCAAAGGGTAAGGCATTTTTAGTAGCTTACATTTCTCAATGCCATAAATATATTGATAATGGGCTGAGTGCAGAGGAACTCTTGTATTTGTTTGTAAAAATTCATGGGTGGTGCCAAGTGAGTGCTGTGATTGGCTGATTGGTAGCTCCTATGTGAACTGGCAGCATATTGGAGACTCTGTTTGGCAGTACACCTGGTTTTTATGCAACCAAATGTTTCCTCCAAGCCAGGAATTCAAAAATAAGAACTTGCTTTGAGGTCACTGAGAGCAACATCCAATGTGTTGGTTAGCAACTTGTTGATCACAAGCCACTGGTTGGGGGTCATTGATGTAGGGGAATACCCAGTATGCTGATTTAGTTGTGATATACCCTCTATAGGCTATGAGGCAACTAATGAAATAGCTCTGCTACTGATATGGAGTTTTTTTTTTCATCAACTGAAGGTCACTACGATCAGATCATGTTCCGTTTCCCTTAATGGCTTTTTGTACAGAGATGTAATTAGATGGGCACCTATTTTGTGAAGCATCTCTCAGGCATAGTAGTGATGTCCCAGAAGCTTATCTAATGGCCTTTCTGCAGGTTTACCTTTTGGCAGCACTACATAAGAAAGCAAACTTCATTTTACATGTTCTTCTTACAGGTTGTGTTTTGTGTGTTGTTACATGTTGCATTTTGATTTTGAGCGCTTATAACACCTATTCCTGTGGACGATGACTCTCAATCAGCAAGGTACCTCAGATCAAGAAAGGAATAATAAAAACTGAGACGAAAATGTATTGTTAATTTCTGTTTTATTGAAAACAAAGGACAAAAATGCATACATTATTACTTTGCCATACAATTTTCAAGATGGAAAGCTGGTTTCTAGGTATTGTAAATGAGTGCTGAATTTGCATTATAATAATGGAGACACCTTTCCAAGAACAGTAAGGCATCTGTTAGCATTTCTGGTACATCAAGTTTCACTGACCAAATGACATGTTTATATTAATTACATTTTCTGGTTGTTTTAAAGCTTACCCATTTAATAACGCACACAGTTTTGTTGCCACATTTTGTACAGCCAAAACAATAGCACAGACTCAGCACATCCTTGACACACCCAATATATCCACATAATACATATGCTCTAGCTTATCATATCTTTATGACTGCAGGCACTGTTTGCAGAGATAAAGAAGGACTTTGCTCCATTTCTTTCTGCATTGCCCTTTGTACCATACCAAACAGTTAGTTGTAAATGCCCAATAATTGTGTTAATGTCTTAACTTACCATCTTTCTTTTTTATTTCTTCTAAGCATAAAGTATCATGGTAGAGCAGGTTAGGTGATGCATAAATCACATGCTGAAGACTTGGCCGATGCAACCAACGGCATTACCAGACAGTATTAGACGAGAATAACTAGATCTAACCTTGTCTGGTAAGACATTGGTCAACAGGCAGTACTGCAGGATGGAGATGCCTAGAAACAAAAATAACTCAATATAACTTCAACTTCAATAGTTATTAGTCATTAGATTATGTGTAAGAAGGATTCCTCTGGAAAAAAGCACTGCGTTACTCAGTTTGTATTTGCATTGTAAAGTCTGACATACCTACTTCAAATATTTGAGGATAAAACGGTTATGGGGTGCTGTAACTGTGACACCTATTTATGGGGAAGAGGCAGAGTTAAAGGCCAGATGAACAAGAGGAAACTGAGTTTATAAAATCAGTCGTGAATTGTACATAAAGCTGCACATTGTACCTGTTACTTCCAAGGCCAGCTCTCTCTAAGAGTACTACTTTAGTCTTGCATAAATAAATGTTTAACAAAAGAAAGCTTTCTGCAATGGGTTAATCAGCTCCTTCCCTCTTAGTAAATAGAGGAAGGACATTTCATGTGGGGGAAGGCAGAGACAGCAGACCCCATATAAGAAATGTTTTTATTTTTTAATGAGTTCCCGAGTCTTTATATTAAATCAATATGAAACTAATAAAATCTATACTGAAAAGGCATCCAGTACAGCTGAGTGATACTTATTTCAGCCTTTCCCCCAATAATTCTTTTTCACCCTATGGGTGTGTAGCCTGCAGTGGCCGTTGTCTGACCCTGTATTTATTGACACAAAGCTTTACCATTCTGCCTAACAACAAACTCATTTTCAGGTCTTAAATGACATGAAGAACAAACAAATTCTACCTGAACCCGACACACCCATTCAGAGAACAACGAGTAAAAGCTTGGGCTAGAGCCAAAAGGTGAAATATCACTGTTAATGGACCCTTAAGTAGAACAAACATGGTAATGTTTTCTCATTTCTTGACAAGGGATAACCTTCATCTGCAGCTTGAATTATTCTAAACTGCAAAGTGTTTGTACCGACATTCCCTCACTTTCTACCTCATGGGGCATATAAAGAACATTTTTCATTTAAAGCTACACTACTTGTCACTAGTCGTGTAACTGAAATTTATTCTATTAAAAAAATCACTATAGTTTGTTTGGCATGTGAAAGAAACATACAATATAATCCATTATCCATCTGTCAAATGAGTAAGCAATGCTGATATGTATATTATCTTTGTTTAAATTTTTAAAATGCATAGAGCTTTTTAGAATTATTGATGTGTACAGTATAATGCAGCATATGTCCCAGTGTATGTGCATATAAAGGCTTCTAATGATACCAACTGCTAAAGTTCTAGATTGGGAAGCCAACTTACCAATGGGCCATTTTCTGACACACCTATTATTTATTGGACAAATCACTGAGCTCATGCAATACCAGTCATACAGTTCAGAGGTAAATTTTCCTTAACCCTTGTAAAAGTTCTGATGTGTTGGGGGTTTTGTTATAAAATGATATTGTAGCAGCAATCAGAATCATTGAAACATGGCTGACTTTTTTAAATAAGTAAGTACTGTTGATATGACCTCCCTAAAGTTCCAGGATATTCCTTTCTTTCCGCCATAGCACAGAACGGTTTGTACGTGTATATATGTTTGTGTAATGCTGCTTTGCAAACACTGTGCAGTGGCAGAACAATGCTGCTGTGTTGATTGATGATACCATTAGTTACCTAATCCAACACCTTAGCTAACTTTTGGAACTTTCTTAAAGTGGTTTACATGTACCCCAGTAAAAATTGAAAGCTGAATTCTTAGCCAAAACCAAAGAAAATTAATTAAATATATTTATTTAGCTACTAGTTTTCTCCCTTATTCCAAATATGTATGAAAATGAGTTAAAACATACTTTAAGGTTAAGGTTCTATGCAGCTCTGGGATAACTCTATACACAAGCCAACTGCATCACCGTTTGATCAGCAAAATAGTACATTATAGGGCCAAACACACAATAGCAAGGAAAGTATGGTGTGTAAGTTGCTTAATACTAATCATGTACATGGTTAGTTACTGAATCTCTAATTGATCATCAGTACACTGGAGGTATGGTCACTGTAGCACTAGACCAGGGATCCCCAACCTTTTGAACCCATGAGCAACATTCAGAAGTAAAAGGAGTTGGGGAGCAACACTAGCATGAAAAATCTTCTTGGGGTGTCAAATAAGGGCTGTGATTGGCCATTTGGTAGCCCCTATGTGGATTGTCAATCTACACTGAGGCTCTGTTTGGCAGTGCACCTGGTTTTTATGCAACCAAAACTTGCCTCCAAGCCTGGAATTCAAAAATAAGCATCTGCTTTGAGGTCACTGGGAGCAACATCCAAGGGGTTGGAGAGCAACATGTTGCTCACAAGCTACTGGTTGGGGATCACTGCACTAGACCAACCCATGCATGTGCCAAATAGGGCCTTTTTTTTTTTTTTTCCTGATTAACTTTGAAGGATCCTACCCACTAAGATTATCTTATAGTTCAGTATGGAAAAGTGAATGGCTATCAAAAAGAAAACTGCATTCTTAAACATATAATAACAGAAAAAAGACTCTGGCCCAGGGCATAAATAGGAGATGAAACTTCTACAGTTACTGTCTCTATGGTATGTTTCTATGAAAAACAAAATATGTAGATGAGATGTTTAGCTTTCCATTTATAAACTGACCTAATATTCCTACTGTTACTGTGTAAGTTTTGGCAAAATTATAGTTTATGATGCCCCTGTTGTGTTAAATAGATAGCTCTTGAGTTTACCATAACAGTTTTGACTGATACATGTCTATACAGCTGGGACACCAGTTCAGACATCTTGTCCACCTTTTGCTTAAAGGCACCATGGTACAGAAGCAGAACTACCAACAATTAAGTAAACTGAGGCAGGTGGGTCTTTCCTGATCAGCCATTACCAAAAATCTTTATTTGGTTAGTAACATTAAGATAAAATGAAAATATTAAAAGTTTTATGTTTTCATTGAGAAATCATCTGGAACACGGAGTATGTTGGCTCACACTTTAAACATCGTTACCAGACAGTGTTAGAAAACATAAAATAAATCCAGCACTGTCTAGTAAGATGTCCATAGAGGACCAGGCTTCTGCAAAGGAGAAAATCAGACTGTACACAGAATCAATTCAATATGGATGTCCATGTATCTCTTGGCCATGCAGATCTTGGCAGTTAAATCACCTCTTATCCCAATATATCCACACCTTTCTGTTTGATGGGGAATCTCTCAATCATTACATTCATAATGATTATAACCAATGTGACTTAAGAGGGTACATTGAGCTTGAGCCAATTTGCCGAACCACAAGGACAGTACATTCATAATAAAATAAGGAGTAGAGGAGCAGAATTTTAAAGAAGGAAATAGCAGCAATAAGAAGATACAATGCAGACTCCAGTAGCTTTGAATTCATGTGTCCAAAGCTTCTTTACTAAGCCTTGATTAAAGGTCAAAGAAAGCCAAATCTTTGTGGGGTACCAATATGTTAGGCACCCTCCAGTAAATTGGAGTGCAGCAACACGCCACTATCTTTCTTATATTTCCTAGTCATACCTTGGCAGAATGTCAGATTTATCAAACTGTTCCTGAGTCTGCACTAGGGATGCCTAAGAAAGGTAAGAAAGATTGCACTACTTTTATCCCTAGGCTGGTACATCTTTTTTTCCAAAAACAAGCAGTATCCCAGGGAAATAAAGTAGCCATTGAATTCAATGGTGGGGCCTAACATGGCACCTCCAGCAAATTTGTCTTTCCTTGTCATTTATGGTTGATGGGCCACTAATCCTAAATTATACATATATTTCAATTGGAAAATGAATGTTTTTTTGTGATATTCTCAAATGTAAATGTTCCTAGTCCTTAGCTGATTGACCACATATTTTAAACATGATCCCAATTAATTGGGCTTGAATTTAAATGTGTTTGACCAACTATTTTATTTAGCAAAAATAGTCTGTTATACAGTACACTATATACAGTCACTCGCAGCAACCAGTTACTGATTGGTTGCTGTGGCTAACTGCACTGGCGTAATTCAGGACACATTTTAGGAGTCTGATATGAAAAGCAGATTTATAAAAATATATGAATACTTTAAGGGGCGCATTTACTAAGCTCAAATGAAGGATTCGAATGAAAAAAACTTTGAATTTCAAAGTATGGGGACCTTCCCCATCACTTTTCTAAGCTTTTTTTGATCGAAGAAAAATCCTTCGATCGGTCGCTTAAAATCGTTCGAATTGTTCGATTCGACGGATTTAATCATTCGATCGAACAATTTTTACTTTGATCGATGGTAGGATTTGCGCTAAATCCTTCGAATTCGATAAATTCGAGGGTCGAATTCGAGGGTTTATTAACCCTCGATATTTGACCCTTAGTAAATGTGCCCCAGGTGTCATTTGCAATGCCCAATTAAAACTAGATTACATTAAATAATTAAATATTTTTTTTGAATATTCAAGACCTATTTATTATGCTGGTGTTCCAAACAGGTATGAATTCACATGCATTTTTATGTATTTTGGAAGACTTTAGGTCAGTGAATTATAAACACTGGCCTAATACAACAGGTGTTCCTAGTTAATTCCTTCTGTGGATATTAACAACGTCAACAAATTCATATTTTGTGCTATGAATTTGCCTTGGTTGCCTAGGCTTTCACAATGATCAAAAATGAATTTGGAATAAAAATGGCAAATAGTCATAATTGGCCCGGAGTGTTTTTATGAGGTTCTTTAAAATGCCCCTTAAGCTATTATATTTTATAACTCTAGCAGCTAAGGAATTTCAACTGCTATAAATTGACCTAGACACATACTGTATATTGGGGGGGGATATAAAACATGGTAATTATCTACTAACCTCTGGCTTCTTACTGGCACGACACCTTACAGCACGTTGTATGTGGGACGCCATAATCATCATTACCAGGCAGTATTAGAAACATAGACATAATCCAATGCTGCCCAGTAAGATGGCAATAGCGCCACAGAATCCAAAGGGGTATCTGCAAGTAGTGGGCAGAAGATCAGAAGCAAGACAGCTTGAAGATGCATATGGAGGAAATATGACTTACAGACAGATATGGTCACAGCAGTTCTTTCTCTATAGTAAAATCAAATGTTCAAAAACTGAATCCTATCTAGTTGGTAAAAAAGATAACATAATAGGCATATTAGGAAAGTTTAAAAAAATACAATAAAAAGTCAAGTACTTACAAACACAGAAATAATTTCAGTATTGAAAAAGGTCACTCGACTAAATATTGACAGCCTCTAATATGCAATGTTAAAATGCTATTTAATCGGGCAAATTATGTTTTCATTGTTTTGTACCAAGATTTTTTTGGGGGGATTAAAAAAAATTATAATACAGCTGGTCTAGCTATGCAGAATAACAACAACTGTAAAAATAAAAGGTTTCGAAGGAACATCTGCTCTGAGACTACAAAAAGCCTAAAACACCATAACGCTGTCATTTTCTTCCTACTGGAACTGAACAGTAATTTGCACAAGGCATTCCTTTCACCATGTCTGTCCTCCTCCTTTCAGAGGCAACAGTCTCAACAACACTGCATTTAAATGAACATGAACTGTAAAAGGCCTGTGCCAAAACTACCACCATTTTATGAACTGGGAGCATAACAACAGCAAAATGGCCCCCAGATCTAACAACAAAAGAAATGAAAGTGTGGAATTGCAGCTGCTTAAACACCCACACTCAGTAAGGCACTGATTGCCATCAAATGTCACCCTGGTGGGAAAAACTTAGTAAGTCATGGGGTCTAAATCTGGCAAGAATGAATTTGAAATTTGAAATTACTGATTGGCAAACCAGAGTAGGAATAGTATAGTAGATAAAGAAACAAGCTATTATTTGTGTATTATTTATACTGGTTTAAAATGACAAAACCTGTAGCCTGATTGAAAAAAAAATCTGTTGTTACTAAATTGCCGTGATTACACTGCTGCTAGACTAAGAATTCCACATACCAGAATAACTAGGTGTATTATCCATAAATACCATAATTCTGGGTGCTTAAATTAAAAAAAAGATCAAAAATAAGCAGTGAATCTAAATCTGAACCCACAAAAAAGGCCTGTTGCACCACTGCTGGGCTCAGGCTGACACAATGGAGGTAAAAATGTTATTTTGCAACTGGTCTATATGGAAATGTGTTGCTTAATGGCAAGGTGGTACAATGATGATGTCATACAAAGAAGTCTATGATGCCCATAGACGGGGTGGGGCCACACAAAACATATTTGCTTTTACCTGTGGGTACACTCAGGAATACTTCAAATAATACTTTCTTTTCCTGCAGGCGCATTATTTCTGACCTTAATAAGACCAGCCTCATTTCACATTTTTCAGTTAAAACAGCTTCAAATACTTTGATATAAAATACTGATCATATCATATGGTACGTGGCTTTACAGGTCATCAGTAATATTGGGAAACTTTCTCTTTTACTATGCTTTGTATTTGCTTTAAGATAGACTTGAACCAGGGACATACAGTTTTAAATAAAGGTCACCTTGCAAGGCCTGACCTAAGTATTATCTAATTGAATGGCCAACACTAAATTGGTGAATAATGTTCCATACACACCAAATAGCACTGTTTTGTTCACATGGCCAAATTGAAAGAAAACCAATGGAGCTGAAACCCCCCTTAACTGACAGTTGGCACCTTTACAGTCTTGGGAATTGAAATCTTACAACATACCCATAGGGTTTATTTCCAGGTCCCCCTGAGCTGTTTTTTGGTACACCGGTCTAACTAATGGGAGGGATTGTAGAGTTGTGTGAGAAAATATCAGAATGAGTGCAGTTGACATGAGTCTGGGCAATACTTAACTTCAGTAAATTCTAAAGTTACCCTTGAAATATATTTTTTGCTGTAACAAACAAGAAGTGCTGATGCAAGAGATTATGGAGGGTAAGTTGTTGGCTGTTGCTGAAATCAGTAACTGGCATGGTGCCACCTCCCTAAATGAATTGCATTGTATTGACATTTGATGGGTAATAAATCTAAAAATGATTTTGCTATTTGTAGATACCAAGGACTAAAATATATCAACCTTGGTCAACATTACTTAAATAACAACATGCTTCTTTTCAGGCCTATCAGTAATCATCGGTTAGGATACTATGGGAGTGGCCTGAAAATGCTTGGTAATGGCACCTTGTGTCACTGAGTCACAAAGAGCACAAAACTAGCAATGACTATGAGCAAGTCATCAGTGGTTGTCCTCATTAGTATAAGAATGAGAGAGCAGAACTGATTATGTTATTATTATTATTATTATTATTATTATTATTATTAATAACATGTATTTATATAGCGCCAACAAATTTCATAGCGCTGTGTTACAGAACAAATGAAAGTTTAAGTAACTAAGTAACATCACCTTGTGTGTTCATGTAGAGGAAATGATTTTCTACAGTAGGCCCAATTTACATGTAAAGGAATGATACTATGCACATACACCATGCTCTACACACTTTAAATTGTAACTAAGAAAAAATAAAATATAAACTTTACTTTAAATATTATATATATATATATATATATATATATATATATATATATATATATATATATATATATATATATATATATATATATATATATATATATATTATTTTTATTTATTTTTACTTTAGGAATATTAGATATTTTTGACCTGAATTAATTTAAGGATTATGGCACATACTCTGACTATACCTATATTCCCTAAATCAGAGGTATTTATGCCAATACATGTTTGTGTAAAATGGTGCTTGGCACCATGGATGGATTGTTTCTGTGTAATTACTTGAACTTTTATCTATCTTCATTTTAACTCTTATTTGCTGAAATTATCACTAATACATTATTTTTTTTCTTGCTTTATCTTGGGGATCCAATGTATTCTTACAACTTCCAGAGGCTAGGAACTCCCTATCTCTTATTTTGGAGGGGGAATAGAAAATATACATTTGCTCTCATATGTTTGCAGAAATAAAACTGATTTTTTTTGTAGTTGAAATAATATTACTAAACACTCCCAACAGTTTGATTGTCATTCAAAATGTGATTTTTATGCATTTCACAGTGTTTATAACAATTATTCATTTGGACAGGCATCCAAAGCTACAACATTGTTCAAGCCAGCTATAGATAATGCTTAGAAATTGCTTAAATTTGTTTATATTGCACAATTTTTATGCATGTTCAAGCAGCATTAAAAATTCATATCATAAGAATGCAATGTGTATCCACGTGCATGAGACTCAAAGAAAATGATGACAAGTCTGGAGGGTAGGAATATTCATGGTATTTTGGAAAATATGTCTTTAAAAACAAATTAAAGTGGGTGATTTGATAAAAGATTTTGGAGCATTTTCCATTAAAACATAAAAGGGTCTTCATAAATGGATTTTTTTGTCCCAAATATTAGTAAAAAAAACCCCAGCAACTAAATAACTGTTGCTTTATAAGACTACGATTGTATAAGTGTAGTGTTACTTTCATTGCTTATCTTTCATAGGGGCCCTCTCCTATTTATCTGCCATTCTGATTTGTGACACTCTACCCTAGCGACCATATCCCTATTGGCATTCCAGTCTGGGCAGCCCAAGAAAAAAATGATGCAATTCAAAAACCATAAAATAAATTAAAAAACAGAATGCCATTTTTTAAGTAGAATAGCTTCATGTACACCATACTAAAAGTTAATCTTAAGGTGGAAAACCCCTTTAAAGCTAGGTAAGTTTTCCACTCACTGACTGATAAGGAGATGGCGATGGATGGTTTTATTATTTAACCTATTTTTTAATAATTAATTCCCTGTCAATATATGCCTGGAAAAGGGATGACTTCATAGCACACCTGTCACTTGGAAGAGTCAGACGATTATCAGATCTATTACTTCCTCAACCACCTCCTTTTACTATATTTTTGCCATTAAAAGCAACAAGAATTTATTTAGCAAAAAAAAGTAATTTGGTATGATTTTTCAAATTTTGCATCTAGTGGGACTGCAGTTGAAAGAATAATTCTGATCATCAGAGCTGGTATTAGAGCAAAGCAGAGAGGACATAACTCTTGGGACCTTTTTTAGCCTAACCATGTCCTGGTTTAATAACAAATCATAAAACTGCCTAATAATACAAATATTTTATATATTCAGGCATGTCCAACCTGGTGTCCCGCAGCTACTGAACTGTAGGGTCCAGAAATGTGGTTGGAGGGTCAGAGGTTGTGGATCACTAATTTATTTCTTTTATTTTGACTATTGCCCTGGGCACTCTCTTGGTAGACCCTCTCTGACCTGTTTTGTATTCTTAACTTTCTCATCTTGAATGTCCTAAATTATTGGATTCTGCTGATTCTGATTATCATCTTAATCAATGCAAAATCAAAGCTTGAAAGTCAAAAACGTTAATTTGATTCTGAAAATGAGACAGAGACCATGCTAGGGTTAAAAGCTGAAAATGGCTTCACTTAAATATTTAGACATATTTGTATACAGAAAAAGACCTAATGCCTGATATTTACAGAATTTCTATGTGATTTGAATCAGTAAGGCTGTTACATAAATGATGTTAATCTGAAAGCAAAAAGCCCTGATTTCAGTCACATAAAGAAGGGATCAGGAGTCAGGAGCTAATTTTTAACAGTATAAGGTTTATAACTGAGACATCTTGTTTTTCTATCAACCTTTCCCGCAGTTACAATTTCCTTCCAACCTTGTTAGCACGCTGAAAGATTCAATCAGTTCAATTACCCATGGGTTGTCCCTGGCAATGCAGACTATATACGGTATATATATATATTTATTGGGCAGAGAGCCCTCTTCACATTTTGTATCGGTTACTGGTTGCTATGTATGTAAGTCTGTATGTTCTTTGTATAAACCCATTCATTGCACAGCGCTGCGGAATATATTGGTGCTTTAAAAATACATCTTCATAATAACTATTTATTAAATGTGGCCCTCCAGTACTTGTTGTACTACAATTCCCACAATTCCCTGCCAGCTGAAACCTTTTAAAGAATGCAGGAAATAGCTAGAGAGCCACTGGCAGTCCATCCCAGGGCTAAATAAACATACCAGTTAAATCATTACACTGTATTCATTTGCAAATAATAGTGACCGAGGCTATAGCTGAAGGGCACACACCCTGACAAACCAACCCAGATCATTCTATTCTAACCCTACTTTGCAAAAGCCATGCTCAGTTTTATACATTCATTGCTGCCCATAAGACTGGCTATGCTGCAACGTGGAGCCACAAGAAGAATTCTCACAGTAAAACAATAAGGGCCTATTTTCCGAGCACCATTCCAGCGCCAAATATGGCAGAGCTTTTATTGTTAATATGTCTGTAGGACCTGTATTTCATTTCTGCGTCACTGCACAGAGAAGGTGGCAGAAAAACAATCCCAGAGGCACATATCTAACCTGCAAAATGCTCCGAATATGTTAACCACTTAGGTAACCCAGTATTTCATTAGCTGGCATCGGCTATTTCTATCTACATAAAAATGCACAAACATTTAAATATTTCATATACAGATAAAACTTTCAGATACCATTTTATAAAGTTACAGCAAACGGCATGATTATAATCCTTTTTTATATGTTTCAGCAGTTATATGTTTTTAAGGGTTTCTTTGTGCATTGTTCATTTCCCCTTACCAAGATGCAAGCAGGTCGGGGCAGTGTCACTATAATGGCTTCCATGCAACTACAGAAGAAAGGAGGCATTAAAGAGAGCAAGGGAAAAAGAAGGCAGGTACTTAGACAGGAATGTGGATGAGCAGGGAACCTTACTGCTCTAAAAGGTAACATAGAGAAAAATACAGTGGTAGAAAAGAGCAGGAAACGGATAGATGTTAAGGCTCACTTTTTCAGGTGTTCAGAGCAGGACTTCATTCAGGCAGCCAGTTCTAATGATATCTAAAACCCACCTCACAGTCTCCCTGGTTACTGTTCTTGCTTAGTTAATCATCACCGCTATTACCAATGGTCAGGCCTTGGGGGGAAAGCTGAGAAGAATGGACAGAGTTGGTGTAAAGCAAGCAACTTAACTAAATGTAGCCCCACCTCCAAAGCTAGCAATTATCTTCTTTACCTGCATTACCTTTTCTTTCCACGCCCGCTTCTCCTCTCCCGCCCTGCTCCCCCCCTTCCACTATTTTTCCCATGTTATTTCCAGGCTGCATGTTCTGGCTCTATGCATAGTATCAGGTATCAAATACAGGCCTCTGAAAGCCTCTTGCAAAAGGTAGTTCCTGCTCCAAAGAAGAATGAGATTCCAACATGAAAAACCTAGCTTCTTGGTTACCCCCCCCTTCCCCCCCCCAATCGGCAGCTACAGAACAAAGTGTCGGAAACCTAAACCTTTATCTGCTGCTCTGTAAGACATATGGAACGACCAACAAGATCTTTCACGTATCAAAAACCATATCAGAGTTCAACAAAGTTAAGGTGAATGTTTCAAGAAAAAAATCACAATTACATTTACAGTTACTCGATAAATACTATATTTCATTTTCACTTAAGTCTCTTTTTAATAGGGCTAGGATGTGTTATTATAAGGTCAGATTTTATGTATTTCATAATGGCGGGAGTCAATTATACCTTTTTATAAAAGGTGTGACAAGAGCAAGAACTAATTTTATAAATCAAATACTACATAACCGCACCATGGATCCCATTTCAGAATGTTATACTTATGATTTCTATACAATATACTTATGATATTTAGCTACTAATGTCTTCATCTCATAGATGAACAGAGAAAATGCAAGATGAATAAACCAATTGATATAAGCAGCTGAAGAGAAAGATATTTTTACTCTACTCTGTATACACAAAAGCCCACAAATTGAAATATAAACTAAGAAGCCATTTTATAACAGGAGACCAAGTCTGCTGCTGACATTTAAAATGTATTGCACTGCCACAGTATAGCCCATGGACAATAAATCGTGCACATTAAATCAGCAATCAGGCAAGTCAATGGTATCAATAAGCATCATGCTCTCTCAATACTGTAGCAAATTTGGCTGACACCATATAGTTCCTTTTAAAACTAAATATTAAATCCAAGTATAATGAAGGAGGGTACTAATGCCATTCTGCCAGTATTAAGAGGTAACATCTATTCTACTATATTTTAAAGATAAACTAGGGACAGGGCAATCGAACAACATTGCCAGAAATGTCACTCTATATATTACATTCATAAAAAACAATGCAATTCACAATGTAATACACTCAAATTCACTACAGAATCCTTATTTGTCACACAATCTGCACAAAATCCTTATTTGTCTGCACAAAATCAGAAGAATATTACAGCATGATAGATATTTTCAAATAGTTGAACATGTATACATTTTTTGTTTGTCAATACAACAGAAGAAAACCAAGTATTTTTCTTGTTTTGTCTCTGCCTCTTTCTACCCAGCTAGACAGTGCATGCAAGGGCAGGCCCATACTGGCAACACAGGACAATCTCCAGACTAAGCCAGCGATCACTGGTAGGTTAGTATGAGAAAGAACAAAACAGAACTATAGCAAATTCAGTTAAGAACCATGCAGAGATGCTAGCCAAAGCATGGGACTGACTATAGAAATCTTGGTTCCAGATATCCTTTGCTGCCTTGATAGACACATATCTTGTGTTCTGCTTTGTTAGAGCAGCCACATAACACAAAGCAAACAAATATATTTTGGCCTAAATTCTGCTAAGATGCTTCCTTCTATAGTGCCTATATAAATATAATGTATTACTGAGCAATTACAATTGATTATGTGTATCTAGAAATCAGAATCTTCCCCAGTATTTGATCGAAAGACATGTCTATTTCTTTCTTTCACTTCCCCCATCCAGAACTCTCGTGTAACTGCTACTCAGCCTTTGTGCATTATCCTGAATACCTTGTGGCTGCGTGTGAGTACCTGCCCTAACTGGTTGGGCTGGTTGAAGGCTAACAGTTTGAATTCATACTCTTGCACTCGATCTTTGCATTTAAGACTAGAGGGAATATGATACCAGTTTGCACTAGGATTTTACCTCCTAATTTAACGGCAGCAGAAGAGATTAGAGGGAGCAAACTCCTAACGAAACCGGAAGATGGTCCATATCAAGCATTCACCCATAGGTGACATTTGAATGGATTACAATACCTTGAAACCAGCAAACAACATTCATTAATTTTACTTCACCAGAGGATGCAAGCTTAGAAGTTCACATGAAGAAACCATCAATGCCAGAAGAAGGAAGGAAGTGGTACAAATGAACAAAGAAAAAACAATCTGCAGGAATTGTAGACTTTTGTCTTCTGTTTTCTTCAAGACTTCTTCTGGGCGTTTTGTCTCAGAGAGTGAGTGAGAATCAAAAAATAAATGAATAAATAAAAAAAATAAAAATAAATTTAGAAAGCCAAAACACTTAAATGCAAAAGTCAAAAATAAAAAAGGGCAAACCAGGGCCAACAAAAAAAAAACCCATGTGAAGTCATCTTCTTGTGAAAGAGTTTCTTGTTCGTCATCTTGGGAGCCCTGGAGCGATGCTGCTTGTCTAAGATGAGAAACAAGAAGAGACCGAGGAGGACTAAGGGCTTGGCTTACATGTAGGTCTTGACCCCTCCCTGCACAGGTGCATTCTTTCTAATAAGCCAATCAGCTTGCTTTACATATCAACAGGTGTGTCCTTCTAAAATGGGATAGGCCAGCAGAAAGCTGACTAGCGTGATACATGTATGATTTCGTGAGAATATCCTCCCGCCCCACTCCCCTTTACAGACATTCCAGCCCCTTCATATCTACCAATGGCTATGTCAAGAAAAAAAACAAAGAGTGGGTGACAGAACTGCCAAATCAGGCTGAATGAGATTTTCAACCGTTTCCAACCTGAAAGGTTGCCCTTGAAATACATGAGAATGCAGGCAAACAGGTGTATTGGGCAAGTGTTTTGTGAGCTGGGATAGGTCAAACAAAGCTTTGTGTCCACCTTATTACACTCTAATAATGTGAAAAGCCTGCACCTAGATTTTATGTACTTGCTTGCTGAGCCAAAGGACCATTTAAATGAAAACAAAACAAGCAATGTGACTCCTAACTAACATTAGTAAAGGCTTTTGGGTTGCTCAGAATGTGTTAAATTTTTTGTGCCAATTTTTAAGTTGGAAATCAGGTTTTATTGTTAACAGTGTGAGCTGCTTACCTACTTCCTTGTAAAATACCTAGTATACCACAGAAAAGTATAAATATTTGCCATATGGCTTTCTCAGTGTAACTTCATTAGGAACATTAGCTATAAAGATGATACCTCGTTATCTTAATCAATGGTTTAATTACAAATCTGAGCAACTAGTGCACATTGTGGAAGAGCAGACTAGTAGATAATACACAGATAATAATGGAAGCATAGTTTTAAGGGTGGGGATACTGAAAGAAGCATGAGATCTGTCTTTTGAACCCTGAATTAAAGATATAACATAAAATAACCCATAATCTGTAGTCTAACACTGGGCATAAATGCAGAGGAGTGACAAATGCTATTTAAGAGCTTTAGTTTAATCCTGCTAGGGAGACATGGATTCTTTTAAAACCATGGTAAATGTAAAATAATCCACTTTTCAAATGGCAATTATGCTGCAAGCAAGATGATTTCATATATAAAGCAGCTTAGCAGTTGCCGGTTTTCAAGAATCTTAATAGATGTGTAAATAAGTAAAAGCAACATTTACATTATTAAATTATTTGTTATTATTAATGTATTTGTGTGTGTGTGTTTAGTGCCTTAGATTGTATTCTTTAATGGAGCACAGACTTAAAGGATAATAATTTAGGTTAAATGTGACCAACCAAATTTTATCTCACATATGCATGCACACATTTTATCATTGATTATCTGCGCAATTGCGACCAGTGAAGCTGTTAATTCAGGAGTGCTGAGACTGTAAGGATTCATCAAATAAAGCATCTGCAGTGCAAATGTGCCTGACACAATCTCACAAGCAGTAAAATGGATACAGGGGATAGACTATAGAGGGGGAATTAAATTATTCTAGTAGTTATTGTCATGGCTTATTTCCAGTAACCCATAGCAGCCATGTTATTTGGGTTCTTGCACAGCTGCAACTAGCCCATGATTGGTAAATACAAGCTTGAGTACTGAAATAAATAATTGTATCACGGCTGCAGAAACAGCCAAAGGTGCAAAAGTGATGTAAACAGCAGAACTAAAGAATTTGCATTTGGTTTTCATTTTTTATTCAGGGTTGGACTGGGCCACTGGACATGAGGAGAAAACCCAGTGGACCCTGACACTCATGGGCCCCACACAACCAGATCTACTGCTGTCCCCCAACCAGATAATTTTAGAGTGAGCCTAAGGCATGACTTTAGGGTGGGCCCGGCAGGAAGAACACAGTGTGGCGGTTATAATTGGGGAGGAAGTTTGCATCAATGGGGGAGTTCACAATTGAGGTTGTGGCGGTGGGCACTTGTGTTGGAGACCCTGTGGGCCATGGATCCCCCAATCCAACACTGCTTTTAATATTTGCAGTTTTTAAAAATATTTCTATTTGTTCTGCAGTTCTGATTCTTGAAATTTCAACTACTATCTTTTTGCCAAGTTTTAATTACCCCAGGAAATGGACCTGATTAGAAAGTAAAAAATTATAATAACTCACAGAGAACCAGAGCAACTGTTCAGATTTGCTTTCATCATTATTCATCCTGTGGAAAACTGATGTAAGGTAACAGCTCTATGGTTCCTCTGGGTTGGAGCACTAGGGAAGATTTGCATCTAAGCAGCAAAGCAAGTATTAAAATAATAACATTATCTTCATTCCGGACACTCAGCTGGTTGAGAATATGTATCAGATTTGTGGGCATCATTGAGCAAGTTTGTCTGACTGGTAGTCTTCAAAGCCATAGGTAGTGACACTCTACAGCAGTGGTCCCCAACCAGTGACTTGAGAGTAACATGTTGCTCAGCAACCCCTTGGATGTTGCTCCCAGTGGCCTCAAAGCAGGAGCTTATTTTTGAATTCTAGGCTTGGCGGCACGTTTTGGTTGATTAAAAACCAGCTGAACTGCCAAACAGAGTCTCCTGTAGGTTGCCAGTCCACATAGGGGCTACCAAATAGCCAATCACGGCCCTTATTTGGCACTTCAGGAACTATTCGCATGTTTCTGTTGCTCTCCAACCTTTTTTACATCTGAACGTGGCCCATGGGTGAAAAAAGGTTGGGGACCATTAGACCCCCAACCTTTAGATCCCATGAGCAACATTCAAAAGTAAAGGAGTTGGGGAGCAACACTATCATGAAAAATGTTCTTGGGGTGCCAAATAAGTGCTGTGATTGGCCATTTAGTTGCCCCTATGTGGATTGGCAACCTACATTGTGGCTCTGTTATGCAGTGCACCTGTTTTTTATGCAACTAAAACTTGACTACAAGCCAGGAATTAAAAAAATCAACACCTGCTTTGAGGCCACAGGGAGCAACATGCAAGGGGTTGGAGAGCAACATGTTGCTCAAAAGCTACTGGTTGGGGATCACTGCTCTACAGTATGCATTACAGAATATCAACATGCTGACATCACCATCTCTGAAAATGTGTGGGTAAAAGCAAATTGCTTTTGAGTACCAATCCACAGTTTAATGAATTGTTCCTTTTCCCCTCAAAGATATACTACAGACCAGTGTCTGTCAGATGGACTTACTGTAGTCTTAAGGATCTTTGTCTTGGCCCAATTGTATTAATTATCATTACCAGTATCATAACTACAGCAGACTGAAACCCCTAGGAAGCTTGCCCTTTTCACAATTCCATCTGTACATTGCCCATCATTTCTGTAAGTTTACATTAAACCATAGAAGTGAAAAATAATATATGGACTGGATTCATAAGTGTCAAAATAGGAAAATTAACTATTTTGGTTTTGAGTATTTCTAAAAGCCTTATGGTGATAAATAAATGTGATTTTAAGTGAAATGTCATATTTTATCTGATCTGGATTATTTCATTCCATTGAAGTATTTTGACAAACCTGACTCCTGACCCAGCAAAGACATTATTGCAGGTATGGGATCCAGTGGCGTAACAGAAATTCATCGCACACCCCTGAGCCAAATATCTTTGAAGGGACCGACCACACATAGCAGCCCCTCCACGGACCTCATTAAACCCACCCACCCTCCCTTCATTCTTGCTGGGGAAGGTAACAGAGTGGCTGGGGAAAGGGAATTTCCATAACAGCTATAGAGAAAGCAGAGCCCAGTTCAGGGACCCCTTTTCCCCAGGCACTCCACAACTGTAGGGTCTCCTTTTTCTATAGTTACATCACTAATGTGATCTAGTATCTGGAAACACATTATCTAAATAGATTTGTAATATGGGAATGTAATTATACACACAGTCCTGTTTAAGCAAACTATTTATTTCACTGACATTTTATGTTATTTTCTGGTCACAATTATTTCATTTTCCACAGATATCAGTTTCCAATACTTCTCAAATCGGCAATCCTATCCATGCAAACACACATTTAGTATGGTTGTTTTCATTTTCAAGGGCATCTCAGTCCAAAGGAACATAGGACATTTTGACTGCAGCTGCCATCTGCAGTGATAGTAAGATCCTGCTTGTCCAACTTTTACCATTCAAAAATGCATTTGGTGCCATTTGGGCATTAAGGTCTACCTACCACTACCATCTTCTAACTGTGACAGCTGGGCAGTGGTATTGTGTGTCCAGTGCTGTTTTTTGGCAGCAAACATAATGCCAAAAAAGCCTTACAGAAACAATGGTATAAATAATGTGTTGAACACTATGAAACAATTAGTCTCAAGATTGCCAGTGTGTAATTTTAGATGTTTTTGTTGTTGTTGTCGAAAGCCCAATGCCTTCAGAATGGATGACATGTTATGGCTTTAAATAGGAATAGCCATAGAATTCATGTAGGTAGTCAGATGTACTTATATTTAGTCACTTTAATTTGCTCATAGTATGACATAATACAAATGCATTTTTCATTTCTTTTCAATAATAGTAGTAGGAAATCAGACTTAGAACCATTAAGTTCTAAAAGACAACAAAGCAAAAAGGCCCAGTTGGTGGTGGGCGCAGAAGAGGGTCTCATTGCAGAATAAGGGACCCCCAAAAAGCAGAACCTAGTACTGGTCTAGGGGACCTGGGACTTTTATTAGTGACCAGCTAAGATTGTGACCCCCAGGTACTCACTTTGAAAAAATGTTATATATGATTTGTTTGAGCCATATTTACTTTATCAATAATATTACCAATATGTTTAATATAGTCAAAATATGAAACATTTAACAATTCATTAGGAATGAATTGGCGTGTGTTTAGAATTTATGACACCAATAAAAATAAAACCCACCAGTGATCGCAGTGGGGGGGATTCAGAATCTTTAATTTGCCTCTGCTTGCGTCATTAAAATGACTGCCTCACTTGCTGATTTTCTATTTGCTATCATGGTATTTGTTTGTTCCCTGGCTAGATATTTTTTTTTCTTTCCCACAGAAGCCCCTGATCAGTCACTAGGGTAACTAAGCACATAGTGCAGAACAGAAAAGCATACGCCAGGAAAATTACACACCAGGTTTTTTTTTTTTTAACCTGTGCCATAATTATAGGTCTTGTAAAACAAAGGTGTGTCCCCATGAGCCAGTCACCTGTTATCTTAAACCATTCTGTCTGTTAAGGGATTTGATCAGCTGCTTAACCCCTTCCCCCCTCTGCTCCCTGGAGTCATACCTGGGTGGGTCAGGTCAGGAGGTTTAGTTCTAGTCATAGATGTCAATACCTCCCTAGTGCAGGGTGAGCCAGTATTTAGTTTCAGCCTCCCGACTGCCCTTTCTTTGTAGGGATAACCCAAATATAATGAGAAGTTCCCTCCATTCAAACCAGGCCCCACATTCATTATCTGATTCTGAAATAGAGAATAAGGAAAATAGGCCAGGACAAAGATAGATCCCAGGAAATGGAAAGGTTCGTGTATGCACTCAGTGAGTCAAAATGTAAATCATAGAAAGTCAAATAACCGTGTTTTTTTTTTACCCACAACACAGTTTTTTTTTCCAGAATTCCTTAGTAGATTTGGTAAAAGTTTGTGCATGAATGTAATTGCTTTTGGCATGCAGTGAGTATCAATAACAGTGTTAGTATGTACTTTATTTGCTGCAGTTGCACATGTAAGTGACACAGAAACCCAATATCAGAATGGGATGTCTGGGGCCCACCAGGGATGCCACCTCAGGGGCCGCCAAACCTTGGAAACCCCGGTCCACCCCTTGCTACATGGACCTTATACCTTTAACTTCATGTTTGTGGCCGTGATCATCGGGCTATGAGTGGGCCCTCACTTCCAAAGGAGTGGGTCTGGGTTGCCTGGGCCCACCAGGTTTGTTCAGGGGAACCTGCCAGCCCAGTCCAACACTGTAAGAAACCACAAAGGAAACACCCTATCCCATTTATTAACTCCAGGTCTCCATCAGTCTTGGGGATCCTGTACTTTCATCCTGCCTGCAATCTATGCAGACTTAACCAGCATATTGGTGTAAGGCACAGGGTGTAAAATGTGTCCACCCATTTAAATGTCCATTCTGCACACATTTAAGCATTTTTGCATTTTGCATATTGCATGTTTATGAGTGTGCTTCCCATAGTAAATGGTCAAGAAAATGGCTAAAAGCATGATCTTTCTACTTTTTTTCAAGGCAATATATAATAGCAGTGTTTGATTCAATTAAGGTGAAGAGGCCTGAACTATTGTCACTGTTACCATAAAACAAGTGCATAGTAAACAACATTTTTGCAGTAGCCTTTATAACCAAGCCATGGGTCACGTTGAGCTGCTCTGCTCCAGCTTACACAGCATATACATAGGTGCAAACAGAAGCAGCCCAGGTCTGCACAGGAAGGCCTGGGCTCCACTGTGATTTATGGCCAGAGAAAGCTCTCCAATAGCACCACACAAACAAACTAATGGTGGACAGAAGCACAGTGTGATCAATTTACATATGTCAGTTGACAGCTCTATAAGGCTCAAATACAGGGAGAAGAAGAAACGTGCAAAGTGCAAGAACAGACACAAAGCACCAAGTTTTTTGTCCACAATGCACCTGCCCCTGGTATTTGTACCTGCTGCTCAAAGGCGCAACTCTTTACTCTCGGGAATGAAGTGCAAATGGCTGTTCCTGTGCCAACTATCAAGACAAATTGCAGTTTTTACCTTCATTTCCTTGTGAACAGGCCTTCTAATACTTTCACAGTCGCTCACTACTCAGCAAACTGTTGTTATTTGTTATCCTATACGGGCAAACCTCAGAGTAATGTAATAGAAGGTTCAAAGATTTCCCAAGTTTAGTAAACCCAAAACAACAAGATACAATGGCATATTTGTTTTCAAAAAGTTGAAAAGAATCTATCTGCTGATTGGTTGATGTGATTGACTAGACCAGTAGACAACTTTGCACCATTTATTTTATTACCTTTGTCATATACTTTACTGACACGGCTCTCCTTTCAGCTTTCCGCATTCCTTTTCAGTGTATCCGTTTCTGCTTTAAGGGGTAGTTCACCTTTAAACTACCTTTTAGTGTGATGTAGAGAGTGATAATCTGAGATGATTTGCAATTGGTTATTGAGTTATTTAGCTTTTTATTCAGAAGCTCTCAAGTTTGCAGTGTACCCTATTAACCATGCATTGATGTGAATAAGAGACTGGTAAATGAATATGTTTTATAACCTCAAAGAGGATTCGTTTTTTTAATGGGGTCATTGACCCCCATTTGAAAGCTGTCAGAAGAAGAGAGCAAATAATTCAAAAACTATAAAAAAATAAAAAATAAAGGCAAATTGAAAAGTTGCTTAGCATTAGCCATTCTATAACATACTAAAAGTTAACTTAAAGGTGAATCACCCCTTTAAGAACCATTCTCTCCCCAATGTATGTGCCCGGGAACACCGCACAAAGCAAAGAAAGAGGAGAATGTAAATGGGGGGAGAACAAAGAGCTGAAATTTAAGATGCATTGGACTGTGCATTAGTACAAACATGCTAATCTACTAATTATTTATTTGAATTTCATCAGTTCCATAACCTTTATAGAGTACAAGCTCCTATGTGCAAAGCCCTTTCTTCCATTTATATCAGTCATTAGCTTTATATTCTGCAGCCATAAGGAAAATGCTTGTGACTTTATCGGAATATTGCATAAATATAAAGTATCTGCCCAAAAACACAATAGTAATAATACCAATAAAATGGCAGTATTGACATATGCAACTTTATTTTAGGGTGTAGGTCATGAAGATATCTGATAGAACCATATTTAGGCAGTAGTCTTGCAGTTAGTGATGATTCATTGCTTTGTTGTGACTCCTGTACAAACACAACATGTGGTAGCAACAACAGTAAACAAATTCCTTTGTTGTATTAGCTAAGGCGAGCCAGCAACCCTCAGGCTTATTGTCTTCCCCGAGATCAGGTTTTTTTCTGTACTATTATGTTCTGTGCTTTATAGTTGGCTGGTTTAGAGACTGGACATGAAATGGATGCCTTTTAACTCAGTGATCTTTGAGTAAGCATAATTTATTGTACTTTCTGCGTTGCTATTCAGTCTGCACAGATCAAATAACCAGACACATACAGAAATGTATTTCATCAACATTCATAAATATTATAGCAATCTTTTATTTTTTTATTGTTATTACAGGCATGGGACTTCTTTTCCAGAAACCTGATATCCACAACGCTCCTAATTACGGGAAGCAAATATAATGTTGTTAAATTGTTTCCTTTTCTCTTAGTAATAAAACAGCTACCTTGTACTGGTGCTGGCGGCAATGTTGTTTGGTTTATATAATGTTTAAATGCATTTTAGAGCTATGCTCTGTATATAGTGCCAATGTATATAGCGCCAATGCATTTACACAACACTGATCTTGTCCTAAGATATTCATACTTGGTCACCTCCAGCTGTTGTTAAAGATCCTAGCTTTTGACTAGCGAGGAGTACAGAGAGTTGTAACCAGTGGGGGAACTACCGGGGGCCCGCACCCCCTCAGGGCCCGTCCCCCTCTAGTTACGTTACTGGTTGTAACTCAACAAAACAGAGACTTTGACGCTGTAAAAATGGGTGCCGCCGTCAAAATTTTCGCGTCAAATTCGTGAATTTATTTGCCGGCGGCAAAACGGGCTAATTCGCCGCAAATTCATGCCTGACGAATAAATTCACCCATCACTATTAATTTTCACCGGCTAACCCAGTTGCTAGTATACTAGTTACCCTAGGGACCAGGGAACAGTTTGATTTTTGTTTGCCCGGGTCATTGGTGCAGACAACCAAATAACATTTGAAATTTCATTGTTTAAAAAGAGATCATGTCTGTATGTTAATTAGGCTTTGGATACAGTGAGTTGGGTTTCAGTTGAAACCTTTTGTGGAGAATTCGGTATTGGATTGGATTCAGTGCACCCATATTAAATTTGATAAAAAGATACAAAATAAGGACCAACTTAAAAGCTGCCAAGAATAGGCCAAATTATGACATACTTAAAACTCTTTCCCTGTCAACAAAAGCCAGTATAAGCATGTAGCTAGGCAATGCCTTTTCCTGTAGCACAACAGGAGTAAGTAAGTAACTACATCTTTGGCAAGTGCTGGACAATTCGAGCTCGACCCTGTGCGCAAACGAGGACGCGCAAAAGAGCACGGAAGGGTCGGTGTCAACACGCTTTGACCAGAGCGGCACCCACTTAACATTTTTCAGTGGTGGACTAGGGGTAGGCTGCTTTTGAGGTACGTGCCTGGCGCCCCCCTAGCTTTGCGCCCTAAGGCACTTGCCTCTTCTGCCTACAACTAGTTCCGGCCCTGGTTAAAGGTGAAGCCTGGGGATATTACATTGCTCATATAGTCTATTGTGCATGGTTGTATCTAACAGCTCATAAGGGCTCTATCAGAGAGGGGCAGAGGGCATCATCAGAAACAGAAATTGAAAGAGCACTAAGGGAGCCAAACTGTGTTTTTAGGTCCTGTGCATTTACCTGTTGTGCCCATAATGGCTTTTACAGACTGTGCTCTGCAACTTGCATTCTACAGACTGTCCTCAGCACCTTGCATTCTACAGACTGTGCTCAGCACCTTGCATTCTACAGACTGTGCTCTGCACCTTGCATTCTACAGACTGCGCTCAGCACCTTGCATTCTACAGACTGCTCTGCACCTTGCATTCTACAGACTGTGCTCTGCACCTTGCATTCTACAGACTGTGCTCTGCATCTTGCATTCTACAGACTGTGCTCTGCATCTTGCATTCTACAGACTGTGCTCTGCATCTTGCATTCTACAGACTGTGCTCAGCACCTTGCATTCTACAGACTGCTCTGCACCTTGCATTCTACAGACTATGTTCTGCACCTTGCATTCTACAGACTGCTCTGCACCTTGCATTCTACAGACTGTGCTCTGCATCTTGCATTCTACAGACTGTGCTCTACACCTTGCATTCAGGAACAAAAGGCAGGACTTTGCTCTCCATACTGAACTTGCAGGTTCAGGTAAAGGCAGTACTATGTTCAAGGGAAAAGCTCAGGTCTGTTTGGTCCATTTTGAAGCACAAACGCCTGCACCTAAGAGCAGGTGCAGAGCAGTGTGCAAAGTACAAAATACTTGGGCGGAATACGGAAACCCATTATCCAGAAAGCTCAGAATTACAGAGTTTGTCTCCCATAGTCAAAGTTTTATCCAAATAATCCAAACTTTTAAAAATTATTTCCATTTTCTATGTAATAATAAACAGTACCTTGCAGGGTCAGTCTGGGCCGACGGGGCACCAGGCTGTTGTGGGCTCTGCCGGCCCACTACTCTTCCTGTTGCAGGTCGCAGCAAATACACATTGCACGCGTGCGGCTCGGCAGGGGCGGCCCGGTGGCAGGGGGCCCACGACAGCAGCCCCGGTGGGCCCGGGGCCACCCAGTCCGACCCTTGTACTTGATCCAAACTAAGATATAATTAATCCTTATTGGAAGAAAAATTAGCCTATTCGGTTTATTTAATGTTTACATGGTTTTCTAGTAGACTTAAGTACAATGATCCAAATTATGGAAAGATATATTTTCTAGAATACCCCAGATTCCAAGCATTCTGGATAACAGGTACCATACCTGTAGGAAACAAGGCATCAGAACTACAACGGTCATCACATATAACTAGGGATGCTATTTTGGATTTGGCCGAACCCCCTAATCCTTCGTCGAATACCAAACCGAATCCGAACCCTAATTAGCATATGCAAATTAGGGGTGGGAAGGGAAAAAGATTTTTTACTTTCTTGTTTTGTGTTAAAAAGTCATGCAATTTCCCTCCCTGCCCCTAATTTGCATATGCAAATTAGGATTCGGATTCGGTTCGCCAGTCAGAATCGCGAACCGAATCCTGGATTCTGTGCCTCCCTACATATAACTGCACTGATAGAAACTGAATCCAGATTTAACAGTCAGTAAATAATGTTTCATATTGTAAGCTGTTGGAACTGTAACTCCTTCCGCACTTGCATAGACGTTGGAACAAGGCCACAAACCAGTCTCATTGGATTCACATCCTGCACAGGTAATTAGCTGTTAATTGATATTCATGCTCCATAGCTGCACATAAAGCAATGCAGCATACATCTAAAATAATTGCTAAAACACAGCCGGACGTGTAGTGTCTTCTAAACATTCCAAAGCATGACGCTGCATGTATTTAATTCTTTTGTTCTGGATCCATGGAGACAGAGACCATTACTGAATGAATAAAAAATAAAGCAACACCTTTTTTTCTAGTTTTCACTATGAGTCTCCCTACCCATGGTTACATACTGTAGTTACATAGTTAAATTGGGTTGAAAAAAGACAAAGTCCATTAAGTTCAACCCCTCCAAATGAAAACCCAGCATCCACACACATACCCCTCCCTACTTTCACATAAATTCTATATGCCCTTATCTATACTAACTATAGAGTTTAGTATCACAATAGCCTTTGCTATTATGTCTGTCCAAAAAATCATCCAAGCCATTCTTAAAGGCATTAACTGAATCAGCCATCACAACATCACCCGGCAGTGCATTCCACAACCTCACTGTCCTGACTGTGAAGAACCCCCTACGTTGCTTCAAATGAAAGTTCTTTTCTTCTAGTCTAAAGGGGTGGCCTCTGGTACGGTGATCCACTTTATGGGTAAAAAGGTCCCCTGCTATTTGTCTATCATGTCCTCTAATGTACTTGTAAAGTGTAATCATGTCCCCTCACAAGCACCTTTTTTCCAGAGAAAACAACCCCAACCTTGACAGTCTACCCTCATAATTGAAATCTTCCATCCCTCTAACCAATTTAGTTGCACTTAGTCTCTGCACTCTCTCCAGCTCATTTATATCTCTCTTAAGGACTGGAGTCCAAAACTGCACTGCATACTCCAGATGAGGCCTTACCAGGGACCTATAAAGAGGCATAATTATGTTTTCATCCCTTGAGTTAATGCCCTTTTTTATGCAAGACAGAACTTTATTTGCTTTAGTAGCCACAGAATGACACTGCCCAGAATTAGACAACGTGTTATCTACAAAAACCCCTAGATCCTTCTCATTTATGGAAACTCCCAACACACTGCCATTTAGTATATAACTTGCATTTATATTATTTTTGCCAAAGTGCATAACCTTGCATTTATCAACATTGAACCTCATTTTCCAGTTTGCTGCCCAGTTCTCCAGTTTAGACAAATCACTCTGCAAAGTGGCAGCATCCTGCATGGAACCTATAGTTCTGCACAATTTAGTATCATCTGCAAAAATAGAAACAGTACTTTCAATGCCCACCTCCAGGTCATTAATAAACAAGTTGAAAAGCAAGGGACCTAGTACAGAGCCCTGCGGTACTCCACTAACAACACTGGTCCAATTAGAAAATGTTCCATTTACCACCACTCTTTGTAGTCTATCTTTTAGCCAGTTCTCTATCCAGGTACAAATACTATGTTCCAGGCCAACATTCCTTAATTTAACCAGTAACCTTTTGTGTGGCACTGTATCAAATGCTTAAGCAAAGTCTAAGTAAATCACATCCACTGCCATCCCAGAATCGAGGTCTCTACTTACCTTCTCATAAAAAGAAATTAAGTTAGTGTTGTACAATGCCATAAATCATGGTAACTCATGAAGTGCCCTCAATAAGGGTGTAATGAAAAGCACTCTATGATAACTGCATTAAAAAAGCAGGTGGCAAAATGCTCTTATTGTTAATGTGGAACTAGGTTGATTTCATTTTCTGGACTTAGAGACTGGAATATGAATAGAAGAGGACCTGAATAGAAAAATGAGTAATTAAAAGTAGCAATAATAATACATTTGTAGCCTTTGTTTTTTAGATGGGGTCAGTGACCCCCATTTGAAAGCTGGAAAGAGTCAGAAGAAGAAGGCAAATAATTCAAAAACTACAAAAAGGAAAATATTTAAGGCCAAGTGAAAAGTTGTTAGAATTAGCCATTCTATAACATACTAAAAGTTATATTAAAGGTGAACTACCCCTATAAGCAACAGCTGTAGTATCATATTAACAGGCTTACTGCTATGAGCGTGAATGTATTCTTACATGGAGCTGCACTTTGAAGGGATTAATGGTTGCATAAGTGGTAGCACAGATCCAAAACAAATGACTATGTTAGGCAGAATAAACAGAGAGAGAGACAGGGCAGTCCTATAATCTATGTCTACAAATATTCTACAGGCCATGGTTCCTGTTACTACAGTAGCCTGTGATTTTTATTACTTTTCACTTCCTCGTCTACTTGTATAATTAATGGTTCCTTGATAACCAGTTATCCAATGATGAGGAAGGACTTTGAGCCCATTATTTTAAGCTTTCACCCTCTCTTCTTTTTTTATTTACACTGACAATATCTCGACACATTTCTGCACGTTCGCTGACAAATGTTTTTCCCCTTCCTTGTAACATTTGATGTCTTATTTTAAACCCATATTTAGTATTTACAGAAAGAATGTTGTATAATGTATATGGTGCTAATGGCATTTTGGAAATTTCATAAAAAAGTATCATCATGTTAATGTTTTTTTTTACAATTCCTCCATTAAATAAATAGTAAAAATAATTACATACAGATATGGGAACTGTTATCCAGAATGCTCTGGACCTAGGGTTTTTCCAAGGAGTCTTTCTGTAATTTGGATCTCCATGCCTTAAGTCTACTAAAAATGTATTTAAACATTAATTGAGCCCAGTAGGATTGTTTTGTCTCTAATAAAAATTAATTATATCTTAGTCTGGATCAAGTGCAAGATACTGTTTTCTTAATATAGGGAAAAGGGAAATAGGTTTTAAAATGTTGAATTATTTAATCAAAATGGAGTCTATGGGAGATGGCCTTCCCGTAATTTTGAACTTTCTGGATAATGGATGCCATTAGGAAAAGCACAGGCAAGTAAATCTGTCCATGCACAGTTTTTGTGGCTTAGTGGCTATTCTAATCTACAATATTAAATGTTATATTGCAGCATATTGATGACAGCGTTGTGTGCTGACTATATATCACAGCACAGTACAGGTATAAGACCTGTTATCCAGAAACCTGTTATCTAGAAAGCTCCAAGTTACAGGAAGGCCATCTCCCATAGACTCCATTTTAATCAAATAAGTCACATTTTTAAAAATGCGTTCCTTCTCTCTGTAATCATAAAGAAGTACATTGTACTTCATTCCATCTAGGATGTAATTAATTTTTATTGGAGGCAGAACAATCCTATTGGGTTTAATTAATGTTTAAATTATTTTTTAGTAGATTCGTGATATGGAGATCCAAATTACAGAAAGATCCTTTGTCCATAAAACCCCAGGTCCTAAGCATTCTGGATAACAGGTCCCATACCTGTACAATATATATAGTTAGATGGAGCTGAAAGAAATATATATATTTGCCTGAATTTTCATTAGCCTCTAAACACTGTTGGACATGTCATAATAGGGAACAACACCATTTGTGTTTTATGCACGCTGTTTAGTCAATATCAATATACACAAATAGTTTTTCATTATAGAACCCCACAATGCATATTTGAAAGAAAACTCCATTGATTCAGCTTTCAATATGTTGAACAGAGATGTAGAAGACTTTTTCTTAATTACAGTGGTGGTTAGTAAAGGACACGTGCGCTTCAGGGGATCTGTAGTAGCTATTTTGAATCTTATTCAAGTGAATCCAGTGATGTCAAAAGTTGGCTCCCAACCAATTTTAATCCAGTAGAGTCTAGACTGAGGCTGTGAAGCATGGAGAGTTAGAAATGACAAAACTGCTTCACTTAACTACAGAGTTTAGGTGTCACCTTTTCAATTTTTCAATTATAAAGAGAAAGCATGAAACATACATGTTGGTTGTTGGCCTGTTTTTTGTTGTACCCTATAACATTCTTGTACTCAGAGCAAAAAGACTATTAGACTGACACATGGAATGCAGTCTGGGCAGAAGTAAATATACAGGTCCTTTGTGCACATTGCATTAATTCCTAATATCTTTAAACTCTTACATTTTTAAAGCTTTCTTCCATTATTCCACCTCAGTTTCCATCATTCCTGTTCATTTTGCACCACTCCTTTTTTACCTAACAATCATATTCTGGGCTTTTTCATCCACTGAAGTATGAGATAAGGTTCATTAAACTATTTCTCAGCCTAGTATTAGGAAATAGAAGAGTAAAGGCCTATGCAAGTTAGCCTAGTCCTGACTCCTGTATTCTGACTAAGTAAAAACACCTGTGACCATGTGACATCAAACTGAAACACAGCACCAGATTTCTGTTGCTGAGCCCCTAAACCCCCCCCACCACCACTCACACCAGACCCCCCCCCCAACTTCTACTCCTACCGCTCACAATCCTTGCACCAACCTGCTTCCCCACTGGTTCTGCTTCTTTGGGCCCATTTTCAGGCCCGGATTTGTGACAAGGCCACATAGGCCCGGGCCTAGGGCGGCAAAAAATTAGGGGCGGCATGCCGCCCAGCCGCATTATGGGGACCTGTGCGTCCCCATCCAATAGTGCAGTTTGCCAGCGCTTATGCGCAGGTGCATGGGGGAGTTTGGGCATGCACTAGGACTGAGCGCCCGCTCGTTCGGTCGGTGCGGCCTAGGAGCGCCCGCCTGAGAAATCCGGGCTTGCCCATTGTGATCTCTTTCACTAAGGACTGGGTGGGCTGAAGATTCAAACTGCTGTCAAAATCTCCCATCCAGTCCCCAGTGGTGGTTTGGCCACCGGGCAACCCGCAATTTTTGCCACCTTAGAAATCCGGCCCTACACAACTGTAAATCAGAAGCTTTATAATTCAATATCTTTATTGCATAGACTAATGCAGATATCTTTTTTTTTTATTTGAATGTGGCTCACATGTAAAAAACGTTGGGGACCCCTGCTCCAGTCACACCCACTGCTCACCAATTCCCATTCTACAATTCACACCCCTTTTGTAGTTCAGTCTGTCCAAGGCCACTACTAACAGGCAGTGGCATAAATAGATGTTACTGGGCCCCACAGCAAGTTTATTTTAGGGCCCCCCAAAATATCCAGAGGTTGTCCTGTTCTTTCAATATATACTGAAATTGCCCATTTATTATGGCCTCATGGGGCCCCTATACCTCTTGGGCCCCCAGGGTTTGCTTCCTCTATAGTTATGCCCCTGCTAACAGGGATCCCATCTGTCCACCTGCAAAATCAAATAAAGCAAAGCCAAAACATCTTTTATATATATGGGTATATATTTATTAATGCCTAATAAGGTCAGCATAATAATGTACATAAAGCCTTATTTTAAATATTTCTTTTCTACAATTGCCTCGTTTCCATCTTATTATTCAACAGTATGAATAACTATGCTTACTGAGTACATATGGGCTTACATAAAAACACAAATCAGCAAGAATCCATGATTGTATCACATGAAATACTGTAACTATATTCATAAATGTGATATGATGCCCTTTGCTGTGATTTCATTATTTCTGCTTTTGCTATCAATGCAATAAAAACAGATATTCTTTACAAAACAGGAAGAAATAGATAAGCATATTGTTATCCACAGCTATTTCCCACAAGGAGTTTGGGTACTTGACCTAAAAAATACTCCTGCAGTGCTATTGTGTAAAACCATGCATGCAGCCTTTATATAACAGAAACTATTCACTTGCCTCATCTTATACACATAGCATTCCGTCAGAACCAAAATCAAGAGGTTTTACGTCACTTAAGGTATGAAGGGTGAACATGCAAATTCCTCATTTACCTCCCTGTGGCAAACTAGAATGGCAGGTTTACTAGAACAGATACAGCCTAAAGATTCAAAGTCATAAACCCATATTTGCACACAACCTGTTTCAAACTCGTTATTTCCCATCAGTAAAATATATTAGAAATGGCTGGGAGAGTAATGGAAGAACCAAAGAGGTTAAGACAGTAGTTGGGCCACCCTTGGAGGTCAGACCTTTAGACAGGGCTGGTTTAACCCAGATGAAGATTACAGATATATGAAAAACATTTTTTAAAAAAAGAATTGTTTTTCAGCCATTCAGCCACATTTCCAAAATACATTCCCATATTTAACCATTATTAACATTTAAACTGACCTTCTAGTATTATCAGTAAGAGAAATTGGCATTCATCCCATATATTTCCTTAACTGCCATTCAGGCTGAGTCCCCCTTGCCCTAGTTCCAAGCCCCCACATGCCACATGCCACTAGGCTAGGTAAAAATGGCTAAGCGCAAGGGAAGATTCGGCGACTAATCTCCCCGAAATGCCTTCCCCCGGCTGGAATCTATATCGCCGGCGGGATGGCACCCTGAGTGCTTCGTTTTCCGAAGTCGTCCAAAGTTTCCTCATCAGGCAACTTCTGGTGACTTTGGAAAACTAAATGATCCGAGTGCCATCCTGCCGGCGATTTAGATTTTAGTCGGTGTGGAGGCTTTTCTTGATAACTAGTCAACCAATGTTGTGTATTTTCAATAGCGATGCAGTCCTCCCTTGATCTGCTCTAAATGGGGGTTGGGGGATGATGGGGGGTGTCATCAAACTGATCATTTCTAATGGAAAGGCCTAACAACCATGTTGATAAGACTTTATAGCTAAAATGTTGACATTTCTTGACTGTCAAGTGATGCTAGGTGGTTCATCAGCTGTTTAGGAGGCACAGTTTGTCTTAGTGCAAATGTTGCAAATAATAATGCAATTTGAGCAACAATTATAATGATTTGCTATTTTACATGCTATGTAGAGTCCAAGCTGAATTATGGATAGCATGTCAAACAATAACTGTAAGTGATATGTAATTTGATATTCTGGTATAGGACACCTGAGGCTTCATTCTGCTTCATGCTTATCATTTCTAAACCCGCTGTTGTTTGCTTTGTATCTGCTCACAGCACCACTTTTCTTAGTTGCAATTAAAAATCAGCGTATAATTATGAGAAGAACGTCAGTTCCCTGGGTACCCAGTAGACACAAAGGGAAAATGCTGAGGAGCTGTGTCAGAACTTACAAGATGTTGCATCATATTAATATCTCAACTCTTTAATGTCTCTGTTTTTCCATCCAGGATCACAGGGAAGACAAGTTTTCATCAGAATGTGTATATTTATGCCTGCATGATGCTCTTAGTATAGCTGTCATTTATATCAGTGAAAATATTTGGAGAAAATTCCTGCAATACTCCCAAAGGGCGTATTTGGTCATACTTGTACATATTTAGGAAAAAACACATATGTTTACATTTCTAGCAGCTAGACAACTCCAGAATGTAAGTTAGCCTGAATGTTGGCATATGGGTGAGTTCTTGTGGTCATTTCCATTAGAGTTTTTGAATTGATTTTGGTCAAAATACACATTTTCGGGTTAAAGAAAACGTAAATTTATCTTCAAAAAAACTAACATTTTTGAGATTTATTATCCCGCAGCTCTGGAAATAGCTCAAATACGAAAATACACCATCTAAAACCTGTCCAGGTCCTGTAGGAGTCAATGGCAGAGATCCCTTGACCATTTGAAGATTTTAATAGCCTTCATGATGCTCAAGTTTTTTGGAGGGTTTTGCCCAAATACTCGATCAATTTAAGTTTATGCTTTTTAATCCCGAACTTGCTGATCCAAGTTTTTTCCATTCAAGTTTTTTTAAATAAGAAACCATTTGAGTTGTGAGAGCATTCGAGTTCATTTGAGGTATGCAAAGCTCTAAAATTCACCCTTGATAAATAACCCCCTGAAGCTTAATGAGTCATTCAGATAAAGAGAAATAGTTTCTGCCTTTTCTAGCAAGGCAGTGGCTCATGAATCACTAACATAAAGCAATAGATGGATTCTGTAGTTTGCAGAAATATTCACAAGTACAGATATGGGATCTGTTATCCAGAATGTGCTAGATCTGGGGTTTTCTCGATATAGCATCTTTCTGTAATTTGGCTCACCATACTCTCAAAAATTAAACATTAAATAAACCTAATACGTTTGTATTGCCAATATGGACAGGTATGGAATCTGTTATCTGGAAATCCATTATCCAGAAAACTTCGAATTACAGGAAGGCCATCTTCCATAAACTCCATTTTAATAAAAAAATAAACATTTTGAGAATTATTTCAATTTCTCTGTAACAAAACAGTACCTTATACTTTATCTCGACTAAGATATAAAAACAATCCTGTTGGGTTTATTTCATATTCAGATTTTTTTAATAGACTTAAAGTATGGGAATCCAAATTAAGAAAAGACCCCCCTTATCTGGAAAACCCCATGTCTCAAGTTTTTTGGATAACAGGTCCTCAGGGCAGTGGGGGTTGATCACATTGGCATTAACTTTTAGTATGATGTAGAGAGGGATATTCTGAGATAATTTATGATTGATTTTCATTTTTTATTATCTGTGTTTTTTTAGTTATTTGGCTTTTTATTCAGCAGCTTGCATAGTTTGCATTTCAGCAATCTAGTTGCTAGGGTCCAAGTTACCCTAGCAGCCATGCATTTGATTTGAATAAGAGACTGGGATATGAATAGGAGAGGCCTGAATAGAAAGATGAGCACTAAAAAGTAGTCATAGAACTACATTTATCAAAGAGTGAAGTTAGAGATCGCCACAGATTTTGAAAGGCGTATTTATCAAAGAATGAACTTTCACTTTAACCAATTGATAAATACTGTTTTAGAAAACCAAAAATTCTAAAGAAAGCAGGAGTTAAAACCATACAGCAGACTGTGGCTGTGGGATAGCAGGATTAGTAGATTGATATGGTGCTTTTATTAGTAATGGTGATAATAGCATGTGGGAAGGTACAGTATCTGTGTGTTAGACAGTAAATTTGGGTCAGACGGTATCTAGATAGAATCCAATTAAACACTGTTTGGAAAGGAAATGGCTGTTGTAAAGCAGGGTAAGAGTGTGCCTTCAGCAGCAATGAAGATAATACCCACTAAGAAAGGACTGTGGCAAAACAGCAGGTATATTATGGTGGATGCTGCTCATAGAAGCGGTGTATAATAAGCAGTGGGAAGAAACTGTTACTGATGAGAAGCAGATATATTAGGGAGGATGGCAAAAATATATTGTATATTATATATACCTACTATAGTTAGGGTTGCCTAACTAACTAACATGTAAAAATGATGGTTGAACCCAATGTTATTAATAGGAAAAAAAATATATATATAGGAAGGCCGGTATTTTTTTCCGGAAAAGGTGGCAACCTTAACTGTAGTACATTATATTATTATAGTATATTATAGTACTTTTTATAGGTTGGAAGTATTATGTTTTGTAAAATACTGAGCCCAGCAAAGTCTGTTTTACCGATGCCCAATCAACACTAAAAACAGCCTGGTGTCTTTAATTACAGATGTTATTGTTGATAAAGTTGCCCAAAGTCAACATGACTCCAGACATACAGTAAATGCAAATAAAGTGAGGAGAGATGGCTTTGTCTGATGATCCCTAAATAAATGCACTGCCTGTCCTGCACCTGTCATCTAGTATTAACTTAAATAAGTGACTGTGAAATGAATAGGAGAGGGCCCCATTAGAAAGGTGGGTAACAAAAGCAGCATTAACAATAAATATGTAGCCTTACGGAGTATTTGTTTTTAGGTGGGACCCCCATTTGAACACTGGAAAGAGTCACTAGAAAATGGCAAATTATTCAAAAACTATAAAAAATGAAACATGAAGCCCAATTGCAAAGTTGCTTAGAATTGGCCATTTGATAACATACTAAAGGTTAACTTAAGGTGAACCACCCCTTTAACAGTGTTATTAAACAAGGTGAAGGTTCGCCTTCCTAAGAAACTGTTTCCTTATCAAGCACATTTATTCTTGATTGATATATTGAAGCATATCCATACGGGGACTCCATGGTCTGAATAGGGGCAACAGGGTCTTGACGGGGCCTTAGGAGTGCATCTATCCCCGCCCCTCCCCCTTTTCTGTTACAGGTGGCTGATTGGCTGATGGGTCCCGGGCAAAGGAACAGAGGAAGGAACAGCGGTAATACTTACCATTCGGCGCCGGGACGTGGAGGAAGAAGGACGCAGCATCCCACCCTCCCTCCCTGTAATATGTGTGTTCGTCGCAGTTGTGGAGGGTACCTTTGCAAGGACCCCCAGGGGAAATTAAAAGGGGGTGAAAGTAGCCTGGTAGGCCTGGGTCCTCATGGTATGGTATGCAGCCCGGTTTAGTGTTAGGAGAAGGGAACAGGAACCTATCTTGGCAGTTTGGGTACAGACACCCCACCCCCATTCCCTGTCCCCCGGGTGGGGGAATAATATGTTAAAGGTTAAAAAGTTTGTTATACAAATGGCTGTTAAAAGGTTAAAAATGTGTACATGACAATTATTCTCAATCTCTTTCCAAACCAGTGGTGTGTATTTATTATTTGGGGTAGGAGACTTGTGGTGTGGGGGGAGGTAGAAGGATAGGTGCGGAATCGACGCTGCAGCCGTCAAGTTTTTCCCATACAGGTTGCTGTTTCAATTACAATATAAAACCTCAAGCCTACTCCCTGAGCTGATCATTCCTGTACTACCAGAAGTCTATTTGCAACACTAGCTGCATTGAATATGAGTTCTCTGGTATCCTGATTGTGGTAGCTACCTTGTATGTCTCCTTCCTCTTGTGCCATATACCCAGTCATTACCATTTATCACAACAGGAAGCAATGTGGTATAAGTCACTGTATTTTTCAACAGAAAAAAAAACTTGGATCACAAAGCACAATGTGTCTCTTTCTTTGTGTTTTTATTCGACTGTTTGTTGTCTTTTTTAATCAGATCTAATTAGCTCCCACATGCAGAAAAAAAGGAGCTAGACAAAAAATAATTCTAATTTTCTAATTTTTTGTCTGGTGCTTTCCAGGAGACCAAGCCCTGTTTAGTTAGAGGAGCAATTTTTCTGTTTAAGATCAGGTGTAGGTTGCTTGTCATTTGGGTTGGACTATATTTAGGTGGGGATCGTTATATTTGTATTTTTAGTCACCTTTCCCCATTGGCAGTCACTTATCATACAACAGAAGAGGGGAGGTGCTGCTAAGGTTGCCATCTGGCCGGTAAAAAATGTTGCTTGATGCCAATGTTATCTATAGGGAAAATCCAAAAAAAATATAGGAAGGCTGGTATTTTTTTTTCAGAAAAGGTGGCAAGCTTAGGTGCTGCCTATGTCACATTATTCTGTGATGAGTATCACTTGAGAATGCTGCCTTCCTTGGTTTTAAGTCATTACTAAGTGCATTTCAAATTCTGTTGACTGGGAAGCTGGTACAAATGATTTAATTGATTGATTGATTTCATCAATATAACCCATGTGCATTACTGTGAGGATAACATGTGTTATGTGTCAATAGTCATGTATAGAGTGTATTGGGGAATGCTTAAAGGAGAACTAAGCCCTAAAAATGAATATGGCTAAAAATTGCCACATTTTATATACTGAACTTATTGCACCAGCTTAAAGATTCAGCTTCTAAATAGCAGCAATGATTCAGGAGTTTAAGCTTGTCACAGGGGGTCACCATCTTGGAAAGTGTCTGCGACACTCACATGCTCAGTGGGCTCTGAGCAGCTGTTAAGAAGCTAAGCTTAGGGGTTTTTGCAAATTATCAAGCATAAAATGAGGTTGGCCTGTAATATAAACTGATGCTACAGAGCTGATTATTACATTCTCATGCTAGTTGCTCTGGTTTCTGTGCTGCCATGTAGTAATTATCTGTATTAATTACTAATCAGTCTTATATTGTGACATTTATATTCTATGTGTACTGTATATTGTGAGTGGGTCCCTAAGCTCAGTAACTGACAGCAGTACAGAGCATGTGCAGTGAATCAGCAGAAAAGAAGATGGGGAGCTATTGGGGCATCTTTGGAGGCACACATCTTCCCTGCTAAAAGGCAGGGTGTCATGGTCGGCACCCAACACCAGAACAAATGCCAAGCACCCTGGTCTCGGCTCGTGCTTCACCTGTAGTGTGACTGCCGTTGGCCTCGGGAGGAGTCCTCAGCTACTTGGATGCCACCAGGACTTAAACGAGAGGTGCAAGGCGAGAGGTTCTGGATAAGCAGAGGGGCACGACTGTTAGCAAAGTCTTTGGGCTGAAGGTCGTGGTACAAGGTGTTAGACTGGCCGGGTCGAGGCAGGCAGAAAGTTCAAACAAATCAGGCCGAGTCTGGGCAGGCAGCGTTCAAAGCAAGGTCAGGCAGGCAAGGGTCAAAACCGGGAGATCAATCAGAGGGATACGGCAGAAGATGTAGTCGAAATTCAGGCAATGGATCAGGATACAGAGGTCAGAATCGTCAGGAACAGGCAGGGGTCACAACAGGTAGTCAGAACAAGTTCAGAATAGCAAACAGCTAAAGGCACCAGGAACAAACCTATAACAGGCAATGAGAAACTGCAGAATGGCCCTTTAAATATTTGAATTTTCGCGCCGTTGCGCGCTGACGTCATTACGCAATAAAACCAGCAGAAGCGCACCACCTATTAGACCGGAGCCTGAGAAGAAAGAAGATGCGGCGGGCGTCCCCACCGAGGGGGCGGCAGGCGTCCCTGCTATCCCCCCACTAGACCACAAGGGTAAGCTCTTAGACAGGGCTGGTATAGAAGCCCAAAACATACATGTACAATGTTTCTAGCCTACTTCTTTAGTTAAGCTTTAATTTGCCTTTAAATTCTTAAAGTGGTGATTCACCCCATTTTAGTATGTTATAGAATGGTCAATTCATATCAGCTTAGAAACTGGTCCTGTTTTTTTTTTAATTATCTGCCTTCTTCTTCTGACTCTTTCCAGCTTTCAAATAGGTGTCACTGACTCCAGCAGCCAAACATCTATTGCTCTGTGAGGCTACCATGTTATTGTTTTTGTTTCTTTTTTTATTATTTATATCCATTCAGGCCCTTTTCTGTTTATATCCATGCCTCTTATTCAAACCAATGCTTGGTTGCTAGGACTCTAGCAACCAAATAGCTTTTTAAATGCCTAACTGGAGAGCTGCTGAACAAAAAGCTAAGTGATTAAAAAAAAAAACACAAATAATAAAAAATGAATTGCAAATTGTTCTATAATTGATCCAGAATACCACTCTCTATATCATACTAAAGGTTAATCCAAAGGAGAACAAAATAATCAAAATAATAAACAATAAATAAATGAAATAATAAACAGTTAAAACATAATTATTTAAAATAATAATAAAATAAAACATTACCAGAAAATGTAACTGTCTCTATTAAGTAGTATGAAGTGCTATCTTCAGTTTATAACCACCCAGAATAAATTGAAATAGACCATTAAGTTTGTGTCTGATTCAATATGTATTTTGTTTGTTCAGCAATCCTGCAATGGCCAGTGGAATTCCTCTTTAGTGTGGCATCTGTAAAAAAGGAGCAGGCCTTCCTGACATTTACCCAGAAGCATCTGGACAATTTAGTTATAGTCAAATAAGGCGTTTGTATGGATGTCTGTTTAATACATGAAGTGCCATCTGGCCTCCAGTCAGGTGCTGCACCTTCACAATGGTCATTATCCTCAGACATGAATGGATGTAATTTCAAAAACAAATTACAGCGTACAGCCCCCTCCCTCCCAGTGCAAATGAGGGGACAACTCAAAGCAGCTGTTAAGGTCTAGTGATGAAACTCAAACCATTCTCTGCTATAAAAGGTGAGCTCTTTATACAGCAGATTCTGGATCTGTCTTTAATCACTGTTATTAATAGCGGTTGATAAAACAATTACTTCAGGACCAAAAAAAAGATACTTGAAATCTATACTTGTAAAAAGTCTTACTTCTGCAAAACTACTGCGAACTCCAGTATTCTGAGACCAGCCACATATTTAAAAAGAAAGTTTTCTGACCTATTAATCTTGCACAGTCACCTGGAAACTGACAAACATAGTAATCAGATAAAAGACTTCAAGAATTAAGTGACCTTTTTATAAAGCCTTGATTTTTTTATGGTCGAGTTTTTAGAGGGAAAAACTCAAATTTTTAGAGGAAAAAAAAACTTGAGAGATTTATTATACCCCAAAGCTGCTAAAAATCTGAAAATACACCATCTAAAACCTGTAGAGGTCATGTAGAAGTCAATGGCAGATGGTACCTTTAACAATTGGACCATGTTTTTACCTTCAGAATTTTCAATATTTTTTTTATTTTCAATTCGATAAAGTTGAGTTTTCGGAGCGTCAGTTTGAAAAAGTTGCGCCGTTTTTAAGCACCAACTTTTTCCAGAAAAATGATTGGTAAATTAAGGTGCGTTTAAGTAAATACCCCCTTAAAAGTCTCTTGAAAGTCTCTTGAGGCTCAATGAAAAACAAAAGTTCTCTAAACATTGAAAATACACAAGTCATAGCCTAGTGTTATCATTGTGTTACCCGCAACATCAGACCAACCATTTTGACCATATAGTGGAGTTTGGCAATGGGGTCATGGCCGAACCTATTGTCTATTGGTACTTTTATTTTAGTCATTACTGCAAAGCATTAGTCATTATATAGTGTGTATGTATATATATATATATATATATATATATATATATATATATATATATATATATATATATATAATCTGTGTCAAGCGACCGCACTCTGAAGACCGGACTTCGCTTAATCTTTGTGGGTGCTCGGTCAAAAAAATTCATATAGAGATTTGATTGCAAAGACCCTCACACCAAAGTTATTTTCTTCAAAATTAGTGATTTTATTTAGTACATAAATCTGATGTTTCGCCCCACATTGGGGCCTTTTTCATATATACATATATATATACATAACACATTGGGGCCTTTTTCATATATACATATATATATATATACATAACAAAATGTACAGAAAATAATATTCTAGTAGAATGTTTTGGGCTACAATAGTAAACAAACAAACTCTGAGGAAACCAAAGCATACTGAAGATCCCTGCATAAATTCTGGGCAGTGAGTGACCACATATAATTCACACAATTGCATTTTCTGCTCAATGGGCACCTACTGAGGATGAGGCCCAGTGCCAATGCACTTGCTCTAGAAAAAGGCATTGAAAAAGCTTGTGTTAAATGTGAACTTTATTTGACTTTTCTTTATTTATGGCTGAACAAGAGGGCTCATTTAATAAGCACAGGGCAGGGTGCAAAGTGCAAAAAAAAAATGGTATTAAACTGCTGTGTTATTTGCATCTCCACAATACCCTACATCTAATTCCTACAGATGTAGGTTTTTGTGCTCCAGAACATTGCAACCTGTACTCAGTGGCATACCTATCCACCAGCAGGCCTGGGTGCAGAATGTGCACCCAGCCTCCGCCTACCGGGCCCCACCTTACCGAAAACATGCGTCAAAGTGCTTTTAGTGCTCATTGCCAAAAATGTTCCCCACAATAAGATTTATCACGGCTCTGACGGGTCCCAAGGGGGTGCAGTTGATCGCACCCTTACACCCCCATACATACACCACTACCTGTACTGTATTCACAAGGGCCAGGCTGGGGGCAGTACACAACAATAACCTTAGAAACCCCTAGTTTTAACTGCACTTTAAATGTTTAATTTGGCACATGTTTCAGACTGCAGACTATAGGAGCCATTACCCCAGGAGCAGCAGGTATGTGCAGGGGTCCTAAGGACAATGAAGTCTGTAGTTTTCTTTTGAAATATACAGGAGATAAATTATCCAAAACTCTTGGGACCTGTGTTTTTCAGACAAGGGTAAAATGCAAATATTAAAGGGGTTGTTTACCTTCCAACACATATTTCAGCTTTATTGTTGTCAGATATTTCACCAGAAATAACGACTTTTTGCAATTACCTTCTATTTTCTACCTATTTTTCTAACCCATTTTCAGTTTCTAATGTCTTTCTAGAGCAGTGCCGGGAGGGGGATCACCAACTTTGTAAACTGTTGTAAATGATACATTAGTTGATACATTTTACATTGATTGATCTATTTTGTGTCTTTGGCCCTGAGCAGAATCCCTGAGTTTCACTAAAGGCAGCTGTTAGAATTGATACAACAGTTGTTAATATTCCATAGATGCTGCTGAGAAATGTATCAACTAATGTAGCAAATTGTATCAGTTCATAATCTGCATCTGGATTACTGAGCTGCCCTACTCAAACACCAGAGACAGGAACATTAAAATTTAAACTTCAATTAAAGATGAATGGTAAAATGTATAAATCTGAAAACAACTGAACTGAAAAAAAAATGTTTGGAAGATGAACAACCCATTTAAATATACAATAGAATTGTTTTTGCATCTGTGTGGATTTTTGCTATTTTAATTTACTTGTTTACCTACTTATAAGCATAGGTATGGGTTCTATTATCTTGAATGCTTTGGAGTCGTGGTTTTCGTAATACAGTTTTTTTCTGTATGTAGGAGCATTTCAAAATGTTTTTTAAAAAATGATAGTTTTATTAGCAATATGAATTTCTCTACAGAGAAAAATCAAACCCATAAGAATTGTCCATTCAAATAGAACGCTATGGGAAATGGCAATACTATATTATAGAGCTTTCTGGAAAATACATTTCCAGAATAATAGATACCATACCTGTATTGCTAGAATTGCATGCACTAAGAATCCACTGGGCCCTGCTCCAACCTGTTTATTTAAAGTCCTCTCTTTGTGTCCTCTATATTATGTTCTATACAATTGATTGTATTCCTTCTGTTTGTTTCTTCATTTCCCTGGGTCCCAGCTGCAGTGCTCCCCATCACATTTCCACTAATGATTACATGGCCTTTCCAGAGGGAGCAGACAATTCACTGGTGGATTTACGGAGCAGTCCTGCTAATAAGGCTTGGGTCTCAGGTACACAGGTAAACAAGTATTCAGACATTTTGCTGAAGCATGTATATTTTAGTAGTGAACACCAGGAATTAGTCCTGTGCCCCCTCTAATGCAAGGCTTTGTTTGACAGTCTTTTGTAATATAGAGCACAAAGAGTAGGTGCATTGGTGCTTTCAGGGAGGGAGCACTGGAGTTTGGCATAAATACAATAATAGATCCAAGATCCCTTGTTTAAATAATGTGACCATCTGCAGATACAGTTCAAAGACCAAACAAATGATGACATTAAACAACATGTCTACCATGTCTAGCACTATTATTCTTATTGTGTGCAAAGCTGTGTATATGAGCTGTGTAGTTGCATCCTTCCTGGGTAGTAAAAAAAGGAGCAGGACCTTATTCATTGTAGAATTCAGCTTCTTAACATTTACATTGCAATAAATAAAAGAGGGAGTGTTCCTACAGCACTGTTACTGAGCCACTCTTACTACCGCTACTGTAAAGCATAGGAGAAGCTCCACTAACTACATTTTAAAACTCAGAATATTTCAAGCAGTAGGATTATTTTTTAATCCATATATTTTATGGCCCCAGCACTATTATCCAGACACTCGTTATCCGGAAAGCTCAGAGAGGCCAACTCCCATCGACTCCATTTTAAGCAAATAAATTTGATTTTTTTTAAATAATTTCCATTTTCCCTGTAATAATAAACCAGTACCTTGTACTTAATCCCAACTAAAATATAATGAATCCTAATTGGAGGCTAAACAATCCTATTGGGTTTATTTAATATTTAAAATATTTTTCAGTAGTGAATAGTAGTAACGGAGATTCAAATCACAGAAATTTCCCTAATCTAGAAAACCCCAGTTGCATAGCATTCTGGATAACAGGTCCCATACCTGTACATGGGTATTTCAGCTTTGAGGCAAGGACCTTGTTCTGCAGCAAAGAGATGCCCACAGAAAAGGTTTATTTTAAATAGGAAGACTAGTTCTTTTTTTCTGCAGAATTATACATTGCCAGGTATTAAAGGGGAAAACTATTTTAGTGTGACTACGTGGCCCATATTTCCACTAGCAGGCCACACATCACTTTTCAGGATACCTAGCTAATTGATCTTTTAGATGCTATCCAAAGATGTAAATCTATAAAGCTAAAGTCAGCAGGTAATACACAAATCGTCTTAAAAATCAGCCCAGTCTTCTCTTGCTAATGTTGTCATGTTGCCAGAATCTCACTGCACAAATTACATGTAGGGGAGGGTCCTCATACTTATTGAACTGGAAACTTTATCAAACAGCTTGTGCCTGTCTAGCTTTAAAGAACCAAAAGCTGAATCTAACAGATGGAGCAGTAATTTATGGTGGCATACTCCTCAATCAGAACAGTTTGTTACAATTATATTTATTTTAGAAACTACACCCATGACATTTGTCGAGCATTTCCAATACCAATACAATATAAGGGTCAGAAATCCACAGAATATTCTAGGGTAAAAGTTTCTAATGACCCCAAAAACAGAATGTTCAGCAAATGCCTAGAAATTACACAAAAACACCATTTACATATTTGGGGTTACTTTCATAAACATTTGCGTCACTTTTTCTTGTCATAATAAATTGGGTAGGATTCCTTTCTCTTTTAAGCTGGCAATAGATGTTGAGATTTTTAAAAAGATCCGATCCTCATCGTGAGACCACGATTTTCTCGGAACGATCGTACAAATTGTCCATCAACTAAAAAGACCAATTTGCCAGGAAAACAAAGGGGAGCTGCCTGCTTGGCCCTGCAAACATAGATAGATTGCCCTGGGACCGACAAAGATTTTTTAACCTGGCCGATCAATTTCCTGACAGTCTTCTTGATTAAAATCTATTATTCCACAATAATCATGAAGGTACAAGTGGCTACATTCATCATATGACAAATATCAATACTAGTAAATACAGTCCAGTATCAAGATATAACACTATTAAAAAGGAATTTTAGCAAAACGCAGCCAGGACTTTCATAGATTTAATGATTGGCTGGATTTGAGGTTGAGTTGTCGGAACTATTCCAAAATGATAATCTCTGAGATAAGAGAGTCCTATGGTTGGCAATTCTAAATTTATATGTTCTCTCAAATCTCAGTATATAGGATCATACTGGTGTTAGTATCTTGATCCTACCCCTAATCCAGTTTTTCACTTAATCCCAATAAAATGAACCAAAGCAGGAAACATGCTGTACGATAGTTACTGCTGACAAGTGAAGTTATAATTAAGAGGATTGTGTGCACCTTTGAAGACTTATTTTGTCTTACAAAATGGGATGGCACCCAAGATACTAGTTCAGTAAGATGTGGACTAATTATGCGCAATGCATTTAGGCATGCCAGACAGTTGATGCTTATTCATGTAATCATTGTACAGATACAAGAATAACAAAAATCTACTCCACATGATGAGTCTAATTTTTGATAAGCATATCTCTTCCTGGCAATATGGTGGGAAGTGCCATGTGCTCCACTACTCCTCTTCCTTAGCCTTTACATCACATGTCAAAACTCATGAATAACTTATGAATTAGGGATTTTTGGCACACTAGAAATATTGATACCACTACAGTTAGAATAACGTGCCCAAGGATTACGCCAGTTCATTTTGCATCAACTACAAAGTGCCATGCCACCCATTCCTTCAGTTGTTTGCACTGTAAGCGCCTTATTAAATAGAGTAAATGAAACCCCCTGAACATTAAAGATCTCCATAAAAATATGTAACATAAAATCATTGTTTCACATGAATAAAACTTGTCTTGCAGTGTTTAGTTTTCTAATAGTAAGTGCCATTTACACTGGCGTAGTAAATCTGTCCTGTTGGCTAGTATTAGGCTCTGTACTCACACATAAACAAAGGGCACACATACAGCAAGGTTACAACAACCAAAAGCATGTCTTTTACTCCCACTTGTTTCGCCACGGAAATGATGCCCATAGACTTGTATGGCGGCATGCATCAAAAAAAATGTGCACGTCAACATTTTTTTGATTCCCATAGACTTTAATGGGCGTCTGCGATATTTTGCCGGCGGCAAATTTTTGACGAAATGAAACGGGTCAAATTCGCCCATCCCTATCCTCTGTCTGCACCCGGAACTGTTGTGTTAGTTCGGGTACACTCGGTTGATTTCAGAGGGAAAAGGTTTCTTTGCCAAAATCAGCCAAGTAGACTTAAAAAAAGAGAATAAAAAAATAAATAAATATTTTTTTTCAATTGCTTTCCATTTTCTTTTATTTTTTTACCATTTTTTTCAGAATTGAAGTGTAAAGTTGAATCATTGTCAGACTGGGATGCCAGGGGACCACCTGAAAACCTTAGCCTGTAGGCCCACTTTCCAAACTATTATTCCTCCTCTCCTCACTCAATCTCTTTATTCCCCTAGTCTGTTATCTCTGCATACTATAATCTATTCTTCCTTTATTAAGGCCCTTAAAGAAATAGAGAATGACCATGAAATCAATCAAATGGCTAGAAGCAAGAAGCCCATGACATCTGGGCCCAACGGGAGTTTTCCTGGTATGCCAGTGGGCTAGTCTGACACTGAGTTGAATGTCCCTGTCTCTGGTGTTTGAGTCTGGCAGTTCAGTAATCCAGGTGTAGATTCTAAACTGTTACAATTTGCTACATTAGTTGATACATTTTCAGCAGTATCTGTGGAATATTAACAACTATTGTATCAATTATATCAGCTGCCTTTAATGAAACTCGGGGATTTATCTCAGCAGGGCCAAAGATAAGATCCGCTACCTGACCCCGACCCGCAACTGCCTTATCTGCAACCTGACCCGCAACCCGACTACCATCAAACCGGAAGTGATGTTGCTGTGAACCGGAAGTGATGTCATAAAAAGTGCCGGAGAGGGACATTAGAGCGCTGCTGAGAGAGAGCTGCAGCAAGAAGAGACCCGCAACCCGACCTGCGACCCGCAGACCTGTGACCCTGCAGGCCCGCATCTATACCCGCACCAGAAAAGCCTACCCTCATTCTGCAGGGTACCGGCTTTTTTTGCGGGTAACCAACGGGTACCCGAGCTGCTGCAGGACTCTAACTTCAGTATTAGAAAAATCTCACAATTAGAAAATTTATTTCTGGTGAACTATCTGAAGCCAACTGAACTGAGAAAAGTGTTGGAAGGTGAACAAAACTTTTAAAGGAACTCATTTTGGATTTGTGGATCAGAGAAGAAAACAGTAGGCAAAATTATTTTGCTGGTGGTTGTCTAAAAGCAAGGTAAAATATGTTTCATGTTAATCTGTACATAGCCTATCATGCCCTGCAGGAATCAATAAAATAATTTTGTATCCAGCTACATTGCCAGCTACTGTGCTAATCCTGATGTCAAATAAGCCTAAAGGTCAGAGCAATTATATTTTCCCTAATATATGATCCTGTTTCCCAAAAAACAAATACAGCATAATCACTAAGGATGAAATAAACTGGGGCCATCTTTTGCAAACAAGTTTTTACATGATGTATTCAAAGCAGATGTCAGTTCCTCCGTGCTCTAGAAATTTGCCTGCCAAATCATAGCCAAATGGGATGCACAACAGGAAAATGCTTTGTGTAAATGGTGGCTCATTTGCGTATGAAAGTGCAGTATTCAGATACTCAGGATTTTATTTCTGTAGGATGGGGATTTGCTTCTTCTCTTTCAACATTTTTAACCGCCATAAGCAGTTCTGTTCTTGGCTATAAATAATACCACTCTAGAAGTCTGTGTATTTCTATTAAAAACCTTACTATAAATACCTGTTTAAGATTCATTTTACATATGTGACAGCATAAAGTTTGGTAAGACTATGCTGCCCGCTATGTCAATATCAAATCTAGTTCAACTCGTTTTCACACACCTCCAAAAAAATATATACTGACTATACCTGCATACATACAGGCTTCTTAAACAAATACATTTTTATACGATTTATAACAGCTCAGTACACATAAAGGATTCATTCGTTTCCATTGCTGTGGAAGGAGAGAGTAATGCTTGAGTCTTAGAAGACAGGATAATGAGCTTCCCCCTCCTCTTCTGTGTTATTTGGTTCTAGCTAAGCAATGATTCACTATACAGGTTAGCACTCATCTTAGGTCATATTTATAGGACAGAAGCTTTAGGGGGATGGCCCTCATCCATGATATATACTGTATATATATATATATATATATATATATATATATATATATATATATATATATAAATATATATATATATATATATGTATATATATATATATAAATCATTTTTTAAAGAAAAACTTAAAATGGCTAAATTCATCAGAGAACTGAGTGGAGGAACCTTTTCACGATAGGCCAAACACACCAAACACAGAAGGGGGTTGCTGTCAGTTTGAGGTCCAGTACGTAGGGTTGCACCAGACAGAAATTACGCTGCACTTATCAGACAGACAGGGTGAAATGCAATATTTCCTCTTCTTCCACAGTTACTCGACATGTCACTGGTAAGATCTTATAAAAAGAGCTCTGACTGCCCCATTTAATTGAACTATCTTAACCAGTTTATGTAACCAAATAAATACTGGTCATATAAGTCACCTTTCCCAATACACAATGCTGTTTTAATGATTTTACTAGTAACTACATATCATATGATATATTGGCAAGGAAGTAAGCACAGAGTAAGACAATGAAAGGCAGGGAAAAGAACGATACAGTAGATTAAAAAAGGAGAGTAGGGTAGAGTATTGCTGTTCTTCTTTTTTAGTGATGGGTGAATCTGACCCAAATTCATGTCCCAGATTTTTAGGCCTGGATGGTGGGTGCACTATATATTAGATAAGTGTGGACAGAAGGAGGCACTGTTCCATAAATTGTATAGTGCTGAAGGCTTTAGTAATTGGAGCAGAATCATTTTAGAGCATTGTAATGATCAAAGTGAAAATGCTGCATAGAAATCCAATTCCCCAAGTCTATCAACCATGTCTTTGATATTTTAAAGTTAAGGTAACAATAATGGCATGGCACACCTATAATACATTCCTGCCAAATGCTTAAAGATGACACCCCCTTGTTATTTTTTGACAAAGTATGTTTTGTCAACATCTCTGCTGATGTGAGATACCGTAGGCAATTTAGGGACATACTTCAATGTCTTCAACTGTTCCACCCCTGAGTTAGCACATCCTTCCAGCCCAATACTTTTAGATGCAAGTAAAGGTCCAACAAACATCATGTTTTGTTAATTATATTAATACAAAAGCTACAATTTAGAACAGGCTTTAGCCCTATACATCTTAAATAACAGGTATAATTTACTTATTTCCCTAAAGGTTATCAGTTGTCTCATGATGAAGGTAGTGATAATAACCCCAGCCAGCAAGTTATGCAATGAAAGACTTTAAAAATTAGTTTGCAGATGAAGCAGGCTTATAGGGCCCTGCTCTATGAAGCTTCCAAATTAACTTTGCATTATATTCTGTCAATGGCAGAAACACATTTGAACTAACTGAAAAAAAATCTTACCATATATTCTGCCTGAAGATGGTTTTTTTGTGTGTTTTCATTGTTCTCCAATGTGCATTGACTCTGGGCTGTGGCCATGGCCTAAAAAAAATTTGTTAGTGTTTAGCAAGGTAAACATAATGCAACATGCTAAGATATAATTAATCTCTATAGGAGGCAAAAGCATCCAATTGGGTTTATATAATGTTTAATTTTATGAAGATCCAAATTACAAAAAGAAAACCCCTGAAAACCCCCTGATCATTCAGGATAACAGGTCCTATGCCTGTTTAAAAAAAAAAAAAAAAAATAGCATATTAGGGGAATACATCCATGCTAGATTACATGGGCGGAACTGTGTCTTTTAACCTCACTAGTGATGGGCGAATTTGTGACGTTTCGCTTTGCCGGCGTCCATTTTTTCGAAAAAAAAATGTATTTCCGTTCAAGTGATCAGTGAGTGACGACTGAATATCAGAAAATGTTGATTAGGGCAAAATATGTAAATATAGGTTATGCAAACCTGCGTGTATTTAGCAACCTCCCTGAGACTGTAGATTAGATTGCAGTTTCTTACAAAAAGTAGTTATTCTTGTCCCACAAAGCTGTTGTTAAACAATACATTATTACATTGCAAATTTCACAATTTTGTTCTTATGCAATTTTTCTTTCCATTTACAACTTTAATTAACCCATAAGACTTTTGCCCTGCCTGTTTGAATATGCAATAAGTCATATCTTTATTTTTATTAACTTTATCAATGTTTAACTAAATCTGCTTGTGACACTCACTCATCTAAAACCTAGTTTTAGCTTTAGAACTGGCCTCTCTGTAACCTGCGCTACAGTAATTACAACTTCAACAACTTGCCACGATCAGGGAAGGGACTAGGGACTAAAATTTAGAATCAAATGCAGAAATTTTGTATACAAGCCACATTCTTGCATTATGCTGAATACAGTTTTAGTGACCTGATAATTAACTTTGTTTTGATTATATAGTTAATGGGACCTATAAAAATAAGTTTTAGAAAGAGGTAGAAAGGTGTGATTGGGATATTTTGAGATTTATTATACCCAGAGGATAGTAAAAGACTGAATCAGATTGGTCCAATTTTATTTGGAAATTTCTGTGGTCTACTCTGGAATTAGCCCGAAATTCCCACTAATTCTGACTTTTCAGGCAAAAATTCAAAGAATTAGGGCTTTTTAGGAAAAATCCTAGAAAAATCGAGCGATTCTGGAAAAATCTCCAAAATTAATTTTTTTTTGTTTTTTTCCCCAATTCAATTTTGCTTTTGTATTAATAAATAAGGTTCAATCATGGAATCTAGTTTGGTTGGACGTTTTTTATTGAAATTGAAATGTTATTGAAAATTTTTTATTTTGCTAAATAAGGCCCTTCATGTGCCAAATTTAATAGGTGTCCCCAGATTTCACTGGTAACCTTATCTTAGAAGATATAAAAATACTGCAGTGTTTGGGAAACCATGTATTTTGAAGGCTGATGTTGTTATAATAGCTTGTAAGCTCTTCAGGGCAAGAACCTGTTTCCTACCAGGCACTGAAGCTCCTGGCACTTATGTATTTACCCATTTTAGTTTATCTCTTGCAAAAGCACTTTGTACACTTGTACTGCAATATGATTTATTGTTGTCTACATCAGTTAGTGGACAGATTATTAGTAAACACTCGGGTTTGTCAGGATTTTAAAAATATATTGGTGTCTAGGCAAAATGAATTTAGGATGGAAGCTCTTTAATGGTAATTTTAGAGACTTAGATAAGAAGCTTATGAAAAAGATCTCCATTGCAGGAGGGATCATGTGCTTCGTAGTGTACAGGCAAAGTTTATTTTGTTATGGCCTTTATAGGGTTTTTCCACCATTTAGCTCCTTTGGTTAATGATCTGGATGAATGAACTGAACCATTTGCTACATCAGAAGCTAAGCAGCGGAACACAATGATTTCAAATACACATTCCAAATTCCAAATACTTGTTGGTGTGTACCAGTACACAAGAGGTACCAAAGAAATACAAGTAGCTGCAGATTAGCAATTCACATTGCTACATATAAATGAGACTCCCACTAAAATAAGGCCTTGTGTAAAAGAAAGAGACGCTTTGTTATAGGATTGGAGTGCAAGTATACCCTAAACATCATATTGAGAGTATTTGTGTTATAAATATTGATTTGTTTTAGATTGTTTGATGAAACACAATTCTTTAATGCCAACTGCCAAGCAAAGGTTAATGTGAAAACAGAAAAGAAAGCAGAAAATCAATAGCAGGGTGTGTCTCTGTTCCTTTTACAACACTGGTGTCTTTGTACCTTAAGCTTTATTCTGTTATACTCGGCTAAAGGTGGATTTTTCTAGCTGAGCTGCCTCTAATGTGCTTCCTATATATAGTAGCTAGGCCACAGGAGTAATTCAGTGACAGAATACAGAACTGTCTCAGATTCATAGGGATTGGCAGTCATGACCTTATCCTCTGCTGTTTGGAACTTAATATTCATATTCTCTATCACTATGATAGCGGAGCTGAACTGCAACCATGGGCATGACTGGCATCAGGAACTGCTTTGAACCTTAATGAGAATTAATTTGTTATTGATAACTGCAGTGATCAATCACAGATTTGAATTGGGCCTATCAGGGTAATATCCCAGGCAGGGCTCATAATTCTGACAAGGGCCAGTTTAATGAAAATGGACATAGCCGAGGCAGACCAGGGGCAGAGAGAAGGTGATAGTTGGGGTGGATGAACCTACTGCAGGTTAAGTGCTGGAGTCTAACTCCTAGGTTATTAAATCAGTCCTTGGTTTCTGAACAATATGTTAACACACAGTAGGGTTCATTTATAAACACTGTGCAAATGTACACCTCAGCAGTAATCCATGGCAACCAATCAGGTAATTGCTTTCAATGCTCACCCTGCAGCTGATTGGTTGCTGCTATGGGTAACTGCCCAGGTGTGAATTCGCCCAGTGTTTATAAATGAGTCCCAGGGTGTTTTGAGAGTTGCGGTTCCCCTGAAGAAATGGTCTCCAGGAGACTGGCCAATATATCAATCAGAAACCAATATTGGAATGTATTTGTCCAGTTTAAAGGAGAACTAAAACTTAACTAAAGAAGTAGCTAGAAATGTTGTACTTTATGTTTTGGGCTTCTGTACCAGCCCAAGGTAACCACAGCCCTTAAGCAATAAAGATGTGTCTCCAAAGATCATCATCATTTAGTTATATAGCGCTGTCAAGATACGCAGTGCTTTAAAGATGCCCCAGTAGCTCCCCATCTTATTTTCTACTGAGTCACTGTACATGCTCTGTGCTGCTATCACTTACTGAGGGACTGACTCACAATATACAGTACACATAGAATAGAAATGTCACAATATAAGGCTGATTAGTAATTAATACAGATAATTACTACATGGCAGCACAGAAAACAGTGCAACTAGTATAAGAATTTAATAATCAGCTCTGAAGCAAAAGCTTATATTAAAGGCCAACCTCATTTTCTGCTTGATAATTTGTGACGACCCCTAAGCTTAGCTTCTCAACAGCTGCTCAGAGCCCATGAGCATGTGAGTGTCAGAGACACTTTCCAATATGGTGACCCCCTGTGACAAGCTTGAAGTTCTGGATCATTGCTGCTATTGAGAAGCTGAAACTTTAGGCTGGTGCAATACATTTAGTATATAAAATATGGCATTTCTAACCATAATCATGTTTAGGGTTTAGTTCTCCACCTCCAATGGGTGGGATCAATCCCCACTAGTGATGGGAGAAAAAATTCGTCAGACACAAATTCACGGCGAATTTCTGCGTTTGTCGCAAGCAAATTAATAAACCTAATTAATTAAACTGTGGCGACAATTTGCCGGCAAAAAATCTGCTGCCTCAAAAAAAAAATTGTTGCGCGTCAAAATTATTCAGATGCCCATTGTCTGTAATGCATTTGGACCATATATATTTATGTGTATATATATATATATATATATATATATATATATATATATATATATACATATGTATATATACATTGAAATTTAATTAAATGATAAGACCTTATAAATTGTGTTGCCAACAAATAATTAGGCAGCTTGTGCAGCATCTTCATAGATCTCAGTTGTAAATGCTTACACTTGTTTATTAGTATGCTTATCAGCCATGTTATATTGAGTTAATTTTTCAGCCAAATGACTTTCACATCTGTAAGTATTTTTCATCTAGATTTGTGTGGTGTGCATCTATAGGTGGCCATACACGGGCCGATAAAAGCTGCCGACAGACCGTGTCGGCAGCTTATTGGCCCGTGTATGGGGCCCCCCGACGGGCTTCACCGATCGAGATCTGGCCGAAAGTCGGCCAGATCTCGATCTGGTGGGACAGAAAATCCCGTCGGATCGCGGCCGCATCTATTCGTTGATGCGGTCCAGCGATCCGACCGCCCGTTAAGGCCTCGTTAGGATCCGATCGTTGGGCCCTAGGGCCCACGATCGGATCGGCCCGATATTGCCCACCTCAAGGTGGGCATATCGGAGGGAGATCCGCTCGTTTGGCGACATTGCCAAACGAGCGGATCTCTCAGTGTATAGCCTGACAGATAAATGATGTTAGCCCAAGATGTGGATATGCACGAGTAATTATGTGGGTGTTGCCTCCAGCCAGAAGATTATGCCATTATTGTAAGGTAATTAATTGTTAACTGCAGGGTAGCCATATTCTATATCGTCAGTGTAAAATAGAGAGAGTTCATGGAATTATCATCTACTGCAAGATATGTTTGATTATTATACTGTCTTATATACAGGGTCAGCAAAGGTGTTACAGTGAAAAATCCTGCTGGAGTTTGGGTGGCAAGAGATACATCCTACCCTGGAAACTCAGAGGTTTAGGATCAAACAGATATTTTTATGACTAAGTCCTTCCTCCCACACACAGAGAGAGAGGAATCTTTTCTGCACGCCTGCACATTGGAAAATCATGTGTACAAATGTACCCTCCTCCCTCGTTACATTTATTCTTTTACAGTTCAGGACACGTCAATCGTAAGCTCATGGCTGGAGACGTGAAACTATTTTAAAGGTGTCAGGAGGTGTGATTGTAATGATGTGGATCAAAATGAACCCTCAGCCATAGCTTGATGCTAAGCAGCAGGGCAGGAATATCCCACAGTCTATATTTCAAGTAGCAGTGAGAAAATATGGGGGCAAGTGAAACCACTTCGTAGGGACCCCAGTTCTAATGTATAATCTATTGAAATGTCCTGCCTCAGTTTTAAGATCCAGGGACACTGAACCCTATGGCACTGTAGTTCTTCCTCTTGACCTTCCGCTGCTTTTAAATATCAAGGAGGTTCAGAGGACGAAAATATGTTAACTTTCCATTTTTTCCTACAATTACTTTATTGTCTGTAAATGACACAGTATAAATTTGCCCTCTTGGGGCTTTATAAAATGAAATAATTTCTAATCATAGCCCAATTAGCACAATATGTATGACTATACGTAAAGTAAAGATAGTAGAGAGTAACTACTTTATGGGAGATGGTCTTCCTATACAATATTTCAGGGCTATCAGGATAACAGGTTTCAGAATAAAAAATCTTGTAAAATTTTAATATTATGTTTAATGATTCATTAATGAGGAGGCTTTTCAGACTGATAAGACTGAGATTATAATTGTGCAGTGGCAGAAGAAAGGCAACAATCAAGGGTTGTGCTTTTTAAATAAATACCCAACCCACCAATTATATGCAGTGCGGTTCCCACCTGAAAAGTTCTCTTATGTCTGTCTGGCATACATCTGTGAAGAGTCTTAAATATTATATTTTTCTTGATTCTTGTATTAAATTAAATATGTCTTGCATAGTAACATAGTTACATTTGGTTGGAAAAAAACCCCCAAAGTTCATCAAGTTCAACCCCTCTAAATAAACCCAGCGCAGGTACATACACACACTCACATGATGTACTTTTATTTGTTAACAAAAAGCAATCTGTTCTAAGAGTTATGCCATGTTTGAAAATTATTTAAATTTTCAAAGGGGTTATTTGCCTTTGAGCCAACTTTTAGTATGGTGTAGAGAGTGATGTTCAGAGACAATTTGCAATTGGTTTTCATTTTTTATTATTTGTGGCTTTTGAGTTATTTAGCTTTTTATTCAGCAGCTGTCTAGTTTGCAATTTCAGCAATCTGGTTGCTAGGGTACAAATGACATTGATTTGAATAAGAGACTGGAATATGAATATAAGAGGGAATGAATAGAAAGATGATTAATAAAAAGTAGCAATAACAATAAATGTGTAGCCTTACAGAGCATTTGTTTTTTTAGATCCGTGACCCCAATTTGAAAGCTGGCAATAGTCAGAAGATGATGGCAAATAATTAAAAAATTAAAGAATGCAAGAATTAGCCATTCTATAACACACTAAAAGTTAACTAAAAGGTGAACCACCACTAAGTGGTAAGGTATATTTAGGGGCCCATTTACTTAGCTCGAGTGAAGGAATAGAGGAAAAAAACTTAGAATTTTTTGTTTTTTTTGGCTACTTCGACCATCGAATGGGCTACTTCGACCTTCGACTACGACTTTGACTTCGAATCGAACGGTTCAAACTAAAAATCGTTTGACTATTCGACCATTCGATAGTCGAAGTACTGTCTCTTTAAGAAAAAACTTCGACCCCCTAGTTCGCCACCTAAAAGCTACCGAAGTCAATGTTAGCCTATGGGGAAGGTCCCCATAGGCTTAGCAATCTTTTTTAGGCCGAGGAAAATCGTTCAATCGATGGATTAAATCATTCGAATCAAGCGAATAACGATATTCGAAGTCGAAGGATTTAACTTCGACAGTCGAATATCGAGGGTTAATTAACCCTTGATATTCAACCTCAAGTAAATTTGCTCCAAAGTCATGAAAATATATTGTAATTTGAGATACAATGTTGACACATCAAACCAAGCAGTGTGGTACCACCCATGCCTGCAACTTCTGCCATTAAGTGTTTACTTAATATTTGTTGAAGACACAAGAAGTGTAGGCCCAGTGAAAAAATGATGAAATGGGACATTTAACCCCCTGAATTCTAGCAGATTCACTGCAATCTGGACCCCAATGTGGCAGGCAACTTGCAGTCCTGCATTGAATTGCCCAGAAATGTACAATCTACTGTACTGTTGGATACTACTCGATTCTATAATATACAGTAGGGAAGCAATTAAAGGCCATTCATGTATTATTTTAATTGATAATGACGAAGAACTAGATGCAAAATATATTTTAATGAATAGATTCAGTCTTGACAGTAAACTTATAATCAAACAGTTAAAACAGCACTGAACATTTTTGCCAAGAGACTGGGGACAACAGAGCACAAAATAAATGAAATAAAGGTGTGTTTTATCTCCTTATGGCAGGCGTTAGCATAGCTTTCTGTTTCTTCTGTTGTCTCTTGCGTGCCACATTGATGTCCAAAGCTCAAAAACCCAATGTCTCACCCATAGCAACTCCACCACCTTGCTTAGTTTCAGTGCAGGTAATTGGTCTCCAAAGCACACCGAAACACGGCCCAATTAGGTCTAAATATAAAGTGTTTTTTTTTCTTTCTTTTTTTCATTCCATCTCGTTTAACTGCATGTGTACATGATCAAATCAGTTATTGGCATGAGCACAGCACAATGAAGATTTTGGTAGGCTTAAGTATCTGCAAAAATAGACCAGCCGCTATCTGTTTGTATAAAAGTTGCACAAACAGCCGTTTGTTGGTACCCTATTCAAACAAATATTTTACCTTCCTTCCCTGAAAGTAGAACTAACTTTTCTTATCTTTCTTATCAATCTCTATTTAAAGGGATGCTGTCTTACAAAACACATCAGTGAATAGAGCTGCTCCAGCAGAATCCTGCTTTTTTGCGGTTTTCAAAAGAGCAAACAGATTTTTTTTATATACTTGATTTTAAAAATTGCAATGGGGCTGAACATGTTCTTAGTTCCCCAGGTTCCTCCTAGTGATGTAGCGAACTGCCGATTTGATGTTCGCGAACGCCGTTCGCGAACACCGGCAAAAAAGCGAACAGTTCGCGAACAGTTCGCGAACTTCGAACGCTCGATAAAATCGTTCGATCGAACGATCGAAGGATTTTATTCGTACGATCGAACGATTTTCGTTCGAATCGAACGATCGAAGCTATTCGATCGAATGATTTTAATTCAATCGAATGCTTATAATCGTTCGAACGAATGGAAATCGTTCGATTTTAGCGATCGAACGGTCGAATGGTCGAATGGTCGAACGAAATTTTACTTCGAATCGAACGCGAACACCAATTGGCGAACGTCGCGCGACGTTCGCGAACATTCGGCGGACGCGAACAGTCGAAGTTCGCGCGAACTAGTTCGCCGGCGAACAGTTCGCTACATCCCTAGTTCCTCCAGCCATGTACTCTGATAAACTTCTGTCAATCGTAACTGCTGCACTACAAGTTTGAGTGATATCACCCCTCCACCCCCCGACATTCCATCAACAGAACAATGGGAAGGTAACCAAGTAACAGCTCCCTGACATCTGCATTGCTAAAATACTCCCCTGTCCCACATAATGGTAAATATTGATAAGTTTAACCACGTCTTCTCCAGCTTCACTGCGTAGAAGAAACAATAGCTTATCTGATATCAGTTCTACTGTGAAATGCTTTCTGAAAGCATAGGGTTAGGCACAATGACCTGAGATACGTAGCTGTCTACACATAAAAATGACAATAACAACAAAATACATTTATTGGCTCTAGAATACAATTTTAAACGGTAGAATGAATTATTTGCAATCATGACAGAATCCCTTTATAGTCCAACCACGCACAGGGGCACAAAAGGTGGATATATCATTTTTAGAAGTAAATAGATTTTTTCCAAAAAGAAGCAATGTACACCCATGTTCAACATAAGAAAAATAAACAGAACTTGCACTAAAAATGTGTTCTGCCTTTTCTTTATCATCAGATGACATCCATAATTTTTGAAAAGTATCTGTTACAAATGGCAAAGCTTGTGATTTCACTTTTATCCTTACTAATTCTTCAACCCCAGATATCAGGAGACAAAAGGGCCCTGTATAATACCCCACATTTTGCCAGTTGCTCAAGCTCACCGATAAGGAGCAGTTACTCCCACAATTCATCTGAAGAACCAAGAAGGTCAGTTACATACCACATGTGGTCTTAGTTACACGCATTGCACCTTCCCACTCTTTTAATCTGAGTTCCCAATGGTGTAGATAAAACGTAACTTTTACTAATAACCGCCTAAAATTGATATGAAACAAAAATAGTGTATATTGCATATGTTAAAAACAAGGTTAGGTGAGGAAGCTGGATAGACTTGAAGTCAACAGCTAATAAACGGTTTTGGAAAATCGAGATAGTAATATGGGTTTTTAGTCACAGTGGTAGCTGTTTCCCCACATCTATCTCAACTATAGTGGAGTACTGGTGACCCACATTATGTGAGCAGAACGAATGGTATTATGGGTCAGATTGGTACCTTAGATTGTACCCAGTGTGGTTGAATTGAACCCGAGTCTCGCAACACGCACCTTTCCCTTACAAGATGCCAATGCTTAGGTACATGTACATATGGATATGGTTGACATTAACGTCAATTCAGGTAAGGTTGCAGCGATGAAGGATTGTCGTGCCCTGACGGATCTTATACTCCCTCCCACACCGTCCTTCATAACCATCCCCTGTCTCAATGTTATCAGAGGAGGAGTGAACCTTCCGGTATCGAGTGCGCTACCCGTTTCCTCCCGCACCACCCTTCCTTTACGGTTGGCCCAAGAAACTGAGCACAGGTATCCGACTAGCGGAACGCATTAAGCCCATATCGGTGTAACGTAGCACCACGAACCACCCTTCCGCCCATTCACCAGTCTCACCCAATTCCCTGTCCCTGCCTAACAGTTTAAAAATATTTTTAGAAGCGCCTAAAAATATTTTTAAACTGTTAGGCAGGGACAGGGAATTGGGTGAGACTGGTGAATGGGCGGAAGGGTGGAAGGTGGATCGCAGAAATTCCCAGGCCATATTTTTTGTTAGTTCTTTGCCATACTGTTTGATCCCTTCTCTTTTTCATTTTTTTTGCTAAATTCTGGTCTTTTTGCTGTTCCTTTGTTCCTTTTCTGGTTTGCCTGGAGCTTTCTACTAATTCTGGTCTAAACCTCTTCCTTGTCCCTGATCATTCATATTTTTTGTGTCCATCTGTCTGTCTAGCAGGATTCCTCAGACCCGTGGTCTAGTTGACTCTGTACCTTAAATATTACGGGAGCAAAACATTCTCACTAGCCTGAGAATTTTGTGTGCCTCCTTAATGTGAGTTTTCATATGTGACACATTATTTTAATGTCCTTTTACTGCTCCGGAAAAATAGCAGATCAGAGAGCACCATTGTCCTGACCCTCCACAGCTAAAGAACTTCCATCAACTGCTGTTCTACCTCCTACCAAGAGGCAAAAGCTTATACATGGGTTTCTGAGTGTGCTCAGCCGTATCCTTTACATGATCAACAGTAGATATATAATGGTAGGTATATAATGATTAATATTGATGTGAACTTCATGTAATAGCTTTTCTACACCAGACAGCAGCATAAGCTATAAAGTGCAAATGAAAATGCACTTTCCAATAAAGAAACCAAAAATTACTTTAGGTTCCAAGCCCACTCCAGGAAGTGGTTGTGTTTTTCTTTTTTTGGTGAGTGTTTTGTAGCCCTTTAAATAACATTAGGCCTGTTATACATTATACTGGTGGAACGTCAGAATGAATTGCTTACTATCCTACATGTAGTTTCCTACATGATTATGCCCTTCCTTTGGGAATACAGTGCCATTGCCTCATTAGAGATCTTACAGATTAACCACAACAGAACTACACAACAGCTCTGCAATGCTGTACTGTGTGTTGCTTCAGAAGGTGCTTAGGGGCCTGTGGTTCTTGTTTTCCATGATCACCAAGGGGTCCCCACATTCACAATAGAGTTAACCTTAATGCAACTTATTTATCATAGTTTATATTTTTTTAAAAAAAAAGTCAACTAAGGTGCTTTATAGAGAGGACGATGTATGTTCCACAGTATATTGGTATTGGTACATTAGAGGTGGCATATCATTTCCATTAAACTTGTGTAAAATTCAATGGGGTCTATACAATGGGGTAACTATAGTGGAAGCAGTGCGGCGGTTTTGTTGCAGGGGGCACTGAGTGTCTTTGTTACTCCATACATTACAGGGCAATATATACTGTATTATAATACAGATTAGGGATGTAGCGAACGTCGGAAAAAAAGTTCGCGAACATATTCGCGAACTTGCGCAAAAATGCGAGCGGTTCGCGAACGGTTCGCGAACCCCATAGACTTCAATGGGAAGGCGAACTTTAACATCTAAAAAAGACATTTCTGGCCAGAAAAATGATTTTAAAGTTGTTTAAAGGGTGCAACGACCTGGACAGTGGCATGTCAGAGGGGGATCAAGGGCAAAAATTTATCTGAAAAATCTGCCTGTGTGTGCTTGGAAGAGATAGTGTAGGGGGAGAGCTGTTAGTGATTTCAGGGACAGATGATAGTAAGTTTGCTGGCTAGTAATCTGCTTGATACTGCTCTGTATTGGAACAAAAAAATAAATAAAAGCAGTCCTTACAAGGACTACTGTTATTGCAGCAGTCAGCAGATGAGATCAGAAGCAGGACAGCTGCCCACTGCAGCTACATACAGAGCACTGCAGTAGAAGGTAGATTACTAGCCAGCAAAGCTACCTAAGCTTAAATGTCCCTCAAACCCCTGCAGACTTCTGTCCCTCCAATAACAGAGCAGTATCAAAACGATTACTAGCCAGCAAACTTTCAACTGTCCCTGAAATCACTAACAGGCAGCAGCTCTCTCCCTACACTATCTCTTCAGCACACACAGGCAGAGTGAAAAAACGCTGCAGGGCTTCGGTTTTTATAGGGAAGGGGAGTGGTCCAGGGGAGAGCTTCCTGATTGGCTGCCATGTACCTGCTGGTCTGGGGTGAGAGGGCAAAAAAAAGTGCCAACAATGGCGAACCCAAAATGGCGAACGTCGCGCGACGTTCGCGAACTTCCGGCGAGCGCGAACACCCGATGTTCGCGCGAACAAGTTCGCCGGCGAACAGTTCGCGCCATCTCTAATACAGATATGGAATCCATTATCCAGAAAGCTCCACATTATGGTAAGGCCATCTCCCATAGAGTTCATTTTGATCAAATAATTGAAAATTTTAAAAATTACGTATTTTTCTCTGTAATAAAAAAACATTGTACTAAAAAATACATTGTACTTGATCCAAGCTAAAAATACAATTGGGTTTATTTAACGTTTAAATGATTTTCTAGTAGACTTAAGTTATGAAGATTTAAAATAGAAAGATAAAAAGATAACAGATCCCATACCTGCAATCTTATTAATACAGATATAAGTTATAAAACCATAGATATATGATTATAAAAGCCACTTGTATTGCCCTGGAATTTAATTATTTATTGTAAAAAAAGATCTATTAAAAAATCATATGTAATAGAAAATTATCAGCTAATAAAATAAACATTTTGGTCTATCATATAAATCCTTTAATCTTTGTAAGGAAACTGAGAAATCTTTTTAACCTTCCGTTGAAGGCAAATGAAATTCATTCATTTCTTCTGAAAAACCCCACCTTGCACAGACTAGCCTCCTAAACCGGTCTGACAGGGTGAGTTCCGTATCAGGCAGCAAAACGTTGAAAGGGGAGAACAAAGCGGGGGCGTAGAGTCCGTTGAGGGCAAAACGGTGACATCAGTTCCTGATTCACATAATGCCATAAGGAGAACGTGACAAGTTACGTAATTGAACCAGGTGTCTGTGTGAATTGTAACCTGAGAGTCCACACTCTCTAACATACACTGTGTGAATGGCATAATCGCTAATGTACAGAACATTGTGGCTGCTAAACCCAAACAGGACAGTCATTTTATGGTGACTGGAAACCTACAAAGAGCTGTTTTATAGAAATATATGTCAGAACATTGGTGCACAGCCCTGTCTCATTTTTGCTGCAAAATGTGTGCAATAATATTTTAAATAGTAAAGGATCTCAAATTAAAATGTTTGGGGCTCAAATATGAAGGGTCATGATAATTAGAGATGGGTGAATTTGTCCCGTTTCGCTTCGCCATGAATTTCTCAAATTTCCCGCTGCCGAAAACTGGTGAAAAATTTGCGAAACATCGATTTTGATGCCGACAACAATTCGCCGGCGTCAAAATGGGCGCGAATTTTCACTGCAACTTCACGAATTTATTTGCTGGCGAATTCACACCTGGCGGATAAATTGGCCCTCAGTAATGATAATGTCAGGCATGCGAATGTACACACACACACAAACACACACACACATATATATAGACAAAGGCATAAATTCTGTGTCTGTGTGCTGTAAGCTGTTACTTAGGAACCAGCTGTTCAGTGATCTCAGTGCAGCAGGAAGTGACACAGCAGCTGGTCAGTGGCTGGCAGGAAGAGGAAGTCACAGCATCTGGACAGGGCCGGATTTACATAGCAGGCATCCCTAGGCGCACAGTCATTTGTCACCCTGTCCCTTCCCTTTTATTCAATCAATCTGGACCAGAGAACTGAAGACAGGAAATTTTTAAAGACTATCTCCTGTGCCTCCCCAGTGTTTCTGAACCAATGTGGGTGTGGTTTGGCATCATGCCCCTTAAAATCCTGCTGCCCTTGGCCCAGGCCTTGGTGGCCTCTCCACAAATCCGGGCCTGGCAGAGTGAACAGAGAAAGAGACAAGAGAGCTGCTGATGGGCCTATAGAGCTGAGAGGCTCCACCGAAGGCAGACATTTGGATTGGGCTGGCACAGAGAAGCATAGAGAAGCCAGATACTGTGCCTGGAGGGACAGAGAGTGTGAAAAGAATCCAGACTGGAAGCACAATCAGCAGGAGATTCCCATCTGAGCATCCCAAAGGGCTGGTAGTCGCACTGTATGTCTGAATGTGCTGGACTTGTCTGAAGAGAACTCTGTAAAGTATCCGAAGAGGATTTGGAGTGAGTATCCTGTTTAAAGGGACAGTACCCTAAAGAAGCATTTGAAGATACAGAGACTGTTTTGCATTAAAGGACTTTGCCGTCTTTAGTTAGACAGATAGTTAGCGCAAGCAAGTTAGTTAGTGAGGCCCTATTGCCACCCGTTAGGAGTGCTGCATGTACTAGTTGCCCATTTATTTTATATAAACATTTATTCAGTTTAACCAATACTGTGTGTTTATGTAAACAGGGTAGTTGCTTACCCTGGCAGCCTAGTGGCTGGCGGGGACACTCGCCATGTGCCTCCATTCTGACTCCAGCGCTAGTTTTTCTATGGCGCGCGCACTTCTGGGTTTTACATGCCGGCATGATGATGTCATCGCACTTGGAGCGAAATTCAAAAGGTATGGTCTAACTTGCTTAGTTCCTGGGTGCTATTTCTATGTGAATCTTTTGTGTATCCTGGTTTTGACCCTTGCCTGCTTGCCTGACTATTCTGAACTCTGTAATCCTGACCCTAGCCTGCCTGACTATTCTGAACTCTCCAATCCTGATCCTTGCCTGTCTGACCTTGTTTGAACTTAGCCTATACTGACCCAGCCTGTCTAACCACACCATGCCATTGGTTCCTCCTGAGTTGTGTGGCCTTCCATCCAAAATCCTTGGTAAACAATCCTCCTGAATTGAAAGGCGGCTGCTACAGAAAGCGGAGCCAAGACCAGGGAGCCTAGCACTTGTTCTGGATTTAGGGTGCCGATCATGACAGTACAACGGGCCAATGAGAAGGAAGAAAATGGAAGAAGGTCCTGCTACTGCTATTCCTCAGACCATTGAGCTGCTTCATTCGGCCCTCCTTTGCGCCTAGAGGAACAAGACTACATAATTCAAGGTCTGCATTCTCTCTCCAAAATGGTTTTTAAAAATTAGTGGTGAGCACAACTTTCCCTTGTTTTATATATATATATATATATATATATATATATATATATATATATAAATGAATGTAATTAACAAAAATGTATGTGTATGTGTCCCATATCCAGAAACCTGTTATCCAGAAAGCTTTGAATTTCAGGATGGGCATCTCCCATTTAAAGCAAATCACTTTAATTTTTAAAATAATTTCATTTTTTTCTGTGATAATAAAACATTGCCTTGACCTTGATGATAACTAAGCTGCATGAATTCATATCAGTGGCAAAACAATCCTATTGGGTTTATTTAATGTGTTTATTTACCTTACTTAAGGTTCAGTGATCCAAATAACAAATTATAATGTGCTTTTACACCTAAAAGAAATGAAGGCACAAAGCTGAAATGTATGGGCCCTCACATTAGTTATCATGCAGGAGAGCAAATACTTTATTGGTTAAAACGGCATTCTCTGGTGATTCTTCCTAAGATATATTTTGTATGTAGAAAACATTACCCACAACATCATAATATTCCCTGACATGTTGAATGTCTGAACTAGCTCTGATACAAAGAGTTGCCATAAATGCATTTGCATTCATTTTTCCTAAGGGAATACATGAATTATTTAATATAATGTTAGATGTCAACCATTTTTTTGCTTTAGATGGTAAAGAACACTTAGCCACCAAGAAACAAACCATCTTAAAACGCTACATGGCTGTGATCCCAAGCACTGTAACTAACTACCACTTCTGTGTGGGAAAAAAGTAGCCACAGCTTTTATCAAATAATATAAAACCAAACAGAACACGTTTTGCCAACTGCTGAATATGTTAACAGTCACAAATGAGATTACCGGAGTCTCCTTCAGCAAGAAGGACTAAAGCCAAGGGCTTCAGGCCCCCCTAGTGACTTAATTAACCAAGTGTAGGCAAAGCTTCTGGCACTGCAAAGAATGTCTCCTCGACACAAGAAAATTGGAAGCCACAATTTTTTTAACTTGCTTCCATGAAATGTTCTGGCAGTACTTTTGGACCAGTCAATATTTACAAATCACATGGACATAGCGCAATGATCCTAGTATTCACTAATTCAAGTTGGTGGTAATTCCAGAGTTCCCTTAGTCAACAGTCGAAACAGATTTGTGCCCCGTGAATCATGACCTGAGCACTGCAAATGATGCTATTCCCACTATAACAACCTTTGGCTGCACTCCATTTGTCAATGTATGTTGCTGGGATTGTGGAGGAAATGCTGTCTTGTGGTTAAAGAAGCATGCTGAACTGCATCAGATTGCACTTTGCACACCATGTTTTTGTTAATAAATGCGACCTTATATCTAGTTAATGCAAATCCCCCACTATTAAAGGAATTGTTCCGTGTAAAACTGGATTAATAGATAGCCTGTGAAAAATTAAAAATGTTCCCAATATAATTAGTTAGCCAAAAATGTAATGTATAAAGGCTGGAGTGAGTGGATGTCTAACATAATAACCAGAACTCTACTTCCTGCTTTGCAGCTCTCTTGGTTTCCACCAGGCAGTAACCAATCAGTGACTTGAGAGGGGCCACATGGGACATAACTGTTGCTTTTGAATCTGAGCTGGATACTGAGGATCAATTTCAAACTCACTGAACAGTTATGTCCCATGTGGCCCCTTCAAGTCGCTGACTAACTCAGTGTTAGAGAGCTAAAAAGCAGGAAGTAGTGTTATGGCTATTATGTTAGACATCCAGTCACTTCAGCCTTTATACATTACATTTTTGGCTAACTAACTATATTAGAAACATTTCTTATTTTGCACAGCCTATCTATTTACCCAGTTTTTATTTTTACACTGAACTGTTCCTTTTTTTTTTTTGTCTTTTTTAGTGGTGCAGCCCCCCCCCTTTAGAAGCAATAGAGGCAAGGGTGGGCATGATGGGGCAGAGCACCCCTGATAAGAAGTCAGAGCATTATAGAATAATACCTATAATTATTTAAACATAGTGATTGTTCCCCTAAAATGCGCCTCTTATACGAAGCAAAATTCTAAACTGTTCCTACAGTCTCAAGAAAAGTTTTTTAGTATATTGAAGTCAGTATGAGTCTAGATGGAGCCTTGCCTATGATTTATATAGAGAAAAAAAAGACATTATCATAGTTTGGCCTGCATTCTGCAGACTACGATTGCTAGCTACAATTAAATTGAATAACTACAACTCTCTTCTCCATCAAAGATTCACCTTAGACAAATTAAAAGAGTATAAGGAGCCATTTATCTTCATTGAATCTTATCTACCCTTTAGCTGCACTGATTGCAAGTTTGGCCAGAATCCCCTGCAAAGACGATACAACCTGAATGAACTCACTTGCTCTGCATTTCTTTGTGTCTTCGGTAAACACAGAGACTTTGCTCTTAATGGTCTATTCCATTCCAAGTCATTAATGAACAGCCTAAAATAGGAGTGGCCCTATTGAAAGCCTTGCTCCAGGTTTAGGATGTACCATCGACAATGAATCTCTGTGTGTGATCTTTCAGCAAGTTCTATACAAATAAAGTGTCTAAGACTGACAGACCTTAGTTTAAACAGCAAGTTGACGTGGCAGTGCAGGACAAGCCTGATGTACTGTACTTATATATAGTTCTGTGAAGCTGAACTTTGCATTACATTCATTATATTGGACTGGACCGTAGATAACATTGAACTTCTTCCTGCAGACTCAATGTGGTGTAATAAAATGGGACTAAAGTATTTGCTCTTTTAATCTTTTTACTAGAATCCTGCAACTTGTATTTTTGCCTTGTAAAGTTTCATAGTTTTCATTGTACAGGACAAGAATGAGGAAATTGAATAAGTAATTATATTTTTTGCACGTACTAGTGAAAGCTGATAGTGTCAGTATTCATAGAGATATCATCTTTTTCAAACAGAAACTATTTCTTCTGTATGGAAACAACTGAACCATCCAACTCAATAGAATTCTTTCATTTCAGTACAATTTCTTTTGCTTATCATGATCCCTCGGCACTCTGTGGAACCGGCAGTATACTAATGCACACACCAAAGCTTAACAGAGCAGTAAAACGCACATGGTAGGAACTTAAACTGAAAGTTCCTAAAATGTAAATTTTGAAAACCACCGGGGGGAAAGTCTGTTATGAACAATGAACTTTAGGGGCCCATGCATTAGGATTTAAAAACTTTGCACTAGCCCAAACCAACCAATGAGATATTAATAGGTGACTAATAAGGTTAACTGCTGATTGTTGCTTGGGAATACTAGACCGGGTGCAAACTTTGGAACTTTTACAAAGTTGCCCTAATCTGCTCCTTGATTAATTTACAATTGCTATATGCAGCAGCATTTATGGGTGTAATTGCTATGCTTGAAGTGCATGCACTTATTTGCAACCATCTGTTCTTGTGCATGGGTAAAAAAAAAACCTGATATCCAGAATACCGGACATAAACCACGAGAGGGAGCTTAATTTTTTTTACCAGAAAGTAGAGGCAGACACATGAGCGCCACTTCAAATTAGGACCTGGTAATTTTTTTTGCATTTCATAAAGGAGCTAAAGCCTGAATCCATTTCCCACAATATCTCACATGCTTTTTCACGTGTCTGTTAATTATCTGTCTTGTGTTATCCTTTAGAATGTAAAAGCTGTATGGTTTGTCATAGAGGGCTCTCACAATTTGTTTGTTTGGTACAAGAGAAAGAATGTATGAACTCGGAAAAATGTGCACTGTGATTATGTTTAGTCTACTTTAGACAAACATAAGCAGGGCTCGGTATTTAGTTACTGTATGTTATAATGCATCATTGTGTGGATATGGATAGATGATATGTGGTATATACAGTAGATAGATAGCTGTTCGATATAGTTTGGTAAATGACACTTTTTCCTTTCTGCTTTTTTAGCTGAGTCATCCACAAGTGCACCTATTGAGCAAGGGAACCATAAAACTACCATCACCCTGAACAGGTGACAGTAATTGCAGGGTTTCCACAGCAAATGTCAATAGGCACAGTACCCTTGCACAGAAGGAATCACATACTAATGCTGTTTTAACCTCACATACCAGAAGTGACACATATTAACCAGACCTTGCACCTGATTCGCCAACATACACCTGTGAAATTCTCCATTCAAGTTTTTATTTTCATAACTTGGGCACTGTTACTAATGCAAATTTATCCCACCCCATTTATGATGTGCAACCCCCTGACTGCCAGTCCATTCTCCACTTCCAGCTTTTAGTAATGAGTTCATAAACACAAAATTAGTCTTGCAGATTAAACGATTAATCTGCTCAAGAACCTTGGAGGAAATAAGGCAAAAGGAACATAAATAAACAGCTAAATGTGAGGGAATATTAAAAATAAAGGCCCATCAAAATGATGGATCAGGGACACAAGTAGAGCCAGATTTCACAATCTATACTTTGACATCACACTTCATACAAAGACACGTCATGGCATAACATCCATTCACGTCAATGCAAGGGAAACATCTATGTTATCTCCTGTAGACCAGACAAAAAATCAAAGCCTTACATGATTTTTGCATCAAAAGAAGAGGAAAGCATTTAAAGTCAAAGGGGACAGAAACTATACAAAAATAATGTAAATACTATAATGAGTTGTAAAGCAGCAATTAGGAAGGCAAAGACAGAAAATGAGGAACTGAATGTGGCACATGCTAAGACTAAACCCAAAAAAGTACATTCATTGTAAAAATATGCAGAATAGCTGCCCTAAATAATGAAAATAATTTGGTTATATAGAAAGGTGCTAAATCAGTTCCTTTCCTTGGTGTATACAATAAAGAACCACTGGATAGGGGCACAGATTGCTCAGCTCAATCAAATCAGTAGCTCTCACTGGATATGGTACATTAATGTTTACTCAAAGTTAAGGTGAACAAAGCAACAGGGCATGATAGAACACACCCCTGGGTACTTAGTTTTAGCCAGGTCTCTATTTTCTGATTCTTTCAGATGCATGGTACCTATGGATTTAAGAAAATCTGATTTAAAAAAGGGATTACAATCTCACCCTGGTAATTATAGGTTTGTGTGTTTGACATCTGTTGCGGGCAAATTATTTGAAAAAGAGAACACATTCAAGGTTTTGTTCTGGAGAATAGCATTATGGATATCAATTAACATCACTTCCAAAATAATTGGTCATGTCAGATAAATGAGATTGCTTTTTATGATATTAAGCTAAGTTGGATAGGGGGTTTTGTACCAGAGGATTGGTCAATGGTACATTCTCTACTTAAAGTAGGATTTTTTTTATTAGGGTTCTGTAGGGTTTTGTGTTGGGTCCACTTTTATTTAATTTGTTCATTTATGACTTAGGGGAGGGCATTTTATGTAATTTCAGTGTTTGCAGATGACACAAGATATGGCATTCAGATCAGATGGAATTCAAGTTTAATAAATGTACGGTGATGCACCTGGGATATAAACATTTGCAAGTCACTTATACCTTTAATGGGACTGTAGAATTGTGTCTTAAGTCTGTTGGTATCTGAAGTGACTCATTCTAATATTATCATATTTGGCAGTAAGCAGGCTCTCTTGTGTGTGATTGGAACATAACTTTTTTTCTGGGTCAAATTTTCATTTTTGTGGGGTGCATTTTTTATTCAATCCTGTAATAATTTTATCAGGGATCCAGAGTAGAAATGACCACAGTAGTCACAAAGCCCTGAGGAATATCTTTATTACTGCTGGACACATCCGTTTTGTATTTGTTTGGTTTAGTAGTCAATATTAAATAAAAATTGCAGGAAATGAAGAATTGTGTTTATCATGTTTTCTCTTAATTATCAGCATTTTGCCTTTTTTTATAGGGAAAGGTTTATTTGGGACAAGATAAAAATCCAGTATGGTTAGTAACAAAAAGAACAGATCAAGCTGTATGCTGGGAAGGGCTCCTTTACAGAAAGCACAGACAGACTTTCTACAGTGTAAATAAATAGGGAAATAGATATTAGTAATACGTTCTTTACTTATATATCTATGTGGAACACATGCTTTTCTCAGCTCTTTGTACTCACTGTACTCCAGGCAAACACCATTGTTCTGTCCATAGCACAGTGAAACAATATACAATCTGCTGTTATATTTCTTTGTCTGTAGAGCAAGTAGAACACAATGAAGTCTGTTAGTCATGATACTAATAACCATAGCTTATAGTGAAGACAAAGCCAAAATAAATGCTGCCCTTATGAGAAGTGGTTGGAGAAGAGAGTGTGTTGAAATAGTCTCAAAATTGTAATTTCCTATACACAGTATAAACCTTTTTAAACAGTAGAGTATTGCCTTCCAATGAATATGTTGGCAATGCCATGAAAAATATCCCCCCCACCGGTGCATTCAAATAAATGATTAATAGGTTGCACACAGAACTATAATCTTGATATTGGCCAGTTTGTTGCAAACCCTAAATTTCACTCTTTTTCCTTATAAAACCCTTCCAACAACTGAAAGTCATACTTACTTTATCCTTCAAATGCCCAAATTATTCGCAATGAGTTCACATTGGAAACAGAATAAACAATTTCTATTAGCAGTATTCTACAGACAGTGGCAGATGAATGTAGAGGCTCCCCTAGGCTATAGTGACGGGCGAATTTATTCAGCAAATAAATTTGCGAAACGCCCGCAAAAATTTGCGTCAAAAACGGCCGACGCGTCAAAAAAACGGGGGCCGGCGTCAAAAACGAGATGCCGGTGCCGTTTCGCTAATAAGCGAAACGGCACAAATTCGCCCGTCACTACTAGGCTATGGCATAGGGGCCAAGTGTGATCTTTGGCCCATGTAGGTTTTTTTCAATACCTGGATCAACTTGTTAGTTAAAGCTATTTTCAACAACCGTATCTCCTCCCTTGCTAAAAAGCCATCCAACCCCTTCTTGAAGCTATCTAATGTATCACCCAGTATGACTGATTCAGGGAGAGAATTCCACAACTTATTATTAAGATGGAACCTCTTGTTTTCTTAAAGGAATCAATGCCATCATGGCTGCTGGAAAGACTGGTAAATAAAGCATTATCATATCCTCCTTAAATGCCTCTTATCTATCAGAGACTTAGGACTTGTGACAAATTGATTTCAATTTTAATTCTAAAATAATTGCTTTCTCTGCATTGAGATCATGTTAGTGCAGTAGCAGATCTGTTCTAAAAATTCTAATACGTTACAGGCTGAATTTCTATAGGGGACAGTGTTTCTTTAGTTCCTAATGTGGCCCTGGTAACATTAAAGTCTTGTAACCAGTAAGTTTAAAGGAAAATGGCCTCCTACATGCTAAAATAAATATTCACGGTACTAAATTGCATTTGCCACGCAAATCAGCAATGTCTCGAGGTTAGAGGAAATGCACTTTGGTAGAAGTATATGGCTCTAATACAAATATTGTCTCTAGGCAACACCATAAGCTATTTACAGTATTTGATAGCATGCTCTATGACAACAGTAGACAAAAGTACCAGGCCTTAGAATACAGTACGTAAGTCGGAAACCTATAAAGTGTTCATTCAGGCCATGATAAGGAGACGTTAATGGGCCTAAGGTTGGTTCTTTAGCCCTCAAACTTCCAAATCTTGGGAACCTGATTCTCTATAACCCTGCGACCCACACCTGTTTTATAAATATTTAACGAAAAATGTATTTTTGTGCAGTGATTTTAAACACACAGAGGTGGAGAGTTCAAACCTCTGGATAAACACCTTTTTGTGGTATCAAGTGCTATGCTGGAGGACCCACACATGACACAAGGGTCATGAACATACAAGAAAGGTCTTCCATGGGTCTGAATACATTTTTGCAACACATCAATGGTACTCATTTTGTTTGTGATGTGATTTTAAGCATCTTACAGCTAATACAGAATACGAAGTTGAATGGGTCACTTCCCTACACTAGAGTCCAAATTGTGCACCAAATTTGAACGGTACCCATACAACACACTTGGTTTTACTGGTGGTTAATCATCTTGGACCTACATCCTCAGCTCTCGGGATGTTAGAGAGAAATAAAGGCTGGTTACACCATGCAGTATATGATTACAATACGATGATAATTGATGTTAAACAGGTCGGTATACCCTTTGTCTTTTTTGTAGTCTCCCAGACAAATCCTAGTGACAGATGTATGAGCTATTTTGGCTATAATTGCTTTAAAGTCAGATCCTACCCCCTGGAAACAAATACGGCAGAGCTACTGGGGCATAGTGTGATAGATCTGTTCATATGTAATTTGCTCAAATAATGGGATGGTTAAATAACAAGGTTGTTTAAACTGCAACCCCAAAGCCTGGTTCACATGAATGCTAACATGTCTTATTTCAGGTTGGCTGAAAAATCATCCAATTCCTATTGAGGGACATAGATTAGAGGAATTTTCTATTTTGAGAGAATGCATCCAATATGATCATTTCAGATTTTGATAATGTCCAAGCCTCGCAAACGTATGCATATGTACAATAAGACATACAACTTATTTTCTGCCATTTCATTTATGGGGATTTACCGTTGAAAATGCATTTACAACACAACCATTTATGAATGCAGTGCAATGACACTGATAAAGATGCAAATGGTGCCAACATGCTCCTTGCACTTCTGGATGAAGCACATACCTACGTCCTACATCCCTGGATCCCTAAATGTGTCGTAATTCCAGGGTTCTGCATTTTCTGAACGTTTTCCTGAGCAAATTCTTATTTTAAGACTAGAAGCCATTAGCAGAGACCTCCACAGGACAATATGCACAATAATAAAAACGATGCCAAGGTTCAGTATGCACAATAATGAGAAGCATGGCAAGGGCCAGAATACACAATAACGAGTTTGCAATTTCTATCATTTTAGAATTGTGTTAAAAATGGGTCATCCGTTGCTTCCAGCAAAAAAGAATAGACAAATAGACAAATACAAGAGTCCACTGCACTCAACCCATTATCAATATATTTAAGACAGAGACATTTTGTGCATACTGCTACTGAAAAATGCCTTACCCTTTAAACAAAACAGGGATTGTTTGTCCATATATTGCAATATATTTAAGCTGGCCAACTACGTCAAAGTCATCCCATATCTGGCCAGTCCTACGCTCAATTTTCATCTATTTCATTAAGAATTCTGTTGCTTCATTATACATTTTACAAAGGGACTAAGTTTTACCTGCAACTTACTTGCTGCTTTCAAAGTAAAACTCCCAAACTTGGCTGCCCTTTTATTAGCACCAGCGGGATCACTGTATAAAATGTATAATGAAGCAATAGAATTCTTAATGAATCAGATAAAATTGAGCATAGGACTGGCCAGATATGGGATGACTTTGACGTAGTTGGCCAGCTTAAATATATTGCAATATATGGACAAAGAATCCCTGTTTTGTTTAAAGGGTAAGACATTTCCTAACATATTTTATTTTATTAAGTTCCCTGAGCTTGTGTAGTGTAATGTATTTGCTGCAACCTATACGTCCATTGAGATGTAACTTCCCGCCGTATGCACATTAACCAACAGTAACGCAACTTTGCTTTGCTTGCTGAATTAACGCTAACGAAACTGCGTCATCGTTCAGTGCCCTGGACGCAACTTTGCATTTTAGCGAATTAGCATTGTCCTGACTAATTTTTGCCTGGCGAAGTGTGGTCGTTATGAGTGAAGCCTTCGCTGGGGAATTTCCGGAGGTTAGTGAATTTCCTGGTTATACGGGGCTGCTTTTAGGTCACTTCTACTGTTCTTCCCTTTCAGTTAATGATCACAGTATTTTCTAGCCTGGTCAGTTTATTTTCTTCTTGTTTTCTGATTCCCGTTCACCTGCTACAGTGCCAGTGTCCCAGAGGAATCCTGGTAATTGGAGACTAATTAATCCTTTTCATCCTGTGAGTTTGAAGATGAGGAAAAGTTTGCCCTGGGGAACTCTGATATGCTTCAGTGCATTAGAATAGGCCTGCCTCCTTCACTTATCAGAGTCATTTTATTATTCTCGTATTATCTGTGATGATTCATTTCTTATTAGTATCAACACAGGCACATGTTGGAATTCAGGAAATATAAAGGGGTGAATGCACTACGTTGCTGTTAGGAAACATAATTACGGTACTATATATATAATGCTTATACCAGTGTGAGTCAACATGACGAGAATAAAAATGTTTTCTCTCTGTTTTTCCATATATCACATACGCATTTTACTTAAACACGTATCCTGTTGTTTATTTTGAATTTCTCTATAGATTTGCATGTATACACATCACCATCATTTTTGTAAATGTTTCATAACTAAGAATAGAAACAGCACCTATAATGACCCTATACGTAGATGATGCTATTGTCTTGTTGTGTACACAGGCTGCTTGAACAGAGGCAAGCAATAATACAACTTCCAAAAAGGCTAATTTAAATGGGATCTTTCACCCTAAGAAATTATTCCAAAGCCTATTTTGTGATATTAGTCAAGTAAAATAAACGTTGCTTAAACTATATACATTTTTTCAATCTTGTTTTTTAAAGTCTTGGGTTTCACAATTACATGAAGCAGTCAGGTGCCATTTTGTGGACACTGTTATTAAGGCCAGCTTTGCATCATGCCAAAATCTTGTTTATGCACCACAATGAGGGACCTGATGCCCATGCAGTGACATCTAGGAGGTGCAGCATGGAAAGAGAAAGTAATTGCTTGCCCAAACTCTATGGTATAGTGGATGGACAGGTAATACAAGTATATATACAAGGGCGATCCTGGCTCCTCCGCCACCCGAGGCAGCAGCAGTTGCTGCCGCCCCCTCCCCCGTGCTCTTACCTTATTGTGCCTGAGGGGGTCCAGGGGGTCCACAAGGGCGGCAGAGAGGGACAATACGCTAGCGCAGAGAGCCTAACTGCACTCTTTGCGCTATATATATATATATAGTTAGAGTATTTAACAATACATTATGTGGCCGACATGCTATATCCCGAGGACTTTATCATACCACTTATGTGGTTCTCACGGAGTGGCATTGACCTTAGACCACTTTAAGTACTCGACCCAACTATGGAGGTGTGAGGTGCAGTTCAGCGTGTCTCTTGTATTCTCTTCTAAGTGCTTTTATCACCATAATCTTTTGTTCACGTTTTTTGATTTTCATTACACTGGTGTCCGCTAATATATATTCTTTGTTTTATTTGTTACTTTTGTTTGGGTAATTTGAATTTGCAAAAAGGGGTTTGGGGGTGATCACTCATAGGGGGGAATTCACAAAAGTGTCGGTAAAACAAGTAACTCAGAAGTGGCGGTCGACAAATTTGTAAAATGTCGTATGAACGGCAAATTCACAAAGGCAGATGTTACCATCTCTGAATGTCTCGTAAGTCTGACAATTTTCTAAAATGTCGTATATCTTTTCATCGTACAAACGACATTTACCAAGACTTTTTAAACGACAATTTGTCTGACATTTTCATTTTGGAGAGCCTAAAGTGTCTGAAAAATTGTCGGTTAAAAAAATGAGTTTACGAGTAATTCATAAAAATGTTGGGAAAAGTGGCGCCGAAAAAACCACGCCCACTTTTAACGACACTAATTCAAAAGTGTCGCACATGTCGGCAAATTGGCGGAGAAATGCTCTGTGAATTTGTCGGCTGTTGCTACGACACTTTCTATCTGTCTTGTCTGTGTGTCTGTGTGTCTATCTGTCTTATCTGTGTGTCTGTGTTTGAATTTGTCACTTTGAAAAAGGCTGTGGGAGCAGCCGAAACATCAGTCTCGCCTCAATAAAAATTATTTAATGTTAAAGCCCTGACTGTGCAGCATATTTCAAACTTTTTACATTTTGTCAGACACGATCCTGCACCCAGGCCACCATACGATTTACATAGACACAAGTGCCTGCTTCAGTTCGGAATGTCTCTCTGTCTCTCTCTCCCCTTTAACAAGTGAAATGAAGAGCATTCTTTCCCATGAATACAGAACTACCTGGGTTCAGCAGAGTTGTATTCATGAGGGGCTGGTTTGGGAGTGATACGTGGATGATGCTGCCCCAGCCAACCCCTTATGATGGTCCCTAGCTTGCACTACATTCAAATACACAAGTTATGCCAAAAGGAGCAATATAGCCCTGAAAAGACAGGACAGCCTTCACTCTGCACCTTGCACCAAATTTTTAATCCAACGCAAGGGGCTGGGCACAGACTACAGAAGTTATGTGCCCTTTAGTGCTCTTGCATTTGCACCTTCAGCAGTGATTTATAAACCCTTCAGTAAGGTGCAAAGCAATAAAGACCCAGCAATAAATTGAATCCCTAATGGGGTAGTTTACCTTTATGGTAAATTTTAGCATTTCATGGAATGACAAATTCTAAGCAGTTTCTTAATTTTCTCATTTTTTTAAAATAATTTTTAAATAATTAGCTTTCTGCCTCTTTTAGCTTCAGATGGGGGGTCACTGACCCTGGCACCAAATGACTGCTGTAAGGCTACACTTTTATTGTTATTGTTAGTTTTTATTATTTATCTTTGTATTGAGGTCCTCTCATATTGATATACCAGTCTCTCATTCAAACATCTCCCTGGTTGCAGAGGTAATTCAGACCCTAGCAACCAGATAACTGATTGGAATGGAGAGCTACTGAAATGAATGTGAAATTATTTAATTGCAAATTGTATCAGAATATTATTATTTACATTACACTAAGGGGCATATTTAGTATGCTGTATAAAAAACAGTGGGATAATACACCACATATCACGAGGGTGCGCTGTGTAAAAAACGGTGTAACATTTTTTGTTTTTTTTCTTAGGGGCTATCAAATTTTTATGAACCGTGATGTTTGGGGACTCTTAAAATGTATGTATCTTTGTATGTTTTTTTTATACATTATATCTAACTGGTTACTATCACAAAACTGATATCCTGTATATTCGTACTAAAAAACATCTATGATGTTTCAGACACGTGTAATTAGCAAATAAATAAATATAGCAAATTTGTTCTGGTGTTACTGTGCTTTAAAGGGATACTGTCATGGGGAAAAAAATGTTTTCAAAATGAATCAGTTAATAGTGCTGCTCCAGCAGAATTCTGCACTGAATCCATTTCTCAAAAGAGCAAACAGATTTTTTTATATTCAGTTTTGAAATCTGACATGGGGCTGACATATTGTCAATTCTCCAGCTGCCCCAAGTCATGTGACTTGTGCTCTGATAAACTTCAATCACTCTTTACTGCTGATTTAACCTGGTTAATCATGGATACAAAACTGTATTATACCAACAGTTGGGGGCAGATTTATCAAAGGTCGAGGTTAATTTTCAAATGAAAAATATTCTAATTTTGAGCTATTTTTTGTGTATTTTGTCTATGGAATAGTCCAAATTCGATTAGAATTTTAAAAAAATTTGAAAATTCGAATGTCGAAATTTATGTACTGTCACTTTAAAAATTCGACTTCGACCATTCGCCATCTAAAACCTTTCCGAATTGCTGTTTTAGCCTATGGGGGACTTCCTAGAAGTCAATTGGTGGACTATGAAAAATTAAAGTTTTTTCTGGGAAAAACTTTGAATCAAATTCGATCAAATTCGTTATTCCTTAGATTTGTACGATTCAAATTCGATCGATTGCGATATTACTTCGATTCGTACGATTCAAATTCGGCCGAATATGGACCTATTCGATCAAAAACTGACCTATTTGACCAAAAAAAACCTTAATTTCGGTTGGTCTTTTTGAATTCGAATTTCGACATTTTTTCAATTCGAAACTCGACTTTTGATAAATATGCCCCTTGGAGTCAAAGTTCGCGCATATTTTTTCCCAAATGGTTGTATTGCCCATGTTTTTTCCTGAACGCTAATATATTGCACTGCTCTGCCCGTCTTTCAGGTTTTTGCAAATTCGCATTGTGAAATTTTTGCAAATGGCTCACAAATGAGTGTTTGATTGAGTGCGCCCACTGTGTGAGGTTGTTGTGCATGAAAATAGCGTTGACAGTAACTTAAATTCACAATTTGCAAAACTGTTTTGCAAATATTTTCTCCGCCAAGTTGTGGAATAATTCAAACGCAGAGTGTGCACATAAATATTCCCAATTTTTGACATATTTAAAAAGCTCTTAAACATTCGCATTGTGAAAAATAAAATTGCAATTCTGTTTGCACACTCTTATTCAGCTTTACAAATTGAAATATGTGCAGAGCAAATATATTCACTGTGCGAACCAAACTGTACTGCTCCAATTTTATAAATGAATGTACTTGTAGACGGAAAACAATTAATTTTACCTTGGCAGAATGGCAGCTACCACTGCTCTCAGTGCCACAGCCCTTTGTGCCCTGCCCAAAAACTAAATTGTGTTCAACACAGCTTAAAAATGGTCAAAGAGTATGCCTGGCCCTTTAATAGGACACTAGATATGTTCAGGTGTGCACACAGTCCTCCTTTTTTTTCTGTCTTATATTTCATCATTTTTTCTCCTGGTTTCCCAGAATAATTTGTTTTGATGCTACTCCCTTCTTCCCCTAGATACGTAATCTCAGAGGAATGAAGTGTTTTGAGCTCTGAGTGTCTAGAGGATAAACCAAACATTTATTCCGCTCTCAAGGGAGCATGATTCAATTCCTAACATAACATATTGCTAAGAGTTTTAGGGCTGGTATAACATCTAACATCTAGGCTTGATATGTGATCCGATACAGTATATACGTTCTTCCACTTTGACAAATTCTAAAATTCTATTGATTTTAGAAGCTTACCATCCATAAAGCAATTCAGAATACTAGGCCAAAATATGTTAGGACAATGGCACATGGGAATATTTGCCCCACATGGTACAAAAAGGTCCCAAAAATGCTTTCCCACCACAATAATATTAATTGCTGGTGGGAAATGATACAAGTCACCATTTTCCTTATACTAAAGGTACCAACACTCAAGGACATTTATTCTAACCACCATATGTAATAAAAGGCACTAAGTTTCCCAGTAGCAGTAACCCATAGCAACCAATAAACAGGTGACCAGTAAATCCTACCGGCTGATTGGTTGCTATAGGTTTCTGCCACTGGGTAAACTTAGTGTCTTTTATTACATAACCCTCATAGACTTTAACTGCAAAGGCCTTTTACACAACGCCAGGCAATGAATCTACTCATTGGCAGATCACCAGTTATGTAAAGCTCACTTTATGTATGAAAATTTGGTAAAAATATAATTAACAGGCTATGAAAGGCATTGACGTTCTAAGAAGATTTATATCTGCTTTAATATACTGGGTTGCTGTACCTCTAAACCAGTGATCCCCAACCAGTAGCTCGTGAGCAACATTTTGCTCTCCAACCCCTTGGATGTTGCTCCCAGTGGCCTCAAAGCAGGTGCTTATTTTTGAATTCCAGACTTGGGGGCAAGTTTTGGTTGTATTATTATATTATTTGTATTATTATTTGGAGCCCCAAGAACATTTTTCATGCTTGTGTTGCTCCCCAACTCCTTTTACTTCTGAATGTTGCTCACGGGTTCAAAAGGTTGGGGATCCTTTTGTACAGTGTACAGTGAGGGCCTTATTTATCAAAGTCTGAATTTATCTGATCAAACTAGAATCCACGATTGGACCTTATTTATTATTACATTAAACATTGTTTTATCGGATCAGGGACAAACCAAAAAAAGGGATATTTCTGGATATTTTTCCAGAATTGCTAGTTTTTTTTCTGACTTTTTCCCAAAAAGTCAAAATTTTTTTGATTTATTTTCCTAAAATCAGATTTTCAGGCAAAATTCAGACGATAAAAACTTCCAAATAGGATAGAGACCTCTCCCAGTGACTTATATACAACTTCGGCAGGTCTGAATGCCGAATTTTCAGATTTTGACTTTTTCCATCCTCTGGGTTTAATAAATCCCGAAAAATGTTTTTTCCCACTAAAAATTTGGATTTTATAGTTAAAAAAGCTAAAAGTTGGCAAGAGTTTTGGCATTCGGACTTTAAAAAATAACCCCCTTAGAGTGTGTCGATATTTGCTTGAATCATTGCAATTATCATCTACATTATACTTTCTGTTTTATCTCTTATTTTTGCTTCAGTTTTTTTAGTCGTTTGTACAGAAAACTGTACATTCTAGATTCTAAATACAACTTGGTGAGGGTGCGTAGGCAGGAATTTGCACACCCGTAGAATGGTATGTTCCAATAACACTGTGGCCTTCTACTCACAATTCACACAAGTAGCACGTTGTAATTATATGAGTTCATTGCAGGGCCCTAAAAACTGACATATTTTGGCTGTGTACAGGCACCTTTAAATTCAATTTGTCTTCTTACCTTATGAAGTTTTGATTATATTTAGAGGGGCTATTCTTTCTTTTTGACAGAATTGCCTAAAACATTATGGATGCACTGAATCCATCGTTTGGCACAATACCAGAAACTGAACCCAAAGTGTATTTTCTAAAGCAAATTTGAGGAAATATCCTTGAGTTGTTCAGTGGTTTACAGTCAAATAGGATTAAGGTTTTAGATATGATTTAGTTCCATCCTTGGTGGAAGCCTTGGAGGACCTTGCAAAACAACAGTATATGCTTAATTCCTGGTCTGAAAACTGAGATTTTCCAACATCCATTTCTATTCCATTTCAGCCCAATCTAAAAATAATAGTGTGGCCACATGAGCTTACACTCACCTGTAGAGGGAGTCCTACGGAAACCCTGAGCATGGAGGGCATTGAAGAAACACTCTGACCAAAATATTGAATCTCTCATAAATGTTTGAATCTCATTTTGCATTCCAGTAGGGTGCATCTCTCAGACTTAGTTCACTTAACTTTATGGGACTTATTAAATCCAAAAATAAAATGCCAGAGGCCAATCATCAGCTCTGCAGTGTCCTGAGAATGTAAATATTGTACTCTATTATCCATGGGTTCATATGCAAAAAAAAAAGCATGAGAAGGTAAACGAACCCAGTGTATTCAAACTACCTCTCATTTAGCAGATGCATCGGATTTCATTACTGAGATCTTAAATCACAATAGTAAGGGATTTTGTGACAGCTTTAAGAGATTAATAATAAGTCATTTTTGCTCCAGCTAAAAACATGCATGTACTGAAATAAACAGCAGGTTCCACCTCTGTAATTAAATCACAACATATGTCGATGTGCCTGAAATACTCTGGGGAATGACCAATCTGTTGCTAAATTCAAAAAAGTGGTAAACTGTATTTATCTGTTTTGGACCAATATATCATTTTGTGTACATTCAGATGCAATTTGAGTATCTTATGTTAACTTTACAATACAAAATGCAATAAAAATTGGGAGGTTTGGGGATTTTTTAAGCTATTGCTTTTGAGTGTACAAAGAAAAATGATGTCCTGAATAAAGTCAGAAAACAATGATAAAACTCTGGTGCATTGCTTGCTTCAATGATGGGAAACCGTGACTATAAAAGAACAAAATCATCAGCCAAATCTATATTTTGAGATACATCATAGAACAGGTATTAATGTCTAGGGATGTAGCGAACTGTTCGCCGGCGAACTAGTTCGCGCGAACTAGTTCGCGCGAACTTCGACTGTTCGCGTCCGCTGCAAGTTCGCGAACGTCGCGCGACGTTCGCCAATAGGCGTTCGCGTCAAAATCGTTCGACCATTCGACCATTCGATCGCTAAAATCGAACGATTTTCGTTCGAATCGAACAATCGAAGCCATTGGATTGAATGAAATCATTAAAAATCCTTCGATCGTTCGAATCGAACGATTTTCGGATGTTCGAAGTTCGCGAACTGTTCGCGAACTGTTCGCATTTTTTGCCGGTGTTCGTGAACGGCGTTCGCGAACACATTGTCGGCGGTTCGCTACATCCCTATTAATGTCTGCCATTCTGCCCCTGCAGGTTCAATAATTCATACCTGCCTGCCCTGCTGAGTAGAATGGCAAGGACATACAAATGAAAAAGTTTACTTTCAATATCAATGGAGAATTTATTTTAATATTGCATAAAATTGCCTATTTTAAATAAATAAAACATCATTCAGTTTTCATTAGTGTGTGACTTATTAGCCTGCCTAATATGCTTCTTTGGAAATACTAACTGGTTGTAGTGGGTCCCTGTCCCAGCAGCCAAAACAACTGTTGGTTTGTAAGGCTACACTCTTGTATTAATATTTCAGTCTGTTATTCAGAATAATTCCTCATTGCTAAGAGGCAGGTAGGAAGCTGGATCTAAGCAACCAGATAGGCACTGAAATACCAACTGGAGAGCAACTGATGAAAACGTTAATTAAAAAAAAACACAAAAACTGAAGACTAGTCGCATGGGATTTCACTTCAACATCTATAAACCAGGCCTGTTATTGAAAATTGCCTAGCAAATTTGATACCAAAATGTATCTCATTAACAGTTTATATCCAGACCTGTGAAACTAGTTAAAAATTATCTGGCATCCAGTGCAGTCATTTATTTCACCTTCTCCAATTAAAAACAATAAGCCGCAACACATACCATTCCTTTTATGAGATATGACTTCATGTTATTTTGAAAGGGGTTTTTTTACTCTTTTTTTTTGTAAATCGACATTATGCTTTTTTTTCAAAATAAAGGTCTGTTTCATTTGTGTGGATGTTCTTGGTTGAATAATAAAAACAAGATAATGTCGCTGTGCACATTTGATTACTATTGGGCTGGTGGATTACGAGTTCACAAGATGCTCTTGTACTGGGAGCCAACTCTGAAAAATGTTCCTTCTTCTATATTATAATCTCTATTCTAATACTGTAGATTATGTTGTAAAAAATTATATTCTCAATTCACACAACAGTCTACTGTGCAATGTACTTCCCATTAATACTTATATGTCATGCTTGCAAGTCTGAGCACATAATATTCCACTGTCCATCTGTTACACCCTATTCTGGCTTGACAGTCGAGCTCATTATCAGCCAATTCATCTACAATAACTTTTAAATGAAGCATCCCCCAAAAACTGCAAATAACCTTAACCAGCTGGAAAAGCTCTACCAAATTACCTTTTTATTGTCTTCTTTATTATTTTTACCTTTTACTTTCCATAAAAAAAAATCTAGGCCTTATAAACCTAAACTCTAATCTCTAGCAATAGAGAACTGGAACTGGGGAACTTATGACTATATATGAAAAATGAGTCTTTTTTTGAGGAACTAAGCCTTTGTAATTCTCCACATATGGGGATGCTCATCCAAAAAGCATAAACAAAGAAAATATAAATATCTGAATCAGAAGTGACTGCAGACAAAAAAAAAGGAGTAAGCAAATACTGCTTACATTACATGAAGCTATTCTGTTGCAACAAACTAGTTAACTTTTAGTATGTTATACAGTGTCGGACTGGCCCACCGGGATACCAGGAAAACTCCCGGTGGGCCAAGATGTCAGTGGGCCCTCCTGCTTCTAAATCAGTGATCCCCAACCAGTAGCTCGTGAGCAACATGTTGCTCTTCTACCCCATGGTTGTTGCTCCCAATGGCCTCAAAACAGTTGCTTATTTTTGAAATCCTGGCTTGGAGGCAAGTTTTAATTGCATAAAAACCAAGTGTTCTGCCAAACAGAGTATCTATGTAGGCTGACAATCCACATAGGGGCTACCAAATGGCCAATCACAGCCCTTATTTGGCACCCCAAGAACAGTTTACATGCTAGTGTTGCTCCCCAACTCCTTTTACTTCTGAATGTTGCTCACGGGTTCAAAAGGTTGGGGATCCCTGTTCTAAATATTTGTCTTATTTCATGGCCATTCCCTATTTCTATGAGAATAAAGAGACTAAATAGATGGAATAATATGTTATAGTATGGAAAGAAAAGAGAATTGGAGAATGGAGGTTGACTAAGGAAAGGAAGAAATTAATATTTAGAGTGGGCCCCTGGTCTAAATGTGTTTGGGTGGGCCCCTGGTCTAAGGGTTTTTGGTGGGCCCCTGGTGTCCCAGTCCGACACTGATGTTATAGAATTACCTATAACTAGTAACTTTGTTTATTAATATTTTCATTATTTGACTTCCTATTCTGCCTCTTTCCAGATTTCTAATGGGAGTCACTAATAGTAATTAGGAGTGCTCTACCTTCATTAAGCCCGTGTGGGTCTCAGGTGCTGAACTGGAAGACCCTCGCCTGCTTTTTGGGTACACTTTACATCCAAAACAAAAAATCCAGCAGCACACTTAAATTGATGCAATAATCTGTAGTGTTTATTAGCCCATATATGAACAAACAAAAGGGTGACATTTTGGGCCCTACTGGACCCTTTATCAAGCCTTGATAAAGGGTCCAGTAGGGCCCGAAACGTCGCCCTTTTGTTTGTTCATATATGGGCTAATAAACACTACAGATTATTGCATCAATTTAAGTGTGCTGCTGGATTTTTTGTTCTAATGGGAGTCACTGACATCAGCAGCCAAAAAATGATTACTCTGAGGCTAAGATTTTTATTGCTATTGTTACTTCTTATTACTTATCTTTCTATTTTGGTCCTTTTCTATTCATATTGCTATCTCTCGTTCAAACCACTGCCTGTTTGCTCGTTTACATTGGACCTTAGCAACCAGATAGATGCTGAAATTCCAAATTGGAGAGCTGCTGAACAAAAAGCTAAATAATTAAGACCAATTGCAAATCACCTTCAAACCCCTTTAAAGTAGAGCTAATCCCTAACCATATACATTTTGTCATTAGGGATGGGCAAATATTTTCGCCTTGTTTCGCCGCGGAAATAACGCCCTTAGACTTGTATGGTGTCGTGCGTCAAAAATATTTTGAGACGCAACAGAAATTTTTCAACGGCCATAGACATTAATGGGCATCTGCGACATTTCGCTGGCGCCGAATTTTTGGCAAAACAAAACGGGTCAAATTCGCCCATCCCTATTGGTCATATAGCGTCAGTCAAAAAAAGGTTTTCTCCCTTGAACCCAGTAGTAAACATACAGTATTGGTGTAAATGACTGAAATCTGGCGATTCGGCCCTTTAGACCTATTCGGCAGTTTATCTGCCCGTGTATGGGGTCCTACGATATGTTGTCAATAATTGGACAGATGTTTATTGGGCAGGTTTGATTTTCCTGACTGCTGGTATCCCTGCTGTTATAATCTAACTGTATGTACCTAGGGCCAGTGATCGAATTAAAGCCCGATATCGGGCAAAAGATCCACTCATTTGTTTCTTAGGGCAGAGACAGGTGAAAAGATTCAGGTCGATTTAGACGCCCGGGCGACTAATCTCCCCGAACTGCCTCCCTGTCAGCTAGAATCTAAATCGCCTGCGGGATGGCACTCGGAGAGCGCTTCATTTTCCAAAGTTGTCTCACGAGGAAACTTCGGGCAACTTATAATATGAACTTATAATATGAAGCACTCCAAGTGCCATCCTGCTGGCAATTTAGATTCTAGGCGGGAAGGTAGGTCAGGGAGATTAGTCGCCCGAAGAAGAGGCAATTTGTCGGCAGGAAACTAAACTCCCTGAATCTCCACGTGTGTCTCTGCCCTTATTAGCATTTTAGGAAGTAACGGTACTAAATGGGAGTGGTTTATGTGCATAGGTATGCAACTGGTGGAGGAGGTCACTCTCTTAATAGAACATACCAATATATCAGTAAAGGCTGCTGCAGGCATCTATATAAGCTGGTATTTAGCCATACAAGATTAGACATGCTAAATAACACAGTAGTTGGGTAGCAACATATTTGATTCTGCACAGAGGTTAAACAAGAAACAGTAACAGTCTAATTAACATGGGAGCCACATAAAAACAAATACAGTGTACTCAAAATAAAAGCCCAGGTAGAGAGATGCCAGTTATACCAAATGTTCTTAATTACGATTGGCAGCTCCTAGATTTAACTCTGTTCCATGAAATTGTAGCCTCTGGAAAAGCCCCATTACTTTTTTTAATTCAACAGCTGCACCGAAGGATTCTTAATGGTCTATTTAATGGGGTGAAGTTCACAAAAATTGTACTTATTTTACTCCTGAGCTTTAAGGAATTGCAACCATTTAGCAATTAGATCTGCTTAATCAACTGTAGTATAAAACTAGTGAAGTTTACTTCTGATTGGTTTCTTTTGGGTCTCTACTCCAGAGTAAGTGTTATGTCTGTTTTGGAGTCTACAAACATTACTTACCCCATAACCATAACACACCTGTAGCAGGTTTCCTCAAACACTGTTATTTATAATGTTTACTGCTGGGTGATTAATGGATTCATTATCTTGCCCCATCTTTCCTAGAGGTTAAAAAAATCACCTCCATTACTGTGTGTGCTCAATAACGAAAAAGCACAGGCACAATTCATGTGACTTACTGCATAACTGCTGAGTCACAGAACTTTAACCCCTTATTTCATAGTAGTCACTAACAATAATGTGCTCAAACCTGAGTCTCAAACATCCTTCAGATGGATGAAAGAATCACCCCTGTGCAAAGTCCCTTGTGCTAAAATGTAAAGGACAACTAAATTCTGCCATTTATTTTACTGTGTTGGTGAATGTTTTTCTGATGAAATGTCTCACTTCTAAAGATGATACAGAGAGCATGTCACTTATCTCACTGTGGTTGGAAATGTTTGCTTACAAATCTGTTCATATGGGAACAGTTCACAATGTGTCTGCCCCGGGAAATTTGAAGAAAGAAGAAGGATCTCTCAGTGGTGCTCGCTGGAATAACCGCTGATAGGAGCACCTGTAAGTAAATACAGCAGATAACACCGAGTGGCCTATTTATCATGCTGTGTAAAAAGTGGAGTGAAGCATTACCTGGATTAGCGCTAATTGTTCTTTGAAATAACTGACTCTTACACAAAGCTCGTTAAGTACTGGAATTGCAAATGTACAACAGAGATACTGTTCAATATACTAATAGGAATAAGTGTCAGAATGAGCCCTCCAGATGACCTGACTTGAAGTAAGAAAGGGTATTTCAGTCCTGTAGGGCACTGGAAGATGTGTTATATACAGGGGTGCTGTTTTATTCCCTATTCAGGTATGGCAGTATTTTGTTCAAGGGGTTATTCAACCCCTTTAACTAATGTAACACATATTTTTCCACCATGGAATTACTGTAAATAACTACCCAATTACCCATCACTATGTCTAAAGGGTATCTGTCTTTATTGAATTAAACTGCATATCTGTTTATGTAGCGACCCCTGGCAATATATCTGGGACAGCCATGTGTAGTATCGGGGAACAGAATTAGTGACTGAGGTTATTGCTTAGGAAGGCTACAAATGGGAAAACAATGAGAAAACATATTATTAGAAGGTATGATTATAAATCAGAGAGTAGGCACACTGCTGCTGTTCCATTTGAATATAATGACTTTTACATCTAAACTTGTGTAAGAACTTTCCTAGTGCCCTTGTTTCCTAGTCTCCGTTTCACAAAGTCCAATAAATCTTAGCAACCAAACAGCAGATAACACCGAGTGGCCTATTTATCATGCTGTGTAAAAAGTGGAGTGAAGCATTACCTGGGATGTTGCTCAGAGCAACCAATCAAAAACAAAAGCAAAGCTCTGATTGGTTGCTATGAGCAACATCACCGGTGATGTTTCACTCCACTTTTTACACAGCATGATAAATAGACCCTTTATTGTTCACTATCTGAAAGCAAACATTTCTGAAAAGCCTATTTCTTGTGGTTATATAAACGTATACACTAAAGGCTTTTTTTTCTTGAAGCTGAGGCATATGGGTGGTTAAAGGAGAAAGTAAGTGTTCTTGCACTTGGGGGTGCCAATGCCAAATGTTAGGCACCCCCAAGTGATTGTATTGACTTACCTGAAACCCCGGGTCGGTGCTCCTATCAGCAAAAAACTGCACAGGTCCGGGGGTTATACCAGTGAGCACCACGGAGTGATCCTCTTCCTTCTTCCTCTTTCTTTGTGCAGCTGTGCATGCGCATTAGAGCAAAAAGCCGGACTTTAACTAAAAAGTCGGCTATTTCATTCTACTGTGCATGCGTCTGCCCTGGGAAATTTGAAGAAAGAAGAAGGATCGCTCAGTGGTGCTCGTTGGAATAACCCCGGGCCAGTGCAGTTTTCTGTTGAGGAGTAAATATAATCACTTGGGGTGCCTAACATTTGGCACCCCAAGTGCAAAAAGGCTTTCCTTCTCCTTTTTTATTAATTATTAGTGCATTGTTTATAATATTACATTAAGGGGGTTATTTACTAAAATCCAAATTTATCTCGTATTTTATTTTAAAAAAAACATGACCAAACTCCCATGCTTGATTGACCTTATTTATTAATAAAATAACTAAAATTAATTGGATCATAGGAAAACTCGATAAAATCATGCAAAAACCCGAAACGTTCACATTTACGGGCCTTTTTCCCCAAATTTTTTCGGGTATTTGCCCAAACACCCAGAAAAAGTCAGATTTTCGGACTAAACCCAAATTGGGTTTATTTGAGATAGGTGCTTCTAATATTGACTTATGCAGGACCTATGACAGGCCTGAGATAGTGGATTTACAGATTTTGGCTTTTTGCAAAATTGAGGAATAATAAATCTCGAAAAAAAGGTTTTTTTTTCCCTAAAAAAATTTAGATTTTTCCCCAAAAAGCCTGACAAGATAAATATGAGATTTAGTAAATAACACTTAACATCTGGTGAATCTGGTGACATCTCTGCCTAACACTCTGCTGCCTATAAGAGCCATTCCTTAGCCTATGCTGTAATGTGTAAAACAGCAGCCAAGGCTACACACTACACCATTATGTTTAAAGGAGTAAAAGCTGGAATGAACTGGCTGTTCTGTATCTCAGCTAACAAACTCTGCACAGAAGGGTTAATGTGATTTCCCCTGTGCTGCCTCATGTTACTGCTCTGGATCAGGTTTCTGCAGTTATTCACTGTGTCAGACTGACACGTACATTCTCCCTATTGGCTGCTCACCTGGGAGACACAAAGGAATAGCAGTCTGTGCCCAGGAATTCCTGGCAAGATGTGGAATGGTGAAAACCGGCTATAAGTAATTAGTTTAACCCACATAGAGGCAACACACAGAATTTTGCATGCACCTTCAGATAAGGCAAAAGCAAAGAGTTACGTAAACGTGTTTGTACAGATAAACTACAGGTACTATAATCCCATGCTGACACGTGCTGGTGATTCACATACAAACTGTACATTATATACACAAGCACTGCACACATTCTATTTTAAGCAGAGATGTAGGCAGGTCCCAGATTTGCGGCAAGGCCGCATAGGCCCGGGCCTAGGGCGGCAAAAAAATAGGGGCGGCATGCCGCCCAGCCGCATTATGGGGACGCGTGCGTCCCCATTCATTTACAGCAGCTGCGCCGGCGTTTTTTCGCCGGCGCGCTGAGAAAGTGAGGTGAGGTGGGCGCTAGGACCGCGCGGCCGCCTGGTCGGACCGCGCGGCCTAGGGGCGCGCCTCAGAGAAATCCGGCGCTGGATGTAGGTGCTGTTACAAACTCTTGAAAACCCCAGAGTCTTCAAGCACCTAAATACCCCACTACCCAAAAAGCTGAACAGAAAAACCTACTGAAAATATAAGGAAGAAAAAATGTAAAAAATGTATGGAAAGATTTTGTTCCTCGTGGGTGGTTCTCCACAATACAAATCTATACTTTGCTGTTTAGAATCTGATTTACACATCATTTAGGACATATTGCTAAATCGATGAAAGTTTTAATGTATTCACTACCCTTGTTGTTGAGTAGCTAAACAGTATTAATATTAGCCTTCATTTTTTTTAAAAAGAGTGAGATCTGTCACTCCAGTTCTACAGTACAGGTATGGGATTCGTTATCCAGAAACCCCTAATCCAAACCCCTAATCTTTTTCTCTGTAATAATAAAACAGTACCTTTATCCAAATTAAGATATAATTAATCCTTATTGGAGGCAAAATCAGCCTACTAGATTTATTTAATGTTTACATGATTTTCTAGTAGGCTTAAGGCATGGAGAGCCAAATTATGGAAAGATCCCTTATCAGGAAAACCACAGGTCCCATACCTGTAATATAATATAATGTTAGCATACACAGTATATATATGGTAACTAGATCATATATTGTACAGTACTCCTACCCTCTAGTTGAGGGTCATACAGAAATTTACAAGATTATTATATTACACTGCTAAATCAAAGTTATTCATCTTATGGCACTGACGGAACTGCACGGCTCAAGGGCCCGGGTACAGCTGGGATCCTCCACCCACCTCTAGAAGCGATTTTTACGGCATATTTGCGTCCGCGCGAAACCGCCCACACCTCCAGTATTTCCATCACTGGTCTGTGGCCCAAGCCGTTTTGAAAAACAGCTTCTATCATGTCCTGGTAGCCCTTGTGCTTTGACATCAGTCAAATTAATAAGGCCCACCATAGATTCAGAATATGCAGTAAGTCTGTTTGTTAGTGTTGGGAATACAAGAACATTGAAACTACAGTGTCGTTATGAAGATGCTTGGGCTAAATATTCATTTGCATGTTGTTTTTAATTAGAAAATATCTGTGTTTTTTGTTATTTCATGCTCTAAACAGGGCAAAATATGAAAATAAAATAAAGCCACATTCTACTTCCTGATTCAAACAATCAGTCATCTAAGAAACCTCTATATAATAAGCAGCTCTTTATCTAAAAAGATTAACGGGCAGTAGCCGAGGGGTTTATTAATACAGAGGCTTGTTAGAGGACTGCTGGTTTGTTTGACTTTGCTCTTTGGGATCTGGTCTTAGTTTCATCTTCAAACGTTACCCTGTTTAGAGCAACTAATATTTCCTAATTAAAACAATAATGAATTAAATGAGTAGGCCAAAAGTATGTTCAGCACAAGTTCTAGTCATTGAACCAATTCTTACAAAGGGGTATACTGTCTCTTTAATGCTTGATTTCAAAACCAGTTTATCTTGAAATCAGCGCTTGATGTATTTAAAGAGCAGTCATGCAAAGGCTAGCTCCAATGACAGGCGTTGTTGATGCTAAGTCAGAAGATGTTCACTGAAGCCCAATAATTCTGACACTTGCCTCACCAGTTAATGGGGCATATTAACTACGAAATGTCAAATTTGACATATATGAACCAAAAAACGAAATTGTCACATCATTGACAATATACTTAAACACAAGTCCAACAAGTTTTGGCATACAGGTATGGGACCTGTCATCTAGAATCCTTGGTACCTGTGGTTTCCCAAATAAGAGTTGTTTCTGTTATTTGGATCTTCATACATGAATTCAAGGATCTTCATATCCTAAGTCTGCCATTTAACCATTTTAAGATTAGGCTGGTTTTGCTTCCAATAAAGATTAATTATATCGCTCCCGGTTGCTTTCCCTACCCTGATCATGGCAAGGGTGCGCAGCGGGAAGGTGTTAGCGGTGGGTGGCAGGGGTCCCAGATGAGGTTTGGGGCCCCTGGGGTAACAGTCCAAGTGGGCCTCGCACATCCCAGTCTGACCCTGAATGGAGTCTATGGGAGATGACCTTCCCATACTTCAGAGCTTTCTGGATAACGGATTTCTTGATAATGGATCCCATACCTGTATTAACTTTGTATTTGTGAATATTCACCAGGCGTAATGATGTCACTATGAAATTTCAAAAATATATCAGTTTATCAAGAGCATCAAAGTAATGTAATTTGTAAGGTTCATGGGGGCAAACTGTTATTAGAAATATATACCAGCCACTTTAGCATTCATAGTCTAAGTCATATTATCCATTATAATATTCCATATACATCATTGCTTTATGGCATCAACTATAAACCAATGTTGACTGCATTTTAGTTCTCAAACACCGACCAGTGGTCTTTACACTGATACACTGGCGTACTGTACTTGCCTCCTGCTCTATGACTGATGCTCTGCAGGGCTCAGCCAGGCCTCAGACAAAAGTGACCCCTTATATTTTATCATTTAAATTGTGAAAAAGCAGTCACTGCTCGATTTCAGGTATTTCAGAGCTAAAATCAGGGCTGCCATCAGAGGGGATCACACCACAAGAGTCGGATTTCCAACAATAAGCCTGTGTGTCTTTCTCTGTATTACTGAACAGTTCTAAATCTTGATTTCTAGGGCCCAAAAAGTGATGGGACCTTGTAAGATAGTACTAACATTAACACCTAGTTAGAGATGCCACTTATATTATATGCATAATGCCTTTAAAAGAATACTAAAGTTACTTCAACTAATTATATGTATAAATGCAATAATGCTGTCTGCGCTAGCGTTCTTGCACCCCTGAACCCTCCACCTTCTTTATAAATCCCCCCTCGACCCCTTTTGGTTCAAAAAGGTGGGCGCTTGGGGGTTGCAGCTACAGCAAACTGCCTCTGGTGACTGCAGGGTCTGCTTCCTCTGTAGGTATGCCACTAGATTTATGGTTAAAATGGTTCTGTTTCTAAATTACACTGTTACACTGCAAACAATTAACTCTACAATATTTAATTTCATTTCCAGCAAGTGCATTGTTTTTAGTTGTAATATTGGTGTGTAAGGCAGCCTTCTCAGGTCATTTTGCCTGGTCATGTGCTTTCAGAAAGAGCCAGCACTTGGGTGGAACTGCTTTCTGGCAGGCTGTTGTTTTTCCTACTCAATGAAACTGAATGTGTCTCAGTGGGACCTGGATTTTACTATTGAGTGCTGTTCTTAGATCTTGTGTTAGGGAGCTGCTATCTTGTAACCTTCCCATTGTTCTGTTGTTAGGCTGCTGGGGGGGAAAGGGGGGGGTGATATCACTCCAACTTGCAGTACAGCAGTCAAGAGTGAATGAAGTTTATAAGAGCACAAGTCACATGACTGGGGCAGCTGGGAAACTGACAATATGTCTAGCCCAATGACAGTATCCCTTTAAAGGAGCTTTCACTAATGTGAAGCAGCATGTAATAAGGCTACTAAAAATGCTTAAATTAGAAAAAACTAATCAAATTGTTTTATCATCAACACAAGGAAAGGTCTTAGGGTACAACTCAGTTGATTTCCCAGCGATTGTGCCAGATCCGAGGCGCTGTACCAAAACAGAGGCGTCAAGTCATATGCGACAGAAAACAAGTTTGTGTAGTTGTACCCTTACTATTACAGATTAAAAAAATTGAAAAATGAAGAAATGTTTGTTTAGATACTAAACATTATAGAAGAAGTAAACATTATAAAAGTATCTGTATTTTGGAGTTTTCTGGGCAAGTGGTTTCTGAATAAAAGATTATTTTTCTGTATTTAACATAATTTCCCCATTTAAGGTTAATTCCATTGCTCCTCATTTTGGCATAGAATCCCTTTAAGCGCACCTTAACTACAAACTGAATTCCTCCCCCATTACCTATGTCTCAGATCAGGAAACCGAGAAGGTTATTCCAGGTAAATCAGCAGGGAAAGATGTTTGCGGAGAAGAATGCTTATGGAGCTTGTTATTCCTCTTATAATGTTATATGGTTTCTCCCTCCCCCAGTTTTACATTAACTTTAGCAGAAGTAGGGAAAAAAAGAATTGGCTGTTTCCCAGAAATTCAACTCTTGCAGAAGCAAAAGAGAGATCTAGTAAAGGGAGTGTCTCCAGAGAGCAGAAGAATGTCCAGATAACCTGTTAATTATTCCCAGTTCAATAAAGTTTTCTCTTCCGATGCCAAGCTATTGCAGGCAGATGCTAATGGCAACAACAGCTTGAATATCTGAATAAGAACTCAGAAACTGAAGAACTTAGGACATCAATAAAGGAAGGTTTTCCTTCATTTCCAGAAGATAACACAGACTGAATGCCAATTCAGAATGAATTACAGGTATTGGACCTGTTATTATGAATGCCAGGGACGCATCTTTCCATTACTGGATTTCCATACCTTATGTCTAAAAATGTATTTAAACATTAATAAAACCAATAGGTTTGTTTTGCTTATAATAAGGATAAATTATATCTTAGTTGGTATCAAGTGCAAGGTACTATTTTATTATTACAGAGATAAAGGAAACAATTTTCACAAATTTAAATAAATTCATTAAAATGGAGTGTAGGGCAAATTCACTAAATTCACTTCGTCGCACTTCGCCACACTTTGCCAGGCGTATTTTCGCCAGCGCTCCGCAAATTCACTAAAATCCGAAGTTGCGCACAGGGGTAGCGTAAGGTTGCGAAGTTGCGCTAGCGTTGATTCGCTATATAAAGCGAAGTTACGCTAGCGAAGGCTAATTTGCATACGGCGCGAAATTCAAATTTCAATGGAGGAATACGTATCTGCACTACAAATGCCTAGAAAACCTTCAAATCTGAAGGCCCACTGTCTAGGTAAGTTGCCATGAGTCAGGAAATGTAGGGGGGAAGGAGGGGAGCCCCAAAAAAAATTTCGATCTTTTTCAGCCTATCACCCATCATGTAGAAAACACGTTTTTTGGGACTTAGAAAAAAATTTGACTTTTTTGGAAACAATCCCTATCTACTCTATTGCGCTTCACCAGGTCTGAGGTGGCGAAGGAAGTCTAGCATAATAGGTAGCGTTCAGTACACTGCGCAAGTTAGTGAATTTGCGTAGTTACATCGCTAGCGAAAATTCGCCTGGCGTAAGGATGCGAAGTAACACTAGCGAAAATTAACGCTAGCATTCAGTGCTTCTGTGCTTAGTGAATTTGCGCCATATGGGAGATGGCCTTCCCGTAATTCGCAGCTTTCTCGATAATGGGTTTTCCAATCCCATACCGGTATAAGGAATACTTTAATAGTAGAGCATGTTCCTGAATGTAACTTCCCATTTGCTGTTGAACTTTTACAGGCAGCATGGTGGCACAATGGGTAGAACTGCTGGCTTGTAGTGATGGGCGAATAAATTCGCCAGACACTAATTCATGGCGAATTTCCGCATTTCGCCTCAAGCGAATTAATTCACGGAACTGCAGGGGACAGTTCCCTGGCGAAAAATCAGCAGTGTCAAAAACAAAATTGATGCATGTCAAAATTCTCACGTGCATAAAAATTGTCACGCGTAAAAATTATTCGGACGCCCATTGACTTTAATGCATTTGGACCGAATAGTTGCTCGTATAAAAATTGACGTGTGTCAAAATTATTTTGATGCCCATTGACTTCAATGCGTTTTTCACAGATGCGCCATTCACTACTGCCTTGTAGTGCTGATTCCAGTCATGGCACTGTAAGGACCTGTGTATGTTTTCCCCATGTTTGCATTGGTTTCCTCTGGGTGATTTAGTTCCATCCAACACTCCAAAAATGTACAGGCAGGTTAATTGTCTCCTTATAGGTTTGACTGTAATGTGTGTGGATGTAATGTAATAGCTCCATTAGGACAGGGACTGATGTGAATGATGTATAATCACTTTATAATCTCTGTAAAGCACAGAACATATTGGTGCTATAGAAATAGCAGAATAATAGCATTCTCTAAAGTACAATGCTATTGGCACAGTATTCTGGGAGTTATAGTGTAACACAAATAGATTAAGGGGTGTAATTAGAGGTCCATGGGCCCAGTGCAAAATATGGTCCAGTACACTTTTGTCTTTAAACCCCAAAAGATTTATTTTGTCTTCTCTAATACCATTAGTGGGCAGAATGAAGCTGTTAGAACAGCTCTCAGTCTCTTGAATCTGTGTGACCCAGCGGTACTTTGTACAAAGTAGAAAACATTGTCCTATGATGATTAACAGAAGTTACCGGAAAAAGTTTGTCTGTCCCTAGGTAAGAATTTCCCAGCGACCTAGTAAAACATTGTCTTGGGGACAGGGAAGTCACATGTTGGCAGCACAAACCATGTTCAGTTAAATAGTAATTATATTGATTTTCTCTGAACAAATATTGCCACTTCCTTGTTAAAGAATGCAGAGCTAGGATTTCAGGGGTGCCTTCCAACGAGCAACTAAAATGTGCGTATAATTACTTCTATCAGCAGGGTCTATACTTCATCATTTATTTCTCTGCTGTGTTGTAAGAAATTGATAGAAAATGTATGAATAAGGTTATAGAATTATAAGTATGTGTGACACAAAGTGAAGTATTTGATGGGGGCTGGGTACATATAAGGTACAGTAAATACACATATGTGTAAGTAGAGGAAGTCTCGTTCTTTAATGGTCAAGTACAGCTGTACTGTAGGGAGTTCATTCCCTCGGGGTGCCGTGTTGGCTTTTTAAAAGATAAGGTACTTTTATAGAATATCTAAAAGCATCTCACATAGACAACACACATTTTAAGTGAAAGAGAAGTGGCTGCCAGAGGAGACGGGTGTTTTCATAGCTGAGAAGTACAAGGAGAGCTGCCTTACTAATGTCCATGTGCAGATTGTACTGATAGATTAGCATGGTGCTCGTCCATGCCACCCTTAGGGTTATATTTAATGCTTTTAAAATGTACCCCATTTTCCCTTATAGCCTACACAGTGAGGCCTACTAGAAAAAGTAGTAAGAGAAAAGCAACAGGATATGGGCAGATCTAATATGGTATTATGGTTAGTACAAATATATACATAAATAAATACATATATTAGATTTTAGCTGATTAGCAGATTCATTAATATGAGGTTTTTTTTCTATATGTCTAAATTGAAATCCCCCCCCCCCCCCCGGTTACCTTTAAAGATTGCTTGAATGTGTATGACTATTCCATGCAGCAATGTAACGTTAAAATGTAACTTTAAAGAAGGACTGAAGGACTGTAAATAAATTATAATATAATCTTATTTAGAGTAATCTACATGAAAAGAGGATGTATGTATTTATTATGTCTGATTACCTGGAAGTACAGCGTAGGCAGTAACACACAGTGTAAGATTATAGCAGCACAATATACATTTACACTTAACACAGGTTTAAGCCTCTATACAGAAATGTCATGTTACGCTCATCAAAATGTGTTATGAATCTCTCCAGAGACAGCATTCTATATTACCTTACAACTCCAGCGTCCACCACTCCACCAGTGAGAGCAAATCAATCACTAGAATGGGTTTTTTAGGTCGCTTATTCCTCAAAGTCCATGATCCCAAAACACAATTTTGCAAGCTGATTTTTAAAGTAGCGGCTTGCTCATAATGAGATGTTTTCCAGGCAGAGATTGTCAGCGTCTCTTATCTTTCACCTTGGCTGGAGTATGGATTGTTGGTGAGATTCTTTGCCTGGTACAGTTCCCTTTGCTTCCCAGGCCAGGAATTTTTCATTGAATAATTTTTAACTAACGCTTTGGGAGGGGAACCAGGGTCTTCCTACATAATTGCGCTGTTTAGCCAAGTAGAAAGAGAAGTTAAAGGCAATTTTTTTCTTATGTCAAACAAAGAGAGGGAGGGAAGCCAATTAAAGAGAATGTACCATTTATTATACACAATGTTAGTGAATCAAGTGTTGCACTTTATGTACAACCATGGTATTTATTTACTGCATTTGATTTATATAGGAGCATAAACGATACAATGAACACACACATTAAGACCTGGAGTGTTGCCACCAGGACTGTTTTTGAGGCAGTAGCCCCTTTGCCACACACCCTTGCCTGCTCCAAGCTTACCACATGGAGTGGGTTGGGGGTGTAATACTAGTACTGCTCTCTGTACTAGAAGAGGCAAATTTCAACTTTATAAAAGCTAAAGAGTTGGTTTTTGGTTCTCACTTTGCTTAATATTCAGGAGCGACCCTGGCTACCACAACCCCCTTTAGTGTATTTTTGTACTTTAGCCGAGATTGCCCAGACATGCATGTGGTTGTAGCACCCCCCCCCCACTCCCTTCCCTTTAATGGTGGCCTTATGACTTCAAAAACAGATGTTGGTCTTGGAGACCTCACTTTTATAAAGACTACAGTAGAGGAGGATGATCCTTTGGTCAGGAGACACTTTTCCCAAGTCAGACAAGCGTGCAGAGAGGTGCCAGCCTATGAACAATGCTACTGGACAGAAATAGACGTAATACCATGCGACTTTTACCTTGAAGTGGCCACTTTATGATAATACCTTTGTAACTAAAAACCCATGTTTTTGAATATAAAGAAGCCCCTGTGAGTACACTTCCTTAGATTGAACAATAATATCCACTAGCTGAAACTTTCCTATTTCGGAGTACATTCCCCACAATTTGGAATCTCCCCTATCCAACTTCTCCAGTGCCATTAAACTCAGGGGCCACCAGCACTTAGACAGAGAACATTTCCATCAGTTCCTCCACATGTATGTCACCCACCATAAAGGTGAAACCATCAAACTCGCAGTACACTAACATACCAGTCACCCCTGGCAGACTGACCAGGGCCTGATGCCTTGGCTGTGACAAGCAAGACTCAATAGTCACCATTTAAGTAGTCACCCCCCAGAAAACAACAACCCTCCCCATTTTTTAGGGAGGTTGTGTCCCTTTTTTCTGTTAACCAACCTAAAATGGTGTCCAGGCTACACCCTTTACAGAATTAATTGGTTTCCAGACACCATCCCCCTGCACTTACCCCCCATTAATAACAAACTACCCTATGTTGTGTGGCTGGGCCTGGGTCATTCCTTGACGGCTGATTTATTAATGTATTGCTGTGTGTAACAAGCTAATTGTCACATTTTTTCCTACAATGCAGCATTTTTCCAGAATTTCAATGTAATTCCCTTAACCACAACCTTTGTGAGCACCAACTTGACTCATATTCGTTTTGGCAAGTAGTGTTTAGAGGTACTGTTCACCTTTGAGTTTTGATGTATGATGTAGATAACTATATAGGGGCCATTTGCAATTGGTCTTCATTTTGTATTATTTGTGTTTTTTTAATTATTTCGCTTTCTGTTCAGCAGCTCTGCAGTCTGGAATCTTTGAAGCAATTCGATTGCAAGGGTCCAAATAACCTAAACAACCAGGCTGTGGTTTGAATGAGATTATTTATAGGAGAGCACCTGATTAGAAACATAAGTAATAAAAAGAAAAAGTAACAACTCACATAGCAATCGTTTTTTTTGACTGAAAAGAAGCTGGAAAGAGTCAGAAGAGGAAGGCAATTTAAAAAAATATATATATATAAAAAAAAACCTATAAAAATGAAGACCAATTGAAAATTTGCTTAAAACTGGCCATTCTATAATATATTAAAAGTTAACATAAAGGTGAACTACTCCTTTAAGTTGTAGTATATTGTGGTGCTCGCCTCAACCGGCAAAGAAGCATTTATGGGGAAACTATGCAAATGTTAGCTCAGTTTTGTGTTCATTTGACTTTTCAGTCTTCTTATGTTGTACGATGCTGTGGGGGCTGGGGATAAAACACCATTATGCTAAACCCCTCAGGCCCTGGGATACCATTGTTGAAAGCCCTATTAAGGTTTTCAAGGTAAAGAGCCAAATATATGTTATTGACATGGGGTATTGTTGGGTGTCAAAGAGCTCTCAGTTAAACATACAGAATTATCAATGAGAGCTCATCTGCTTTTGAACTTTGCTTTCTATTCAGAACCCCCACAAGTGCACAAAAAAAGACCGTGAGGTCTATTACAGCACATGGTGTTCTCTGCTTCTGTTTTTAGAAGCAGCTACTAAGCAACTTGAATTCTCCAAGGTTCATAAACCATTTTGTCTGCTGCCTTCTATCTAAATGATCATAATGAGAAAGGCAAAATAGAGTTCTTTAAATGAGAATTTTCCTTAGCACAAACTTGAATGATGATATGGATATTAGACAATGTGTTAACATGGCTCATATCCAAAGAATAAGAACATAAAATGATAAAATATATCATTTTATGTTGAACATTATATAATGTTCAACAGCTAGAAGGCTTCGTGTTTGTCTCATATGCCCATGTACGAGCCAGCTTAAAGTGAAAATATATATATTTTTTTTAACATAGGTTCATTGAGTTGGGCTTATGTAGAAACCATGACAGTTTGTCTCTGCCTTGTAGGAACCATCTCCCAACTACCCTTAGGCTCACAGACTCATTCAATCCCTCATACCCCTTATTCTATTATGAAGTTATTGTTTTTGGGATTTAGCACCAGGCTGTTGCCTATAGTGGGTGGTGTACAGATTCTCTAGAAAGCAAAAAGACATGAAGTCCCCTATCCATATCTTCACAATGACAACAAGGCGAGAATGACTCTGTGATTATCAAGGGGACTGAGAGATGGTTCCTACAAGTCAGACAGATTAATATGGTTTTCAAGGTTAAAATGTCTTGGGGGGGGCAGGGAACTGGGGGGCCCAGACCATGGGTTAAAGTTCCTCTATAGCCACTTGCTGTAGAAAAATGTGGCTACCCGTGCTGGTAGGTGCACAATTAGGCAAACATTTGGGCAAGGAGGAAGGGCATGTAGTATGCAGAGACCTCTCAAGATTTGTTTGTGGGAGGAGCTTTGCCCCATGCTGTTACACTGGTGGTAAGTAACAAATTATATGTGTGCTTTCTGGTGTAATAATTTGCATTCACATATACAAGCACTCAGTTTAGAAGGGACACTAAACAGAATACAACAGTGTAAATATATGTAAATGTTAGGGTAAAAATGGTTACTTGGACTTAATGTGATCTCTATAACCCCTAGAAATCCAATACCTTCCAGTGAAATATTTGGTTTCTTCAACATTTTTAGCCAAAAAGTTAATGAAGCGTGTATCCAAAACACTTTTTTTATCCATGATTGTAGGGTTTTATTCACATTGGCAATCACTATTTTCACCCATTAAAAAATATTAATGTACTTTTCACTTGTTGTGTACATGCAATAAGTATTAGTTTGGTCATCCTCAGAAATGAGTTCACATGGTATAAGACTAATGTCTCTCTTGGACTCCATGTTTGCTCACTTCCTGAGGTCCATATAGACTTCTGCCGCAAACACTTCAGGTTTCAAGAATATCAGAAATTCACTTGCCAGACTATGCCCTTTCTTTATAGGGATCCTGTCATCGAAAAACATGTTTTTTTTCAAAACGCATCAGTTAATAGTGCTACAACAGCAGAATTCTACACTGAAATCCATTTCTCAAAAGAGCAAACAGATTTTTTTATATTCAATTTTGAAATCTGACATGGGGCTAGACATTTTGTCAATTTCCCAGCTGCCCCATGTCATGTGACTTGTGCCTGCACTTTAGGAGAGAAATTCTGTCTGGCAGGCTGCAGTTTTTCCTTCTCAATGTAACCGAATGTGTCTCAGTGAGATATGGGTTTTTACTATTGAGTGTTGTTCTTAGATCTATCTGCTGGCGGGGAAAGGGGAGGGGGTGATATCACTCCAACTTGCAGTACAGCAGTAAAGAGTGATTGAAGTTTATCAGAGCACGTCACATGACTTGGGGCAGCTGGGAAATTGACAATATGTCTAGCCCCATGTCAGATTTCAAAATTGAATATAAAAAAATCTGTTTGCTCTTTTGAGAAATTGATTTAAGTGCAGAATTCTACTGGAGCAGCACTATTAACTGATTCATTTTTTTCCCATGACAGTATCCCTTTATGTTTAAATGTTTCAATTCTACCCCTTAACACAAATTATAATTCCCTTACATATAATAATACTAACCCTGCACAACCGAGACACTTCAAAAATGCAGTTTTCATATAAAAATCTATTTCTGGTGCAATTTCTCATGAAGGTACCTCTACTGATCAACCAGCACCCACAATGAATGATACATGAGTGGTTGGATCTTACAGAAACTTTCAGTCTTCAGTTCAGCATAAATGTTAAGGCAGTTGCTTAATGGTCCTGTTTTAAAAGAGATCAGGGTCTCGAAATATGTAGTTATCTTTTCCTTAAATGGAATGAAAACCGGACATGCAACCTAATGTTTTACTAGGGCTGCTTTCTTTAAAGGTGTATTTTTATAAAAAAAAAAAACCGTATAGATGTAGTGATAATACTAATAAGAATGGGACTGATCTCGTATAAGACAAATGTTGCACAAGCTATTTAAAAGAATATATCATTTTCATCATACTCCTGGTTTAAATAGGACATCACCTAAGAAGTGATACATTAAAAGTTATTATCTAAATACATGATAGATGCTCAGTTTAAAGCCCAAGTATGATCTGTAGTTCCAGCAGTGTGGGAAAAGCATAATTCCATTATAAACTGGGAATTGTAGTGATAATTAGTGGAAGGGAAGTGGATGTGAAATTACAGAGTACCCACCTGTTCTGCAGACTGATCCACCTGCACTCCTGTGAGGATATCCTGTAAAGGGGGCCCACTTGGAAGGCAGGAGAAACAGGTTTAAAACCTAATGCTTTATGATGATGACTTCTAAGGTAAACAAACCCTTAAACAAACGCAACGTACATAAATGTATATGTAAATATATATATATATATATATATTTTAATTACAGTTTATATATAAAAAGAGTTTAAGTAAAGTTTAAATACAGATTTAATTGTTTAAAATTATTCAACAAGGTCAAAATGTCAGAAATATTATCTCCATCTGGTATGTTACCTGATAAATAGCTAATTGCTAATTTATACAAATTCCCCTGGTATTATCAGTTTTACACTCTGGTGTCTCTCTCACCATCTGGAAAACAGATGAATTGCCTTATATCATATATATATATATATATATATATATATATATATATATAGATATAGATATAGATAGATATATGCATATATTCAGTATACTGTATAGTATGTGTGTGTGTGTGTGTGTGTGTGTCTGGGTATATGCATTTATACAAGCACACCCTTAGTACTAATACACAAAAAAACATCAATATGCTATATTACGTTTTGAGTGTATTGTTCAGCTTTTTTTCTCATTCACACTTTTTTTATTCAGATGTTTTAATAAATTACAAGGCATTCACAGTTTTAGAGAAAATGATTGAGTTTATTTGTGGTTTCAAAAACCTCTGAAACCACTAAAAGGAGAATGGTGATAAATGGACCTCAAGGAGTCTTTCAGGTAACAAAACGTTTTAATAAAGTAACTTACTTAACTTACCAACTTAACCTTGTACAGTATATACTCGTGTATAAGCCGTCCCGTGTATAAGCCGAGGTACCTAATTTTACCTACAAAAACTGGGAAAACGTATTGACTCGCGTATAAGCCTAGACACAACTACAGCCCTGTCTCCCAGCAGCGCACATTCTGCCAAAGCGACCCCCCCAGCGATCAACCGGACTTCTTTGCAAAGCTGATGGTGACAGAGAATTGCCAAACGTATTACTGTGTGCATTGTCCCACTGTCCCACTACCATGTGCAGAGGGTGCTGTTTGATATTGCCATCACTGTTAATCTTTTGTATAACCAACAGAGGGCGCTGTGTGATATTGCAGTCACTGTTATTCTTTCATATAACCAACAGAGGGCACTGTGTGATATTGCAGTCACTGTTAATCTTTCATATAACCAACAGAGGGTGCTGTGTGATATTGCAGTCACTGTTATTCTTTCTCGGGTCGGGTACCGCTGACCCGCGTATAAGCCGAGGTAGACTTTTTCAGCACATTTTGGATGCTGAAAAACTTGGCTTATACGCGGGTATATACGGTATGTATTATTAGATTTTAAGTGCCCACCTAAATTAAGCCATCTATTGTAAATTGTGTTTCTCTGGGTTTTAATATATTAGTGAAACGCATTAGAGCAGTACATGCCAGAGTAGAACAACATGCTTATTATAGCTGACACACCTGTTTATAAGTAAAACATAGTGATGCGCAAATTTGCAGCGAATTCCTGTGATTCACAACCGCCGAATAAATTTGCGAAACCGCCACGAAACTTGGTCCGTTTTTTTGATGCCAGTGCAATTTCACAAAAACAGATGCCGGTGCCGTTTCGCGAATTTTTTCCAGGAAATTTGCGAATTTTTTGGCGAAGCGAAACGCCCCAAATTCACCCATCACTATTAAAACAGAATTATAACACCCAAGGAATGGCTTATCACTGTGCTCTGCATGGAAATTATCTAATAGCATATGAGATGCTGCAAGGATACAACACGCTTTTCTACATTACATGAACATACAGTATTTGTCATGGAATTTGTAACAGAAAAACATATACATATATATATATATATATCATTCAAAATGTTGTCTGTTTTTAACTGCACCACCCTTGATTAAAAGCAGTCATATCTGAGGCGTCATAAATAAAATGTTCTTGAAACTTAACTTTTATTTATCATACTCAAGAATCTTTTTCAAAGCCTTTCACCATTTTTCCCAGGCTAAACTAAAACTTTATATAACAAGTAGGTACACTGTACAAGGACAGACTAATGACGGCAGCACAAATATGAATACACAGTAGGTAGAGATACTGTATTTTGATATATTTGCATAATTTTTTTTCAATTAAATTACCCACCAGGATGTCAATAAAGAAATGACAGCAATGGCCAACCAATGGTGGAGCTATATTACCCAGTAACAGAGGATGGGGTTTCACTTATCTGTACAGGTATGGGACATGTTATCAAAAAATGCTCAGGGCCTGGGGTTTTCCGGATAAGGGTTCTTTCCGTAATTTGAATCTTCATTCCCTAAGTCTACTTAAAAATAATTGTAATATTAAATAAACTCAAAAAAAAAAAAACTCTCCAACAAGGATGAATTGTATCGTAGTTGGCATCAAGTACAAGGTACTGTTTTATTACAGAGAAAAAGGAAATCATTTTTAAAAATGTGAATTATTTGATAATAGAGTCTATGGGAGATGGCCTTCCCATAATTTGCAGCTTTCTGGATAATGGATCCCATACCTGTATTAGTGTTTTAATTATGAAGGACCACAGACTAGATGTTAGGTATTTGTTACATGGTTGGCTTTTATTTTCTTTCGTTTTGTATAACTTACCTTTTGCTCATGTTATATTAGTTAAATAGTTCACAATCACTTTGTCTCTGCTAATTTTTCAGGGGACACAATGCTGAACATATTTGCAGATAAAAATAATTTCTGACAGAGGAAATCCTCATTCTCTTAGAATTTGTCCCCTTAGTAACGTTAATGACAGATTGGGATGTGCCAATTCTCCACTGAATTTCTCCTTACCTAAACCTTTTCGATTTTTTTTTTTGCTCAACTCTATGTACATTTTGTGGGATATTTTATGTAAACCAGAATCAAATTAAAATTACTATTCAGAATCTAAAAAATGCTTTTCAACCAAGTGGGTTTTTTCAATGGTCAGGTATTATAAGCTTAGCAATTAAGGCAGTGGTACTAATTGCAGGTAGATAATAACACGTTACAAGATTAGGCCAAACCCCCAAGCTTATGGTATCAGCTGCTTGAGTAAAGATAAAACAATGCCCTGCCCATTATCCTTTTATCGCACAATTCCCCACCTGTTCCTGGGACAGCTGAATCAGGTGCAGCCCAGGGTCCCATGAGTATGGTGGCTTGATGGGAGTCCTTCTAGGTATCTGAATACATCAGTAAAAAGGGACTTGGGAGATGAGTGGGGTGCTAATAAAGATATTATATAGAGCATAGCTTATTTTAGCTCTACTGCTGTATACAGATCTAAAAGACGCAATGTTCCAGAATGAACACACTAGAATCATTCATTCTATGATATCAAGACTATTTGCCACATAGCAGGCAACTAGATGATGGCTTTCATAATGCTAAGTACATGTCCACAGCAAGTTCAGCCCCCATCCCCAATGTGACTAGCCTTAAAATTATGCTGCCACCACATGACAATTTAATTAAACACTAGGACAATTTTTTTAGGATTAAAAGGCATTTTATTAAATAAATACATACAATATGCTTTAAGGGGAACTCTGGCTTCCAAACCAAAATTTTATAGAGAGTCCCACATAACACAGAAACCCCTAATATACCCATCAGATTTACCTGTTTCTTCAAAAAGTATGAATAAATGCCATTTTCTGTGCTGAAATCCAGCTGTTTAACAGATATTCTCTTTCTGTATCATTTGAAATCCTGGCAGGCAATGAGGGACTAAACATTGATTTTACAAATTGTAACAACTTCTCCACAGCTTACAGACAACATGCAGGAACTACATAACCCACAATGCATTGCACTGTGATATTCCATTCCTAATTGAAATCAAGTGTGCAGGGAATTGTGGGGTTTGGAGGATGCAGGCTGAGGACAGCTGGCTGTTGATACAAAGTTACAGTAGTCAGCCAGCTCAGCAAAATAGTCAGACAGATCAGCAGGAGAGCAGGGGGCTAGGCTTAGGGAAATGTTCCAAACCATTAAAAATCATTAAAACTCTGCATATTTTTAAACTGATGTATATTGCAAAGTTGCTTGAAATTATGTTTACTTTTCAAAAAGCTCAAGTTATGTTTTTGCAGAGTTCCCCTTTAACATAAAACTCCATATAGTATATACAGTAACATTATAATTAAAACATCATGTGATACCATATCCATGTATACCAGTTTTATAAAAAACTAACACACAGACCAAACACTTGTACCACCCCACACCAAATGCTTTGCTCCCCCAACCACACCTGACTCCTGTTGAGGAAAAAAAAGAGGGGGACTGCCTGAACTAGACTTTCACATGTTTTAGTGTAAGTTACGTTTGTTGGGCCCTAGAGCCCAATGATTGGATCATCCCTATGTGACTTCACCAAATGAGCAGATCTTCAAGTGTATGGCCAGCTTTAGGTGTACAAATTAACAAAGCATGATATTGCAACATTAGGGGTAATATACAAGCTATGAAAATGACAGTAAGTTATTGCGTTGACAAGTATGCCACAGGTCAGCACCAAATAAATTGTGTCTTAAATAATTTTTACCTTAGATATTAGGGTTTGATTTATTATAATTACATTGATTTTTATATCATTGGGAATATTACCTCTCTTTGTTGTTTTGTTGCATTGTTAAACCCTTGCACTCAATGTTTAGTGGGGGATTAGATCTTGGGTCAGCGTGTGCCCAAGTATTTTGCCTAGAATCTAATAGCTTTGTAATAGAATAACAGAAGGTGGGACGAAGGCCCCTGTGTGGTGCCGAAACGTTGGATCACCAATAAATCTCCACTTTATTTGAACTATTGCATTGCTGTATTTGCTCGGAGTGCTGTCAATCCTTGCATTCGTTTATATACCCTACTTTTTGGACTAGCACCCAGGTATCTGAATACTAATGGTTGTGCATTCCATTTGGTTTCGATTATATATATATATATATATATATATATATATATATATACAATATCTGACAAAAAATTTGTTCTTTATTCAATGTAAAAGCTTGGACATATGACAGTAATAAAAATGAACAAAATGCCATTGGACACCCTATGATAGGGTTATATATTAAAAAACAATTGTATATTAAACCACCCTGGTCTTGTACAATTCAACTTTGTTCTTTGATCTTCTATTTTGAAGCTGAATACACAACATGGAATGTGGCTGCTGTGTGCTGGTTGTTTTATTCAAATATAAAATATACACAAACTGTCAGAGACAATAGCTCTGATGTCAGAAAGCACATTTTATATTTCTTTCCAAATCAAGGGCCTAAGGACCTACAGTAGTTCAGATTGTAGGCACATTTAACGAATATCTTTGTACAAACAAGGGAGTATATTGATTATATATCCATACAGGTGCTTGCTTTCATTATAATGTAGAGATCAAAGGAACATTTCCATATCCTTATGGTTTGCTTTAATCTTCTGTTTAAAATGTCATTGATATCATCAAAAAACCTTTACATTGGATGACATACTGTATTTCCAGGTCTATATCAGGCCTTTCTCAAATGCTAAAGGAGATAGAATTGTTGCTGGTGCAGAACCAGGATTAAAGGAGATGGAAAGTCTTATGCCACTTGAAGGTGCCAAATGTTAGTTTACCAATATATGTTGAAATTGTTCATTATTTAGGGCCTCATGGGGCCCCTATATCTCCTGGGCTCCCCTGCAGCGAAGGGTCTGCTTCCTCTGTAGTAAAGCCACTAATCCGCTCGTTTGGCGATTGAGCGGATCTTTCCCTGATATGCCTACCAATGCAGTGCTATATTACAACAAGGAGTGTTTGGATTCGACTGGTCGATCGCCTGAAAAATCCCTTCCCGACCTATATGGTGGCCAGATAATATAGTTTTGATAAGATTTCCTTGTAATTGTGTTCATTGTATAAAAAATCAATGTTTTACATTGGTTCATTGCCTAGATGTATTTAACTGGGTGGTGCTCTTAGCATGGATAAATGGCAGAATTACTGTACTGACTCTGGATACTGAATAAACATGGAATTTAAACTTGACCTGAGATAATTACATATAAAACATAGATTTATTATACATATATAGAGAGAGAGAGAGCGAGAGAGAGAGAGAGAGAGAGAGAGAGAGAGAGAGAGAGAGAGGTAAGACTCATGTCTAAGAATTGAGAAGCCAAGCTGTCATCAGAAATTAGGGGTCCCATGCTACATAGTAGGGCCAGGGGCATAACTACAAAGAAAGCAGGGGGCCCAGGAGGTACAGGGCCACATGAAGCTCTAATTCACATACAATTTCAATAAACATTGTTAAAACAGGTCAACCTCTAGACATTTTGTAGGCCTGAAAAAAAATTTGCTGCGAGGCTCAGTAATATTTAGTTATACCACTGAGTAGGGCTCTGCCTTCAGAGGGTTTGTGTTTTAGGCCACGTCCTGTTACCACATTCCCTGACTTTTTCCAGTTAGAGATAGATCTGGAGGCGTTCTATAGAAGAATACGTTTATCAGTTGAATTGGGTGACTTTGGGGTTACTGCTAATCAATTGTCTAACAATTATAGTAACACCTTTTGTTTACAGGACTGTTTATCTGTCTGTGCTTCCGTGCTATTTCCTTCACTGCTTGCCCTTGCCTGACTACAAGCACATATGAGCTATCCTGCAACCTGGATCCCACTTCTCACAAGGTCTTGTACAAGTCTGTTACACTCCTTCTTCGCAGGTCTGTCAATCACACAACATGGGAGGCACTGTGGGAATTTGAGATTCCACATTTTTTTAGGATTCCTAAAAAAATGATAACACCAAAAAAACATTAATCACGTCAGAGCAGACCTACAGAGATGCCACAGAAGTCAATGTAGTGTGTCTTCTGAATTTTAAAATGTAGTCTCATTTTTTTGAAAACAGATGTAAAATAGCGATTCATAAGAAACAGATTTTTCTCCATGACTTTACAAGATCGTGATTAACAGTAATAACTTTAATATAGTAATGAAAATAATACGTTCTAGCGTTAATTACAATTTTTGTTGAACTCACACACCCTCTAGTGTACACAGTGGTAAGTGCAACTATGCGGAGACATGAAAAAATATACAGTAACAATATATTGAAACGACTAACACTGGCAGTTAACCCTTTGAGTGCCAGCCAAACAACATACAGCACAGAAAAACTTGGACACTATGGGGCAGATTTATCAAGGGTCGAAGTGAATTCAAGGGAATTTTCGAAGTAAAAAAATTCGAAATTCAAAGTAATTTTTTAGATACTTCGACCATCGAATAGGATACTTCGACTTCGACTTCGACTTCGAATTCGGTTCCAAGTAAAATTGTTTGAATATTCGACCATTCGATAATCAAAGTACTTTCTCTTTAAAAAAAACTTCGATTTTAATACTTTGCCAAATTAAACCTGCCGAAGTGCTATGTTAGCCTATGGGGACCTTCTAGAGCATTTTTCTTAGTTTTTCGAAGTCGAAGAAAAATCGTTCGATCGATGCATGAAATCCTTCAAATTGTTCGATTAGAAGGATTGGTGAAAAAAACTTCGACTTTGATATTCGAAGTCGAAGTAAAGCCATTCCATGGTCGAATTTCGAAGTATTTATCACTTCGAAATTCGACCCTTGATAAATCTGCCCCTTAGATTATTTATTCTGTGGCAGGTACATGGTTAAAGAAGAAAAAATTAAAGAGTATCAATTTGACTTCAGATTGCGGTGACTGATAGTGACTGTACTTTTTCATGATTTCTCAAGTTATATGTATATGTAAAGAGCAGTGTTTTCTTGTTGTATTCTATCATTTGCAGTAATTGTATGTTTGTAGCGCTTGCACATTGTTCTCCTGCAAATATCATTATTTTATGAACTGTGCCTTTGAATAGTGAGCAAAAATGTGAGGTGTCATCACACTGATGATTGAAAGCATGTAATAGCATGACATAGAATGCTGGGTCGTGGTATATCAAAAATCCTTTGGTTACATACAGAGTAGGGATGCACCAAATCCCAGATTCATTTCAGCATTCACATCCATGTGTCTGGTCGAATAGGAACCAATAAAGACCACAGTATAAGCAGTCTTCCAGGCAGGCTACATAAGTAGTTTATTGTAGAACTCAAGGATACAACCTCAAGGTCCGCCCCTGGGTTGAGCTGTCAAAATCGTGACTGTTAGGCGAAAAAATGGGACAGTTGGGAGGTATGTGTACATAGACCGTTGTGTAGCCATGTGGGAAGCCATTCAAGTTAAAAAAGGAGAAAGGGCTCAGGCTACTTAGCTTATAACAGATAAGCCTTGTAATAGAATACAATGGGATTCTACAGAGTGCATCTGGTATCTGCTATGTAGCCTGTGCTTTGAATGGCTACCCCTATGGCTACTGTAACAATCTCGTTATTGAGAAATGGTGGCGGGTACACTCACAATGCACAGGGTATCCCTGTGGATTCCGGCGTTCACCGATGCCCTTTTGGGGCTCCGGGCTTTCTGCTGCGTAAAACACAAGGAAAAGTGTGTGACAACAACAAGTCTGTAAACGAGGTAACGGCAAGGATAAAGAGGAGACGTGGTTGAGAATCAGGCAAGGTGTTCAAGGCGGGCGGCAATAATCGGAGTCAAAAAAGTCAGACGGGAGTCAAAAAACAGGAATTCAGATCACAAACAAACGCTTCGGCAGGAACAGTGAAACTGGAACCAGCTTGGGCTCTTTCAAAATGGAGGACTGGCCCTTTAAGGGGAGTTTGGTGCCAAAGGTTCGCATTCAGCGACGAAAAATTATGTCATGACGCACAGCGTCAAAACGTGGGCGTCCATTGCTGAGGAAAAGACGCCAGCGTCAACCAGCCCTGCTGCGCAAAGCAGGAAGTGCATGCCTGTGCACAAGAGGTGAAGTGGCGCAGCAGGAAGTAAGAGACCGGGAAGAGACACAGCAGCTTGTTTCTAAGCAAACACGTGAGCCAAATCCAGAAAAAGTGCTTTCCTTCTACAGAGCACTAAGGGGTACAAAAACTCTTAGTACTCATTCAAGTTCAGGGTACAGGTAGGAGGAGGGAGGTGCAACTACATGTCTCCCCTGCCTGCCCCTCATTAATACAATGCTGTCAAATACAGGTAGTGCTCTATTCATGAGGGGAAGGCAAGTCATTGCTCAACAGACCTGCCTGTGGCCAGATGTGCAGAAGGTCTGTCTTTTGCACTTTGCACCTTGTCTCACTTTCAATAAATAAGTCCCACGTCCATCCTCAGGCTGATGCTGCCACCAATTTCTTTTAACATGGGGGGACCCCTCAGGCAAGCATACAATGTTTTTTTCAAACCCCCCTCTTTTCCTTGCTGCAAAAGGTCACATTGCTAAGCCACAGTCACTAAGGAGCACAGGAATCTGGATTGCTGGATGCTTTCCCCTAGTAAATATCTGTGTCTGCTTTAAGGCACTACTGAGTCCGTCTCTCCACACCAGATGTGAGGCTGTGCTGCTTTCACCCAATTTCATAATAAAAGTAATTTTGTCTGCATTTAAATGTGGTGAAATGTCACCACTCACTGGAATTCTAGCTAGCCCCAACACGGTAGTTACAGTGCCATGTGTGTATATATTTTGTGTAACATAGGAACTATCCCTGGGAAGTGGTGTATAAGTCGAGGAACCCTAGCTAAGGGGCATATTTGTCATGCTGTGTAAAAAACAACAGTATAATACACCACATATTGCCAGGCAGCGCAGTGTAAAAAATGCCGTAAAATGTTTACACTTTCTTAGAGTGACTTCTGCCAGAAGCAATTAAAAATAACAGCGGCAAATCTTGCATTTGCTTGGTGTAAAATTACACACCGGTAGGGGAAAAAAGTTGCTCCAGAACATAATGTAAATAGCTCAAGTAGATGATGTGGTCCAGGTGCACCTGCCCCAGACCCCCAGCTTTAGGGAGCGGCAAACCAGGATATACGACAAGAAAAACAGGGCTGTCAAGCACTCAGAAGAATCCAAAGGCCAAAAGTATTAGTTAAAAATGACTTTATTAATCAAAGCTCATGCTCATGAGTGCCGGACAGCCCTGTTTATTGTGGCATAAAATTACACACAATTTGATGAATTTGCCATTTATTTTACACAGCTTTTTACATTTCAGAAATAGCTTGAATAATAGCATTTTTTGTGATTTGCTATTTGAAAAGATTTTTTTCCAATGGTGAACTGCCCCTTTAAAGTTAAAGCTAAGTTATATAGAGCTCTTCCAAAGTAAAATGAAAGTTGGATCTGTTTGAATACTTATTATAGTAAATCTGCTCAGACACCTGCATGCTGCGTTCCAAATGGTTGTTTTCCTTAAAATGTAAATTTTCATACAAAGGGACCTGTTTACTCTGTGAAATGTCAAATCCGACAAACTTTGGCCCTGCACAAAATTGCTACAGTGCGTGGTCGAGGGCAGAGGGTCCCTGAGGGGTAGTCGTTTTATTATAAGGCTGCTGATGGCATGGGAGACACTATGCCTGTATAACATACAGGGAAATGCAGCGTGTGCTATTTCTATTGTGCCTGGCAGCTGTATCCCTGTAATACCTTTAAAGGACCAGTAACATTTTTAAACATTTAATTGTTTTAAAGTAATAAATATATGATGCAGTATTGCCCTGCACTAGTAAAACGGTTGTGTTTTGCTTCAGAGACACTACTATAGTTTATATAAATAAGCTACTGTGTAGCCATGGGGGCTCAGGTTACACAGCAGATAGCAGATAAGCTCTGTAGAACATAATGTTATCTGTAATACACTATGTAACCTATGCAATACAGCCTTTTTTCAATTTCCGCCATTACTACACAGAAGCTTTTTAATATAAACTATAGTAGTGTTTCTGAAGCAAACAGATCAATTTTACCAGTGCAACCAGTGCAACAGTATTTTCATTACTTCAAAACACTTTTCTTTTTTGGTGTTACTGTTCCTTTAATAACCCCACTCCATAAAGTGCACTGATTATCCAGAAACTGTTACTGCAACTTTAAACTGGCCATACAGATAAAGCCACTTGGATTTGTGTGTTAAATACGTCATGACTCTGAATTATCTGAAGAAACTGTGTTATCTAAAGTCACCTTAACTCATTTAACGCATTTAATATTTTCATTATTATACCAAAGCACCATTGTTCACAATGGTGAACGCTTTAATTAGATGGGATGCCGCCCGTGACACAATTTTCTGTGTTAATGGGATAAGTATAGAATGAGCTAATATAGGATGTCTGACCAATCAGCCTGTCATGTACTATACAATATAATGAAAATAAAAGTATGTAATTGAATGTGGCAGGTGAAACCCCAGCAGTTAAATAGGATCTGCCAATTACAGCTGGGATGTTTGATTAGGCAAGACCAACTGCAACTCCACGCAGAAGGATGGCATGTCTGGGGATAGTTGGTCTGCCCCAACATATCCCTTGCAAATAACCAATTTTGGTGTTAACTAATCAATATCATAAATGTGCTTCATTCCACCAGTCAAACCCATATATTCAGAAGTCATCCGGTAATAACAAGCAAAATAGCAGACAAGGCAATAACTTTATACAATGTGATTTCAGCCTACAATAAATGGTGAAGGAATGAAATACAAATAATTTCCCTGTATGACGTAAGATGTTTCTCCATACACAGAGCGGGGTTGTTTCAACACCAGGGTCTAACAAGAAAAAAAGCTTCAGGGAAAATACTTGTTGGTGCCAGTGTAAGCGTGACAAGGCATATTTTCTATTTCTGTACCTTATGAGTGAGTGTGGGATGCAGGAACTGATCTGCTATCACTGGAACATCCAGCAAACTTTCCAGAAAACCTTGGCTAAATATTATCTCTTTATTATCAGTAGAGATAATCTATTCACTTGTGGTGATTTAAGTGAATAACCCCCCCCATGTCCGTGCACAAAAGAGGATGCGCATGCGGAAAGGAGGAAGCGCATGCATCTCCTTTTTTGAGGCGGACTAGGGGTAGTATGAGGTATGTGCCTGGATACCCCAAGCTTTGCGCCCTAGGAACACACCTCTAGTTCCGGCCCTGAGCATAACTATAGAGGAAGCAGGCCCCAAGGTTGCAGGTAGGGTTGCCAACTGGCTGGTATCCCAATGTTATTTATAGCAAAAAAAGATAAATATATAGGAAGGCCGGTATTTGTCCCCAGAACAGGTGGCAACCCTAGACGCAGGGAGGCCCGGGGGACAAGGGGGATGAGACCACAGTGTCTGCTGTTTAGAATTCCCCCCTTCCTAGCACCTGCAAAATTTCGCTAGAGAGCGCATGTGCAAGCTGGCAGGGAAGGAGGAGGAAGGGAGTTCCTGTGTGCGCTGGACCCCTCCAAAGAGTTTTTTGCCGGGAGGGGTGGCGCACCACTGATTAAATGGAATGATTGGGACATGAGGTTTCCAAATAAAAGGTGTGAATTTTGTTCACCACGGCTTACACTTACTAGTTACCATCATGTACCATGCATGTTCAAACCGTTATCTAACCAAATGGGTGGATTTGGTCTGCTAACTTAAAGTGATATTGATGCTAAAAAGCAACTTTTTAAAATAAGAATGTACATTAAAAGTAACCTATAGGCCATGTTGATCGCTTTTTGCTGAGAAGCCTGTTTTTGTAAGTAATTGTTAGTAGAATTTCCTAAACCTGACTGTTTTGCCAACCTGACTGTCCCACGTCAGTTAAAGTTTTAAAGGAAAACTATACCCCCCAAACAATGTAGGTCTCTATAAAAAGATATTGCATAAAACAACTCATATGTAAAACCCTGCTTCCTGTAAATAAACCATTTTCATAATAATACACTTTTCTAGTAGTATGTGCCATTGGGCAATCATAAATAGAAAATTGCCATTTTAAAAAATAAGGGCCGCCCCCTAGGATCGTAGGATTCACTGTACTCACAAACATACCAACAAACCATACATGTTAGGTCACATGAGCCAATTAACAGACAGAGTTGTGTCTTTTGCTTCCACACTTCTTCCTGTTACAGTTAGAGTTGTAGTATTTCTGGTCAGGTGATCTCTGAGGCAGCACACAGACCATCACGAAATGGTGGCTCAAGGCAAGAGATGTAAAAGGGCAATATTTACTTTAATATATATTCCAGTTTGGTAAGATTCTTTAATATGCCACTTAATATAATATGAACTATCTGTTGCTTAAGTGTTCATTTTGGGGGTATAGTTTTCCTTTAAATGCTAACAGTCTTCTGCTGCACAAATATGGCAGCGCCCTCATAGATGAACACGGGGAGTCAGAAAGGTAATGTAAAAGCTTTGAGCAAATAGTTTATGGCAAAATTTTAAGCAGCAAACGTAGCCAATATTATGATAGATGTAAAAATTGTTTAATTTCTGGTGTCAGTATCTCTTTAAGATTGCTATGCATGCCCAGATTCTATATGACATCAGCCAGAATTAACATATCAAAAACATATCTATCACCTTCATCTATAGAGCAAGAACAAGCCTATTTATTTATTATTTATTTCATTTATAATTTATTTAATTTATGTAGATGACAAATCACATATTAAATACTCGACTCATGAACTAGATGGCCTGATAGCAGGGAGATCAGCCTGTGACAGCTCTTAGTAGAAGCAGTGGGTTGCATAGCATTATGCCTGTGTTTAGACAAAGCCTAGAGGAAATCCATCACATAATCAGGACGCAGAAGTAGATACTTTCAGGATTTATGCCATTCCAGCAGCACCTAGTGGCTTCATAAAGCAACTTCAAGCAACAGAAAGGCAAGCAAAATTAATAATGAAGTACATGAGGGACCAATAATTTCTCTGGACCTGCTTAGATTTACTGCCATTGCAAAGAAACAAATATTATGGTGTCATGAAAAAATAGGAGATACAAAAATCAAGCTTTTGTGCGGTGCACAGGGGTCTGGCTATGATAAATAAAAAGAGAAAAGCATGTAATCCTTCCTATTAAATGTAGGATTTATTCTCATTGTGCTTCGGTTTAGGCAAAGATGCAAGTTTTCTTATTTATAAAAGAGCAAGAGCTGCTATACTACTTGATTTAACAGGTTAAAGTGATGCTGACACGTTTCAGGATTTTAGTTGTCATGGCATTAATTAAAATTTTTAAAAGGAAAGTCTTGCTTTTCTCATTAATTACCAATGTAATTGATCTGTTCAGCCATGGCTACAACAGTGACATTGGGCTTTTTACAGGGCATATGCCCAAAAAGCACTAATGGTGTCTCCAATCTATGCACTTTAGAAGAGGCCAGGCCCCATTGATTTCAAAGTATGCAATATTAGTAACAGTAGTACAGAGATGCACCATCATTATTCAGCAGATATCAGACTTTATTAGGCAGGTTATATATATTTACCAACTGAGCAGGTTCTGAACCTCACACTGACAGGCATAGCTTACAGCTAAGTACTTCTAAAAGAGAGCACACATTCTATTCTTGGAAGGGAGTATTCCCAGTCTCCATATACAAACAGCCATGTCTGCCTGCAGTAACTAACTTCTGCCAAATGGAAGAAAAGGAAAGTTTGAGGTGAAATATATAGGGCAGAAATACTATCTTAAAAAATATCCAGGGCAAGTAATACATTAGGAAACCCTGCTGCACAAAGATATATTAAATAGAGACAAAGGTGTTTTAATAAATCACCTTCATGCACTACTTTTTTTAGTGTGCAGCTGAATTGTATTATTTAATGCTAATATTGGAAGGTAGCAGTTTTCCCTAATTACCTTTACAGATGATTGAGCTCTCCACTTTTTATATGGAGACCAGAACAAGGACACAAAAGGATATTATTATCCAAAAGGCAGATGGAAACTAAGCATTTTCTATCTATACTAAATAGAGTCTAATGGATGAAATGCCAATAGCTTGCACTTGTACAAAGTATAATGTTTTGTTTCTATGTCGATACTGGGGTACAGCAAAGGAGAACCCCAAACCCTCCAAAACTTTCTGTGACTCACCCATCCATACCTCTCCCCACCACCAGGCCCAGCAACCTCATTAGGGATGGGCAAGCAGAACTGGTTCCCAGGTACTTGCTACAGCAATCTTATTGATCAGTCGATTTGTAGCTCAGGCCCGGGCTGGCAATCTGTTAGTTCTGGCAAATGTCAGAGGGGCTGCCATAATATGGCATAGAAAGTCACTATTAAGTGGGCTGGTGGGGAGCAGATTGGGCCTCTGTGTACTGGAATGCATAGGCCTATTTTGACACCCAGTCCAGATTTGATGTAGCTGAAAGGTAAGGACCTGGTCCTGGAAACTACCTACTCTCTCTCAATGAGTGATCATTCACAAGTAATGGCCTGAAATATCATGACAGTTATCAGATGTAGAGCTGAAAATGTATATGCTAGAGCTATAAATCATTCATTGAGATATTGTAGGATGGTAAGGGATCAAAAGATTACACCTACAAGTGGGACGCAGTTGCACAGGTCAAAAATAATGGAATGTGTAAACGACATGGAAGATTTGCCATCTGGCACAATACAATTGGCTTCTGAAAGATTTATTCGTCTTATTTAAATACATTGTCAGATGATTTTGCAGGAACAAGACACACCATCCAACTGATCCATTTTACGTCACAGCAGGAGAGATTTGATTTTGTTGAATCACACAAAATCTCATGCTGGTGAGTGACCATATTTTGGGGGCCAGATCTGTGCCAGGCCAGGCCAGCCGAGCGCTGTAGGCAAACCGACCGGCCACTTCGGCCCCCGTCACTGCAGTGCGCCACCGTGCGCAACCTAGGACGCACGTGCGCAACTAGCCTAATGTGGTCGTGTGCAAAACACTTCAGAGCGTGCACCCACTTTTGAGGTAACACTTGCCGGATTAGGGGTAGGCTGCATGTTAGGTATGTGCCTGGCGCCCCCCAAACTTTGGGCCCTAGGCACGTGCCTCTTTTGCCAACCCCTAGTTCCAGCCCTGGGTCTGATAAAGTCTGATCTGTAGCTTAGCCCTGACGTTACCAAATCATATGTCAATATCATTTATGCTTTCAATAAATGCAAGTTGCTGGGCAGCATACAGGGCAGCCATTGTAGTTGGATTTTCTATAAATGCTCTTGATTTTACACATGATCTGTATTGTTAACCTTTAACTTTAGTCTTAGAATGATAAAAAACAGTATTAACTGCACTGTGACTGCCTTCCTCACTATTCATGTGCTCTTCTTAGCAGGAGGTTTTTGAGCAGAGGTGCTGTCGTTTGTACAAACAAGTATACAGATACCATGTCACTTACATCATAGGTGAGGCTGCTGCTCTTACAGACATGTTCAGGCTTTCCTAGTGGTGCGGTGTGCCAAAATGAAAATTAGGCAGCAAGCCACAATATAGAAATGTATGATCCAAAAATGAATGAGTTCAGTTGATAAAGTGGAAAAACCTGCTCCAGATTCTATAAACAGCTTCTCAGGAATTATTTTCTTCATTAGTGTAATTAGAGGCCTAGTCCCTTGTCTTTTCCAGCTTCTACCAACCATAACCAGATTAGTTGGCATAAACGCTGTACTGCACTGTTGTTGGAATACAAAGTATGCAGAAATGGATGCTTTATTCTATGTGGCCAGCTGAAGTCCCCGAAGTGGTGCAGTCACTCTCCCTCCCAAAAAAAATGGAAGGTTCTGTTCACCACAACAATTTTAAAGCGTTAGGTAGGAGTCAGTGTAGGACAGGCCAGACCAGGGATGACTGAGACATAGGGGGAAATTTACTAAAGGGCCAAGTGGCTAACGTGGCGACGGTGATGGTAGCTGGCGTAATTTTGCCAACTTCGCACTCTAACGCCAGGCGAATATTTGGTCTGGCAAAAGAGCATTACTACGCAAATTCACTAAGTTTTTGATTTTACTAACTGTTACCTCTATCGCCAGACTTGCCTTCGCCACCTCAGACCAGGCGAAGTGCAATAGAGTAGATAGGAGTTCCTCAACAAAAAGTTGAATATTTTTCTAAGTCCCAAAAAACGCTAGGTGATAGACTGAAAAAAGATCGTAAAATTTTTTACCCTCCTTCCCCCCTACCTTTGCTAACATATGGCACCTAAACTATACTGTGGGCACATTTGTAGGGCATTATAACAACTTAATATAATTTTATAAAGGTTCCCTGACCTTGTGTAGTGTAATGTATTTGCTGCAGCATATCCGGGCATTGTACTTTAACTGCACGCAGTATGCTAATTAGCCAACGCTAGCGTATCTTCGAACTGCTGAGCGTAATTTCGCCACTGTTCAGTACCCTGTGTGTAACTTCGGATCTTTGTGAATTAGTGTTGTCCAGGCGAATTCACGTCTGTCGAAGTGTTTCGATGTGCGTGAAGCTGGCGCTGACAAATTTTTGCTGGTTAGTGAATTTGCCCCATAGTTGGACAGCTTGAATATATTGTAATATATGGATAATCAATCCCTGTTTTGTTTAAAGGGAAGGCATTTTTAGTAGCTTAAATCACAAAATTAAGACCTTAATATAGAGTGTAGAGGACCTTTTGTCTTTGTAACTACATGTATGGGACCTGTTATCCAGAATTCTTGGGACCTGGGGTTTTCTGGATAATGGATATTTCAGTAATTAGGATCTTCATACCTTAAGTCTATTAGAAAATCACGTAAACATTAAATAAACCCAACAGGCTGGTTTTGTTCCAATAAGGATTAATTGTATCTTAGTTTGGATCAAGTGCAAGGTACTGTATTATTATCAAAGAGATTTGGATTATTTGGATAAAATGGAGTCTTTCGAAATATGGGCTTTCCGTAATTCAGAGCAGGATAAAGGGTTTCCGGATAACGGTTCCCATACCTGTACAAATTTTGTGGTCTAATAATACTTTGGACATTATGGTATTGGTTTATAGGATGTCATCTGGAAAAAAAATACAAAGCCGGTGGAGATATGAGATCAAATATATATATATATATATATATATATATATATATATATATATATATATATACAAAACATGCTGCTAAATTTGCTATTCCTGCATAGGTAGGTGGAAGCAAAGTCACATTAACAAAATACATGAGATTAAAATTTGCTGGATTGTTGGACAGGGTTATTCCAGAGGACAAGCAGTGGTGTGAACCGAAGTTCCAGGGCTTCATAGAAACAGCTTTGTTTGTTTTTCATGCATGTGTTGAAACTGGTCATGAATCAGAACCCCCATTAGGTCCTTCATTCTCTTGCCCCAGAAGCCCCTGGAATTTCATTATGAATTTTAGTAGCTCAGTCTTGCGAATATGTTCTAGCAAATAGACATGGAATCTGTCATAAGCTTTATGATGTAAGTAGAAAATGGATCATTAAGGTGTTTGTGGCTGAAATGTTTCATTTCCTTTAGTGAATGTTTCACCATCTCTTTGCCTGCTTTCCTCCATACTTGCAAACAAGCTGTCCTCAAATAATCAGATGCATTTCTTGGGTTATCATTAATTGAACAATGCATATTTGTCCTACCTCAAAACAAGATGGCATCAGACATTCTATTGCTGTGACAAATCAATATTCAGATTGCTGCATCTGCAGTCTTTTGCTCAATGACTCTAATGGGAATTAATGCTGTAATCAGTCCATTGAATGGCAAGGTTTCTCTGACCTCATTTCAGTGCAGTTCCTGTTTTCTGACACTGAGTGTCCCACTGTCACCACTTGTACAATGTTCTGAAAAGAAGCCTCAATAAGGAAGAACTGATTCATTTTTGCTCCCAGATTACTACTCATTATAAAACATTCCAATATTTCAAAAACACAGATAGAGAAGGATGCTGAGTTTGAAAAGAACTGCAAGTTTGGGAACAGTGCTGGGCAACGCCTGCTGGGCACCCCAGGCATCCCAGCTGGACACTTCGCGCCCCAACCCCGTGCGCAAGCGAAGATGCATGTGCACAACCGTGCGCAATTGAGCACGGAGGGGTCAGTGTCAACACGCTTTGACCAGAGCGGCACCCACTTAACATTTTTCAGTGGTGGACTAGGAGTAGGCTGCTTTTGAGGTACGTGCCTGGCGCCCCCAAGCTTTGTGCCCTAAGGCACTTGCCTCTTCTGCCTACCTCTAGTTCCCGGGCCTGTTTGGGAATCCCTTCTACATACCTTCCAACTGTCCTGTTTTCAGAAGAACAGTCCCTCTTTTGACAGCTCAACTAGAAAGTCCCGATTTTCTCTGCACTGAACAGCCAGAAAAAGAAAAAAATTTTCTAACTTAATTGGCTTTTGGCAGAGAGCCCCGAACTGCCACAGCTGCAGATAATATACTATTGTAACAATTTTGAGATAAGCAAATAATTAATTGTAACAATATAAGATAACATGGCCCCTTGGGAGAAGTTAGACTCACAGCTTCAATTCACCTTCATTAGCAAAACTGTAATAACTGAAAAAACACAAAAATATGTTCAAACTTTCATAACCTGCCAAATTTTGTAAAATGAACATGGTAATTAGGGGTTGTGGCCACAAAAATTTAGCTGAACTGAACTTTGCATTAATTTATTATTTTAAAACAAGTCATAAGAGGGGTCATAGTGTATGTTAGGTGCAGAGCAAGGTGCAAAGTGAAAAACACAGGCGCAATGCGCACAAGTAGGAGACAGGAGGGATGGCGTCTAGAGCCATATTTATATAGTATATAGGCAACTTGTCAACCCTATTTACAAAAGTACTCGGAGGTTGTGCCACTACATTAAAAGATGCACATTTCCCCTTAAGGTTTACTTTATTCCATTGTTCTGAAAATCTTCACAGAACTTCTCTATCTCTCTAACCAGAAAACAAATGCCACTGTTTCCACTTGAACAGGTCTGCTACTTCCTCAAATATAGCTTTGTTCATGTCATTACAAACACTGTGTCCCCAGGGCTGTTCTGCAAATCTAGTGAGGCACATCAAGTACAATTAGTGCCATCATAAAAATATACTCTATTTCTAACTAATGTTTAGATTTCATTTAGTTCCTGTTTTTTTATGCAGAGAATATTATTTCTGGATGAATATATAGGTCCATATGGACAGCGCCGATCCGCGCCTTTATGCCGCCTGAGGCGGTCTTCCATTGCCGCCCCGACCCCTCCTCACGGCACTCACATTTTCTGCGCAGGAGGGGGTCGGGACGCTGCACGATGCTAGTGCAGAGAGCGCAATTGCGCTCTCTGCACTAGAAGAGCCGAATTTCCGGGTTGAAAACCGGAAATTCGGCTCTTAGTTACCAGGAGCGGGATTTTTGCCGCCCCTGCAAACTCGCCTCATTGGTGGAGCGCCCCTGCATATGGATACTTTATGCACTTTATTACAAAGTTATCTTGCTGGTGTCACAAGTCATGGCATTAAATCATAACCTGTATATTTATCATTCCAGAATCCATACATGCCATACTGTAACACACTGGTCGCAGGTAAAATACAAGTCCAAACATGACTAGCTTATCTAATTGATTAATCAGATATAAATATCTGGGCAGGGGCAGGTTACTCAGCACTAATGTTTGATATTTATTGAACCAGTAGTAAATTATGACCAAAAAATAATTTAATAATGTTAAGGCTGTATATCTTCATCTTATCAATTCGCCAGGTATAATTTGCGGAGTAACGATTGTTCACTTGAGTGAAAAATTCATCTGGCGAAATGGCTAGAAAATTCTTTAGCACTGAGCTTTTTCGCTAGTGAAATTGTCCGATTTGCCTTTTAGTAAACTGGCAATGTCCCTATGAATTGCCATTTTGGTGAAATTTCACTAAAAAAGCTCACTTTGCTCTTTAGTAAATCTGCCCCAATGAGTCAAGGCGGGGAAAATCTGGGCTGGGGGTGGAGAAATAGAGAGATGTGATGTCAGGGGAAGAAGCAGTTCACTTCCTTATCTTCTGACCAGATAGAAACATCCCACCAACTAGGAATACCACCTGCCCGGTTTTGACCCGGACAGCCCAGTTTCAGAAGGGCTGCCCGGGTCAAAACTGCCTGCCTGGTTTTCCAAATTAGGAAAACTTGGCAGGATTCCCCTAGACTGATGTGGTGATGGACCGATTGCCACGTCATCGCCCTGCAACGGAATTGCCCTGCCCATTGACATCATCACTTCGGCTTGGTATGTCACAGCCACTCCCCTTGTGATGTCAGCTCCTGCCCCAGTCCAGAAAGGGGGGCAGGAGAAGGTGGCAACCCACCATCCTCCTTTTTTGCATATTTTGAGTTGATGTTCTTATATAATTTATTATATACTGAATGTGGATGTTTTCCTGAGTGCACTGTTATATTGTGGTTTCTGTAACATTAAACCACCCTGCATTCATATTTAATCTGAAGGCCTAAAGAAAACATAAGTTCTATCTCTCTTGATTATAAATCTTTCTTTTTTTATATCAATAGAGAACGGGCTCTGTAACTGCAATCATGAAGTCCCTAAACCCTAATGAATTTTCTCCATTTGCCAAAATTGCATGTCACAAATGAAGAACAAGCTAGTCTTGGAATGTAAGAACCCAAATATCAGCATGTGTATTTCAGGGCTTAATGTTCATCTGAGTGTCACATCCTAACATTATTCATATACAGTATATGAATGCCACTGCATGGGATCTCCATGCAACGCAATTCAAGAAATCGCTAATCTAGAATGTAAGATGATCCTTGCACAGAAGTATGGATGCATGCAATATCCATGGTATACAATTGAAATCCGAACTGACCTTTCCAGTACAAGCAACATCCATGGAAATCTATAGAGGCAAACAAAGTTGATGGTACCAGTGCACGCTTCATTGAGAAACAGATAAGGACAGCAGAAGTGGCAATTAGCCACATAAATAAGGGAGCTATATGAGTAATGTATAGTACACAAATGTAGAGGAAATTACAGTAACTTTAAGGTCTTTATTACATCTGTAAATATCTCTGCAAATCGTTTCAAGAACAATTGGCTTTGGTAGCATGCAGCCACTAACAGCACTAAGCAAAAGAACAGCAAGAGCAATTTCCATGTAAAAGTATGGTAACCTGGGTGAAATAGCAAAGCATTAATCTTCTTTAGCAGTTGAAAAGAAAATACATTTAGAATACAGCAAAAAATTTAAATTTTCTCGGTTAAGATTTGCCCAGCGCCTTAGTTAAGAGACCAACAGGTTGTTATACTGCAGTACATTGTGTATAATTAACTTCCCAGTCTAAATTTACTGCAGAGTTGAAGCCTTGACAAAACATGTCTTGCCAAGATAAAATTTAATAAAATTCTCGTAGTAAGCAGCTTTGAAATGTAATTTTTATCATTGAATTTCACAAGCAGGACATATTGGTTTTAGATTATTCTGGAAAATCTAACAATGGTATCTGATGTTGCCTCCAATCATTTCACACCTGTTCAAATATTACATTCACTTAAAGGGGAAATCTATGATCTTACCAAGCCATATAATAAGGGATGTTATGTAAAGCAAATAGTTACAGCCATTCCTGTTTAGACCACAACCTGATTTTCATTAATATTGTACCAATCTGCACCATCCAGTGGGAGAACTTATGAATGCCTATACTCTTACCGGTACTACTCAGTACAAACAGCTGATCCAGCAGCTGTCAGGGCCTAGAAATGTAGAAGGTTTGGTGGGGGAGGGGGTCCAATCTGTAATTTTAACTTATATATGTACAAAACAGAACATCTTATCCAAAAGTTGGGGAGCCTTAAAAATATTGCTGTGTGGCCAAGCAGCTGTTGAATGCAAAGGGACTGCAGTAATTCACTGAAAGGACATAAAACACATAAAACATTATGTATTTAAGTGCATTAGTGTTAGCCAAAACATGGGTTAAGGTACACTCATCTTCTGAATACTGAATGTGCAAGGAATACAAGAACCAACGCAAACATCCCTGTGTCTTCCCTGGGCACACATGCGCAGAGGGGAATATGAGGGAGGAAAATTCATATGGAAATGAATTAAGGAGAGTCTGAAGTAAGCGTTTTTGTAAAGGCAGGAGCGGATTAATGATTAGGCTACTCTAGACTATATACAAAGACAGGGTTTTTTTTAGTTACAAAATTATGATCATAAGATTGATAAGCCAGCATACCACGTCAAGGTAAAACCCATATGGCGGTCCATAACTATTTACCTCTGGTCATAATTTCAAATGCTAAAGCCTCCCGGCATAAGAGCATTACCTGAAAAATAAGGTCTCCCGACCTGGGCATTGGTTTTCATCATAGGGCTTAGTCCTCCCCCGCCATAGGGTCAGAGTTACTCACTGTCTGTGCCTTACTCCACCTCTTGCTGCTTGCCCTATAAAAAGTGGCTTCAGATGCTATAAAGGTCTACTCCATTTTTAACTAATACTTCCATACCAGAATAGCACCTTGCTAAGGGGGCCTGTGGAAAGTATAGCCTAGAGACCTCACATCTCATTAATCTGCCACTGGGGACAAGGCTGAAATTGTGGCATAAAATCCAGGACAAAAAAATGTAAAACCCAGGAATAGCAGTCATAAGAATGCATTGAATCTTGCCTGTCTATAAAGCATTCTTTCACTGGGAGAATTTGACCAAATGATATTTAAAAAAAAACAGGAAAACAGATGTGTTAGTAATAAGCAGCTGATACCATATAAGGTTTATCTATGAGTTCATGAGACAGGGAAATTGTTATGCTATTAGGTAAGAACTACAAAAACCCCATACTCACTGCCAAAGAAATGACACATGTATGTTGTCACCTTTTATTATGTTTTTTATTTTTTATTACTTCCAAGAAGAAGATACATTTATATCTGGTATGTGGTTATGACAGTGAAGATGCATCAGATGGTTTAGCAGGTAAAGTAAGAAATATAAAACTGTTATAATACAAATTTTTTTATAACATTATAATTTTAGAGATGTATGCATTGTAATTAAGATGTATGGCATCAGTGGTGCCACTAGCAGTTATAAGGCGCCATAGCAAATCATTTCGAACCACACAAAACAGCCTAGACCTCACTGGGCCTTCCGTAACACCCTGGGCATCGCAGACATCACCCTTTCTGATTAAAGGACCAGTAAACTGAAATGTATTAGGGGGGTCACAGCTGACTTGGTGTGTGACACTTCAGGACTAAATAACATATGTTAGAATCAGGCAAAGAAGCAGAAGTTCTAACTAAATGTACAATAGCTGTCCTTGAAAAGTTATCCTGGAATTTTAGACAAAAGATTATGCATTTTTTCACTAAAAACCCACTTTGTGTGTCAGAGATTTAACTACAAAGACCCCACACTGTCCATGCATATGCACCATGTGGAGAAACAGTCACATGTGAAATTAGCCTTAGACTTCTTTGTGTCACGGCCGGCACCCAATACCAGAACAGGTGCCAAGTACCCTGGTCACGGCTCGGCTTCACCAGTAGTGTGACCACCGTTGGGCTTCGGGAGGAGCCCTCAGCTTACTTGGGTGCCACCTGGACTTAACGAGGGGTACAAGGCAAGATGTTCTGGCTAGCAGAGGGGCACGGCAGGTAGCAGAGTCTTTTGGGCCGAAGGTCACGGTACAAATGGAGCAGGCAACAGAATCGTCAGACAGGCTGGATCGAGGCAGGCAGATAACAAGAATCGTCAAACAGGCAAAAGGGTCAAAACTGGGTGTTTAATCGAAGGGTTAAACTGTAGAGTAGTCGTAAGCAGGCAAGGTCAGGATCCAGAATTCAGAATAGTCAAAATAGCCAGGCAGGGGTCAAAACAGGAATCAGACAGGTTCAGAAGGAATCAGACAATAGCACAAGGCTCAGGAGCACCAGGAATACAATCCTATCATGGGCAATGTGAAAAATCCAAACTGTGCCTTTAATACTTTTAAATTTCGCGCCACTGCGCGCTGACGTCACACGCCAGCGCGCAGGCGCACATAAATCAGGAGCGAACGCGCCGCGTGCGCCCTAACCATTCCCCATTTGCGGCCCAGAGGAGCAGCGTGGCGGGTGTCCCCGCCGAGGGGGCTGCAGGCGTCCCTGCAGACCCCCTCCCGCTAGACCACCAGGTAAGGTTGTTACACTTTGTTATACAAAGCAAGTACTTAGCCTTAAGGCCTGCATACATGGGCCTATAAAAGCTGCCGAGAGACCAAGTCGGCAGCTTATTGGCCCGTGTGCGGCCATCCAACGGGCTTCCCCGAGCAGATCTCTACATCTATGGCCACCTTTAGGCTAATGCCAGATGTGGCAATTGTCGATTTGCAGATAAACACCACTCCCTACTAGAGATGGCGCGAACTGTTCGCCGGCGAACTTGTTCGCGCGAACATCGGGTGTTCGCGCTCGCCGGAAGTTCGCGAACGTCGCGCGACGTTCGCCATTTTGGGTTCGCCATTGTTGGCGCTTTTTTTTGCCCTCTCACCCCAGACCAGCAGGTACATGGCAGCCAATCAGGAAGCTCTCCCCTGGACCACTCCCCTTCCCTATAAAAACCGAAGCCCTGCAGCGTTTTTTTCACTCTGCCTGTGTGTGCTGAAGAGATAGTGTAGGGAGAGAGCTGCTGCCTGTTAGTGATTTCAGGGACAGTTGAAAGTTTGCTGGCTAGTAATCGTTTTGATACTGCTCTGTTATTGGAGGGACAGAAGTCTGCAGGGGTTTGAGGGACATTTAAGCTTAGGTAGCTTTGCTGGCTAGTAATCTACCTTCTACTGCAGTGCTCTGTATGTAGCTGCAGTGGGCAGCTGTCCTGCTTCTGATCTCATCTGCTGACTGCTGCAATAACAGTAGTCCTTGTAAGGACTGCTTTTATTTATTTTTTTGTTGTTTTACTACTACTACTACTACTACTACTACTACTACTATAAGAGCCCAGTGCTATTAGTCTAGCAGTGTTGGGGAGTGGGACTGGTGTGCTAATCTGCTGCTCCTAGTAGTTCAGCAGCACCAACTGTAATTTTTTTTTTTTAATATTCATTTTTTTTTTATTTTACTTTTTTTTATTTTACTACCGCTGTAGTAGTGTATAAGTTGACCTTTTAGGCATTTTTATTATCCAAAAAAACTGGGCAAACAATGCCTACAAGGTCAACGTATGGCAGTTGTTTAAAGAGAACAGTAGATTACTAGCCAGCAAAGCTACCTAAGCTAAAATGTCCCTCAAATCCCTGCAGACTTCTGTCCCTCCAATACAGAGCAGTATCAAGCAGATTACTAGCCAGCAAACTTACTATCATCTGTCCCTGAAATCACTAACAGCTCTCCCCCTACACTATCTCTTCCAAGCACACACAGGCAGATTTTTCAGATAAATTTTTGCCCTTGATCCCCCTCTGGCATGCCACTGTCCAGGTCGTTGCACCCTTTAAACAACTTTAAAATCATTTTTCTGGCCAGAAATGTCTTTTTTAGATGTTAAAGTTCGCCTTCCCATTGAAGTCTATGGGGTTCGCGAACCGTTCGCGAACCGCTCGCATTTTTGCGCAAGTTCGCGAATATGTTCGCGAACTTTTTTTCCGACGTTCGCTACATCCATACTCCCTACATCACAAATCAGCTCCTTCCTTGCCTGTACCTGGAACCATGCCATCAACCCGGGTGCAGGCATATGCAGTGGATTACACTGTGATGGTGAAATCTGCGATGTGTGCAAGGAAGGTGTTTATTCGCGGTGATGGGGCACTGCATATATTCAGCGTTTATCCACAAGCCAACAATCACCACGTCTGGCATTAGCCATTAACATTTTCGCTAGTAAGTTCAAATAACGTTAAGCAATTTGATCCACTTCCATTAGTACTCACCAGACAGTTTAGACTGGGCGATTCACTCTCAGCAGCTGATATTTAATATAGGGTTTTTAATGAAGGTCATGTATGTCTATGAATTCTATTATCTTTAATTTATATTGTCTCAATATGTAACACGGAACAGAAGATGTTTAATCATTCACATCAGTCCCTGCCCCAGTGGGTCTTATAATCTAATATTCCTACCACAGGCACTCACACACACAGTTATTTCAGCTTGGAAAAAAATATTTTAGTCATTCAAACTGAATCTTTTACAGAGCTCTTTAGAATTGTTTCTCCAGGGAATTTCATTAAACAATTTATTTGGCTTTTGCCAATTTTGCCTGAAGAAGGGAAAAACTTTAATTATGATTGCTTAGCGGTATTAACTGCAAAACTGCAAGTTACATTGTAAACAGAATCTTGATTGTACCATCAGCTGAAATAAGCCATTAGCACTCACATAAATAAGTTCTTGTTGTGGATAAAAAAAAAGCAACCAATATACCTCTCCCTCAACTTCTCTACTCACAGACAGGTCTTTTGAAATATGTGTTAAGCTGGCCAAATAGTTGCACGAAACTTATTTTTGGACCGTGTGTGGATTGTCCCGATATTTTTTGTACTATGGCAATCGGTCATTTAGTCGATCGAACAGGTTAGAAGATTTCTGTCGGTTAATGATAATATCTCTGCATGTACTGATATCTGACGATATCAGTGGGTGACTGTCACTACTATTTGTCGGACTTAAATTTTATAACAGTTGCTGTCAATTTATGGCATGATTCTTTTTACTACTTTAGTCCTGCTGAACGGTTAGTTGTAGGTCGTCCATTTGAACATACGATGGTCCACCAGACATCTATGGCCAGCTTAATGCCCAGCTTAATGCATGGGAAACAGGAGCAGTTTGTCAGTATTTCGGAACAAGAAGGGTTCAACTAGATGCTGAAAAGCAGATAATGCTTCTACTCTGAAACAATGGGCCTCATTTACTAAAACATTGCACTCTGGCAGGGTCGGACTGGAACTCACAAAAAGGATTCCTGAATCCCCAGCCTCTCCAGTCAATTAGCGTGGTGTCCAGAAAAGAGGTCAGCACCTCTCCAATATACATAGAGACGAGAAAATTCACCAGACACTCAACAGCAAGTGAAGCGGGGCGGACCCCTGCGTGTTTATTCAAGTCTTGTGATGTAACGTTTCGGGGGCGGGTGAAGGGGCTGGAGCTGCAAAACAAGGGCCCTCCTTCCAGTCCCCGGGGCCCCCTCTTAACTTTATAACTCACGGCGCGTGTATGCACAAACGGGACACACACTGTCCTTATGGGGCAGCCAGGGGAGAAAGCCGGGGATTCTTGGGATGCTTGGGGCTGGGACCCACCGGGTTTTTTCCCAGTCTGACCCTGAACTCTGGGATGTGTTCTGCACATGATTAAAACCCCAGTACAATTTGCAGATGGCAGTGCTGTGAGGAGGAGTATAGCAGCTGAGCTCTATATTTACTGCCTTGTTATTCAGTTAGTAGACAAACCACCAGTGTATTGTTGCACTCAGCCAACACTTTGGACAAAGGGAGTTCAAAATCCAAATAGTGGATTCGGTGAATACCTAAAATATGTACTGTATAATTTTCTTTATGGATCCAAATCACTGTGTGTGTGCATGTGTGTGTGTGTATGAATCCCAAAACACATTTTTGCATTCATTGTATTGTTCCTTTATAGAGATTAAAAAAGACGTCATGTAAAACGAAGAAAGAAATGGCTTTGTCTCATTACGCTGAGAAACCAATCAGCCTCTGTGAAAATTGAAGATTCAGTTGAGGGTATAATAAAATGTAAATGAGAAGTTCTTCTCTACAGGAATTCAATGTAATAGGATTATATTCATTTTATCTTTCTACATTTATCCAAATGGCCTTGACAAATCATTTAAAAGCAATGCATCAGTTATGTGTTGAATAGCCATTAATTATGTACTTAATTGAACCTTTGCTAATGAAAACAAAAGGCTATACTTGTTCTGTGTTTGTCACTGGCCGCTTATCATCATCTCATTTCCTTGCAATCTTGCTGTCATAGCATTTTAAGTCATTGGTAATTGGATAATAACATTTATGGAGCCACTAATCACTTACTGTAAGTGGGAAGGGAGGAGTAGCCTCACTTCTCACACTTCCTGCATTCCAAGCCCAGGAAGTCCAAAGAGCAACACGAACATGAAGAAAACACACATAATTTGCTGTGTAAAACAGAATCACAGTTAAGGGATACAAACCATTTTTCTGCACTATACTGTATATTGATTTCTTTATACTTAAAAGTTCCCAAACTGCTTATAGATAATAATCACTGAACTAAGCCTAAGGAGGTGGATAAAAAAGGAGCTAAAAATATGAGGCAGTATGTGATCTCTCATAAAGTTGACCCTCCTTTATGCCAAGTCCAAAGCAAGGGGTGTCAGTCCTACAAGGTCCAGAACAAATAAAAATCTCTAATTCTGCCAGTAAATGTAAAACAAAATACTTTTTTAAGTAACAGAATATATATATTATAAATACATATAGGCAAATAATGCCCTTTTAAAGGATAAGTAAACCTTTAAAATGAGTCAATGAATCAATAAAATTGAATGAGTCAATAAAATTGATGAGGGTGCTAGTCTAAGCACTTTTGCAATGTATATTGTTTTGTTTTGTTCCAAGATATTAAAGGATACATGTACTGTTAATATGAATGGACTTTGTTAGAAAAAAAATTAGGACCCTTTCTCAAATCTTTCCTAACCAGAAAAACATGAGACCGACAACTTCCTTGACTACTTGGTGGTTGGAATGATTGGAAAATAACCAGCAGGTGGCGCTGTTGTAATATAATTAATTTATATTAACAGTTCATGTGTCCTTTAATATCCTGGAATTTAAAAATAAATAAATAAACAATGAATGTACATTGCAAAAGTTCTTAGAATAGCATCCTCATCAATTTAACATTTTAAAGGTTTACTTACCCTTTAAGGGTATGTTCAAGGGTTGTTCACCTCTAAATTAAAAGAACAATAACATCAAAAAATGAAAGTGTATTAAAGTAATGAAAATATCATGTCCTGTTGCCCTGCATTGGTAACACTGGTGAGTTTGCTTCAGTAACACTACTATAGTTCATATAAACAAGCTGCTGTGTAGCAATGGCGGAAATTGAAAAAAGACTATATGGCACAGGATAAATAATGGATAACAGATAACACCATTACATTGTACAGAGCTTATCTGCTATCTGCTGTGTAACCTTAGCCTTTTCTCCTTTGAATGGCTGCCCCCATTACTACACAGCAGCTTATTTATATAAACAATAGTAGTGTTTCTGAAGCAAACACACCAGTTTCACCAGTGCAGGGCAACACTGCATTATATTTTTATTACTTTAAAACACTTTAATTTTTTGATGCTACTGTTCCTATAACTTTTAGTATTATGAAGAGAGGGATTTTCTGAGATTTTGTAACTGATTTAATTTTTTGCTATTTGTTTTTTTTGAGTTATTTAGCTTTTTACTGAGCCATTCTCCAGTTTGAAATTTTAGCAGTCTGTTGCTAGGGTCCAAATTTCCCTAGCAACCACACATTGATTTGAATAAGAGATTGGAATATGAATAGGCGATGGACCTGCATAGAAAAATGAGTAATACAAAGTAGCAATAATAATACATCTGTAGCCATACAAAGATTTTTAGATGAGATCAGTGACCCCCATTTGAAAGCTGAAAAGAGTCAGAAGAAGATATTAAATAATTTAAAAACTATAAAAAAGAAAAAATATAGGCTGGTTGCAAAGTTGCTTAGAATAACCCATTCTATAATATGCTAAGGGAGTTATTTACTAATATTTGATTTTATCTCACATTTCAAATAAAAAAAGCTTAACCAAGCTCCCAACCCCGATTTTGGCTTTATTTATTACTAAAATAACTCTAATTAATCGGATCAGGAAAAAAACCTGATAAAATTGAGCAAAACTCCGAACTGTACTATTTCTTTCTCCCAAATCGCTAGATTTTTTCATTTTTTTCCCCCCGAAAACCCTGAATTTATTGGATTATCTGGCTAAATCCACTGTAGACCACAATATCTTTCAATTGGGATAGGGACATCTCTCATTGAGTTATACATAACCTTGACAGGTCTGAGATGATGGCCTTTCGGTTTCGGTTTCAGGTGTTTTGCAGCATCGGGCAATAATAAATCTAGAAAAATTTGAGGTTTTTTTTTTTCACCCCCAAAAAGTTTTTTTTTTGTCCCAAAAAGCCCAACCAGATAAATTTAAGGTTTAGTAAATAACCCCCCTTAAAGTTAACTTAGAGGTGAACCATCCCTGTCATATGAGCATAAAAAGTTTTGACCAAGTTAAATGAAGCAAGAGCATGGTTTTGTGTCCACTTTGTGGCTGAGAATTTTGCAAAAACAAAAACTTTTCAGCTACTCTTTATGTCATGAAATGCCTAGTGCCCACAACCTGCCTCTGATCTACCTTTCTCTCGTCAGTGTGTTCTCCATTCAGGAAATCCTGTGCAGCGCTGTTCAGTGCAAAAGCTTTTTGCTTTGGTCATAATCTATACATAAACTTTGTTTGTACTCTATTTCTCATATACAGTAGGAAGGCGTTTTTTTACTACAAGTTTTCAGCTGTATCTTACTGGCAGGACTGCTTTTACGTAAGTTGGCTTTTTTATTTTGCACATGTTGATTGCTTTGCTTCTATAGTCTGCAAAATTACATACCAGAACAGGAATTGCACACTGAAGATTTTAAACAGGAAGTTCAAATACAAATGTAACTTTTAATACTTTGTAGAAAGTATAATTTTATTGTTAAAGTACTTCCAGTATGCCAACATGTTCTGCATCACGTAAATTGCTGATCAAAACAGTCTATTTATGAGTTGGTGTTAACGTATGAATTTAAGCTTGTCATCCATCTATGCTCTTACCATATATTAGGGTAAAGTCACACTTTGTGGCATAGACAGCATCGCGAGCTGTAAATTACTTCAAAGCAACAGCTTTATACAAACACTGAATTTATGTAGATAATGTGAAAGCTTTTCATAAAAAGAAAGGAAAATGTAAACCCTTTATATTATTTTGAGAAGAAGCAATCCGAATAAATGTTAGATTAGAAAATGAATTATCTTAGCAACACACAGATGCTGCCTCTTAGGGAATTAAAGTGGCAATATATGGCATGATAACAACAGACAGAAATGCAGATCTCAACCTTACCGGTCTTCAAAGGTGACATGGACAGTCCCCCATTTCCACCATTGGATTAAACATGGTCAGTCAGCTTTAGGTTATGCTGATGCCACCCTTGCTATATATGCAGGGAGCATAAACAGACCCAGGGACCCAATCTTTCTCCTTCTTCCGCTGAGAAATGCTAGTTAGATCTGCTAGTTGCTAGTTAGATGTCCATCTGCAGGGCTTCCATCAGAGGGAGACACAGAGAAGTTTAGACCCAGGAGACCTCGGACAGCAATATTATTTCATGTTGCAATAAATGTGCCTCCTGGGCAGACAAGACAATACTTGGGTGCTGGTGATGCTTACAACTGGACATGTGGTTTACCGACCATCCCATTCTTTGGGGCCCCAATATTAATTTTGTTGGCACAGTTAATCCCCGTGTGTGTTTCCAGACAGAATATCTGAATACCTGCCCAGTCTGTTGTACTGTTTTAGTTTATGGGCTTTATAATACATACACTAATGCCTTTGTCTGGCTTGGTGAACATCCCCTTTAAACTGGCATCGTTTTCTTTCACAATGCAATCTCTCAGCGCAATTGTAGCCTACTATTTTCTACAATAGCCTTACAGTCTGTTCCATGTGGCTCACGCTCTGCTGAACAGGATTTGATAAACGTGAAAATGAATTTTCTGTCCAAGGGCAACATTTTTAATGAAGGATAATGTATTAACTGGTTTTATCTATATATAAGTCAGTTTTACGACTTCCATATAAGGGCAGATTTTATTGTACCTATAGGTTTTCTGTAAATACTGTGGCAAGGATTTGGTTTCAATTTAACTTGGACAGCTATTTATGTTCCTAGGAATTCCCATTTTCATCTGAAGGAGTAATAAAAGAGACACTGGGGGAAATATGTGTTCTTATACATCTATTTCCCTTAGCAATTGGTTCCTGTTTCGGTGAACATTTTGTTCCCAGAAGTTAAATATGTGATGTTACCTTTTATTCTTGCAAAGCCTGGAGTTAGGTATGAGATAAAATAGCAATAGGGAAGTTTAAATGATCATGCAATATATATACAGTTTAGAAAATACTTAATATATATATATATATATATATATATATACATCCTAAATAATGTTTGCAATGAATTAGGTGCAGGGCATATGTTGCCCTTATTTACCTGTTTCTCTACATTCTCATAACCTGTCATATACATTTTTGCTAATGTGTTTCCCAGAAGGCTAAACACCTTTAATTTATCTATAAATTACTGGGTTGCTGCTTTTTTTCCAGCAGTATAGGTAGCTTGCGTGGCATGTCCAATCATCCTGCGGGCAGAGAGAAAGTCCTTAAAGGGATACTGTCATGGGAAAAAGTTTTTCTTTTCAAAATGAATCAGTTAATAGTGCTACTCCAGCAGAATTCTGCACTGAAATCCATTTCTCAAAAGAGCAAACAAATTTTTTTATATTCAATTTTGAAATCTGACATGTGGCTAGACATTTTGTCAATTTCCCAGCTGCCCCTGATCATGTGACTTGTGCCTGCACCTTAGGAGAGAAATGCTTTCTGGCAGGCTGCTGTTTTTCCTTCTCAATGTAACTGAATGTGTCTCAGTGAGACATGGGTTTTTACTATTGAGTGCTGTTCTTAGATCTACCTGGCAGCTGTTATTTTGTGTTAGGGAGCTGTTATCTGGTTACCTTCCCATTTTTCTTTTGTTTGGCTGCTGTGGGGGAGGGGAAGGGAGGGGGTGATATCACTCCAACTTGCAGTACAGCAGTAAAGAGTGATTGAAGTTTATCAGAGCACAAGTCACATGACTTGGGGCAGCTGGGAAATTGACATTGTCTAGCCCCATGTCAGATTTCAAAATTGAATATTAAAAAATCTGTTTGCTCTTTTGAGAAATGGATTTCAGTGCAGAATTCTACTGAAGCAGCACTATTAACTGATTCATTTTGGAAAAAAAAAATTTCCCATGACAGTATCCCTTTAAGCTACCTAAGGATCCTTGTGAAATAGCATACACAAGTTCTTGTTTAATAATATAGGTGATACACAGCAGTTAAAATTAAACCATAGGTGCATTCACAAAGGCTCTGGTGTACTCATGAGTGCAAACAAAAAAAAATAAACATCATCATTATTTAGAGGACCTGTTTATCAGGATCATGAAGGTAAATCAAATAGACCTATTAGGTGTGTTGTATAACACAAGTTTGCTTTATATTGTATTGTTGTATGTATGTATGTATGTATTGTTGGAAGCCCCTGCAATTGTACTCTGGAACCTTTCAAATAGAAGAGGGGGATGGTGGTTAGCACAGCTTTTCCAAATTATATGCGTCCAATTCCTTAATAGTTGCTCTGTGCTGCAACTGCTGCAAAATATCCAAATATAGGAGAAGGAAGAGGAACTCCATCAGTCTTACTGCAAACAACTTTTTATTCCAGGCAGTGGTAAGCACAACATGTTTCAGGTTCAATACAGTATTGAACCCAAAACATGTTGTGTTTACCACTGCCTGGAATAAAAAGTTGTTTGCAGTTTCCTCTTCCTTCTCCTATACTTGGAACTCTGGAACCTTTCCATTAGAGGACCTACCCGGTGGTAGCTGTTTATAGGTCGTATGACTGAAGCCTTTACTTTGATAGCATGTCATAACTGTATTTGTAATGTATCGTTGGAAGCCCCGGCAATTGTACTCTGGAACCTTTCCATTAGTGGACTTACCCGGGGGGTACCTGTTTATAAGTGGTTGGACTGAAGCCTTTACTTTGATAGCATGTCATAAGTGCTCTGTACTTTTCCCAACAAACAAGAAGGAGAATTAATAAAATTGCCTTATAATCTCTGCTGTTGAGAAATCCATCCTATTATCCCCAATGTCTCATACATGCTGAAGGTACACACTTCCATTTGAAAGAGATATGGTCTAATTACATGCTCTGATCTTATCCTGACAAAACTGCTGTTTGAGATGTTCATTATGTTGTCTCAAGCTGTCTTGTTTGGCGATGTTGCAAATTTAACCACCCACCACATGCAGAGTCAAATAGTGCTGGAGACCCATCAGTAGAGGATCATATTAAGGTACATAGGTAGTCCTTGCCTTTTGAGATTGTCTCCCTACGCGATGGCCCATAAATGGACCAGTTAAGCTACCAACTCTGTCAGGAAGGGTCAAGTCAACAGCTTATATGAGGCTATGTTTGCCCAGCTTTAGGCAGTGATCTGAGTCAACTGCCTACCCTATTATAAAATGCATGAGCTGTCCCCCTCCTACAAATACACATATTCTGGCTGGCTCTTCATTCAGTGCCTCTGTTCTCCCAAACCACTCAACACACTGATCATCAGAATATGATATCTTCTATAAGAATTATATTTATATTATATGATATATACATTATATATGATATACTTGAGAACTACACTTGTGATATATTGAAAATATCTAAATGATATAATAATAATAATAATACCGCAGTATACAGTATTTGTTCAAAAGAAGAAAACATGCATTCGTTTACACTATTTGGGCCTAGTGTTTTACCCCCTACTGAGGCACTCCTAATTTGTACAGAAATACAATGAAAGTATTTGACATTTCCAGCATGTTAGCTCTGTCTCCACCCTTTCGTTCACTATGAATTGAAGGAAAGGCCAACTAATTCATCTGGTTAAATAGAATATTGATGTGAGTTCCCCTTTGAGACTTTATTTGATGTATACAAGGGCATATTTTTTTCTTTTGTATCAGTCAGTATTTGTATGGAACCTGTATGTTTGATGTATACACTGTACTTTGGAATATGTTGGCATTTTAAAGATGCTTTTTAGGAATAAGAATAATGCACAAGAACTTGCAATAACAGGGCCCAGTAAAATTATAGCCCTCAGGAAAGTGATTGGTACATAGCCAATGAGTTTTGAGAAAGGGCTATTAAAGCACAAACTTGGATTTGTTTGATGCAAAAAGAAAAAAAAAGCAATCAGCAAACTGCAGACAATTATGACAAGTACAAATTAGTTCATAAAATCTGATACACAGTTTTATGGAGAATCTCACAGAATTAGACAGAAAACTGCAAATTAATATACACCGGATCACCAAAAAACACATTTACATATAATAAACAGTGATGAAGGGTGGAATTAACACTATATAGAAGGAACCTGCTCAGTATCAGTTTGTTCATCAGCGCAGCTTCAATAAATGACATTTGCCTAGGGCTTATCAAACAGGGGCTGCCTTCAGCCTTGTCAGTTGCATGAATATATTAAGAAACACATACTGTATATCTGTTATGCCAGTCTCCTTTTAATTAGATGGAAGAGCACTGCATTATGTTACATTAAAATGGTATATTATTAAATTAACATAAACGCAGTGTAGAATAGACACTGTAAAACAAAGCCTGCCCTGAGCAGGAACAGGTTGGTAAATATATTTTTACATGTTTTCATATTTTCATGTTATTAAAGGGAAAATATACCCCCACAGAGGTGCATAAACACTATCTAAACTTCCATACATTTGTTTGATTTTTTAAACATATATCTGTGCTCTTTGGGACCATTTTCTCAGCCACCTTTGGCCCACAGTGTAATCCAACCGCTCCCTCACCTGATGATGGATTCTGGAACTTGAAATCATAATGTTTTATATAGTGAGTGTTCATTCACATTGCAGCTCGCCCTCTACGTAATTACCCTGTCCCCCTTTTGCTTTATTGACCTGACCTTCCTTGTTATGCCCCACCCCGAAAATCAAGGGCCAGTATTTTACAGTAAGAAAAAATGGCAACTCTAGGTGGGGAACTGGTTTCAAACAACACAGAAAATCAAGGTTTGCTTTCAATCCTTGGAATCGGGTTTGTCTGTGTAAATAAAGAAATACAATTGAATGAGGTCATGTAATGAATGAGGTCATGTAAAAAAAAAAAGTAGGGTTTATTTATTTTTTTTTTAAAATCTCCCTGACTGACACATATGGAACAGTGAAAAGCAGAGCACCATAAAATCCAAGGCATTACTAAATACTGTTGTTCTCTGCCAGATGACAGTGGCATGCAAACCACTCCAGGTGCCACTAGCCTAAGGGTTTGTCCTTTTCTCCAACACTAATTTACAAGATCACGAAGGTTGTGTAGTGGCCAAATATTTGGTTAACAAGAAGACATTAGGGGTCTGTTTATCATCACTGGTAATACCTCACTCCACTTTTTATACAGCATGATAAATAGACAGTGCTTAAAGGGGTTGTTCACCTTCAAACACCTAGTTCTTTTCAGATAGTTCACCAGAAATAAAGACTTTATCCAATGACTTTCTATTTTCTATGTGTGAATATTTTTCTAATACTGAAGTGTAAAGTTTCATTTTTCATCTTCTAAATCTGCTCGGGGAAAGGGGGTCGCCGACCCTGTAATCTGTTCTAAATGGATACATTTAGTTGATACATTTCTTATCTTTGGCCCTGCTGAGCAGAATCCCTGAATTTCATTAAAGGCAGCTGTTAGAATTGATACAATAGTTGCTAATACTTCACAAATGCTGCTGAAAAATGTATCAACTAAATGTTGCAAAATTGTAACAGTTTAGTCTGCGCCTGAATTACTGAGATGCAAAGACTCAAACACCACAGACAGGGACATTCAACTTTAAAATTAGATTTTGAAAAAAACGGTAAAAAACAAGAAATGGAAAGTAATTGAAAAAAGGATTTATTTCTGGAGAACAATCTGAAAACAATTCAACTGAAAAAAGTTTTTGGAAGGTGATCAACCCCTTTAACTAAAGAACTAAACCCTAAAAATTAATATGGCTAAAATGCCATATTTTATATACTGAATTTATTGCACCAGCCTAAAGTTTCAGCTTCTCAATAGCAGCAATGATTAAGAACTTCAAACTTGTCAAAGGAACTAAGAAACTAAGCTTAGGGGTTGTCACAAATTATCAAGCAGAAAATGAGGTTCACCTGTAATATAAACTGATGCTACAAGGCTGATTATTAAATTCTTGCACTGGTTTCTAAGCTTTCATGTAGTAATTATTTGTATTAATTATTAATTAGCCGTAATTAACTATATTCTATGTGTACTGTATATTTTGGTCCCTAAGCTCAGTAACCGACAACAGCAGTGTCGGACTGGACCACCAGGAGAACAGGAAAACCCAGGTGGGCCCAGGTGTCATGGGCCCTCATGCTGCTAAATATTTGGCCTATTTCATGGCCATTTCCTATTTCTATGAGAACAAAGAGGCTAAATATATGAAATAATAGACTATAGTATGTAAAGAAAACAGAATAGGCAAATAGAGGTTGAGTGAGGAGAGGAAGAATAATAGCGCTGAGAGTGGGCCCCTGGCCTAAGTTTTTTTGGTGGGCCCCTGGTCAAAGGTTTTTGGGTGGGCCCCTGATGTCCCATTCCGACACTGGAAAGCAGCACAGAGCATGTGCAGTGAATCAGTAGAAAAGAAGATGAGGAGCTACTGGGGCATCTTTGGAGACACAGATCTTCCCTTTTAAAAGGCTGTGGTTGCCTTGGGCTGGAACAGAAGCCCAAAACATATGTAATGTACAGCATTTCTAGCTACTTCTTTAGTTAAGCTTTAGTTCTCATTTGATTGACCTGTAACCTGTATCCAAGTGGCATGTCAAAAAAAGCTATTTTGTTAAATAAATAAAACATTTATTTTACTTTTTTTCTTAGCCGGTGCATTGGAGTCTATCAGAGTAAGCCTTTTTTTATTTGCATCTTTACAAAATTCCACTCCTCATGCTCAGCACCCAAACTCACCGTATACAGTGGTCTTTACTGCTCCAGTCAGTTGGGAATTCATTTTTCTACATCACCGTATACAGTGGACTTTACTGCTCCAGTCAGTTGGGAATTCATTTTTCTACATCAAGAAATTGATGTAACCTAAGCATTTACACATAATGTTGATTTAGCCTGCAACTGACATTTTTGCAGGAAATATTTGGACATTACCTGCAAAAGTGGACAGCCAGCAATGTGAATAAACACTGGACTATACTTTTATAAGCTGCTCATGTAGCAGACAGAGACTTAATACATTTAGTTGGTGAATCAGATGAGCTGATATACATTTCTGTTTTTCAGTGTTGATAGTTAGTTATAGGGCTATTTCTTTCGTATTCCTGGAAAAGAGCTACAAAAGTGAATCCCCCTACACAGGGGAGAAGGAACAAAGACCACAACAGCCTGAAGCACCTTCCTACCAAATAGCATCCTGAGAAGCCAACATTTCCACCTCATAAAACTGAGAAAACAAGTGGACAGAAAATCATGTAAGCCCATAAAAACTGCTGGAGTTCGTCATAGTAAGAGTTGATTTGGAAGGCAACCAGATGATCTCTGACTTTTTAATTCTTTGCAGCGAAAACAAACAGAGAAGTTCAATGTGCAAAAGATGAATATAGATCCTGAGAGTGCAATCCAAGTCCAAAGTATGGAAACCATTAAGAAATGGTTGCAAGAGACAGATGAAATTTCATGTTCATACTCACTCAAAATACTCTCTAGTACTCACAAATCATAGCACAAATCTAGTATTATTTCCTGAAGAACCTTCTCAGGCTCGGTAGGCTAAAAGGTTTTCAAAGAGGGGGAGGTCTGGGGACTTAAAGGGCAAAAGAAACAGAACACAATGGCCCTTAAATATCTATTGTTGTTCCCTCTGTCAAAATATCTGGGTTTCCCCAGTATAGTCTTCCCTCCAGTCATATTCTTTATTTGTTCTCAAGCTTGAAACCAAACAGGCCCTTCCTGGACTGGCAGGGAAAAGAGAATATTTTAGAAATAAAATCTGCTGACCACGTAATCAGCCATGGAACCATTTTATGGCTGCCAGAACAGCCAAGGCCTAGATGCTAAATGAGCAATGTCCAGTGATGTATCCTCTTACCCATCACATTTCTGAGCATTTTGAACCACTCCTAGATAAAGCTTGTTGGCTTAAACCTAAACAGCCTAGCTACTCTTTCATTGACAAAAATGGGGTGTAGTCTGGTTCAGAGAACTGCAGAGATGAACTTCAACAGTGCACTCATATTCTTGTCATTTTGGTCCTTGGAGGATGCATTGTTCACAATTGGAATAATAGACTTCCTATATAGCCTTGAGGGGGTGGCCATACACGCAAATAGATAAGATAATGCAAAACAAAGTTTTGTACTATTATTTGGAGGCAGGGCTGGTGTTACCAACTGTGGGGTCCAATTAGTACCATTTTGGTGGGCCCCCCTTCATAGAGCCACAAGGTTCCAGGGCTGGGTGGACTGGATTTACCTCTGTTCAAGTGACTGCTGCTAATTGGGATTGGTGGTGGGCCGGGTTGATCAAGGGTTGGGGGCTTGGGCATTCACAGATAGAAGGAAGGGAGGGGGGCACTTACCCCCCCCCCCCCGAACTTGTACTTTATAATACAGGATATTTTCTTATCATATGTATACATATATTGTTTTGTTCTTTTTTATATGAACTTATTTCTTAAAATTACCATTAAGAACCTGCAATAAACTTATAAAAGTCTTACATCTTATGGTCAGCACCCCTTCAAATAATGGACCATCCCAATGCCTATTCTACTTCTCAGAGCAGCAGTCCGAATTTCCTTTTTCTTCCCTCTGTGAGAGAATCACAGAAGAGAATCTTCTCCTTTCCCAGGGCAGAGGAGTGTGAATCTGTTGTGTTAAGATTAGAGTGTGAATGTCAGTGTATGTGTGTGTGCATCTATGCATGTGAGAAAAATTAACTGTTTCCCCCATATGTAATAAAAGGCACCAAGTTTGCCCAGGAGCAGTAAACCCTAGCAACCAATAAGAAGTTTGCTTTTAAACAGGTGATTATTAAATTCTAAGTCTAACTATTGATTGGTTGATATGGCTTACTTCCCCTGGGCAAACTTAGTGCCAATTATTACATAAACCCACATTTACTTACGGTCGAATATCAAGGGTTAATTAACCCTCGATATTTGACCGTCAAAGTTAAATACTTCAACTTCGAATATCGTAGTCGAAAGGATTTAGCATTATTTGTTCGATCGAACGATCGAAGGAATAATCGTTCGATCGAACGATTAAATCCTTCGAATCGAATGATTCAAAGGATTTTAATCCATCGATCGAACGATTTTCCTTTGATCAGAAATTGGCTGGAAAGCCTATGGGGACCTTCCCCATAGGCTAACATTGATGCTCGGTAGGTTTTAGGTGGCGAAGTAGGTGGTCGAAGTTTTTTTTAAAGAGACAGTACTTCGACTATTGAATGGTCGAATAGTCGAATGATTTTTAGTTTGAATCGTTCAATTCAAAGTCAAAGTTGTAGTCGAAGGTCGAAGTAGCCAATTTGATGGTCGAAGTAGCCAAAAAAAAGTATTTTTTATTCTATTCCTTCAATCGAGCTAAGTAAATGTGCCCCTTAGTGTTAATGTGTGTAAGGGCAACTGTGTGTATGAAGGTCTGACAAACTGTGTGTGTGTGTTGTAGAGACTTTAAATGAACCTGTGCATAGCTGTGTAACTACATTCATTATTCAATCTTATAGGTACAGGTTGGCTGGGGTTTTGCCTACAACCATTTGCCACAAAGCACATTAACCCCTACAGTTCCTTGCCCTGCTGCTCCTTTGAATCCCCCTCCTATCCAGGTCCTCACTCTATTCATTCCCCTATTTTACCCTTTCCCTTCTCATTCTGTGGAGTTACCCCCACACTCACCTCTCCGTCTCTAATAATTCTCTGCCTTACTCTATATATTTGTATAGATAGAAACATCTATAATATTATAATATATAATTTTGTACCTCACTCCCTCTCCTGCTCCTGTGTCCACCTCATTGTTTTCTTTTGGGTGACTTATCTTTTAATATGAGGGTAAGTAAAATTGAGGTGCCACTGTATGTATCCAGCTGTAACTATAACTCAACAGAGAATAACATTCTACAAACTGCTGGCTAGTAATTGTGCTAAGAAAGTAGATAAGACCAAATGTTGTCCTGGCAAACAAGGAGTTTGTGTCACTAATAGAATGGCAATGCTATACATGTGCAACAGTCACTACATTATATATTTATAGAAAAGCTGAATTGTACTTACTACAGGGGGATAACAAAAGAGGTAAATATTCAGCAGCAGACCTTAGTTGGTGCAAATTACTAAATGGCTGGCCTCCCATAAACTACATTATGCCACAGTGTGTGCTTGTGGGTAGAAACATGTACCTTGTCTGGGGCAAGTGAGACTGTTTCACGCATACCGGTAAAGGCACTCTCAGTACTTGGATTTTGACTTGGTCCCTTTATTATAGCACAGGCTGGGAAATGAAGTACATCTCATTAAACAATAGAGTAATGAGAGGAAGCTGGGAACTTCAATTCCCATCAGGCTTTTGGACTGACTGACCTGCCCATTATACCTCCTTCGTCTGAGCTGCTTTTGTTACCTGGTGTATTTGGAGACAGGTGTGTGAGGGAGCCCCAGAGTATTATAGGAAGTGTAGTTCCTAGTGGTAACTTTACAAGCTGTAGGGCGTTGCCAGGACTACAAGTCCCAGGGTGGGGACAGAGCTGTAAGGTGAGACTGGGTGTGCAGATAGGCTGAGGATCTGACTGCTCGGAGCAGAGGTAAGAGACAGAGTTATTTGCAGAGACGTAGAAAACAAATGACAGTGATTGAGAGATACAGGCAGCTAGGGGTGCAGATACTAGCACTGCTGTGTTTATTGGTAACCTGGTCATCAAGAGTGATCATGGGTAAGAATGCAGGGCCTCTTTTTACAGTGTGTAAAGTGTGGTGTAAAATAAAGGGCAAATTTATCAAGGTGTGTGTTTCTTTTCACGCTGCCTTAATGCAGAATTTGGCCCAATTGTTTTACACCACTTCAGACCTTTTATAATGTTCAAGGCTCAAGTAAGTTCCAGTGGAATTCACTCTGAAAAAAGCCACAATGGATTAACTCTGTATTTCCCCATAGCAGTTTCAAGCAGCTGCTTACTTTTATGCAGAGGTATGCAGTCGTCTAAATCAGTACACCGCTTGGTAAGTATGCAGTGCCTGTTTATGTGTGGCGTATTTTGTCGCTGTCATTTAACAGAGCATAATATACTGTATAGGCCCCTTACAATTTGGGTGGACAGTTGAGGAAAGTGAGAATGTCTAGTGAATGCGCTAAGTCATTAGTTTGTATATATATGTTAGAATAATATTCAACCCCTACAAAAATTCCCAAACACTTTTTTGGGATGACATACTTCCTTGGGCATGCATTTATTTTTTAAGTTGTTTTTTGCTAAGGATTCAATTTTTAGCCAGCCAGGATTATGGGGATTTTTGCAAAACCCTAGTCAGCCTGAAAATTACAGATAATGCTCATCAGAATCTCCTCTAAATGCCATAAAACTGTCTCTTAGACCAAAGTTAAAGGGCGTGTTCACCTATGAGTTAACTTTTAGTATGATGTAGAGAGTGATCTCTCCAGTGTGCAGTTTCAGAAATCTGGTTGCTAGGGTCCAAATTACCATAACAACCATGCATTGATTTAAATAGGAGACTGGAATATGGATAAGAGATGACCTGAATAGAAAGATAAGTAATAAAAAGTAGCAATAACCATAAATGTGTAGCTATACGGAAAACTTGTTTTTGGATGGGATCAGTAACCTCTATTTGAAAGTTGGAAAGAGGCAAAAGAAAAAGGTAAATAATTCAAAAACTATATAAAAAAAATAATGAAGACCAATTGAAAAGTTTTGTAGAATTTGCCATTATGTAACGTACTAAAGCTTAATGTAAAGGTGAACCATCCCTTTATGGTGCCCATATGTAAAATGAAACTGGTCATTGACTCATAGCAAAGTCAACAGCTTGCTGGCCCATTTTTGAGCCAACAACAATAAACCTCTATTGATATTTTCTGGGGCTCATTAACATATCAGTCAAGCAAATTGGAAAATGCAGAGTAAGGGCCTCCATTAAAAAGGCAAAGGTGAGAGTCCTGTCCGGGACCTATACTGGGGCTCAGCAGATGACACTTTACAATTTTGAAAGCAGCAGAATTTGAATGGGTGGTGTTTTTCATAGGTCATGGGGGTGTTTGACAAATGTATCAAGATGTGTGTTTTATTTTACACAGCCTAACCCTGGATTTGACCTTGTTATTTTACAGCCATTCATACTTTGCATAATATATTAAAGTCAATGGTAACGTTCTGGCAGAAAAAAAACATTATGGATGAGCACCGTATTTTCCCACAGCATTTGCTTCTGTTTACGCTAGATTTTCATGTGATTGCTGAAAATATATACACTTGTAGCCATTTTATATACAGTGATGCCTGTGACTTGTGGTGTATTTTGTTGCTGGGTTTTTTTTTTTTTACAGCATGATAAATGGGCCCCAAAAACTCTTTCAAAATGTCTGAAGTTAACTTCCTACCTGTTAAAACATATGCATCTCTTAACAGCTCAAATTTATTTAGAAAGGCAACTTCAGGCTAATGCAATGCATATGTCTTCCCACCAGTGATCAGATCTTTACTTTTTTTCCCAATTTGTAGGTGACTGTTCAAATCTAATTGCAGATGGTTGCTATGGGCAACATCACCTGTGATGTTTGTCTCCACTGTTAATAAATCTGTCCTTAAACGTGAGCAACAAAATGAACCGTCTAGAATCACCCTAAAGTAAAATGTCCTACCTGGTTCATAGGATGTGATGCAGATGGAAACAATTGCTTTACCTGTAGGGACCAATGCTATTTGTGGTTGGTTGTGTGTGGAGTTGTATACGTGATTTTGTGTTATCTATAACATTTGGTGCTCTTTATATTTGTGCCGACTGTATAAGCATCTGTATTAGAGAAATATGTTGCTTTAAACCATCACCTGTGAACGATTAATGGTTTGAAGTGCACAAGTGGAAGACTAGCCATTGAATGACTGTGTTGTGTATAAAACATTTTTGTGTTACCTAATACATTTTTTTGACTGTGTTTGGTGTGCATGGGGCCTGATTTCCATGCACATGTCTGAAGTGAATTCCACCATATGCTGTTTTTCTTTTGTTTGTATTGGACAAAACATGTATTCCGCTTAGTTGTTGGCTACTTTCATATATTTTATTCACAGTTTTCTGTTCTTGGTGTGCTGTTCTGCTATCACGGTATGTGTGGTCTGCTTATTTTTTTGGCTTATGTCTAAAGCACATGGTTTCCTGAAAATGCCTCAAGGGCTAGTTTTGCCCAATAAAGACATGACTATATGGTTGAAAAATAATGTAGCAGTACATACGCAGACTTAAATTTTCAATTCATTCAAATCCTAAAATCCCACTTCATTATTTGTCTTTTCTTCTAGTTTAGCTTCGCCATTTAAACTGCTGCCATCCCCTTCAATTTATGTTTCCTTGTATTCCTTTCCTTTGCTTTTTACTTCTATATATTTTCTGTTGAGATGGTCATTTATCGACATTGAAGAATGTTTATGTTCTGCACAGTTAATATGTAAAAATAATCCTCAGGGAACTTGCATTGGGTCACTGCTTAAAAATTATTCAAAACCAAGCTTTACCAGAAATCTATCGGTCTTTGAAGCCAAAATTGTATTGTCATTGTTACCTTTTATTAGTTATCTTTGCATTCAGCTTTTCATAATCCAGTCTTTCATTCAAACCACTGCCTGGTTGCTATGTTAACGTGGACCCCAGCAACCAGATAGCTGCTAACATTTCAAACTGTAGAGCTGCTGAACAAAAAGCTAAATCATTCAAAAGCCACATATAATAAAAAATGAAAACCAACTGCATAGGGCCGGGTGCCCAAGGCAAATTGAATAGCCATGTCGCCATATTAGCGCAAACTAGAGGAGAGCATCCGCATGCTTTAACTTCCGAGAATGGAACACACTCAGGACTTTTCTGTGAGGGGACTAGGGGTAGCAGACATGGAAGGTACATGTCTGGCGCCCCCAAACTTTGCTCCCTTGGCATGTGCCTCTTCTGCCTACCCCTAGTTCCGGCCATGCAACCAAAGTAGTTATTCATCTTTGAGTTCATTTATAGTTTAATGTTGAGTGTAATATTCTGAGATACTTTGCAATTGGATTTAGTTTTTTGTTATATAGCTTTGTATTCAACAGCTCTCCAGTTTGCATTATAAACAACCTGGTTGCTAGGGTCCAAAGTGGCCAAGCAACCATGCATTGATTTGAATAAGAGACAAGAATATAAATCGGAACTGAATGGAAAAAATGGGTAATTTAAAGTAGCAATAACGATAAATGAGTAGCCTTACAGCGCATTTGTGAAAGTTGGAAAGAGTGAGAAGAAATTGTTTAAAAAACTATAAATAATAATGAAGACCAATTAAAAGGTTGTTTAGAATTGGCAATTCTATAACATACTAAAAGTTAACTTAACCATGAATCATCCCTTTTTGAGGGCAGTTCACCTTGTATTTTCCTAGTGGTAGTTAAGTAAACCAGGTAGTTGGCTCTCTTACTCAGGGGTCCCCAGCCCATAAACCACATGAAAATATAAATAAAATTGCAAAGCAACACAAGCATGAAAAAAGTACCTTTGGGGTGCTCAATAAGGACCATAGTTCATTATTTCTTCCAAGTGAGAAATACAAAAATGTATTCAAAATAGGCCCTGGCATTCCAAGTACAAAGAGGCCCAAACAGGTCCCAGCAGCCCACTAAATAGTGGCTTTCTATGGCACCTGATAGCCCCTCTGGCATTTGCCAGAACCCACAAATTGCCAGTCCGGGCCTGTTGCCAGCCACTAACTGATATGGAGCACAGCTGCTTTCAGTGGTGTAACTAGATATTACTGGGCCCCACAACAAATTATTTTTCAGGCCCCATAAATGTCTAGAGGTTGACCTGTTTTTAAGTGTACCATTGTTTATTGTATATGAATTATACATTCATGGGGCCCCTACACCTCCTGGACCCCCTGCAGCCGCAGGGTCTGCTTTCTCTGTAGTTACGCCCCTGGCTGCTTTATGTGCAGGAAAGTGTCTCAAGATATCTGTGCTGTGAAATAAAGGAGTAGAAACTGTCCCACAGAGGAAAGAATAAGTTAAAAGCCAGGCACATTCCAAACTGCTGGGAGCAGCCAGAAAAGAATTTTGAGCAGCCAAGTAATGGTGGGACATAAAATAGTACAGCCGCCACAGCAGGTCTTTTGGGAGTGCAGTGGAGAAACACATATAGTGAACTAGGTAAAAGGCTTTATTCTGTAAATAATGGCTGGGAATATCAGGCATAATAATTGTAAATATTGTGTGGCCAGAATTCAGTAAGGGGCTGGTAGAGAGTGAAGAGAGCTCTCCCTGAGGCTCCTTGCACAGACGCTGCTGTGATTTGGAATGAACCAGAATGAGCATTGAGTCAGTTCGACTGACAGGAAGGTGCACACTGGCTCCTGCTTCACTGTGGATCAGTCCGGCACCTGCAGCGGCGCCTCTTCCTCTATCCTCACAGTCAAGGAGAGCTCAGGAAAGAAAGGGGGCGTGGCTTCACGCTAGACCAGGAAGTAGCTGAAATGAGCTGGAAATTTCAACTAGTTATTCAGAAACCACATGAGAGTGAATGCAGGGAGAAAGGTATGTTATTATGGGCAGTGTTTACAGTTAAAGGGTATTATTCTTATTCTTTAATGTCTTTCTTTGCACTTGGCATAGCTTTATCTTCTCCTAAGGACATTTTTGCCAAGTGTTGCTCAAGTCTGTCATAAGCTGGCCATAGGCGCAAAGATTAAGTTGTAAAAAATGAAGGTTCAAAATTTTTCTTACAATGTGTAGATCGTACTATGTCGATGGGTCGTTTAGTCCTCTGGACAGGTTCGAAGATTTCAGTCGGCTAATGATAATATCTCGCTTATCTTATCAGTCTATATCCGTGGGTCATTGCAACACTGATCATTCGTCAGATATAAGGATAAATCAGCACGTCTATGGCCAGCGTTGATGTAGAGAGTGCTATTCTGAGACATATTGCAATTGGTTTTTATTTTCTGTTGTTTGTGGTTTTTATTTATCTCTCTGGTGTGCAATTTCTGCAATCTGGTTCTAGCGCTATGGTAATTAGGACCCTAGGAACCAGATTGCTGAAATTGCACACTGATTTGAATAGGAGACTTGAATATGAATAGGAGAGTGCCTGAATAGAAAGATGAGTAATCAAAAGTAGCAATCGTAATAACATTGTCGCCTTGCAGAGCATTTGTCTTGTGGGTAAGTGACCCCCATTTAAGGGAGAAGGAAATCTACTAAGGCATTTTATTGGCAATAGATTAGCTGCAATAGTGCAAGCTAGTATGCTATATTTATTCTGTAGAATGTTTTACTATACCTGAGTAAAAAGCATTAGAATCTCTCTTTGTTTTGGATGGTAGCTGCAGTATTAGCTTGTTGTTACATCACTTCCTGCCTGAGTCTCTCCTTGTGCACTTATAGCTCTGGGCTCCGATTACAGCAGAAAAGGGAGGTAGGAAGAGGAACAAACTGAGCATGCTCACTCCCGTGGGAAAGGAGGTTTAAGCTGAAGGCAGGAAGTCTGATACAGAAGCCCATGAGTACACAATAGAAGGAAAGAAATGCTGTGTTTCTTTTGACAGAGGACTCGGAGCAGCACTACTTTGAGGGTTTACTGGTATATTTAGGTGGACCTTTCTGATAAGGCTTACTTAGTTTTAACCTTGCTTTCTCCTTCAAAAGCTAGAAAGAGTCAGAAGAAGGCAAAAAATTAAAAAAACTATATATATATCTATATATATCTATATATATATATATATATATATATATATATATATATAAAATAAAAAAACATGAAGACCAATTGTAAAGTTGCTTAGAATTAGCAATTCCATAACATAATTTACTTAATCGTTAATTTAATCGTGAACCATCCCTTTAAAAGATAGAACGTATAAGATTTGTTGAAGTTGGTGGTTAGGTTTTACCCGACCCGCACCCACCTGATATCCGCCCTCCCTCCACCGGTGCCCACCCGGGTTCCTATAGGCCCGAGCCGACCCGCCCTGCCGATGATGTGACAAGAGGCGCGGGCGAGCAGGGGCGCATCTATAAAAGTTAAACCCGGGAGTCGGAAGCCGGATTTCTCATGTTGACTTTTGTTAGGAGTCTGAGACACTGCACATGCTCTGTGAGCTTTGAGCAGATATTGGGAAGCTAAGCTTAGTAGTAGTTGGAAATCATCAAGCAGAAAATGAGGTTCACCTCTTATATAAGCTGATGGCACAAGCTGATTATTAAATTATGACACAAAAATGATCTCATTTTCAGCGTTAGTCTAGCATTATTAAAATTCCTTTCTAAATATGCTAATTTGCTCCTTGCAAGGGATTATTTGTAAGATTTTGAAACGTCACTAATAAATGAGTAAGGACTAGAACCGATTTAAAGGAGTTGTATAGGATAAGTGAAAATCCCCTTTTATTGTAGGCACTAATGAATAATATATGGGTCTGTTTTCACTTTGGGCTAAAAGTTAATATTATCTTTAAAAAATGCCTCTTTATTGGATCCTCCTATAGATTTGCTTTGGTCCCTGGCCATGTTTCAAATGAGGTGTGGGCTTGTCTTAACGGTCCCTTCTAGAAGCACAGTGGGAGGGGGATAGCCAATCACAATCCTGCAGTCACACATGCAAAGGCAGGCTTCAGCTCCCTTATCACATACCTCCCAGCTGTCCCTTTTTTGCAGGACTGTCTTGATTTTGACAGCTTAACCCGCAGACCTGATTTTCTCTTTGGTCTCCTGCACTGAACAGCCAGAAAAAGATACAAAGTTTCAAAAACACACAATGGGACATATGTCTTCAATAATATAATTGTTCTACATTTTTTTTTATATATTTCACAAAGGTTGATAAACGTATTTCTTAAAGGGGAACTATTGCGAAAATTTAATATAAGCTTCATCATACTGAAATAAGAAACTTTCTAAATAAATCAATTACATAGTCTGAGTTAATCAAGTTTATCTTCACTATTCCTCTCTCAGCATCTGTTTCTACTAATTCTGTATTCATTCAGGAGTTGGGTGTCAGATGAATGATCCAATATATCTTATAGGGGAGCTCCTTTTGCATAGAAGATGTATTAAGAGCTCACTCTATTAAAATCACCAGAAATCCTGTCTCTCTACATGCAGAATTTGAGAGTGGGATAGTGAACATAAACTTGATTATTTCAGAAACAATGCATAATATTTAATTGATTGTATTTAGAAAGTTTCTTACTTCAGTATGAGGAAGCTCATATTACATTTTAATTTTTGCGATAGTTCGTTGGGGCCCCTGGCCAGAAAACATTCATGAGTGCTGACCACAAATCCCTTTGCCTTAAATGAGAGCCAGAAAGTGCTCTCACTTTTGCTTCAGCACTTTTCCCATTGGAGTTAATTGAAGCCACGGGAGGCAAACACTGGAGTTTTTCGGTTGGCTAAAAAAAGCTACTTTTGACATTGGTATGATAAAAACCACATGGTGCATGGTGCTCAATGTTCACGGGTGTCACAGGAGTCAGAATATTTTTCCCTAATTCTATAAATATAATATCTACCCGTGCATATATCTATGAATTTTGCAATATGAAAAAATAAACTGATTCATTTATCTTGTACTGTAAGTGCTTTCATTTATACAATTATTTGTTTTTGGGAAAAGCACAAAAGTAGTGAATGCAGTTTTATAAGTGCAGCCTCATTGTCATGTATTGCATACAGTTATAAATAAATTGACAGGCAGAGCAGAAATATAATTCCAATTAGAAAATCTGAGTATTGGGATTATGCAGTTGGCGGGTACATGATTATCATCAACCCCTGTGTTAGAATTCCTGTTCTGTGCCTTTTGGCATAGGTTTGTGTAATCATACTGAAAATGTACAGGCTGAAAAAAGGGGGAAATGTATCAGTTTAGACTAGACATAGTTTAAACATGACCTATGAATCAGATATGTTCTGTTAAATTGTTTTATCAGGTCAAATTCATACATTCTGCCTCTCTAAATCTGTATTTGCCTAATGATTACTGAAAAATGTGTGTGCCCCTCCCAGCCACCTTAAATTTTTTATACCAGGAATTCTGTTAAAAAAATCATTTGTAACTAACTGTATAATGTTGCCAAAAAAGGCTCGTATCTAGAATTTTTTTTTTTAACTGTACTGAAAGGCTATTTTTTTCATATAATGGAATAAAAAGCAGCAATAGTGATACATTTTAGCCTTACAGAGCATTTGTTTTTAGATGGGGTCAGTGACCCCCATTTGAAAGATCGAACGCGTCCTAGAAGAAGGCAAATAATTTAAAACAAAATAAATAATGAAGACCAATTGAAAAATTGCTTAGTATTGGCCATTCTATAACATACTAAAAGTTAACTTAAAAGTGAACCACCCCTTTGATGTTTGTGTCACTTTTTAATGTTATTGTGCACTAGATAAATAAAAGTGAATTCTGTAGTTTCACTACTTGTTTAATTCTGAGGTTAGGATTGTTATTACAGAGCTAGTCAGGCACTGAAAATAGTGTATGGGATGACCTGTAGTGGGTGCACAAAGAGGTCTGCCTCAGCATGATGGGTGTGTGGTGTGACACACTTCTTAGGCAACTGAGGGTGCAGAACATCCGTTCCATGGGCTGAGCAGCATTTGTGTTATTCCTTGCCATCTCCCTTTCACTCACAGACAGCATGCATCACTAATCTGAACCCTTATCTGCAGTTCCAGATTGTAACCACATAGATTTTTCGTTTAATGGCAGATCCTGCATGTGAAACCCATTCAGGAACAAAATGATAAGGACCCCAGTCACCTAGCAGCCACCCAAAAAGAAAATACACCCCATGCCAAAATGCTCGTCTGAAATCCAATTTTTACAGAAAGGTGAGTTTTGTGAGAACCAAGATACAAAATAATGCACACAGAATAAAAATACTCAGGAATGAAGTTCCTGTCTGACACTGTTTACTGGCTTACTAACACCTGTATTTAACTGTCTGTTTTGAATTAGGATGGCTGTTCCATGTGCCATATTTTTGGGCAGGTTTATAGCAGACACAGTAGGAGTATCCATTTTATCTGTGGTATGTATTCTTTCTATCTCCTCCTATTCCAGTGAAATCATATTCTAACTAATTTCTATTCATATGAAACAGCTGCTGTAAGTAAATAGAAATCTGGTGCCTAATAGGCATAATGAAAATAATCCAGCTCATCTCCACTACAGAAATAGATTTCATTCCACAGTGGTGCCTTTGTAAGCAATGGCTGCCCATAAGCAATGCCTACATTCTCCCTTGGCTTCAGTATGATTGCCTTTTGTAAGTTTTCTGTCTTTTGAAATGGATGAAGGAAACAGGTGCATTACAAGAGAATGTAAGTGTTTGCAGTTCACCAGTTGAACTATGCATAATACTAATTCAGATGGGTCTGATGAAATGGATAGTAATGAGCTGGCAAGATGTAGTTGTGCATCATAGGGCTGAAAGAGTAAAAGTAAATGATAGGAGCAATTGGAGTCTTTGCACGAACACCGTTGATTCAGGGAGTTAAAGTGGGACTGTTCTATGCCAGTGCACACCTGCATTATCCCAGAGGCTTGAGGCAAATCAAAGGGTAAAATGGAAAAGCAATGCAGTTTGTTTTGCATTAAATTATCATGCTTTGTAATATCCCTGCCAGTAAAAAGTTAAAAAATTAAGTGTAACAGCTGTTTGGTTAGAGAACAATTCTTGCTGGCCTCTTCACACACAGAGAATATCAGGTATATGTTACTTCTTGCTCCAAAGCAATCTTAAAACACCTGATTTTTCTATTGCTTGTAATAGGCATCCGATCAGAATACCAACAGGGCAGATCTGGCCTTGTTTTCCATTTTAACTGAAATGTTATGGCACTATATCCACACAGTTCATTTGGCCAAGGCACCTAATTGTGTTTTTACACAGAGATTGATCACCAAAGTGACTATATTGTATGAAACATTTGGGGCATATTTATCAAAATCCAAATTTTTGGAGTATTTTAATAAAAAAAAAAAGTCAGATCAAACTAGAATCCACAATTGGACCTTATTATGTATTATTATAAAATCACAATTTATTCAGATCAGGGACAAGCACGAAAAAATTGAGCAAAAATGAGAATCTAGTATTTTTCCAGAATCACTTGATTTTTTTTCAGGCTTTATCCCGTAAAAGCCATAATTTTTCAGATTTTTGTCCGAAAAGTCAGAAATTGTTATATTTACGGGCTAACTTTCAAATTGGATAGGGACCCCTACCATTGACTTATATACAACCTCGGTAGGTCTGAGTTTTCTGACTTTTTACATCCTTGGGGTATAACACATGTAAAATTTTGAGTTGTTTTTTTTCCACTTAATATTTGGATTTTATAGTAAAAAAAAAAAAACTAGAATTTTTCAAGTTTTTTTCATTTGGACTTTAATAAATACATCCCCTATGTGTGTGTGGTTAACTTAAGGTGCATTCTATTAAAGGGTGGTAAACATTCGTTTTAGTAGAAAAAAAAGCTTCTTCTATTTGGTATTGTTAAAAAGGGGGTTGTCTTGTCCCACCCCAATGATCTGCATTAAAACATTTGGTCTGGTAGTGTTTTATTTTTTGCAAATGTAATAAGGGTGAAGGAAGATGTTTAAAGACAATAGATTTTTTACCTGCAGGAGAGCAGATTTAGGGCATGGTTTATGGGACTTTTTTTTTCCATGATACATCTTGGCTACCTCAGATGACGGAACATCCTTTGCTGTGTATGTTTCCCCACTGTCAATTTGCATTTCAGTCGTTGGGACAAACAAGAGACGTTTTTTTTCACCTGCCAAGATTTACCAGGGGCGACAAAATGTCCTGTGCACCTTTACCACGGGCAACTAATCTCCACGTCTGCCATAGCTATAAGGGGAACTATTTCCCCCACCTTCCTTTAGCTAAGCCATTTTTCCCTGGGACTTCACCATATTTGTTTAGACAAGATTTGTTTATAAGAATGAAACAAAAATAAAGAAAATAGTAATGATATGCTAGAACTTAACTAGAAGTTTTGCAATTCCAATGAATATTTTTCTTTATTGTTCCTCAACCCTCTTTTACAAATGAATTGCTAACTACCTACTACACTTCTTGTCCTTCCTGAGGATGGATGGAGTTTCTGGATATTTTTGACCAAAACTGTGTCTGGATACTTTTGGCTATATGATTTATTTAACTGCCTTTTTATAGCTAACATTTCGGTGTTTTAGTACAGTGTCGGACTTGGACACCAGGGGCCCACCCAAAAACCTTAGACATCGGGCCCACCATAAAACCTTAGACCAGGGGCCCACTCTCAGTACTATTATTCTTCCTCTTTTTACTCAGCCTCTATTCTCCTAGTCTCTTTTCTTTATATACTATAATCTATTATTCGATCTAAAGTATTTAGCCTCTTTGTTCTCATAGAATAGGGAATGGCCATGAAATATGACAAAAGTTTAGAAGCATGAGGGCCCACTGACACCTGGGCCCACCGGGAGTTTTCCTGGTATCCCGGTGGGCCAGTCCGACACTGTTTCAGTATGAGTATACTGTAGTCTAACATTTTGTATGGGTCGCACAATATTCCCTACGGCATGAATTGACATATGTTCTCAGTCACTGCAACTCATGCATTGTAGACTGGCAACTGCAAAATTTCTCAGGAAGCACCATGGCAAAAAGGTGTTAAACAGTATATCTGTGTTCCCATGGGTTCTTCAGTAAAAAAAAATGCAGAACACAAATCTAAAAATATCACATTTAAGAAACTGGCTAATGTAGAGCACAGATTACAGAAGCAAAGTACCCTGTCCAGTAATTTTCTTGTGTCCTACTTTTTTGCCAGATTCAGGTGAATGACTGCTGCAGTGAGAGAGATTTAAATGGCTCCTGTCCCATATCCCATCGGTGCAGTCCAGGTAATTATTACTCTGCATATGAATACAGATGCATGCTGCCTTTACAATTACGAAAAGGCACAGTTATAACTAAGAAGAGTGTTAGATTCATGTAAAAACAAGGCAATAGCATATAATTATATAGCTCACCTCAACGCTGAGGTTGCATTCTGTTATATTAGTGTGATACTGAATATTGTAATTATCCAAAACTACATATGCAGGTCTTCCAAACAGAGCTCTGCAATGTGTGAGTGATGTATTATTTATCATGATGTGTTTGTTGTGTAATTAGAAAATGAAGGAGTAAGGCAAAAAAAAATTCTTGCTGAAAATACATTAAAATGCAGCAAGTATTAAAGAACAAGTAAAGTGAAACATTTATTTAGCCATTATTTTAGATAGGTAAAAACACACGCGGCGATCTTTTTTCTACTGTCGCTCGAAATTGCCTCGCTAGGCGATTTCGAGCGACAATAGAAAAAAGATCGCCGCGTGTGTTTTTACGCCGCGATTCCCCATAGACGCCAGCGCAAAAGTTTCCCCAGCGATTGCGGATTAAAAGTCGCGGCGAAAAGTCGCCGCGAGTCGAATCGCGGCGCTATCGCCTAGTGTGGCCCTAGCCTAAGTCTACTAGAAAAGCATGTAAACATTAAATTAAACCCAATAGGCCGTTTTTGCTTCCAATAGGGATTAATTATATCTTAGTTGGGATCAAGTACAAGGTAATTTTTATTATTACAGAGAACAAAATAAATCATTTTAAAAAATTTGGATAAAATGGAGGCTATGGGAGAAGGCCTTTCAGTAAGCTGGAGCTTTCTGGATAACAGATCCTATACCTGTATTCCATTCTGTCCTCCTCTAGTGTGAAATGTAAATGTTAACTTAATAGCAGCTTGTTTTGTCATATCATATCATATACCTATGTATATTGCATAGATATGATTTGAAGCATGCCCGTTGTATTCAGAGGGGTTGTTCACCTTTAAGTTGACTTTTACTATGTTAGTTAGCACCTTCTGTCTCAGCCAGGCTTAGAAATGAGGGTTGTTATGCCTGTCATCCAAAAATCTATTGCTTTGGGGAGGCAAATTGTCACTGTCTATGGATACTAAAAATGCATTTACAGGTAAACTACCATAGTGACATAGTAAGTTAGGTTGAAAAAAGACACACGTCCATCAAGTTCAACCTTTCATCTCTATTTTAACCTGCCTAACTGCTAGTTGACCCAGAGGAAGGGCAAAAACCCCATCTGAAACCTCTCCAATTTGCCTCAGAGGGGGAAAATGGCAATTGGACTAGTCTCTGGATCAACTTGTACTATGAGTTATTTCCCATAACCCTGTATTCCCTCACTTGTTAAAAAGCCATCCAACCCCTTCTTAAAGCTATCTAATAAATCAGCCCGTACAACTGATTCAGGGAGAGAATTCCTCATCTTCTCAGCTCTCACTGTAAAAAACCCCATCCAAATATTTAGGTGGAACCTCCTTTCTTCTAATGGGAATGGGTGACCTTGTGTCAGCTGAAAAGACCTACTGGTAAATAAAGCATTACCACTGAAAAGTTAATTGTAAGGTGAACTTTCCCTTTAGCTAAATTTAATTAACACTGAGTTTAATTTATCATGCCTGTTTTTTAGTAGAAAAGTTACCATAGCAATTATGAGCTACTGTTTTACTAATCCAAACAGGTTGCTTCAGACTCTGGTCAGAAGATGGAAGCAGCACTTGCATTAAATGCAAAAATGAGACCAGTCTGGGTTCTGAAGTCATTCATAATGTGACAGAATGCAGAAATTGTAAGTTTTGGGTAACAAAAGGTGAGAGGTAGCATAAGTGAACTGTTCCTATACTGGAAACCATTGCAGAAGGAAGGGCAAAGGAATGAGATTCAAGTAATTTGTATTTCTAGGATGATCTACTGTCCAGTTATAACAAAAACTAGAGGAACCAGAGGAAGTTCCTATGGGGCAGTTACTGACACTAAAAAACAAATATGAATGTATATTAAAAGTTGCCTATAGGTCATGTTGTTTTTTGCTGAGAGGTTTGTTTTTGTAAGTAATTGTTAGTTGAAGTTTCTAAACCTGACTGTTTTGCCAACCTGACTGTCCCATCTCAGCCTGTTTATAATGCTAACGGACTCCTGCTGCACAAATATGGCTGCCCACTCATACAGGAACATGGGGCATCGCAACGGTAATGTAAAAGCATTGTGCAAATACTTTATGGTGAAGTTAGCTTTCAAAGGCAATATTATGATAGATGTAAAAAAAACTGTTTAATTTCTGGTGTCAGTATCTCTTTAAGGGACATTAAATATGTAAAATCCAACTTTTCCTAATAAACAAAGTCATGTCAGTGATTAGCTACATCATGCAGTAGATCACTTTAGGAAGGCTTTAGTCCTGAGAATACGGTGTTTTGGACATAAATACCATCCCAATGATTTTGGGTCAAAGAGATTGTATAGCCACATTTTTAAAAGAATGTATCCGTATAAGGTGACCACACACAGAGCAGCCTGTCTCCTATTCTCTGCACTGCAGATTGAAGATGCTGGTTGGTTTGCAACAACAAAAAAAAAACAGTGACCACAAGGCTTTGATTTTATTATTATTAGCATTATTTATATTACTTACCGTACATTTCCATTCAGGCCCTAAAACATTTTGTCATTCCAATTGATGCCCAGTTGCTAGAGTACATAAGCCCTATCAACCAGATAGCTACTAAACTTCCAAGGCTGTCAGTTTCACAACAAAAGGAAGTAGGAGACGTTATTCCTCTAGAGATTTTGTATCACAGCAGTGCAACAAACTGTCCCATAAAAATTAATTTATAATGCTGTAGGTCTGACTATATATATTGACCAAACTGTAAATGATACCCTTTTAAATAGCCCCTACATCATTCTAGATCTAGAACTTCCAGCCCTTGAACACTGTCACTTATCTAAAAGCCTAACATAAGATAACATAAGTCTAAAACATAAGCAATTTTTTTTAAATCACTGGAAAATACCATATGCCACATTTTTTACCAGCCACTTTTCTGCAGCAAAGGGAGAAAGCCCTTGACTAACCTATAATTAAAGATTATAATTAATAATGTACCCCCTGCTAAAGTGTATTAAGATATTAAAAGTTACCTCAGTGTTATGTGACCTGTATAAAAGGCCTCAGCCTGCAGCCTCCTGCTTTTATATGGTCACGTAACTCCTCGGTGGTGGTAGATTATACACTACAATAGAACCCCCATTTCATGTTTTTCAGGGGACCAGAAAAACATGGTGTAAAATCCAGGAAACTGTAATATGCATTATATAAAGGTGGGACCACAAAACAATAATGTAAAATGAAGGAAGACAATGGATGTAAAATTGAGGTTTAACTGTGTATAATCTGTGTGGCTAAACAACTATAAAAACAGGCGCAATAAAAATATATCTCTCTTGTTTTTCTGTATTGAAAGAATCCAATGGGAGCCGTCTGTATAGAGGCCTTGGATGAACTTTGCACTTCTGGAAAGGGAAGTGCTTTATTTACTTTTAGGTGAAGAATGAATACAATGTTAAGGAGATTAATCTAAAGACCAGCAAACAAGAGTACTGTAATCTCTTAAATAATTCTCTTAACTACATTTTGTATATGCATAAAAATTTTCATAGTCCATTATTACAGCGATATGAAATTGCAAGTATATGAATTTCAAAGTTACAGGCCCCTTATCCGGTCCAAGAGTAGAATAGCTTAATTTGCAAGGTTGGCAATGGCAATATTTTGTATCTTTGCCCAAATAAGACATCCAAGTGAAGGGCCAAATCTGATCCTTTACATCTCCTTGCCAGAATTTGGATCAGATTATGAGCCTGTGCTTTATTTAGACAGAATAGAAAATCCTCAACTTTGGTTTAGCTCGATGCTCAGACCCAAAGGCTGCTATCTACATCACGAGTGACAGTTGTCAGCCTTTATTTCTCTATGTATGGCTAATAAATATTCAGTGAAAATGCCAGCAGACAAATTTACTTGGGAAGTGACACACTTTCTGTGCATTTTTTCTACAGGTATAGCATCCGTTATCCGGAAACCCATTATCTAGAAAGCTCCGAATTACGGAATGGCCATCTCCTATAGACTCCATTTTAACCAAATTATCCAAATTTTAAAAAATGATTTCCTTTTTCTTTGTAATAATAAAACAGTGCCTTGTACCTATTGGGTATATTTAATATTTAAAAGATTTTCTAATAGACTTAAGGTATGAAGATCCAAATTACAGAAAGATCCGTTATCTGGAAGATCCCGAGCATTCTGATAACAGGCCCCATACCTGTAGTAGACTAAATGTAGTAACAAACGCAAATTGATTGCCTCTAATATCGTTCCATTATAGGTAATAGGAATCTCCAAACTCATGGCACAAATAAGCATTAATCAACTAAAAATACAGTGGGGATCATTTATAAACAATTGGCAGATTTGCACATGGGCAGTAACCAATGGCAACCAATCAGACGATTGCTTTCAGTGCTCAACCTGCAGCTGGCTGAAAAAAGCAAATCCCGATTGGTTGTTATAGGTTACTGCCCAGGAGCAAATTTGCCCAGTGTTTATAAATCCGCCCCAGTGAGCTTTATTTTTAGCATGTAGTTGTTCGGATCTGCCAAAAAGCAAGCTAATTAAAAGCCATTTGAAGCAATCCCTGGCATTTTGCCCGTATGCTTTTGTTAATACAAAACCATGTTATATTTTATGTAAACAGGTTTTGCCACTGTTACTTCTGATGGCATTACATTTTCGACTACCTATTGAGCTTAATATTTCCTCTTGACTCCAACAGCATCTTACCGATTGCAGGATTCTGATAGTGGGGACAGAATTTGCATCATGACTGCATACCTCTCAACTGTCCTGTTTTTTCGCGGGACAGTTCTGATTTTGACAGTTAGTCCGCAGTCCCGGATTCTGATTGACGTCCCGCATTTCTCTTTGATCTTGTGCACTGAATGCCAGAAAAAGATGCAACGTTTCTAAAACGTAATTAGATAAGAGGCTGTTGGCAGAGAGCCCAGAATATTCAGCACCAGCACAATTGTATCTGTTTAAGATAAGCAAAGATACAATTGTAACTAATTAGATGAGCAGGGCAATTTTCACATTTATTGTTGAAACTGTAATAACACATGCAACATGTCCCTAGAATTCCCAGACGTGTTAAATTTTCCATAACCTGCCAAATTTTCATAATCTTGCCTCAGAGGCAACTTTGGGCGACTATAGAAAACGCATCGCCGTGTGTGCATTAGCGCAGATGACTTTTCATTGCAGCCTATGGGGAAAAAGCCTGAGGCAGTTTGGGGAGATAGTCGCTCAAAAGACGAGGCGTTTCGCCAGGCGACAAAATCTCCCAGAATCTCCTCGTGTGGACTAGCCCTTACCAGTGCAGGGCAACACTGCATTATATTTTTATTACTTTTTATACACTTTTTTGATGTTAATGTTCATTTAAGCCACAAATGGTACCAACCATGACAGAATTGTTAGATGATGTAGTGTACATGTTTTTCCCCCTTCATCAGCTTCTTTGGTTATGTAAAGATGTATTTGTTTTGCAAACCTGTGGAGCATGCTGATCTTTGCCCAGTTTGGCCAGTGGAGAAGCACATGAAACATCAAACTTCATTTACTTCACTGTGAAATCTTTGACAAAATGGACTGTCCTAGCATCCTGCCTCATAAACTTTCTACTATGTTTGCATATTGCCAGTAGTTTTGCTCTTAATATGTGCACCACCTAGACTTTCAGATCCTTTCATTATTGCGTGGCGTCCTATTTTATTGTTTTTCTTTCTTATTGATTTTTTTTGTCAGTCAGCTCCAGTACACTGGACGTAAACTTGAATGCCAGCATCACTCCTTCTGTGTCCCACAATCTTGGTGAGTCATAGAAAATATTAGATGAAACCTTTCTTTTTCATTTGGTTTGTGTAAAATCTAGATTGAGCTGATTCATCCAAACACAAACCTTTAATATCATATGACTTTGGCTATGGTACATAACAATCAAAATGCTGCTATTCTCCTTTGATTACTTTCAGTGGAAGATCATGGGTCATTCAGCACTTATGATTAATACTTAAAAACAGGAAATGTAAAGGGCTAATTGTGGCTGCTGGCTGATCTGTAGTGCTTCAAATTAAAGAGCACTAATCCAGGGTTACGTGAGGGTTTTTGTTGCTGCTACAGGTAGTTATAAAGTATATTACCGTGAAATTAAAGTACCATTGCCCTAAAGGCAATAAATTTGTGTTTGTAAATGATCAGGCTCAAACCCAAATATGCAAATCAGGGTCTGAATTTGTTTTGCCATTGGGCCCAAATGCAGCTCAAATATTATGAATTCAATGCATCCCTTTTTCTTTTACAAAACATGACAATTTCCTCCAAAGAAGATTGTGCACAAACTGTACAAGCAGAAACTCAATGTTCTATACATGTGGGGGCACATTTATTATGTGGTGTAAAAAATGGTGCAATAATTTGCCGTCACTATGTAAAAACCAAAATAAAAATGGCAAAATGTTTTGTGTTCTTTTTTCCTTGAGCAACGTCTCCCGAAATGTAATTACAAAAGTTTGAAGCTGTGTAAAATAATGGTGGCAAATCTGGCATTCGCATGGTGTAAAATAAAACACACCTTCATAATTTCGCCTTTTCTTTAAACTGTTTTTTTCCTCTAATTTTGTTTAACACAGCAGGTTCGGACAGGGATTCAAAATAGGCCATGGAATTCCAAGTACACAGAGGCCCAAACAGCCCCCCACAGACCCAATAAATAGTGAGTGCCTATGGCATCTTACAACAGCCCCTCTGAAGCCACAAATTCCCAGTCCGGGCCTGATACTCCGCATAATAAATAGGCTCTGTGATGTATTCTCACTGCTTGGATTTAGCAGTTTGTTGCCTTTTGAAGTTCTGATTACAGATACACATACAATGCTTTGATTGGTGCTCTTACTTCTCCCCTTCATCACCCCAGTCATTGCAGATTAAGCATGATCAGAAATAGACTTGTTTCAGTTGTGTAGTGGGAGATCTGATGAGTTTGTTCTCAATTTGGTTTAAAAAAATGTCTTATGAATGATGCTTTCCAGGGTACATAATATAGTGATGATTGGGTCATTATTAACAACAGTCATTGCCTGTTTTGGACAGGGTAATTATGTTTTTACCAATGTGTTGGAAGCTTAATACCCAGCTGTTCCCTCTAAAAATAAAGATTTAAGAGATGAAGTCAGGCAGCAGGGATCCTGCTGATGTGGTGACATGCTGGAATGGAAGTTTGAACTTGTATTTGATTATTTTCTCGTTTTACAGGTAGTCCAGGAATAGCTGCCTCTCTCCTGCTGGGCATACTCTTCATCAGTCTGTTCCTCATTCTTTCAGTGGCCTCATTTTTTTACCTCAAACGTTCACAAAAACTTCCTGAAATTTTCTACAGAAGAAATAAGGGTATGTACCATGATCTTTGCCCTGATGTAGCCTGCATATATCTCAGGGTTTTTTTTTCCAGTAGTGTGATGCATAGGTATATAGTGCGTCTGATGTTAAAGATTTTTATTTTTACAAGATGGCCATAGACGCAAAGATCTGATCATACGAATCGAGTATTCGTACGATTTTCGGACCGACATTTTTCGTCCGGCGGAGATCGGTCGTTTGGTTGATCGGACAGGTTAAAAGATTTCTGTCAGCTGCCAATAATATCTCTGCGTGTATTGCCGATCGTACGATTTTCAGAGGGAGACTGTCACTAGCTTTGTCTGACATAACTTTCGTACGATTGTTGTCAGTGGCAGAACATCAGCTGATCTGTTCTTTTCTACTTTATTTGATCTGAATGGTTAGTGGCAGGTCGGGAGATGGAAAAGTCCAATCGTACGATGATTCATATGATTGGATCTTTGGGTCTATGGCCAGCTTTATACTTTTCTATCAAAAGAAACCCACTCCAGCTTTGATTAGAGAAGGGATGGATAGATAGATAGATAGATAGATAGATAGATAGTGCCACCTTTCCTTGTTTTTCGAGGGTTTTTCCATCCTGCCTATTGCTGATATTAAATTTGCACATGATAATTGATGAAAGGTATTTAAAACAAAGGAAAACCTAAATAATTTAAAACAAAAGAAAATGTAGTCAATTTAGATTTATTTTTTCATTGTAACCACTGTTTTTAGATGCTTTCATTAATTATGAAAATTATTAATTTTAATCCCCACCAAATCTTTTGTGTATGGGTAATTTTGACCAAAATGGGCATATATGTCACTTTGGGAGTCCGGTTCCACAGAACGCCCAAATGTATTCCTTCTGCAGATGCATCTTTGTTTGCAGGTTTATTGGGCACCAGCAGAGGGGAAGTGAGGAGGAGTCTTCTGTTTCATCTAATTGCTCAGGCAACCAGCCCAAACAAACAGAAAAAATAGTTTATACATGTTTTGAGGTATCTTTCTATTGGGCCCTATACCTTGTTAGTGTTAGCCAGTCAAAGTACTCCAAAAGACTGGAAGAGCTAAAACGTTATACAAATATGACTTCTATAAATAATGCAGAATTGTTGATAAAATATACATAAATGAAAGTAATTTAAAAGAGCGGAACCCCTTACACCTCAGCTCCACTGTCTGGTGGGAGGATGCTACATAGTTAAATCGGGTTGAAAAAAAAGACCAAAGTTCATCAAGTTCAACCCCTCCAAATAAAAACCCAGCATCCATACACACACTCCTCCATACCCATATACAAATTATATATTCCCCCATACCTATACTAACTATAGAGTTTAGTATCACAATAGACTTTGATATTATGTATGCCCAAGAAATCATCCAAGCCACCCTTAAAAGCATAGAGTCAGTCATCACAACATCAACAGGCAGTGCACTCCATATCCTCACTGTAAAGAACCGCCTACGTTGAAAGTTCTTTTCCTCTAGTCTGAAGGGGTCTCCTCTGGTGCAGTGATCCTCTGTATGGGTAAAAAAGGTTCCCTGCAATGCCCCATTGTAGCTGCCGCCCTACTCACGAGCCCTTGGGTGCCTGTATAGAAACATGGCCCTGCATCACACATTAAATTAAATGAACTGTGTGAGAGATTACCAAGTGCTTATGGAATAGTGAAAATCATCCAATTGATAGTTGTCAGTTTGTTGACCTGAATTTTCTCTGCCTATGTTCCTAGAAAATACCAACAACCCTGCAGTTGTTGTAGGTGCTATAAACCTCTCAGCTAGGGTTGCCACCCGGCCGGTATTTTACCTAGCCGGTAAAATACCTACCAAGGCCGGGGACGGTATTACAAATTTACCGGCAGTGTAGTTGCCGGTAATTTGTATACCCTTAAAAAAAAAAAACCCTTGGCCTGCCCCCAATTCCCTCAGATTCACTCAGAACTTAAATATTTTTTCAGCCTTCTGGCCATCACGCGTGCTGCTCCGCATCACATCACAGACCGCCCCCTTTTGTTCCCGTGCCCCCACCGGCCGGTAAAATTTTTCAGAAAGGTGCCAACCCTACTCACCGCCCATTTCTCTGTGTGAAAGTCCTCATGCAATAGAGTAGAGGCAAGTACACCAACATTTCAAAAGGGAATTACACCCCTTCCATTAAAATCTTTTATGGCATGTACAACATTTCAAGGGGCTCCCATTTTTTAGGTTCACAAAAAACAACAGTCTACTTCTCCTTTTAAATATCACCCTACTTGCCTCTACAATACATCATTGCAGAAACCTAATGAATATAGTGTTTAAAATGTGTTCTTTAAAGTTTAAATCAAACTTTTTTTTAAAATTTTCTTTTTGTTTTAAAAGTTATTTAATGATTAAAAATGTATCAAATTGTTTTGTTTTTAACTTTTCTGTAGAAGCTCCTCATCACCATCTTCAGCTTTTTCTGTTTTCTCTTTATTCTAAGGCTAATGCACAGCAGAGTGAAAGCCGAACTTTGACACAAAAAAAAAAAAATTGCCAAATAATAAACAAATTTTAAGAGTTCAGTTCACCATGCACTTGGGACCACCTGAATCTGAATCTTGCCAAAAAAGGCAAAAGGCCAAATCCAATCCAAATCCTAGCCAAAACTGAACCTTTAAAGCTCTGGCTGACTTGAGTGTGAAAATGTTTTCGGTTCACAATTGATGACAATTGAAACCGTTTCTTAACTTTGTGGATTTAGCTGAATGAACAGCATGTAGTATTTGGGCACATCCAAAAAGCAGGCATGTGCTAAGGGCACAACGGTGGAGGGGCTCTAGGCAAATACCTAATTTTGTTTATTTATGGACAAACATAATAACAACTACAAAAACTGACAAAGCCAGGAAAAAAGTTCATTTTTATGGATGTTCTCTGTAACTAAATATTTTTCTATTTTCTTAGCATCCATCTTTCAACCCAGCGAAATGGTAAGTCGTTTATTCACATTTTTCAATACCAATCTGCATCAAAAGGCAAATTTAAAGGAGAAGGAAAGGGTTCATCAGTTTGACACCCCCGGTAAATCTATACACTTAACTAAGACTCAAGGCTGGCGCTCCTCATTGCTAAACAAGGTAGCATTTGAGGCTATATTATAGGCTGTATAAATAATGATGTCACACTGATTTGAGATTCCTTTCTTGGTATTCAGCTCGGTTATTGGAGATTTCTTTATGCTGAAAAGCTCTATTGCTAAATTCTTTTTCCTTTTTTAGGCTTCTATGATTCCAAATCCCAACTCTTCAGGTAGACCATTTTCCAACCATTTGAATATGTGTAGTGGGCCAATAGCACAAAAGGAAAATGCTTTACATAAATTGTATAGATTTGCTTTTAAACAACATTTGCAAAAAAACAAGTGTCCTGGTTTTTTGATAAATGTTTTTATCTGGTGGATGTGTAAGGAGATTAAGGAAAATATGCTGGTACCAGAATGACTTTTTCAGACCCATCAGCTGTGGGCCCTTTTGTGGCCCATGAGGGTCTTGAATAATTAGAATTTTGCATGTGTGCAGTGCATCTGGACCAGACGCCATAAGCCCCCAAGTGTTTGTTTTATTTTTTTTTATTTAGGCCTTTCTTTTTTAACCTAAATGTACATTTGATCCCCATACTACACGCTAGTAACTTGAGCTTATTTTTGCTAATTATTTCAGTTCGAAAGCCAAGGTATGTCCGCCGTGAGAGGACTCGTACAACTGCAGTGCCAGAATCTTCAGTGGACACTCGAGTCAGCAATGTTTAGTCTGTTGCTTCCAGCTAACCTGTCGGCAGTGGTGGAATCACAAATCTGAACATCAGAAATACCGTGAAAACCTTGAAAAAGGTTTGAAGAAATGTTAGAATTTGTGTCATCTTCTAGGTTTGGACTTGAGTTTTATGAAGCACTGAACAGAGAACAATATTATTAATCCACTTGCATCAAAAGGCAAACAGTTTTACATGTAATTGGCAATTGTTGCAAAGATCGGTAAGAACAATGAAGGGAATGTCACCGCATCAAATGACACGTTCAACTGTTTTAATCCTCTTTTTGCTCAATTCACTTTGTAGAACAATGGACTTCAAATCTTTCATTTATGCTTATTTTTTATAATTAGATTGTTTTTTTTGTATCTTCAGCAGCTTTAATAAATGAAGTAATTTAAAACATATCTTGGTTTGCTAGCCAAAAGGACTGGTAAAATTGGATGTAGAAAAATTTAAGTTACTTATAGTAAGGGCAGTGTAGCCATTTGTGCCTTAAAGGAGAAGGAAAGCTACCAAGGCAGTTTATTGCCAATAGCTTAGCTACATCAGTGCAAGCTAGAAAACTATTTTTATTTTTTAGAATGTTTTTCCATACCTGAGTGAACAACTCAAGGCACTCTGTTTGTTTACTTTTTGCTTTGACATCACTTCCTGCCTGAGTTTCTCATTGTTTGCTCACAGCTCTGAGCGCAGATTACAGCAGGGAGAGGAGGAGGAATGGGGAGAGGAGCAAACTGAGCATGCTCAAGCCCAAGCCCTAGAGGTTTTAGTTGAAAACAGAAATCCGAGCAGCATTATTTTGAGGGTTTACTAGTGTATTGAGATAGACCTTTCTAGTAAAGCTTACTTAGTTTTAACCTTTCTTTCTCCTGTAAGCCTCTCCTATTGGGTTCACCTAACAGTCTTCTACAGCTGTACAGTACCGGACAGGGGTGTCTGTGTCCCACCAGGCTGCCATTTCAGGGCCCCCACCCCACTTGTGAATTCTTCTCTCCAGTCTTGAAACCCGTTGCAAGCCTCCAACCCACACCCAGCGTGTGCATCATACCTGTTACCTATCGCTTGTGACCGATCGGGGGGGGGGGGGGGGGAGCGGGCCTGCTGGGGCCCACTGGGTTTTTTCAAGGTGTCCCTCTCAGTCAGACCCAGTCAGACACTGCAACTGTAAACCTTCTGCATGGCTAATTTATAGATATGTGGCCATAAGCGACCTTTTTCTTTTATACAGGGCAAGTCCAAGGTGACTATTAATATCTGCTTGCAGAAGATGGGATTTACTAGTACCTGTCCAAAGCTTTTCATACAGTGGCACACACACGTTATGTACAGAAGGTGGTTGTCAATGGTACATTCTGTACTTGGAGAAGGGTTTGTAATGGGGAACCATATTGTGCTGTATTGAACCCACTTTTAATTTGTTCACTAATGACTTGTGGGAAGGCAGTGTACGCAATGCATCTGTGTTTGCTGATGACACAAATCCAGCCCAGTTAAGTCCAGCGATATGCATGCTGGGAGTTCTAGACAAAGTGGTAGACTGGGCGGCTAAGTGGCAGATGACATTCTTCATTGATAAATGTAAGGTTATGCATTTGAGATACAAAAACAAGAAAACGCCACTTATAACCTAAATAGGGTTAAGTTAGACACATCCTTGATGAAGAAGGTCCTGCGGGGTAAACTTGGCTGTAGCAAGTAATACCAGTTAGCAGCAGGAAGGGCCAGCAAGGTAATGTCCTGTATTATAAGGGTTTTAGATTCACTGGATGAGAGGGTCATATTCCTTCTTTACAAAGCACTGTTAAAGGAGAAGAAAAGAGTTAATCATTGGGAGGGGGATGCAGAGAGCGTTTTTTTTACAGTAAGGACTGTGCTGTTTTGGAACTCTCCCCTGATTCTGTTACACTGGTCTTTTTTAATCAATTTTTGGTTAAAAAACTGGTCCAATTGCCTTTTTGGAATCTGGAAGGGATTTTTTTCCCATCAGGCAAGTTGGAAAGGCCGGAGATGAGTTTTTTCTCCTTCCTCTAAATCAACAAGCAGGCAGGTTTCACTCGGGTAAAAAAAATGGGAATTTTATATATAGAAATAAGTCAATCAACTGGACTTGCTGTGGTTTTTTTTTTCCTTGGAGACATTTCACTAGTCATCCAACTGTTTTTTTTTTTTCAACTCTGAATAACTTGTAAATAAGATCTTTAGGGAATATATACTCTGAAATGTTGCAGAATCTGTTTATCATAATCTGCAAGGATGCCATGAAGTTAGGTGTTGATTGTATTAGCATGACTGGAGCTTTGAGGTGTTATTAAACCTTCCAGGGAAAGGTGCCAAATCAGATTTGTATGTGGCAGACAATAGATGATAGATTATGATATGCTGATAGGAGCAACATTCCAGAGTATATATTACAGAAAAAAGATCTTATTTACAAGTTATTCTGAATTGAGAAAGCCAGTTGGATGACTGGTGAAACGTCTTCAAGGAAGAAAAAAAAACACACCAAGTCCAGTTGATTTGACTTATTTCTACAGATATATCATGACCTGGATGAATGAGAATCTTCACAAACATATTGAATTTTATAAATGTTTTCCTTTCTTAACCTCATCTACTATGTTACTTGTATGTTACCTTTAGCAGTGTAAAGATGCCCTCAGCCACTTCTGGTGTTTCTTTTTCTGCTAAATGACAGCACATTGGCTGGGTTGCTCTCACTTACCTGAGTGTAGTGACGGACTCACCTTGTACAATACATATACAGTACAATGTAAATATACCATACAAGGCTGATTATAAATTCACATTACATGAGGTCTCAGAAAAAAGTGAATCAGGAGTGATTATTATTCAGCCCTGTAGCATTGTCTCCTATTAGAAACCTCACTTTCTTAAAGGAACAGTTCAGTGTAAAAATAAAAACTGTATAAATAGTCTGTGCTAGGGATGCACCGAATCCACTATTTTGGATTCGGCCGAACCCACGAATCCTTCCTCAAAAGATTTGGTCAAATACAGAACCAAATCCTAATTTGTATATGCAAATTAGGGGTCGGAAGGAGAAAAAATTTTTTACTTCCTTGTTTTGTGACAAAAAGTCCCTCCCTGCCCAAATTCAGATTCGGCCAGGCAGAAGGATTCAGTCCAATCCGAATCCTGCTGAAAAAGGCAGAGTCCCAAACCGAATCCTGGATTCGGTGGATCCCTAGTCTGTACGAAATAAAAAATATTTCTAATATAGTTAGACATCCAGTGACTCCAGCCTTTATACATTACATTTTTGCCTAACATAATAGCCAGAACACTACTTCCTGCTTTGCAGCTCTCTTAATCTGAGTTAGTCAGCGAGTTTGTAATTGATCCTCCGCATTCAGCTCAGATTTAAAAGCAACAGTTATGACCCATGTGGCCCCCCCCCTCAAGTCCCTGATTGGTTACTGCTTGGTCACCAGGGTAACCAATCCATGTAAACCATGAGAGCTGCAAACCAGGAAGTAGTGTTCTGGCTATTATATTAGACATCCAGTCACTCCAGCCTTTATACATTACATTTTTGGCTAACTATATGAGAAACATTTTTTATTTTGCACATCCTATCTATTTAAACAGTTTTTATTTTTATACTCAACAATCCCTTTAATGTTTTGATGATTTCCAGTGACTCCAAAATTTAAGCTGATTTTCTGAGCAGCAGCACGGAGCTCACTGATCATGTGCATTGTGGCCTAACAAAGTTAGAATGTTGGAGACAGCTGTAGATCATTCCTGTTATATGCCTGCTATCCCTGTCTGTGGTACATCTAGTGTAGTACAGGTGTGAGACCTGTTATCCAGAATGCTGGGGACCTGGGGTTTTTCTGGATAATGGATCTTCAGTAATTTGGATCTTCCTACCTTAAGTACATAAAACATGAATAAATAAACCCACTTGTCTGGCTTTGCCTCCAGTTAGGGTTAATTATATCTTTGGATCAAATACATGGTACTGTTTTATTATTACAGAGAAAAAGAAAATTGTGTTTAATGTCGAAAAGGTAGATAAAATATACCGTATGGGAGATGGTATTTCCATAATTCGGATCTTTCTGGATAACTGATCCTTTCCCTTTATATAAAAAAAAAGAGAATGTAGCCATATTCTGTTTTTTAGTTTTAAATTAATTAAATGTAGTCAATTCACCATCCTCTCAGTCCATTTTTTTATTTTGTGTTTATATAAATCTATTCTCAGTTACAGCATATTCTGGCAGTAACCCAATCAGATGTTTTCTGTCATTGTTCTGCCTTCAGCTGACTGAAGAAAATGAATCTCTAAATGGTTGTTATGGGTTATTGCCCAAGTGCAGATTTGCCTCATGTTGTTAAATGAGCCTGTATACATGCAAGAGCAACTCCTAGCACCCTCAGTCACCTATTTCAGTTACAAGCCTACCGGAGGTTCATTGGCATATTGCAACATTGCAGCATCCAAAAATTTGCCATGAAAACCTCAAAACAAATTTGCTTAACATGTGTAACATATGTTTTAATGCAGGTTATCCAGAAACCCGTTATCCCGAAAGATCTGAATTACGGAAAGCCTGTCTCCCATAGACTCCACTTTATCCAAATAATTAAAAATTTTAAAAATGATTTTATTCTTCTCTTTAATAATAAAACAGTACCTTGTACTTAATCCAAACTAAGATATAATTGATCCTTATTGGAAACAAAACCAGCCTATTGGGTTTGTTTAATGTATACATGATTTTCTAGTAGACTTAAGGTATGAAAATCCAAATTATGGAAAGATCCATGTTCTGGAATACCCCAGATTCCAAGCAATGATTTTCTGGTAGACTTAAGGCATGAAGATCCAAATTACGGAAACATCTGTTATCCGGAAAACTCCAGGTCCTGAGCATTCTGGATAACATGTCCCATTAATAACAGGGCTGTCATTCACAGGAAAAGTTCTAGACTTTAGTATCTGTCAGCGATTTAAGTATCTGGCAAAGGGGGGGGGGGCAAAAAAATCTACTCCCTGCCCCCATTCATTTGCTCGAGCAGGTACAACTCTTGTGCATTGTTTGAATTCTGACTAGGACAAACCTTATTTTACCTTGATATGTTATATTTAGAAGACACTATCTGATTTACAGATGTTGGAATATTAATTATAGGTAATAAATACTGATGAATACAGATAATAAACTTGTGCCTGTATTTATCTGACATCATAGTTATAACTATAGATTGTTGATCAACCCTGTGGTTTATTTTCCCTCTGCTCCTTCCTGTGTTGAAGACTGAATTTTAAAATCAAGTGAGTGCATGCTTTACTGTACTTTGCAGTTGCACCAAATATTTTCACAGTTCCTGTGTTGCGTGTGCAAAAGACGTCTGCGCCCAAATTCGCTAGCCCCGAATGCACTGTGTCTTCTTCTGCTGGATGCAAAGGGAACCCTGGAACAGTGCCATGCATCCAAAATTGCAGGAAGGACTGAGCACAAATATATGGAAGTGCACAGAGCACATTTGGGAACAAGTACGTTGAATGAGAGTGGTTTTAGGTGCAAGTTGCCCACTGCATCTGGGGATGTAAACAAGCCCTGTTGTATAGGTAATAAATACTTTAACTCAGTTCTCCCTGCAGTCAAGCCTTAAACTCTGTTTTGTATGAAACCCAGTTTTCCTAAAAATGCATATGTAATACTAATGTTTAAGTTATTCTGTCTTAAGCTTTTTATGTCATACAACTGGTTTAATCCTCTTAAATATTGTAAGAGTTATGTTAGACACAGAATTTCAATACTATTCATTTAATGGGTCTTGTCATGAATTGCTTCTTACTGGAGGCAATGGAAACTGTGACTTTCTTCTTAGCCAGTGTTCGACTGGGCCGAAAGGACACCGGGAAAAAAAACAGATGGGCCCCTGGGGCAATATGGTCTTTTTCCAAACTTCCAGCAAAGTGTATGCTTACAGCACAGCCACCCAGGGAGCAATATACGTGACTGACCCTGACATAGAGAATTTTACTTACCTACTTGACGTAAATTCCTTTTCTTCTAGTCCCGACATGTCAGTACACATGGGCATTGCCCCTCCCAGACCTGGAGGTAGGACCTATAACATAGCCAATCAAAATGAATCATGACCTATAAGACCACATGACTTCCTCCTCACCACAGTTATACTTTTGACATAGCAGTACAGTAACCAAAATAAATAATTGGGATGGGAAACCCTGTACTGACATGTCGGGACTAGAAGAAAAGGAATTTACGTCAAGTAGGTAAGTAAAATTCTCTATTTCTTCTACGTCCCTCCATGTCAGTACACATGGGATCTACCAAGCCATGCACCGAAAACAAGGGGTGGGAATAACCAACATAAAGCAAAAACCAAACTGATGCTAAGGAGGCCCTGAGAAAGGCCAGCATCATATCCATCCAACAGGGGAGCTGATAAAATGTATATCTCCTGAAAAGGGTAGCTAAAAGGCACAAGAACAACATGTCCTAGGACATGGTAAATGATTAACAAGAGCTATAAAATCAACCACAAAATTACAGAGACCGGTACTTGAGGATCAAGCATTGCAGATTAAGAATAAACATATTCTGTTTAAAAAGGTTCCCTCAGTGACTAGAGGGATACCTGCAATATGGTTATCTGACAAAACCCCACCTGGGGAAGAACAAAAATCCTGCAACTGTTAAAACAAAAAAGGTGCCTTAGGACAAAACCAGAATGATGGCAATAGCCATCTCAGAACTAAAACACCAGGAAATCAATCAGATCAGAAACTAAACACAACATGAATGCATCTATCACCAGTGCTGGAGAAATACACGATCCTCAGTAATAGCTAGTGACCCTAAACAGACTCGGCCCACATTAGCCTGGTCCTGCATCTTAATGGAAGCAGCTCAAACCAGTGCTGACCGGAGTCACCTCTACACCAGAGATCAGTCCAAGATCCACTAACTCCATGCTAATCATACCTAATGAAGACTTAACTAAATGAACACCAACTCTGGGTTATCAAATCAGCATATCATTGTAACCATTGTAGAGCCATGCTGGTACAGCCCAGTAGCTCCACCAACCACCAAATCTAAACTGGGTATACAACAGCACAAGGATAAGCTGCTGAACCAACCAATGTGACTTAAAGCCATCTACCAGTAAGCTATGCTGTTGCCCCAGCCAACTGCTACACAAGCAAGCAATGGGACCCAAGCCAATTACAGTTCTAGAAAACACACACAAAGGCCGAGGCCACTACAGCTCAAGCTGCACAATGCTACAGTTTATGCAGAAACTGATCCAAACCTGTGACCATACATAGAAGCTACTGAACTAGCCAACAGCTGGGATCACAATCCAAAATCAGGCATGCCAGAAGCTTATAGCCTACAAAAACAGGTACCAACCAGCAATGATGCACAATCCACTGGCAGAGAGCCAGCCACCATACATGCAACAAGTGGTGGACCAGCCAGCTATTATGTATTCCAACATACAGTAGATGTGCAAGGCCATTGTCACACTAGCAGGCCAAGATGTACGTCAGCTGAAGTGTTTGCAAAAAACCAGAGTGGAATTCGAATACACAAGCAATAGTAAATAAGCCAGCTATTGTGAATGCCACCCTTAGGGACAAGGTAACCAACTGCACTGGCACCTGACACAAAAGTCAATTTCCATACATGCAGCAACGGAGCACGTCAGTTGTTGAACTTGCAAAACCCTGGTCCACAAGCCAGCCTTATTGATAATAAGCAGTGGCATACAAGACAAAAAACAATGCATGTAAGGCAGAAGAAAAGGTTAGCTGTAAGCCAACATATGACCACCATCAGCTGCTGAATACCAATCAGCAACAAAATTAGCTATGGGCTGTGAAACTCAGAGCAAACACCAGCTGATGGTACAACCCATGCTAGATCCAACCAAATAGTCAATCATGCCTACTGCTGGTGTAACCAGAACCATACCTGCAAGGATTGCAGACAAGACAAAACCAATGGCTGTTGTCCTGCCAAGGACTGCCGCAAGGCAAACAGACATGCCCACCAAGGGCCACAGCAAGAATAGTAACCATACCTATCAGCCCCACAGCCTGGCTGGTGACCTATGCACCATAGGTCACAGCCAAGACTGGCAGCCACAAGCACACAAGGACTATAATATAAACTATGGCCACCTTAGCCAGGGGCCACAGAAAAGGCCAACAGCCCAAGAACCCTGGTAAAAGGCAAGCAAGCACCTAAGTTAAGGGCCATGAAAACTGAAGTAAAAGGACAACCAAACAAATGTGCCAAGGGAAAAAGACCACATGAGCCAAAGGCTCAAGCAACACGCCAGCAGAACAAGGGCCCTTGTAAAAGGCCAGCAGACCCTGGAGCCGAGGACCATGGTAAAAAGCCATGGACCAAAACAAGGGCTCTAACCCAAGCCAAGGGCCATAATGAAAGCCAGAGGCCACACAAACCCAGCTCCCTGGCGAGATGCCCGAGGCCACACAAAGGGCCCTAGACTACAAGCATGTTAAGGTGCCAATAGACATAACAGTAAGTGCCCTTTAATCTACCAACAATTAAAGAAGGGAAACCTTCAGTCACAAAAACTCAGTAGATGTAGTATAACTACAACTGAGCTCCCAACAAAAGCCACCAGATGGGAATAGAATATCTAAGAGAAGGCCTACATCACACAAAAAGACACCATATAACTCGGAACACTGCCTGTTAAGTGTGGAAACATCATAGGAAAAAATGGGGCACAATGCTGCTACAGCAGAACAAACCCCTAGCCGGTCCTGGAAATACCAGGTGTAATAAGAGCACACTTGCCTACTGTATCTGCGCAGATAACTCGGGCTCACAAACCTAAGACCTCAGTTGACAACTATACAAGAAGTCAGAGGAACACAGGCACCTAACCAGATGATATGCGCTAGACAGTAGGAATAATCCAGACAGATCCTTGGTGGCAGACTGCTTCTAAGGAGCAGACTCAGGGGCGTAACTAAAGAGGAAGCAGACCCTGCGGCTGCAGGTGGGCCCAAAAGGTATAGGGACCCATGAGGCCCAAATAAAGAGCAATTTCAATACGTATTGGTAAAAAAGCACAACCTCTGGATAGGTTAGGGGCCCTAAAATGAATTTGCTGTGGGGCCCAATGACATCAGGTTACAGCACTGAGCAGACTCAATGTAAGGAAGGAAGGGGCTACCATAATGCTTCAGCAGTGCAAGCCTCCAGCCAAACATGCAAGCACCCAGTGTAATAAAAGGCAAATATGTCCTCTGTGTCTGCACAGAGGACAATAGAAACAACAGTAGCAAACTGAGGAGTATCTGCACATTACCTGATAGCAATGAAAAGTCCGCAGGTTGGAAACTTCAGCTAGAACTCGGATAGGTTTCAGCGGAGGGACATAATTAGCTTAACATGCAGACTTAGTACCTTGTGTAACTGCATTTTGCACAGAGGACTCCAGCTCACAACATACGACTTCATATAATATAAGAAGGAACACAGGCAGCTTACCAGATAGCGCAGACTTGTCAGCAGGAATATCCAGTCCAGTGGAACACTGTTAAAAGCAGACTCATAAGAAAGGAAGGAGGTGCCATACTGCTTGAGCACATGAGCCAATATAACCACTGTGTCAGCCAAGAGGATGCAGGTTCACCCATACAAAACTTAAAATATTAAACAGCAATAGCAAAGGGGCCAAAGGAACACCTGCACCTTACCAGATAGTGACTAGTTAGCTTGATGGAAACTCCAGCCAAAGCCCTGATAGCTTTCAGCTGAGGGACATATTAAGCATATTAACATGCAGACTTCCCAGTGAAATTAATGTTTCAAATACACAATGGATACTGAGAAATCAAAATCTCTGGATTCAGGTACCACACTGCTTAGGCAAATGGATTCACCAGTCAGTACTTAAAGTGTAGCAAGAGCCAATACTGTAGCCAATACTGTATTTTGCACAGAGGATGCCAGCTCACAACATTAAGACTTCAGATAATACAAGAAGTCAGGGGAACACAGGCACCTTACCAGATAGCTCAGGCTTGTCAGCAGGAATATCCAGGTGGAACACTGCTTAAGAGCAGACTCATAAGAAGGATGGAGGTGCCATATTGCTTGATCAGTGCAACCTCTAGCCCTTCCTGGAGGTGCCTTAGTAACATGAGCCAATATAACTTCTGTGTCTGCACAGAGGATCCAGGTTCACCCATACAAGGCTAAAAATATTAAACAGCAATAGCAACGGGGCGAAGGCACACCTGCACCTTATCAGAGTGGCTAATTAGCTGGATGGAAACTCCAGCCAAAGCCCCAATAGCTCTCAGCTGAGGGACATAATTAGCTAATTAGCATGCAGACTTCCCAGTGCACTACACACAGTAGATAATGAAGAATCATACTCACCAGCTTCAGGCAGTTATAACTAGCCCATATGCATACCCACGGCCCTTTTGCAGAAGTTCTGTAGAGTTCTGTAAAGTCTCACATAACTCAAAAGAAAAGGGGAGTCCAAAAAGCTCACATGTAACAATGTGGGAAGCCCACACCTGTGTCTGTTCCCAAAAAAGCACTAGATTGAATCTTGTGCCTTGCTGGGCATATAGCAGGGGGGCTGTTTTAGCACAGGGCTAGGACCATGGGTATGCCCACACCTGCACTTCTTCCCAATAAGCGATAATTTACAGATTATGCGTCTTGAGGCATCAGGTAAATTCTTCTCCATTACCTGGGAATCATCCCTCTGTGTCTACACAGAGGTAAAAAAATAAATAAAAAGAAAATACAAAAGAAAAACAAAAAACAAAAACTGTGTTTGATTTCTCTCCAAATTCAACAAAAAAAATAAAAAGTGAGGAGGGCTCCTACCTCCCTGTCCAGTAGGACAAAAATAACTGTGGTGAGCATCAGTTTGGTTTTTGCTTTATGTTGGTTATTCCCACCCCTTGTTTTCGGTGCATGGCTTGGTAGATCCCATGTGTACTGACATGGAGGGACGTAGAAGAAATAGAGAATTTTACTTACCTACTTGACGTAAATTCCTTTTCTTCTAGTCCCGACATGTCAGTACAGGGTTTCCCATCCCAATTATTTATTTTGGTTACTGTACTGCTATGTCAAAAGTATAACTGTGGTGAGGAGGAAGTCATGTGGTCTTATAGGTCATGATTCATTTTGATTGGCTATGTTATAGGTCCTACCTCCAGGTCTGGGAGGGGCAATGCCCATGTGTACTGACATGGAGGGACGTAGAAGAAACAGGAATTCTGCTTCCCTTTATCCTGGAGTCTTGAAGAACCATAGTTGGGCCTGTGAAATGAAGAAAGTAAGTCTGGACTGTGCAGTAGTGATGGGCAAATTTGCGCCGTTTCGCAGAAAAATTCGCAAAACGGCGGAAAATTCGCAAAACTTCGCCGTTTTTTACGCCGGCGCCCGTTTTTTCGTAAAAATATTTTTTGACGCGGATTTTCGAGGTTGTTTTGCGAATTTATTCGCTGGCGGCGAATCGCGCAACTTCGCCGCGAATTCGTGCCTGCCGAATAAATTCGCCCATCACTACTGTGCAGGTCTTCAGCTTATGTGTTCATATGACAATGGGTTAAAGGGCATGTAAAGCCTACATTTTCCTACCATGTATATAAGTTGGGCATATCTTCCCCACCTGCGCCACATCATTTTTACTGAATATACCCCTCCATTTGCCAGTGCCATCACATTTTCCTAAAGCAAATAGCAGCTTTCATCCGGCAGCCATTTTCCCTCTAATACATCATCAGTAACATTGACATCTGCAAACAGGACATGTATGCTGTAAAGTTCATGCAATGTAGAATTCAAATTTACACAGGCACAACATACTTTGATAAAAAGTTCAGGTTGAGCACTGTAATGGTTAAGCTGAGCTCAGGAGAGGTGGTTAGGAGAATAAAAAATAGAATCAGAGTAGCGTTTCTATGTAGCAGTAATGCTATCTCTTCATTGGCTGTAAGACTGAAGGGTGTGTTTATTAATCTGAGCTGAGAAGAACTGAGCATGCTCATGAGCCAACAGCCTAAGTAAATTCCAGAGTGAGGGGCAGAGTGGGTTCAAGGAGTAGAAGGAATTCTCAGTGATGGAGGAGATGCTGCAGCCTGACTTTTAACTTTTTAACAACCAGAGTGGCAGTAATCTAAAGATTTGAAAGAGGCTGTTCACTGATTACATTTTTGAGGTGAGGGTTTACATGTACTTTCAGGGCTGGACACCCTAGGCAACCCGGCAATCCCCACCCCTGCACATGCGTGTGCAAATGCGAGAGGAACGGAGGGAGGGGTGAGCCGGGGAGGGGACAGCGATGGAGGGGAGGGTGTAGGGGAGGAAGAGGAGTACAACTGACTGGTGCAGACTAGGGCAGAAGACAATTTTAGAGGTAGCTGCCTAGTGCCCCCTATTATTGTGTCTAGGCAGCTGCCTCTTCAACCTAACCCTAGTTCTGGCCCTGTTTCCTTTAAGCTAAAACTCAGATTACAAACTCTGCTACTCTTTCTTTGTTAAAATGGGGACCAGATACCATTATTTTGAAAGCTGTTCTCTTCTATTCTTCTCTTCTGTTTTCTCTTATAGGGGATGTACAGTAAAGGCAAACTTAAGTCTCATTTTTACTTTCTTTACTGAAAAAGAAATCTATCCCAATATTCTTCAATGAAAAAAATCTTTACCATTTTTATGAAACCCTGCACATAACTTCCTTGTCGTTTGAAAGTACAATAATTTGCCTGCACAGCAGGACCAGCTAAAGTTTCTTATCCACAGCGGTCAGAGCAAGTAAAACAAAGGGGGAATTTCACTGCATACAGTCAGGTTTCTTATAAAAATGGTACACATTTTTTCATTGAAGTATATTGGAGATCAATTTCTTTTTCATTAAAGAAAGTAAAAAATGGGATTTTCTTTTTTTTTGCCTTTCCATCCCCTTTAAGAAATGTTTTTTTTTTTTTAAACTTTTATTTATTACCAGCACAGAATGGTACAGTGGAATGACTTACAGCCAAAATAAACATGACCACATTGTACTGGACATTAAACCCCAGGGGAGAACAGCAAGAGAGGGGAGGAGTAAGAAGAGGGAAAAGAGAGAAAGAAGGAGAGGAGAGATTACGTCAAAGGGAGATCAAGAAGAGGAAGAAGGGATATCCACTATATAGGAAGTGGTATCCCCACCTCGCACATAGGTACTGAGACCAAGTTAATACCAACCATATAACCTCAGATCATATTTAGCTTCCGAAATGGGAGCTAACCACCTATTCAGAAAAGACAAAAGCCCTAAACGAGTAATATCAAGTTTAGTCCAGATCATTAAGCCAGTCCAGAGCTGGTTACATAGTTACATAGTTAAATTGGGTTGAAAAAAGACAAAGTCCATCAAGTTCAACCCCTCCAAATGAAAACCCAGCATCCATACACATACCCCTCCCTACTTTTAATTAATTAGTACCCATACCTATAATAACTATAGAGTTTAGTATCACAATAGCCTTTGATATTATGTCTGTCCAAACAATCATCCAAGCCATTCTTAAAGGCATTAACTGAATCAGCCGTGTATTCCACAACCTCACTGTCCTGACTGTGAAGAACCCCCTACGTTGCTTCAAATGAAAGTTATTTTCTTTTAGTCTAAAGGGGTGGTCTCTGGTACAGTGATCCACTTTATGGGTAAAAAGGTCCCCTGCCATTTGTCTATAATGTCCTCTAATGTACTTGTAAAGTGTAATCATGTCCCCTCGCAAGTGCCTTTTTTCCAGAGAAAACAACCCCAACCTTGACAGTCTACCCTCATAATTTAAGTCGTCCGTCCCTCTAACCAATTTAGTTGCACGTCTCTGCACTCTCTCCAGCTCATTTATATCTCTCTTAAGGACTGGAGTCCAAAACTGCACTGCATACTCCAGATGAGGCCACACCAGGGACCTATAAAGAGGCATAATTATGTTTTCATCCCTTGAGTTAATGCCATTTTTTATGCAAGACAGAACTTTATTTGCTTTAGTAGCCACAGAATGACACTGCCCAGAATTAGACAACGTGTTATCTACAAAGACCCCTAGATCCTTCTCATTTAAGGAAACTCCCAACACACTGCCATTTAGTGTATAACTTGCATTTATATTATTTTTGCCAAAGTGCATAACCTTGCATTTATCAACATTGAACCTCATTTTCCAGTTTGCTGCCCAGTTTTCCAGTTTAGACAAATCACTCTGCAAAGTGGCAGCATCCTGCATGGAACCTATAGTTCTATACAATTTAGTATCATCTGCAAAAATAGAAACAGTACTTTCAATGACCACCTCCAGGTCAAGTTGAAAAGCAAGGGACCTAGTACAGAGCCCTGCGTTACTCCACTAACAACACTGGTCCAATTAGAAAATGTTCCATTTACCACCACTCTTTGTAGTCTATCTTTTAGCCAGTTCTCTATCCAGGTACAAATACTATGTTCCAGGCCAACATTCCTTAATTTAACCAGTAACCTTTTGTGTGGCACTGTATCAAATGCTTTAGCAAAGTCTAAGTAAATCACATCCACTGCCATCCCAGAATCGAGGTCTCTACTTACATTCTCATAAAAAGAAATTAAGTTAGTCTGGCAAGATCTATTACGCATAAAACCATGCTGGCACAAACTCATAGTATTATGATTTGCTATGAAGTCCAGTATCTTATCCTTTCTTAACCCTTCAAAAAGCTTTCCTACCACTGACGTCAGACTAACTGGCCTATAGTTTTGAGGCTGAGAATGGGATCCTTTTTTGAATAGAGGCACCACATTAGCAATTCGCCAGTCTCTCGGCACTCTCGGTTGAGGGGAGGTCTGTTTCCTATTAGTATAGGATTCATACTGTAGTATCCAGAGAGTCCAGATTTTAGAAAATTTCATGGGACAACCACGAGCTGCATAGATTTGTTCCAAGGTCGGTAGAGTTTGCTCAACCAATGTTTTCCAGAGAGTGGTTGTTGGTGGGAGGTCATCTTTCCATTTCATAGCAATTGCTTTTTTAGCAAAAAACAGTAGAAAAGTAAGCAAAAATTTTTCCGTCCGTGAGGTAACAGTGTCGTCGAGGTAGTTTAGTAATAAGACCGAAGGGTGCCGATCGGTAGAGCCATTAGCTGAGAGATGCATGTTGCTACTTCGGACCAAAAATTTTATATAGAGGGACAGCTCCAGGCTAGATGGAAGAAATCAGCGTGTCCACTTTTACACTTGTTGCATACATCCGGAAATGTAGGGTTGATTCTGTGCAAAATATGAGGCGTGTAGTAGGTTCTGTGAAGATACTTGAATTGTATGAGCCTATCTCTGGATCTGATAAGGGGCTGAATGGATTCGGCAAGGATTGTTTCCCATTGATTGGTCGTAAGGTCAGGGATATTTGTAATCCATTTATTATAGAGATCACCATTGGGAATCAGTGTACACGATCCGATCTGATGATAAATAGCAGAGAGTGGTTTGGTTAATTTTTCTTTCCGAAGCAGCTTTTCAAGGGGGGGGTACCTCTATGGTAGGTGAGCCAGAACGAAACTGCTGATTAATGGCATGTCGGAGTTGCAGGTAACGAAACAACAGCTTATTAGGTACATTTGTTGTAAAGAAAGCAGAATGTTATCCTTATAAATATCCCCAAGATATTTTACATTAAATTTGGCCCACAGCTGTGGTTCCGGAACTGTAGTTAAATTATGGAGGGCAGGATTATGCCATAGTGGTACATATGGTGAAAATACCTTTTCCATTCTCCCCGACCTCTCGGATCCCACCCGCCAAGCTTGTATTTGCCATCATTAGGGTGATATGAGTCATGTTAGGTGGCTTTCTATATATCAGGTTCCTCAGGCCATCCATGGAACCTACCAAGTGGGCTTCTAGCATAGTGATTGGGTCCTCCAGGAGAGGGTCGAGCCACCTCTGTATGGCAGTCAACTGGGAGGCCAAAAAATAAGCCCCCATAGCTGGAGCAGCCAAACCCCACAGTGATATAGGCATGGTTAACCCATTATATTTAACCCGTGTCGGGCCCGGAGACCAGTATAAGTGATTAAGGTGGCTCTGAAGGTGTTTAAAGAATCTTGTCGAGATCCAAATGGGGGATTGTCGAAGTATAAAAATTTTGGGAGAAATTTCATTTTAAATAAGTTTATCCTGCCTATTATTGAAAGCGGGAGCTTGAGCCATCTATCGATAGACTTGATCATTTGTTATATTTTTGGGTAAAGGTTCAATTCTACGAATTTGCTTATTTGTGGGTGAATGTGGATGCCTAGATATTTAAGTGTGTCAACCCTGGTCAGCGGTGGTTCAGAGTCATTGCTGTCCGTGGCGCTAGGGTCCAAATACATCAATGAAGATTTGGCCCAGTTGATCTTAAGCCCTGAGAAGGAAGTGCGGTTATTAATTATCTTAAGAGCCAATTGAAGGGAGGGGCCTGGATCATTCAAATAAAGTAGAGTATCATCAGCAAAAAGCGAAATTTTTTCTTTGATTTTACCAATTTCAAAGCCCCTAATCTCGTGTGTTTAAGCACGCCAGAGTCTCCATAGCAAGAGCAAAAAGGGCCGATGACAAGGGGCAGCCCTGGCGCGTACCTCTAAACAGGCTAATAGGGGCTGAGAGCTCCAGGTTAGAGAGAATTCTAGCTGTGGGTTTGGAGTACAGTGTCTGTATCCAAACTAGAAAGTTATCCCGGAAGCCCATGATTTTTAGAGTTTCCCAGAGGTAGTGCCACTCTACTGAGTCGAAAGCCTTCTCATTGTCTAAGGAGGCAATGACTCTGGAACCCAGGTTTGAGTGGGGAATAGAGAGATTAGTAAATAGTCGTCTAAGATTTAACTCGGCAGCTTTATGGGGTATAAAGCCCACTTGGTCAGGTGCCACTACAGAGGTTATAATACAAATAGAAAAAGAAGTGATGAATTTCACACTTGATAAAGAGCCTAGCTCGAAACATGTTGTGTTGAATAAAAGCACTGATTTTGCAGCAACCCACTGCGTTGGACTGAAATTCATCACTTCTTTTTCTATTTGATATTGGCTTCATTGGACGGAAGCATAGTGATTGAACAGTCTGGTCGAATCCACTCTATTTTGTCAGAGGTTATAATACAATTTAGACGCTTGGCTAGAATCTTGGCTAAGATTTTTGAGTCTGAGTTGATTAGAGAGATGGGCCGGTAGGAGGATTGGGAGCGAGGATCTTTTCCTGGCTTCAATATAAGAATTATAGTGGCTTTGCTGAAGGTGGGAGGTAGTGCCTTTGTAGTTAGCGATTGGTTGAATATGTCTGTTAGAATTGGGGCTAAGAGGGTTGCATAGGTTAGAGACCACTGGTTCGGAATTCCATCAGGACCTGGAGTTTTTCCTGGGGTTAAGGCAGTTATAGCGTCTAAAGTCTCCTGTTCTTGAATGGGAGAGTCAAGAAAAGATCTAAGCTCAAGGGAAAGATTGGGCAGGTTGAGGCTATGTAGATAACTAGTTATTTCTAAGGGCGATTTCATCAGTTTAGAAGTATATAAATTTTGATAGTATTCCGCTAGATTTAGATTAATTTCTATTGGGTCAGTAATTAGTTCTGTGTCATTTTTACGTATTGCATGGATGGCTGGTCTGCTGGTCTTCTCTGGCCAAGAGGGCTAGCAACTTGCCAACTTGCCATTCTTATCCCCTTTTTCGTAGAGTGCAAATTTATGATACAGCTGACTTTTGTGGGCGCATTTCCACTGAGCCTGAGCATATTTTCGTTGTGCACTTACATAGGCAAGTTTGGTGGAATCACCAGGATCCCGGATGTACCCTTCCTCAGCCTCTTTGAGTATGTCTTCAGCATTAGTCATCATTTGTGCTGCAAATTTATTAGTGCGAGCTATTCCAGAGATATACTCACCCCTGATATATGCTTTTAGTGCATCCCATACTAATGGTAGGGGAGCAGTGTTAACATTGATCTGAAGGAAATCAGTGATTGAGTGTTTTATGTTTTCTTGTATAGCTGGGTGAGTAATCCAGTAAGGGTTTAATCTCCAGGTTTTACTGGCTGGGTGTGAGTGTAATTTCCAAGTGATCGGTAAAGAGGCATGGTCTGATACTCCTCTTGGTAAGAAGTAGGGATGTAGCGAACGTCGGAAAAAAAGTTCGCGAACATATTCGCGAACTTGCGCAAAATTGCGAGCGGTTCGCGAACGGTTCGCGAACCCCATAGACTTCAATGGGAAGGCGAACTTTAACATCTACAAAAGACATTTCTGGCCAGAAAAATGATTTTAAAGTTGTTTAAAGGGTGCAACGACCTGGACAGTGGCATGCCAGAGGGGGATCAAGGGCAAAAATGTATCTGAAAAATCTGCCTGTGTGTGCTTGGAAGAGATAGTGTAGGGGGAGAGCTGTTAGTGATTTCAGGGACAGATGATAGTAAGTTTGCTGGCTAGTAATCTGCGTGATACTGCTCTGTATTGGAGGGACAGAAGTCTGCAGGGATTTGAGGGACATTTTAGCTTAGGTAGCTTTGCTGGCTAGTAATCTACTGTTTTCTTTAAACAACTGCCATACGTTGACCTTGTAGGCATTGTTTGCCCAGTTTTTTTGGACGCAGCCACTGAAGCACAGTTGCCAGAAAAAATATGCCATATAAATGCTGAAAATAGTCATTTTTCGCCATACATTATTCAACCAACTGCTATCTAGCTGTGTGCCCGTGTTCACATTCTGTCTAAATATCCATAATATTACCGTCTCCAGAAAAAACACCGGAGTGACTTTTTTTCAAGCAGCATTCTTATATTTTACGTAATCCGTATCCACCGCTGTGTATACGTTGACCTTGTAGGCATTATTTGCCCTGTAGGCATTTTTTGCCCAGTGTGTTATTCAACCAACTGCTATCTAGCTGTGTGACCGTGTTCACATTCTGTCTAAATATCCATAATATTACCGTCTCCAGAAAAAACACCGGAGTGACTTTTTTTCAAGCAGCATTCTTATATTTTACGTAATCCGTATCCACCGCTGTGTATACGTTGACCTTGTAGGCATTATTTGCACAGTGTTTTCTTCAAACCGCCATCTAGCTGTGTGAGCTTGTTCACATTTTGTCTAAATATTGATAATATTATCGTCTCTAGAAAAACCACTTGAGTTACTTTTTTTCAAGCAGCATTCATATATTTTACGTAATCCGTATCCACCGCTGTAGTAGTGTATACGTTGATCTTGTAGGCATTATTTGCACACTGTTTTCTTCAAACTGCCATCTAGCTGTGTGTATTATCGTTTCCAGAAAAACCAACTGAGTTTTTGTTGTTGTTGTTTTTTTAAAAATAATGCCAGGCAAAGGCAGGCCGCCACGCAGAGGCCGTGCTAGGGGCCGTGCTGCTATGCAATCCTGTGGCCCTAGCAAATTGCCCAGTTTTAAAAAGCCAATGACCCTGAACTCCCAAAATGCTGAAGAGGTAGTTGACTGGCTTACACAGCACACCCCATCCTCTACCGTTTCTAACTTTACCACAACATCCTCCTCATCCTCCACTGCTATGGCCACCCCACGTAACACTTCCTCCACCACCGGTGCCCCATCTTCACTGGAGTCAGAGGAGTTATTTTCCCATGAGTTTCTTGAACTGAGTAATGCGCAACCATTATTGGCAGAAGAAGATGAAGGAGATGAGGACGTTACACCAGATTTAATTCTGGCAGAGAACACGACAGAGATGGACATAATGATGAGTGATGAGGAGGAGGAGGAGGTCCCCGCTGCTGCTTCCTTCTGTGATGTGTCAGAAGAAATTGATGCATCTGAGGAGAATGATGATGAGGAGATTGATGTTTTGTGGGTGCCTAGTAGAAGAGAGCAAGAGGAGGGTAGTTCAGATGGAGAGACGGAGAGTCAGAGAGGCAGTAGGAGAATAAGACTTAGAAGAAGCAGGGAGGCCAGCCCGCAGGGATCAGTAGGGCAACAACATGTATCGGCACCTGTGTTCAGCCGGCCAACGCACCCGCCATTGCCGCCAATGCCGCCAACTTCTACTGTTACCGCCAGATCGCAGACTTCCAAAAAGTCAGCAGTGTGGCATTTTTTTAATGTGTGTGCCTCTGACAAAAGCATTGTAATTTGCAATGAGTGCAGTCAGAAACTGAGCCTTGGTAAGCCCAACAGCCACATAGGTACAACTTCTATGCGAAGGCACATGAGCGGCAAGCACAAAGCACTTTGGGAGCAACACCTCAAAGGCAACAGGCAAACTAAAAGTCACACTCCTTCTGGTCCAGCATCTTACTGCTCTACCTCTGCTCTCCTTGACCCATCTGAACCACCCTCCACTCCGCCTTCCACCTTGACCACCTGTTCCCATTCCCAGTCATCTGCCACCAGCCAAGTTTCTGTGAAGGCCATGTTTGAGCGTAAGAAGCCAATGTCTGACTGTCACCCCCTTGCCCGGCGTCTGACAGCTGGCTTGTCTGCACTCTTAGCCCGCCAGCTTTTACCATACCAGCTGGTGGACTCTGAGGCCTTCCGCAAATTTGTAGCAATTGGGACACCGCAGTGGAAGGTACCCAGCCGCAATTTTTTTTCTAAAAAGGGAATACCACACCTGTACCAACATGTGCAGAGCCAAGTTACCGCATCTCTGTCACTTAGTGTTGGGCCAAAGGTCCATATGACTACTGACGCATGGTCCTCCAAGCATGGTCAGGGCAGGTATGTCACCTACACTGCCCACTGGGTGAACTTGGTAATGGCTGGGAATGGGAAGCAGGGAATGGGTAGCTCAACAACAACAACAACAGTGGAGTTGGTGTCACCGCCACGGATTGCACGCGGTTCTGCCACCACCTCTACTCCTCCATCGCTCTCTACCTCGTCTTCTTCCTCTTCTTCTTCTTACTCTGCTGCTGGGTCCTCCTTCTCCTCCTCCACACCTGTGCACCCCCAGCTCCCCCTAGGCTATTCGACGTGCCAGGTACGCCGTTGTCACGCTGTCTTGGGGATGACGTGCCTGGAAAGCAAAAACCATACCGGATCTGTACTCCTGTCATCTCTGCAGTCACAGGCCGATCGGTGGCTGACCCCACACCAACTGCAGATCGGAAAAGTGGTGTGTGACAATGGAAGCAATCTGTTGGCAGCGTTGAGACTGGGAAATTTAACACATGTGCCCTGCATGGCACATGTGTTAAATTTAATAGTCCAACGTTTTGTCTCCAAGTACCCAGGATTCCAGGACGTTCTCACCCAGTCCAGAAAGGTGTCGGCCCATTTCAGACGTTCCTACACAGCCATGGCACGCCTTGCTGACATTCAGCAGCGCTACAACATGCCAGTCAGGCGTTTGATTTCTGACAGCCAGACTCGCTGGAATTCAACGCTCCTTATGTTGGAACGTCTGCTGCAACAACAAAGGGCCGTCAACGAGTACCTTTTTGAACTGGGTGGTAGGACTGGATCTGCAGAGCTGGGGATTTTTTTCCCCCGTTACTGGGTGCTTATGCGCGATGCCTGCAGGCTCATGCGACCTTTTGAAGAGGTGACAAATATGGTCAGTCGCACCGAAGGCACCATCAGCGACCTAATACCCTTCGCTTTCTTCCTGGAGCGTGCCGTGCGACGAGTGACAGATGAGGCTGTAGACCAGCGTGACGAGGAGCTGGAAGCGCACGATTTATGGTCGCAATCACCAGAACGAACCCAGGCACCTGCTGCAACGCAGGGAGAGGTGCCAGAAGTGGAGTCAGAGGAGGAAGGTGGCTTTGTGGAGGAGGAGGAGGAGGACCAACAGGAGCAGGCTTCCCAGGGGGCTAGTGGTGACCTTTTGGGGACCCCTGGTCTTGTACGTGGCTGGGGGGAGGAGACCGTGGATGATGCAGTCCTTGATAATGAGGAAGCGGAGATGGATAGCTCTGCATCCAACCTTGTGAGAATGGGGTCTTTCATGCTGGCATGCCTGTTGAAGGACCCCCGTATCAAGAGGCTTAAGGAGAAGGACCTGTACTGGGTCGCAACGCTACTAGACCCTCGGTACAAGCATAAAGTGTCAGAAATGTTACCAACATACCACAAGTCCGAAAAGATGCGGCATTTACAAACCAGCCTGCAAAACATGTTGTACAATGCTTTTAAGGGTGATGTCACTTCAGGAACTCATCAACATTCCAGGGGCAGAGGTGCCAGTAATCCTGCCACGAGCACACCTGCAAGGACAAAGCCCTTTGGCCGGTCTGTAACGTCAGACATGCAAATGTTTTTCTGTCCAAGGCAGCGCCACAACCCTTCTGGATCCACCCTCAAAGAACGCCTCGACCGGCAGGTAGCGGACTACCTGGCATTAACTGCAGATATCGACACTCTGAGGAGCGATGAACCCCTGGACTACTGGGTGCGCAGGCTTGATCTGTGGCCAGAGCTGTCACAATTTGCCATGAACCTCTTGTCTTGCCCAGCCTCAAGTGTGCTCTCAGAAAGGACCTTCAGTGCAGCAGGAGGGATTGTAACTGAGAAGAGAACTCGCCTAGGTCACAAAAGTGTCGATTACCTGACCTTTATTAAAATGAATGAGGGGTGGATCTCGGAGGGTTACTGCACGCCGGAAGACTTGTTCTGACTTCTATGCAGCTGTCCTTCTCTTCAAGCCTCATGACTCCACACACAGCTGTCCTTTAGCGTCCTCCTCCCTCCGCCACCGTTACAAACTAGGGTGCAAACCCTACTGGTTTAATTTTTTCTGGCCTCTGTGCTTCAGTGGCTGCAACCAAAAAAACTGGGCAAACAATGTCTACAAGGTCAACGTATGGCGAAAAATGACTATTTTCAGCATTTATATGGCATAATTTTTCTGGCCTCTGTGCTTCAGTGGCTGCAACCAAAAAAATTTATATTTTCAGCATTTATATGGCATATTTTTTCTGGCAACTGTGCTTCAGTGGCTGCGTCCAAAAAAACTGGGCAAACAATGTCTACAAGGTCAACACACTGGGCAAAAAATGCCTACAGGGCAAATAATGCCTAAAAGGTCAACTTATACACTACTACAGCGATGGATACGGATTACGTAAAATTTATTATGGCTGCTTGAAAAAAGTCACTCCGGTGTTTTTTCTGGAGACGGTAATATTATGGATATTTAGACAGAATGTGAACACGGGCACACAGCTAGATAGCAGTTGGTTGAATAACACACTGGGCAAAAAATGCCTACAGGGCAAATAATGCCTAAAAGGTCAACTTATACACTACTACAGCGGTAGTAAAATAAAAAAAAAGTTAAATAAAAAAAGAATGAATATTAAAAAAAAAAAATTAAAGTTGGTGCTGCTGAACTACTAGGAGCAGCAGATTAGCACACCAGTCCCACTCCCCAACACTGCTAGACTAATAGCACTGGGCTCTTATAGTAGTAGTAGTAGTAGTAGTAGTAGTAGTAGTAAAACAACAAAAAAATAAATAAAAGCAGTCCTTACAAGGACTACTGTTATTGCAGCAGTCAGCAGATGAGATCAGAAGCAGGACAGCTGCCCACTGCAGCTACATACAGAGCACTGCAGTAGAAGGTAGATTACTAGCCAGCAAAGCTACCTAAGCTTAAATGTCCCTCAAACCCCTGCAGACTTCTGTCCCTCCAATAACAGAGCAGTATCAAAACGATTACTAGCCAGCAAACTTTCAACTGTCCCTGAAATCACTAACAGGCAGCAGCTCTCTCCCTACACTATCTCTTCAGCACACACAGGCAGAGTGAAAAAAAGCTGCAGGGCTTCGGTTTTTATAGGGAAGGGGAGTGGTCCAAGGGAGAGCTTCCTGATTGGCTGCCATGTACCTGCTGGTCTGGGGTGAGAGGGCAAAAAAAAGCGCCAACAATGGCGAACCCAAAATGGCGAACGTCGCGCGACGTTCGCGAACTTCCGGCGAGCGCGAACACCCGATGTTCGCGCGAACAAGTTCGCCGGCGAACAGTTCGCGACATCTCTAGTAAGAAGTCAGCTCTAGTGATTTTGGTGGACATATCTATTGAGGCAAAGGCAAGGTCAATCCTTGACATAGAACCCCTAGAGTAACAGGAAAACATGCGTTTAGATGGGTTACAACTTCTCCATACAGCAACCAAGCCGGCAGTGTCTGCCCACGCTTTCAACCCTTTCGTGCCTGACCTCCCTGAAGTGGAGAGGGTTAGGCGATCCATACTCATATCCATAACATCATTAAAGTCCCCCATTATCAGCGTTGGAACCAGAGGCAGAGCTGCCAGGCGTGAAAGTAAGCTATAGAGTAGGGAGTCATTGAAAGGTGGAGGTATATATACATTTATTATTATATATGGATAGCCAGCTAAGGATGCATGAATCAGAGTGCATCTGCCTTCTGTATCATTTTGGAGTTCAAGGAGTTGAAAGGGGAGCAATCTGTGTATGAGGATCAAAGTGCCTCTGGCATAATTGGAGTACACAGAGTGATAGGCTTTCGCTATCCATATCTTTCTAATCGGGTTGGGGTTGGTTGACTTACAAATATGAGTCTCCTGGAGACAAATTATTTGGGGGTTATATTTTCTCAGAAAATTGAAAACCAAAGATCTTTTGAGAGGGGCATTAAGACCCCTCACATTCCAGGAAATGGCTGTTATATCAGCTGCCATTGCAAAGTATTAAATCTAAGTTTTGACTCTCCCTATACAGCGTAGAAAGATGGAAAAAGGAAAAGAGAAAGGAAATAGAAAGGAGGAGAGAGAGAGGAAGAAGGAAAATCCCAACATTTCCCACCCTACTTCCCACAATAGTGGGGAAGTGTCGATCCCTAAACATTCAAAAGTAGCTGGGAGCGCACCTAAAACAAATGGTCGCACCAATAACAAATTAGAGACAAAGCATCAAAACAATAGCGAAAAAGTCGTGTTGCAGACTTTAAGCATCAAAATATTGTCAGTAGATAACGTTCTACTAATATCAGCTTATTTGCTGACTCCGTGTTTCCCACTAGCAGGTGAGAAAGTGAACTAAGCTAGGGTATATCGGAGCAGACATAGAAATATTTTACGCAGGGCAGCGGTCTAGCCATTGGGATACTTCCAGAGGTGTTGTAAAAAATTGCGCCTTTCCATCTGCCGACACCCGGAGCTTGGCAGGGTATAACATGGAGTATTTTAATCCAACATCACGGAGGCGTTTCTTTACAGTGGTGAATTGCTGCCGATGTTTCCGAAGGTCGTTGGAAAAGTCCGGATACAGCGAGATTGTCGAATTTTCAAATTTCAATTCCCCCAAGCGTCTTGCGGCCACCAACCCACTGCTAGAAACTCACTAGATGTGCCAAATAAAGCCGCAAGAAAATTGAGCATTACTGTCTCTTGTGATTCCTTCGATCAGCGCCGTGTAACGGGGTAAATCTGTGTACTCTATTTGCAGTTCCTCTACCTTGGCCATGGTAGCTGCGTGACACGTATGGATAGTATTCTGGAGTACCGCCACGACATCCGTTAAGGTAGGTTCGTCTTTTTCAGAAGGTGGTGAGTCGCTATGGAGGGTTAAAGTTGGTGGGGAAGGGGATAGCGCAGGATCGAAGAGCTCGACAGAAGCAGCCAGTGTACTCACAGTTGCGTGCAGCACTGGCGTAGGTGGCTTAACTGCTCTGCTGCGCTGTTCCTTGGGCGTTTCCGGCCTACGTGTGTCGGGCATTTTTTTAGGCCTCCCTGTGTTCCTTAGATGAGCTCGGCTATCAGAAGCCTCTGTCACGTTGTGCTTCTTTTTGCCCATCGACAACTGGTCAGTAGCTGGCAGGCTCGATTTTAGGGGGATTTTCCCCTGTTTAGTCAAGATGTTTACCGGATTAGCGTGTGTTTCAGACGGAGCTCAGCTACCACACGTCCGCTCACATTGCTTGTCGGCCACGCCCCCAAGAAATGTGTTTAAATGTTAATGTACAGTTAATTGAAATCAGTTTTGCCTAACTTGACTAATGTAAGAAACCAGGTAACATTCCAGCACTGATAAGGACTCTGTGTGTTTCATGCCATTTCCTTTATTGCCTATGAGTAATTGCTCAGCTTTATGGTTATTAAACAGCCCTTTTATTACTTTAATATTGATTAACCTTAAATGAGACTAAACTTTGGCTCAATTGTATGATAAACTACAGCTGAGAAACATTTATAGGGGAAGAAGGAAGTTGTCTCTTTAAACAGTGAAAGATACACTCCTTTTACTTGGAATCTGCCCTTTCCAGAAAACACAAATTATTGTTTAGCGCTCCCATTAGATGAAGGTGGTTTCAGAAAATAATTCAGTGTAAAAATGTATATTAAAAAAGTTACAATTACAAAGATAAAAAGGGTTCAAGGTAGTTGAAAATTTTGAGAAACCTTGAAGAACAGACACAGCAACAGAAGCATATAAATAAATTGTGCTAGAAATACCTTCCCCGTCTATATCCCAGGGCTGCAGGACTTCAACTAAGTTATCAGGCTCATACAGGAAACTAAAAATTGGTGGTAATGTAATAAAAATCACAAAGGTTTGCACAAGGTCGTACAACTCACAGAAACCAGATATTTGCTTTCAGACATGAGACTAGTAAATGCTACTTGTCAGTTAGTGGCAATGCTTTACTAGGCCTGGTGCCAAATTTGTGACTTATATTAAGCTACCTCATACAATCAAAATCCTCCAAGGTTTACTATTACAATCAGTATCTTATGTGCTAGAAGTCTGACAGAGAAAGACTAATGCATGAGTAAGAATGAGGTGTGAGTCAGGAGGGATTTGGGTTTATGAGAATATACTGGCGATAACAAGTTGTACTGTTTTGATGCACTTAACCTCACTGTGACGCATGATGTGGAGCTTTGGAGACTGAATTACAGTAGGTGGGTTGTCAAAAGGTTCTGTGTAGAATGAAGTTAAGAAGGCAAGGAAGAAATGAATCAGCTGTTTAAGAGGAGTGGAGACTTGGAAATAATAAGCTAGAAATTGCATTAGGGGAACAATTTGTTGCAGATATTTGAGTGCAATAGGCATTTGCCAGTAAGATCACTACATAAATCCCCAATGAGCACCTCATTAATCCCAGACATGCGAGTAAAATCACTACATAAATACCCAAATGAGCACCCTATTAATCCCAGACATACCAGTAAGATCACTACATAAATCCCCAATGAGCACCCTATTAATCCCAGACATGCCAGTAAAATCACTACATAAATCCCCAATGAGCACCCTATTAATCCCAGACATGCCAGCAAGATCACTCCAGAAATGGCTAATGAGCACTCCATTAACCCCAGACATGCTCCTAAGATCACTGGAAAGATAGATAGTGTAAAAGCATTACTTTACCCAAGCAGAATAGCACAAACTTCAGAAGGAAAATTCTAAAAAAATCCATTATCCACATTATGGGGCATGTTTACTAACATTGGAGATAAATATCTGGAGAGATTTCTGGAGATGTTGCCCATGGCAACCAATCAGCAATTAGATTTAAACAGCCAGCAAAGATCTGATTGGTTGCTATGGGCAACATCTCCAGAAATCTCTCCAGATATTTATCTCCAATGTTAGTAAACATGCCCCTATGTATGTACTTTGTGAAGGAAAACGTCCCAATTTTCTATTTCCCATCACAAACTGAGGATGCTTGTGGGAGAATGTAATTATAGGTGCAAAGTAGCTGCACTTGAATGATCCGCATTATCCATGGAAGACCCTACTGCTAGAAGGCAGGGATGGTGAGTAAGTTGGCCCTACTGAGGGTTTGCCATAGACAGCGTGGTTCTCATCAACTTGAATGGGACATAGCACTTGGGATGTTGACATGTTGCTTGCCACAGTTTCCCTCAGTCTCTCAGGCCATTGTAACATTACTGTATGAACATAATCACTTCAGGTAAATCAGTAACACAAAAATTTTTTAGCAGTAACTAGCAATGAAGAAATGGAACAGAGTAAAGTTGTATGTATTGTTCAGTAAACAGGCTGTTTCAATATAAGAGCAGAGCCGAACAGGACAAAAGCGGAAATTGAAAGTAAATTCACGTTCTACTTTTGGTTCTTATGAGCACAACCAAAACACATGGACAATCTACTGAGAGCTCTATGTATCAACAAGCCACTCCTTTCAGTGTGGGACTAGGACACCCAGGGCCCAGCAGATAACCCCATATGTAGGGCCTGCCAGTTGCTTTGTAGCCTTCTTATTTAGAATGATTGGGGGGGGGCTCTCTGACCACTTTTACTAATCAATACAGACAAGTTTAGTAGACAATGTTTTTCAAAATGCTTTTATTCTAGACTGGAAGACTCCATTTACACAGATATCATAGCAACCAAGGTGGCGACTTTCACAAATATAAGTTCAGGACTAATGCTATGCAGGCAGCTAATGAAATACCACTTGTGCTCCTAGTTACTCTGTATAAATTCCCTGAAACATTAACCCTGCAATTCAATATCATTTTAATCATCCCTGCATTTTTAAGCATCTCTTGTGCATCTGGGGCAATACATTTGGCCTGTCTTTTCCCTGACCCCATTAGCCTTGTCCAAAATTAACTTTTTCCGATTTTTCACTCAGAATTTTGTTTTATGATTTGGCTTTCTCCAGGCACCTTGTATCAACTACTTATTTTTTTCTTTTCCATTTTATATATCTAGATGTGCACAGTCAGAGGCTCTGCAAACGTTTGTTACTGGGAGTTCAACAAGCAAAAAAGGTCAGCACTCGCCGGTCTTATGTAGAAACAATCAGGTCATTTTATTATTGGAGACTGACGTTTCAGCTACAACAATAACCTTTCTCAAAGTGAACAAACACAAACAACTTGTGTCTAATGTGAGGAGGGAGGTGCTCGTTGTGACATCATATTACATCACCAATGTGAGGCAAGGTGAGCAATAAACATTTGCATGTATCCTTTGCATAATGAAAACTGAACCCACTGCAAAAACCTTTTATTGTAGTACATGTCACAATGGTCCTAATGTAGCGGAACCCAAAGGAGAGCACTGGATACTGAGGTCAGTCGATCACCCTTTAGCACTTAAAAGGCAAATCACTAAAGTAAAAGGAACTATAATTAGTGTTTCTACTATAAAGCCAGGGGATAACAACATGACCACCATATTTCACTTCTTAACTAAACAAGATTCACAAAGGATTGTGGGAAGAGTAGTCCATACAGCAGCACTAGCAATGGGGGAAAAAAGACTGCACGTTGTTTGAATGGTGTCTTATAACCTGGGCAAAGTGCACATTACCAGATAAGTGAATGGTAGTACCAGCGAGAGGGAAAAAAGAGAAAGAAAGAAAGAAAGAAAGAAAGAAAGAAAGAAAGAAAGAAAGAAAGAAAGAAAGAAAGAAAGAAAGAAAGAAAGAAAGAAAGAATATCATAACCAAAAAATGATTTACAGGGAATTGTGGGAACTACACACCAATTGAATGGTGTTATATAAACTAAGTGAAATGGTGGTACCAGAAAAATACAGAAGTATATCAAAAAAGCTATATATATATATATATATATATATATATATATATATATATTTATATATTTTTATATATATATATATATATATATATATATATATATATATATATACATGTAGAAAGCTGACGCACACTGGGATTTATCAAAATAAAACTTATTTTATTGAATCGACGTTTCGGTCCTCACACGGACCTTTATCAAGATAGATACAGAGTGCAAGTGTAGACAATTATATAGACTCACCCACCAGTGAACCTTCACCAGAACACGCCCACATATCAAGTGAATGTTTTAACCCTCGAAGACCCAAAAGTCCAGCGAATATATATATATATATATCAATCCACGAAAGCACTCACAGCAGTCGCCATCAAGCGTGTATCAATAAGTCTTTATTTGTGCATGGTGCATCAATGAATTTCGGCACAGGAGCAGAAACGCATTGATGCACCATGCACAAATAAAGACTTATTGATACACGCTTGATGGCGACTGCTGTGAGTGCTTTCCTGGATTGCTGTGAATGACTTTGGTTAGCACCCGGCAAATAACTATGTGATTGGTGAGTGCCGATTAATCCTACATATACAGTATATATAGGATTAACATGAGAAAGGCCTCGGAGAGGCCGAAACGTTAGTCTTTGTTAATAAAACATTATTTATTTTTTTTAAGTCTTGAGAGTGCGGACCTTCTTTACTGGATATATATACTATATATATATGTATATATATATATATATATATATATATATATATATATGTGGCCAGGTACTCGCAGCCCCCATAACAGTCCGTAATAGCTTCTGTCTGCAAAGATGGCTCTTCTGCACGCTGCATTTCAGAGACTGGGGTCACTATTACTATTACTGTGTCTGACCACATTGCTCCCACTAGTGTGCTAGCTAGAGATTGCTTCCAGTTCATTAACCAATATACTTGGGGTAAAAGGAGCTGCTGGGTGTAGTCCTGTTGATGCACATTTGCCCACAAAACAATTATGCAATACCTAGCTGATAGCTGGCATTTTCTAAGTTATGTGTACATTTCATTGGGGAAGTCTTTTCACGTGATTAAAGGCTAAATGTCTAACTACTTTGGTAGTAGCACCATCAGCTATTTGCTTAAAGAGCACGTGAAGAGGAGGTGCATGTACTCTATAACCTGCTTCACACAAAAGCAATAACAGCTGTTAACTCACTAAAAGGGTCTATGTAAAAATATACAGTAATTGAGAACCAGCTACAGAATCCACAATGTGCTATTTGAAGCATTAATATGGCAACGTTGTGCCTTTATCTGCACTGCAGGTTTGCAGAAACTAAACTCAAAGAACTTGTATCCACTTCCATTATGCTTTTTCCACTAAAAAAACTTCTACTGTATATAAAATTTAAATACCTCCTGATTTTGTTTGCTAATACATGCAAATATTGTATTCAAAACGCTCAAATCAGCTTCCTCTCAGTAAATATGGTATACAAATATTAAGCTTTTTCGGTTCCTTATGGCACGTGCTGAAAACAACATCATGAGGTGTCACATGGAAGAACTTAAACTGAATGTGCCCACCACATCAATTGACTTTCTCTGGCGTGTGTAAAGCAAGGGCTGTTTGGAATCCATCGTTTAGGCACCTCAACCGAGAAGATAGTTTGTCCAAAAGGTAGATCAGGATGTACCAGTAGACCTTTAGCTGGTGATCAGTAGATCTCAAGACACTGTCAACAAACAACAACAAACAATATTTATTATGTTAAAGTTACATAAGAAATAATTGTTTGTTAAATATAACAATATACATTTTCTCATGAATCAATAAAGTGATATTTTCTATGGAACAGAATGCTAACAATGCTTTTATTGATGTAGATCATAATGAAACAACATCGTTTTAAGTAGACCTCGCATTAGTAAAGTATGGGCACTCCTGGAATGAAGCAGAATTTTGGCTGTCCCCAGTGAATGATACCCAGCAGACAATATGGCTATCAATTATACGAGAAGTTCTAAGTGTGTCATATAAAAGGGAGTCAATCAGCAGCATAACTACAGTGTGCTGGCCCCCCTGCAAAACATTTTCAGAGGGCCCGGCGCACTGCACTTCCCAACCAGCCACCCACTTCTACCTCATGCTGCCCACTCCCTGTCCTCTCCCACCCAGCACCAGAGCAGCCTGCATGCCCCTTCCCACAGCCAAAGGTAAGATAATGGCTGGGATGGGGAGGGGGTGTTCCAAGTAACTGTAGAGGAAGCAGACCCTGCGGTCTGGGACCCCCTTCAACCACGGGGTCTGCTTCCTCTATTGCAGTGGTGCCAAAAAGTTAGATCGGGATCTAACAGTAGAGCTTTAGCCACACACTCTCAACAAACAGCCTGTTTCATTCTTTTCATTCAGATATTTATTATGTTAAGGTTACCGTACATAGAAATAGTTGTTTGTCAATATAGCAATATACATTCTCTCAAATCAATATAATATTTAAGTAATATTTTCTATGGAACAGAATGCTAAAAAATGATTTTATGGATGTAGATCATAATGGGACAAGATCACTAAGGGGCATATTTACTTAGCTCGAGTGAAGATTTGAAAGGAAAAGAAACGTCGAATTTCAAAGTATTTTTTTGGCTACTTCGACCATCAAATTGGCAACTTCGACCTTCGACTACAACTTTGAATCGAACGATTCAAACTAAAAATCGTTCGACCATTCGATAGTCGAAGTATTGTCTCTTTAAAAAAAACTTTGACCACCTACTTCGCCACCTACAACCTACCGAGCACCAATGTTAGCCTATGGGGAAGGTCCTATAGGCTTTCTAGGCAATTTGGGATTGAAGGAAAATCGTTCGATTGATGGATTTAATCTGCGAATTGCGCTAAATCCTTCGACTTCGATATTCGAAGTTGAAGGATTTAACTTCGAGGGTCGAATGGGTTAATTAACCCTCGATATTTGACCAATAGTAAGGGGCAAATTCATCAAGGGTCGATATTTGACTGGGAATGAAAATCCTTCAACTTCAAATATCAAAGTAGAAGGGTTTTGCGCAAATACTTCAATCGAACGATGGAAAGGAATGATCGAACAATTAAATCCTTCGAATCTAACGATTCGAAGGATTTTAATCCAACGATCGAAGGATTATCCTTCGACCAAAAAAACTTAGCCAAGCCTATGGGGAGCTTCCCCATAGGCTAGCATTGGGTTCGGTAGCTTTTAGGTGGCGAACTAGAGGGTCGAAGTTTTTTCTTAAAGAGACAGTACTTCGACTATCGAATGGTCAAATAGTCGAACTATTTTTAGTTCGAATCCTTCGATTCGTAGTCGAAGGTCGAAGTAGCCCCTTCGATGGTCGAAGTAGCCCAAAAAACACTTCGAAATTCGAAGTTTTTTTTCTTCTATTCCTTCACTCGAATTTAATGAATTGGCCCCTAAATGGGCCTCTAAAAGTACACCTTGCATTAATAAAGTATGGGCACTCCTGGTCTATAGTTATACTACTGGAGTCAATACAAGCAGCCATAGCTCTAAGAGCTTAATGAAACTAAAACCCCCATGTGCATAGGCCTTGCAGTAGACAGCTGCCCCTGGAGGTCAGTTGGAACATGTTATTCAGATTATGCTGATTATGCTTATTTTAAAACACCATACCTTAAATCTACTTAAAAAAATAATTTAAACATTTAATAAACCAAATAGGATTTTTTTGCTTCCACTAAATATGAGTTATATCTTAATTGGCATCATTTACTGTTTATTACAGAGAAAAAGGACATTTTAAAAAAAAAAAATAATAATTGGATTAAAATAGAGTCATACCTGTATTGTATATTATTCTTCATACAGGGCTGGAATATTCTGTGGCACGTTGCAGAAATACATCATTATACACATCTCTTCCTATTTACCCTATTTAACCTTCTGTGCTTGTGCACAGAGTGTAAGGGAGGAACTCCACAGGCGATTTCAGCGCGATCCGATGCGCTGCGCAACAACGCAGGTGTCAAATTGGATGCAACGGAAATAAAGTAAGAGATGGAAATGTCGGATGAAGTCACAGCGTTCATCCGACCAGCGTGCAGCATCTGCATCCAACAGTCGTGACGCGTCGGACGAACGCTGCAACACCATCCGACATTCGTGCTGCTTACCTTATTTACATTGCACCTGCGTTTTTGTGCAGCGCGTCGGATCGCCTCAAAATCGCGGGGATAACTTTAACAATAATAAATACCTTCTAAAACTTCTCTCCTGTTTTTTAACTTTTCCACTTTTGCAAAATGTAACATTTACTCTAATAAAGGATATTCAAGCAGCGTGAGAGCAGTATGTAATTTCAAGAAAAATGGGCAATATTAGTAGTATTTTGGAATGATTTCTTGCACACTGTCAAATAAGCAAAACATGACAATTTTAGACACAACAGGGGAACTGCCAGCCCTCAAATTGATGTTTTTTCATAGACACTACCCTTGTCTGTCCTGTTGTTTATTGTCCAGAGAAGTGTAGACCGAGCTATAAATATGCCATACTAAATTCCCTCATTTATTTCCCCTTACACAGAGAAATAGGTAGACATTTCTGTAGGGGAAAGACGGGTACTTACTAAGAGCTAATCTGATGAATACTGGATCTCCAGATTATTGTAATACAATTCTAAGAAAAACTGCAGCAAACTGATACAAAATGTGACATATTGTCTGCCACATGTCATAAACCAAGTGCTACATCAGGCATTTTACAGTGTTCATTTTATGTGCAACACATTTATTCCTTGTGCAATAAACAACTGCTCTAGAGCTGCATCAGCACAGACAGTGAAATTTAATTGCTTTCAAATCAGAGTTCCACTGGGAGGGAAATCTAGAGTCATTTCAATGCCTATTCCAAATTAACAGTTCCTAGACTTGATGAAAACATGAGTAGATCACAGTCACTCAGTGAGGCTATATCTCAAAACAGAGATTTACCGTATCCCCATAAAGATGCATTGTATCTAAAAATGCACATTATTTGCTCTGTGAGCTTTCAGGCTTTCATTTAGTTGTTCCCACTGTTCAGGTGTTTTCATATTTGCACTTGAATCTTCAGTGATCTGGTTGCTAGGGTCCAAATTACACTAGCAACCATGCATTTATTTGAATCATAGACTGGAATATGAATAGGAGATGGTCTGAAAAGAAAAACGAGTATTAAAAAGTAGCAACAACAATAAAGTAAGGGGCACATTTATCAAGGGTCGTATTTCGAATTGAAAAAATGTTGAAATTTGAATTCAAAAAGACCAACCGAATTGAAGTCGAAGTTTTTTTTGCATCGAATAGGTCAGTTTTCGATCGAATAGGTCCGTATTTGGCCGAATTCAAATCATTTGAATCAAAGGAATAGCACATTTGAATCAAAGTTTTTCCCCAAAAAAACTTAGATTTTGACCAATTGACTCCAAGGAGGTCCCCCATAGGCTAAAACAGCAATTTAGCAGGTTTTAGATGGCAAATGGTCAAAGTCGAATTTTTAAAGAGACAGTACATGATAAATTTTGATTTTCGAATTTTTGAATTCATTTAAAATTCAAATTGAATTTGGACTATTCCCTAGTCAAAGTACACAACAAATAGCTGGAAATTTGAATTTTTTTCATTCGAAAATTCACCTCGACCTTTGATAAATCTGCCCCTCAATGTGTAGCCTTACAGAGCATTTTTTTAGATGGGGTCAGTGACCATCCAACTGAGTCAGAAGAAGAAGAAAGCAAATAATTAAAAGATTAATAACTTATTGCTTATAATTGGCCATCCTATAACATACTAAAAGTTAACTTAAAGGTGAACCACACCTTTCAGATGTGCGTCAGATTACTGAAGGATCTCTTATCTGGAAACCCCAGGTTTCAAGCATTTTGGATAAAAGATCTCATATCTCTATGCAGTAGCATCACAGAATCTATACAAAGGCATAAAACAAAAATAAAAGTCACTTGTGAGCGTGTCCGTGTGTTTCAGAGTGTTTGCGTCTGCCTCTGTTACTTGCCTCTCCAGAACTTATGATAAATGATGATGCTAGTCGTTTTTTAAGCGTGCTGTGGGAAGTAATATTTTTTCACTTCAGTAGGCTGTGGCCTGCTGTTAAAGACACAGCGGGAAGAGAGGTGCAAAGAAGTACTTTACACAGTCTGCAGGCAAACAGCACTGTGCTAGGGGACATATTTATCAAAGAAATCATATTAAGTGAAACCACTAGGTTGGGCCTCGCATCAATTAGTTTGGTGAATATAACAAGCAGAGAATAAATGTAGTGTGTAGGGTACAATGATACATGATGAGCCGACATTAACACAGTGAATTGCACTTAGTAAACTTAATTCTCCCTGTAAAAAACGCTATTTGCAATTCAAAAAAGGGAAGTTTATTTCTTTTCTTTTATCTTTGTTTTTCTAAATTACAATGTGAATGTGATGTGTTTCATCTGAACATGTGTAGTGTAGGATATTTGTATGGATACAACACTTGCCTTGGTGTACACAACCAGTTTGGGGACCCCATGGCCCGAATAGTGGCAACAAGGTCTTGACGGGGCCTTAGGAGTGCAGCTATCCCCGCCCCTCCCCCTTTTTTCTATTGCAGGGCGTTGATTGGCTGGTGAGTCCCGGGCAAAGGAGCAGAGGAGGAACAGCGGTAATGCCATTCGGCGCCGGGACGTGGAGGAAGAAGGACGCAGCATCCCACCCTCCCTCCCTCCCTGTATTATGTGTGTTAGTCGCAGTTGCGGAGGGTATCTTTGCAAGGACCCCCGGGGTAAGTTAAAAGGGGGTATTTCATAGTGAGTGGAAGTAGCCTGGTAGGCCTGGGTCCTCATAGTATGGTATGCAGCCCGGTTTAGGGTTAGGAGAATGAAACAGGAACCTATCTTGGCAGTTTGGGTACAGACACCCCACCCCCATTCCCTACTCCCCGGGTGGGGGAATAATATGTTAAAGGTTTAAAAAAGTTTGTTATACAAACGGTTGTTAAATGGTTAAAAATGTTATACATGAATATTACTTTATTATTGTGTTTAAATAAACAACTGCCGCCATCTCTTTTCAAACCAGTGGTGTGTATGTATTATTTGGTGTAGGAGGATTGTGGTGTGGGGGGGGTGGTAGAGGGATAGGTGCGGAATCGACGCTGCACTCGTCAGGTGTTAACATGTGGCAACAGAGAAGAACATACGTAATCTTTGTAAAGCAATACAGAATAGTCATAAATACAGACTATAAATAAAGAATAATACTATCTAATCTATTGACATATTTAGAGAAAATGCGTTGTTTGGCTTAGACCTTAAAGGGATGGCTCAACTTTAAGTTAGTATGTTATAGAATGGCTACTTCTAAGTAACTTTTCAATCGGTCTCCATTATTTATTGTTTATAGTTTTTGAATTATTTGCCTTCTTCTTCTGACACTTCCCAGCTTTCAACTAGGGGTCACTGACCCCATCTAAAAACAAATGCTCTGTGAGGCTACAATTTTATTGTTATTGCTATGTTGTATTATTCATCTTTCTATTGAGGCCTCTCCTATTCATATTCCAGTCTCTCATTCAAATCAATGCATGGTTGCTAGGGTAATTTGGACTCTAGCAGCCAGATTGCTGAAATTGCAAACTGGAGAGCTGCTTAAAGGACTAGTAACATAAAAAAAAAATTAAAAAATTGTTTCTTTTTAACGGAAATAAAACACCAAGACAGTCTTACCTTTTATTAAGAAATTACTTACCGATTCTCTGCATGTGCTCCTCTTCAGAAACGGTGACAGGGCGACGATACATTGTGCGGCGCTCGATTTCTCCTCCCTGGCTATCTCCTATACAAGGCAGGGAGGAGAAATTGAGTGCCACACAATGGATCGTTGCCCTGTTGCCGTTTCTGAAGAGGAGTGCATGCAGAGAATCGGTAAGTAATTTCTTAATAAAAGCTTTGCGATTTAAAAGTTAAAACTGTCTTGGTGTTTTATTTTCGTTAAAAAGAAACAGAAAAAGAAAAAAATTATGTTACTGGTCCTTTAATAAAAAAAACTCTTTTTAAATGATTTGCTCTGTTTACAACATTGTTAAAGGAACAGTAACAACAAACAGTGCAACAGTATGTTTTCCTTCCTTTAAACCATTTTATTGTTTTGGTGTTACTGTTCCTTTAATATCATCATCATCATTTATTTATATAGCGCTGTCAAGATACGCAGTGCTTTATCACCTCTAAAAGTCTCACTGTAGCCTTTAGCATCTTCCACAGTTCCACAAGGCAGGAGCTGGAGACCTAATCACTTCCACATCCATAAAAAGAGCAGAAACAGCTAACGAATATGCTTCATTCATTAGTCCAAGACCTGCTGCTAGTGTCATTTAACAGAGCAACAATTTATTATGCTCTCTTATGTTTTGCAATCAATTACTCAGATTAGGGTGGGTTTATCATCAAGGGAAAGGTTTTCATCCCCCCAAGAATAATACCCGTGTTTTATTCTCACTTCAGTGAGCTTCATTTTCTTGCAAAAATATTTACACATGAATTAATGGGCAATGACAGTTTTTCCAAATTTAGTAAACAGGATAATTGCTAGGTTTCCTTGTAAATGAATAAAAACGACTGCCACAGTTTCCCTGTTTATCAAAACTTTCCTGACAGTTGATGAATGGAGACATTTATCAGAGCTGATATCTGAGGCAGTTTGTCAGAATGTGCTCCACCATTGTGCTTAATGGGGTGTCAGTGGCAATAGCTTTTCCATATTCACAGCATAGAGGCTGGGCTCAATTGCGCTGCACAGGCAATAAGATCAATCGACTCCCATTTTCAGGGATTTCACTGATTTATAAAATTCCCAGTAAAGCATCAGCAGCTAAAAGGCCACAGTCATTGTGCGTGATGAATTCAGTCTGTTACATTTATAATATTTATAATGTAATAGGATACGTTTTGCAGAATCCAGTTATCTAGAAAGTTCCAAATTACAGGAAGACCATCTCTCATTGCCTTCATTATAATCAAATAATTAAAATTCTTACAAATAATTCCCCTTTTCTCTGTAATAATGAAACGGTACCTTGTACTTGATCCCGACTAAGATATAATTAATCCTTATTGGAAGCAAAACCAGCCTATCGGGTTTATTTAATGTTTACATGATTTTCTAGTAGACTTAAGGTATGGAGATTCAAATTAAAGGAAAAAGCAAAGTCCTTTTTATTTGTGGGTGGCAAAAGTTAGGCACCCCCAAGTAAACACTGGTGAATTTTCACTAGCGTTAATTCGTCAGTGCGACCATTTCATAGCGAACTTTTGCTAGCGTTCAATTCTGCCTAGTGAATCTTCGTTAGTACACTTATGTCAATTTGAATAGAGTGGTACATATACAGTAGGTCGTATGGACGTCTTCATTAGAGATGTTGGTGCAAATGCTTGAAGTGGCTACTACTAAAGACAAAAGAGATCCTCCAATGCCCTAGACATGAGTCCATCCTAAAACAAATGTGACATGCCCCTCAAATGGTTGGGAAAGAAATGTTAACACAAATATGTTTAATGTCTAGAAATTTTGAAGGCAATTCTGCTTTAAAAAATTAAAAAACTCCAGCGTTTTTTTTTAGAACTTTTATGAGACTTAGTCATACAGGATATGATGTCATCGACATAAGATTGAGGAAAATTTTGCTTCATCTTATTAGTTCGCCTGGTCTAAGGTGGCAAAGGAAACTCTGGCGAATGAGGTAACATTCTGTAAAATTGCACTTTAGTGAATTTGCGGAGTAACGATTGTTCGTCTGGCTATAGGGTGCGAAACTGAGCTAGCTACGGTCTCTTTCACTAGCGAATTGTCATCACTTAGGGGTGCCTAACTTTTGGCACCCTCAAGAATAAAATGACTTTCCTTCTCCTTTAAGGAAAGATCCCTCATCTGGAAAAAAACCCAGGTCCTGAGCATTCTGTTTAATGTATGAGTACTTGTGCTGGAATAAAGTTTTATAGCCAAATGACCTTGATTTACCAAAGCAATGCACATTTACATCTATGGATAAAAAACCATGACAATTTTGCACTTTGAACATCCACTTACATCTGTAAATTAGCCTTAATGGGTGTATAAATGCTGCAAAAACACATGGGTCATATTTAATAAAGGGCGAAGTGGCCGTCGCTAGCGAAAATTCACCAGAAATCTCATCCTCAGGGACAATGCCAATTTACTAACAGGCATAGATGACAATTCGCTAATGAAAGAGACCGTAGCTAGCTCAGTTTCGCACCCTATAGCCAGACGAACATTCATTACTCCGCAAATTCACTAAAGTGCAATTTTACAGAATGTTACCTCATTTACCTCCCTTTGCCACCTTAGACCAGGCGAACTGATAAGATGAAGCAATATTTTCCTCAATCTTATGTCGATGACATCATATCCTGTATGCTGAAGTCTCATAAAAGTTCTAAAAAAAAACGCTGGGGTTTTTTAATTTTTTAAAGCAGAATTGACTTCAAAAGTTCTAAACATTAAACATTTTTGTGTTAACATTTCTTTCCCAACCATTTGAGGGGCATGTCACATTTGTTTTAGGATGGACTCATATCTAGGGCATCGGAGGATCTCTTTTGTCTTTAGTAGTAGCCACTTAAGCATTTGCACCAACATCTCTAATAAAGACGTCCATACGATCTACTATATATGTACCCGTCCTATTCAAATTGACATAAGCGTAAGTGTACTAATGTCACGGCCGGCACCCAATACCAGAACAGGTGCCAAGTACCCTGGTCTCGGCTCGGCTTCACCAGTAGTGTGACCACCGTTGGGCTTCAGGAGGAGCCCTCAGCTTACTTGGGTGCCACCTGGACTTAACGAGGGGTACAAGGCAAGATGTTCTGGCTAGCAGAGGGGCACGGCAGGTAGATAGTCTTTTTGGCTGAAGGTCACGGTACAAATGGAGCAGGCAAGAGAATCGTCAGACAGGCTGGGTCGAGGCAGGCAGATATCAAGAATTGTCAGGCAGGCAAGGGTCAAACTGGGTAGTCAATCAAAGGGTTAATCAGAAGAGGTAGTGGGTAATCAGGCAAGGGTCAGGATCCAGAAGTCAGAATAGTCAAAAGCCAGGCAGGGGTCACAACAGGAATCACAAATAGGTTCAGACAAAAATAGCTTAAGCTCAGAAGCACCAGGAACAAATCCTATCACGGGCAAGGTGCTGTGGAAAAAATGGCCTTAAATACTTTTTTGAAGGGGCGGAACTGACAGCAAATCATGTTTATAATGAGTTTTATGATAAGAATTGGCGGTAGAGACCCTACTTTATAGGTGGATCCGATCCTGATCAAACCCCATAGCGTAACATTCATTATTGCTTTTTCTTACTCTCTTTTTACTTTGTCCTGCGCGGTATCAGTCTGGAATGTCACGAAATAAGCAAAAATGGTGTTGCTATGAAACCTATAAATAAGAGTTTGTTTAGCGCTACTATGTGACGGGGGCAATAAGCCAATACAGAGTCTATTAGGTCACAAATGGTAACGTTTAAGCTTAATCAATACTGACCCTTGTTCCATTGGGTGCCTTGTAGAAATAATGTTTTATCTCGTGTCTGTAACTACAGAATATTCCCCACAAATATCTGTTTTCACAAATTAACAAGGTTTGATAATTGTTTAAATAAAGAAACGGGGAATGCAATTTCCTTTGTTTTCATCAAACCAAGCAGAGCAAGGGCTGCTCCTGTCCTCTTATTGAAATGCTACTGCAGAACAGAACAGGGCATTACGCTGGCACATCTTATAACCCACTTTACAAAGACACACGCATTTCAAATACATTTCCAAAGCATTTAGAGACAGGTAAATGTGTTTCATTATTTATGAATACAACAATGAAATATTTAGTTACGCTAAAGTTCTTCTTTAACCATATAAGTGTCAGGTGACACTGCAGCTCTAGCACCATGCATTGCCTAGCAACACATGATTTCATTCATTCATTTCAACGGAATTCAGAGTTGATTCCCAGATTTTGTTTAAAAAATGAAATAAACTGCTAGAGAATTGTCTGGTAGTGTCCCATAAGTACACTGGCACTGTATAGCAATTGATTTACTAATACCGGTATGGGATCTGTTTTAGAAACCCATTATCCAGAAAGTTCCTAATTACGGAAAGGCCATCTCCCACAGACTCCATTTTATCCAAATAATCCAAGTTTTTAAAAATGATTTCCTTTTTCTCTGTAATAATAAAACAGTACCTTGTATTTGTTTCAAACTAAGATACAGGAATGAAACCTGTTATCCAAAATGCTCAGGACTTGGGGTTCTCCGGATGACGGATCTTCCCATAATTTGGATCTTCATACCTTAAGTCTACTAGAAAATCATGTAAACATTAAATAAATCCAATAGGCTGGTTTTGTTTCCAGTAAGGATTCATTGTATCCGCGTTTGGATCAAGTACAAGGTACTGTTTTATTATTACAGAGAAAAAAGGAAAAAAAAAGAAAAACAATTGGATAAAATGGAGAGAAGACGGCCTTTCTGTAATTCAGAGCTTTCTGGATAACAGGTTTCCAGATAACAGATCCCGGAACTGTACAATTAATCTTTATTAGAAGCAAAACCAGCCTATGGGGTTTATTTAATGTTTACATGGTTTTCTAGTAGACTTAAGGTATGAAGATCCAAATTTCAGAAAGACCCTTTATCTGGAAAACCCCAGGTCCTGAGCATTTTGGATAACAGGTCCCATACCTGTGAGTGGTAAACAAGGAATAGACCTGGAGAGACGGTTATCAGGCGTCATTCTTCTTTTATGAGCGGTAGTGATAGTTACGACTCGTAAAAAGTAGGATTTATCATTCTTTTCTGACGCCATTTCACAATCACAATGATAAAGGGCTGTACTGATTTGTAGCATCACCAAAAGACTTGCATTGTGCTCAGTGTTTGCTCATTCTTTCTGGTGACTTTATGGATCGGTTAGGTGGTTGAATCTAAAGCGCTGCTTTACAATATTTCTGCCAATGACAAACAATGAAATGTGACAGGTTTTAGCTGGCGAACAATTTCTCAAGTGACTTTTTTGGGAACAAGTTTGATAGATGCTACCTGCACTTGGCAGCAGTGTATTTATGTGGAGCATGTAGGAATATCTTCTCCCACCCCCTATCTAGTGCAGCACTCAGATGTACTTACCAACAGTGCCGTCTCAATATTAGTGTCCATGGCAATCATACATCCCCTAATGCCCCCCGGAAACTCCTGCTCACGACCATCCCCTCCAAATCACTGATGAACCACTGCTGGGGCAGGGCTGGAACTAAGGGGCAGCTTCACTAACCATCGAAAAGCCGCCAGCGACCGCTTGGCCCCCATCGCTACACTTCACTAAAATGCGGAGTTTCAACGTGGGCGCCGAACGCTGGCGACTTTTCATTAGCGTTACTTCTGCAATGTGAACAACTCAAAGTGAAGATGCGCTAGTGTTCATTTCTGCCTAGCGCGAATTCGCTAGAGGTCTTGCGCTCAGGTTAATTTGCATACGGCGGGAAATTTAAAGTTGTACAATGTCTTTATGTTGCAGCAAATGCATTACATTTCCACTGTTAATTACACGTGTCCAGGGAATCTTAATAAAGACATTGGAGTTAAAATAATGAGCCCACTGTATAGTTAATGATCCATATGTTAGAAAATTAATTTAAACCGGTTACCCAAAAAACATTTTTTAGGACTTGCAGGACTATCACTCTGAAAAAAGGAAACGACTCCAGCGTTTTTTGAACTTTGGTGCTTTTTCCACTCGCAGAACATGATGTAAGTGACAGAAGATTGAGGAATGCACTCCAATGCACTTCGCCTGGTCTGAGCTGGCGAAGGCAACTCTGGCGAAAGACGTAATGTTCAGTAAAATCCGCATTTTAGTGAATTTGCGGAGTAGCGTCAGTTTGCCAGAGCGAAAAGTCACCTGGCCATAGAGTGCGAATGAGCACTAGAGTCGGTCTCTTGGTGCCTCCAGTAAATTTGGTGATGTCCCTGCGGGCAGTAACCCTGGCGAATTGTCGCCAGCGTTTGCCACTTTGCTCTTCAGTAAATATGCCCCCATGAGTTGGTGTGGGTCCCCCTAGTACTGCACTTGCCTCATCTGCACATGCCTCTTCTATCTAACCCCTAGTTCCAGCCCTGTATAGCGTTGCTGGAGTGCAACAAGGATCTAGCTGCAGGAGCCTACTTTCTAACATTCAAATGTCTGTTTTTTCATTAATAAATTCTCCAAAAAAAATCATTAATAAATTCTCTAAAAATGTGTTTATTTTATTTCTCTAAAACTTAGAAAGTGTAAAAAAAAAACACAAAAAATTCTGGTAAGTAAAAGCAGTCCAGGTCTTATAGAAGCCGATGGAAGCTGCGCTGATCCTGTTGGACTTTTCAGATTTTTTTTCGCTAGTAACTTTCTGAAAATCTTACGTTTTCAGAGGGTTTCAAAATTTCATATTTTGTTTTCAGATCATTTGGTGTTTTTTTTTTCCGTTTGTCCTTGTTATATTCTGATGTTTTAATAAACGACAATGCATTTGTGGTTTCGAAAAAAACACTAAAATGAGGATGTTGATAAATGGGCCTCTTAGGTGCAGATTTATCTAAAATTCAAGGTTGTTATAAAAAAAAAAGATGCAGATGCTGAAAAAAAAACCAAGCAAAAGTAGCGAGTCTTTTTCTCAAATGCTAGTTTATTCAAGAAATAAACTGGGAAAATAAAGCCCAACTGGATTTTATTTAAATCAGCCCCCAAGGAGCACAGTTGGGCAATGACCCCTATAATTATGTGTTGTCAGATATTTTGCTGTGGCTCATTTAAATGTCTTACCTACTCTATGTTACTGTTTCATTTTTGTGTTTCTCCTATAGGATTTGGAATTATAATAACAGTGATACACGCTGATTATTTGTGTATCATGTAACCTCAACCTACATTTCCAGCAGCTCATATGATACTAATTTAAGAATCTGGGTGGAACTTGTACTGATATATAATGGAGTTGACAATCTATATTTGGAATGAATGCCTTATTCAGTATGCACAGTGTGTACAGTACCTTCATCTGTAGGACACACCAGAGCCAGAAGGTGCAACAATGTCTACAAATCAGTGTTATATAAAAGAACAAACTCAGCCTAAATTTAGATTAGAAGATGCACAGCATGACCTGTTTAATATGAGGGTGTTCTCTGCCTGGCATAGGGCTTGGAACTGAAATCAGTGCCAGGTGCACACAGAAGTGTCTAACTGACGGGCCACATAAGCTTATTTATATGACTTTTATAATAATTGCATAATTATATAATTATATAAATATAAATATAGCCAGTTAAGTAATATAGTGGAACCATTATTTTCACATTATATAAATATTATCAATGAATTCACTAATAACACATTTATAGCTATCATTCTTCCACCCCGGTCAAATCACAAATTTTCACTGCTTGTGAAAAAAACCAACACCGCACTTTTCACAATTTCAGGTGTTTTTTCACATGGAGGCAATCTCCGGGTGGCGACAGAAGAAATTGGTGACAATTCTGGTTCGAGACTGGTTGCAAAACGTGGACTTGATAATAAACAAAAATGAAGCCGGAGCCACCTAGTGCGGAGAGCACAATCGCGCAATTAAAAACCAGAATTCTTAAAGGTACCAGGAGCGGCTTTTTGTCGCCCCTTGTAAACTGATCTGTGATCCCACTTGACGCAAGTCTTTAAACTCACCTCATTGGCACAACACCTCTGGGTGCAAGTAACTACATTATAACTGTCGCTCTTTAGTAAAAGTAAAAGGAAGCCATGGCCCTCAATAGCAATAACACATAAGCAGATTACTCACCCATGACTAATCTCCATTTCTGTGGATGACTAGTTGCCCCCAAATGAAGAGCACCTGCTCTAAGGTCACTGGGAGTAACAAGAGCTTGGTTACTCATGAGCCACTGGTTGGGGATCACTGCTCTATGCCATCAGAACTTTGGTTTTCCAAAGTCCAAATACTGTGCAATGGGTTGACATATCAAATCAGGATCAAGAACGTTGAAACTGTCTAGGGGCTGAAATAAACAACTGTCAATATTAAAAAGTAAATATAATCAAGGTCTTCTTGGAGATACCATGATAATAAAATCCATGTATTTTTCATCAATCCACTGTTTGTTCATCACCTCCAGAAAAAACTGATTTTTAGTAATGTGTTGGGTCAGTTTGTAACAGCTTATAGCAAGTAGTAACACTGAGCTATATTAGGGCTTTCTAAATATAGTCCTTCAAATACATAATGAAAGTGCCAGTTCCTTTCTTTCTTTTCTGTCCCTGTCTGTAAGGGGAGAGGTGCTTCTGTTGGACATATGCCTATAACATCTCTTTTTACACTTATTGATAAAGCTACCTAATGACTTGTTCATTACTGCCGCTGGCACAAAAGCAGATAACTGTGCTCACATAGGGCACCAAGTGATTGATGTTTTGGCAGCTTTTGTGCAGGGATTAGAGACTCCATGCAAGTTACCATCTGCCCTAACCCTCTTTAAGCTTGTGTTAAAGTATTTACTATGTCCTGTCCTCTAATAGTAAATTATTACATAACCTTGAATCTTTAGCAATGTTTTAAAGCTATCTTAGAATTTGTTGGTTGAACTCCATGCTATATTTTCCCATACCATGCACTTAACATGTCCTCTTTGAAGTCTTTATGAAAGTAGAAAATCGGGCTATAGAATGCTGCATGCCTAGCCTGAAAACTCAAGTAAGTATGTGTCCAGTCATTTTAGTCTTGGACACACCCACAAAACTGAGAATTCTAAATTTAGATCCATAATTTCTAAATATTTTGGAATCAGTTATCATTTTCACACACTGCCTGCGTTTTGCATTGCTAAAGAGCAGATCATATTTGGATAAGCTAATATAAAGACCAGGCTTCTTTCGTTTTCACCGTGTGTGTCTGGTGTGCGTGCTTAACAACGAAGTACAATGGTGATGTTAGCAGGAATACACTTTCTAGGTTTACTTGTGCACAAGAAAGGGCCCTTAGAAAGGGTGCATGTGGGGGGTTGTTCAAAGATTCCTAAAAGAAAATGTGTTTGTTCACATACTGATTGTAGACACCATTGGGGGGCTGTTTTAGGCCTTTGAAGTTTTAAGAAAAAAAGGGGAAAAAGTTCACCAAGTGTCATTTACAGCCCTTTCCAACACCAGTGATGCCACATCATAGGCCGTGCACTGCTAGACCAGGCCCTGTCTGACTTCTAATGGGAGTAAAATACATTTTGAAGCCTATGGTAGGTGCTGAGGAACTGTAAAGGCTGCATAGGCAAATCAAAAACAAGCTGAACCAGTGACATTGTCAGGGGAACTGGGGAAATAAATCACCATTAGGAAAATCCATAGGTAAAATACACTGTATAGTAAAATAGTTATTTACTGGTGCACTAGATTGTACTTCTAATCTCCTATGAGACAGGATCAATGCTAGCCTATCTGCTTTATAAGTTGGAGAATGTCTGTGGTCCAGATCATAGACACAAGAACATTGTGCTTAAAGGAATTTTTTAAATCACTGACAGAAGAAAGAACTGAGAATTTCAATTTATGGAAATGTTTCTGTAAATGGACGCAGGTCTTGATGTTATGTCTTTTTATGCACAGTTCTTCTAGGTCATCACCCCATGAAGGTCACTTGATATTCTAATTGAAATAGCCATAAAACAACCTTTTACATTTTATTTCTATATGACAGTCCAGAAAACCTTATTCATTCCACACTTGGAAACGGTTTAGATTGTATGTCTCCATGAGACATCTTTAAAGTCAATAATATCAATAATATACCCCTCTCTCTCACACACACACACTCTCTCACTCTCTCTCTCTATGTATGGCATTGTACCTAGTATATACCTAGTGCTTTTAGATTCATTTTGTAGCATATCAGCAATGGAAAGCTCAACTTCAGACTCCAGAATGCCACTCAAGTTTTTTCTTCCTTTTATGGCGTGTATGAGTCGTTAGCATTAGGCAAGCAAAAAGCAGATACAATCTGGTGGGATGGAGAGCAATTGTGTAAAACTCAAAGAAGGGTTTAAGGTCTATTCCTGTCTCCTATCACTTACCGCCTCTGATCTTCTCACCTAATTCATAGATTTGCATAAACAAAGCCATATAGTGACCTCAGTAATATTGAACATTCCACTATCTCAGGTCTGAACTCCAAGAAATCCTCTCAAAATAGCAACTGCAAAAAAACAAAGCAAAGTTAAATAGATAGCACATGCTTTTATACTCTAGCTTTTGTGAAAGGAAGATGGGATCTATAGGATTATTGCCCTCGCACTTCGGAAAAATGGATCAAATAAAGTTTGCAGAGAAATGGAAAACAGGTTCTTTAACAAAATCATGTACAAGTCATTCTGTCATGGTCGTTAAATCTCAGATGTATTTGCTAAATGTTATTTATTCTCCTGCAACTACCAGAAAGTTTCTTTTGATATTTTTCTTGCAGTGCAGGTGGCATATGCTACTACTGGATGCAACACCAAGGAGACAAGGTTTGGCAAACAGCATGACCACCCATTGGGCACATGCACCATTTGTATATTAACAACTCATACAATAAGCCTGGTCTCAGCCTCATATGAAATCAAACTAGAAGAAACTAAAATTAAGGGTCTGCCACAAATAATGGTACGGATATATTTGTACTTGGCCCTATATGGACCAAACTGAAGTTGCCAAAACTGAAGGTAAATGTCAGTAGCACTCTAAGACCCGATCATTTGACAAGGTTGCTTAATGATCTCAACACAATTTATCCACCAACAGGCTGGGCCAAATGTTGATAATTGATTATTTGACCCCTTGGTCAATGACATCATAATGGGGACTTATTGTAACCTGTTAGATGATATCACTTCAATGCTTCAATGTGGTCCTTGTCCAATATACTTTTCATCCAGAGTTACAGGTACAAATCAGGACATTGGAATGGTCTGTTTGGGACTCTGTGTACTAGAAATTCCAGGGTCTATTATGAATCCCAGTCCAGACCTAATGGCATTGGCCATAGATCAAATTCTCCCACAGGTTTTTTTGATCATTTAATTATACACTTATATGGCATGTTGTGTGGGCTTGTCCCATTATTTGCCGATAATGCAAATATGTACTGCATTTTATAAATGATACCCTGGGCCTTCCTAATATTTGATGCCCTAAAGTAGATATTCTTCTCCTAGTAGTAGCAGTACTCCAGTGTTCAGATGGTAAGGGACTATTAGACACTTACTGTAACTGCTGGCAAAACCCTTTTTTATTAATTGGAAACCACCACAAGCCCAACACGTGTTGCTTAAAAATAGTAGGTGCACACAAGGAACATTTATATGGTAGAGTCAAACATACATTTAAATGTAACATCCAGGGCCGGAATTATGGGTAGGCAGAATAGACACATGCCTAAGGTACAACGTTTGGGGGAACTGGTCATGTACCGCTTCTGTCTGCCGTGCCTACCCTTAGTCTGGGCACTTGTATTCATTCATGTGGAGGGGCCAGGGGGCTGTCCGTCTTGACCAGGTTCTGGTGACATCATATCAAACCAAACAACAGAAGTGTCTTAGTGCTCCATGACACCTTAGCTCCCCCTGCTAACACATTTTGTGCCACCAAGAGCTTCTTAAGAGGATGTTATGCATGTAATATGTACTATGTACTATGCATGTGTTTTGTCAATTTGTTACTTATTTTCTTTTGGGAAAACAAGGTCACAGTTATTCAGAACTGTCCTTAATGGAGGGTGATATCACTGGGCCTGGTATCCACAGAATATAGCACAACAGAGGAAGGTCTGTGCACCTGCATTTATTATTATTATTATTATTATTATTATTATTATTATGATTATTATTATTATTATGCTATTTGATTCTGCTCTGATTCTTCATTAGTTGTTTATTGCAATTGAATGTGTGCTAGTTATTATACTATCAACATATGATGGTCTAATACAATAGCTCCCAAAGGAACTTTACATTGGAACTGTAACACATGAATACATGAGAACATGGAGATATTACTTCCTAAACAAAAGGTGCCCCCCCCCCGTCTCATATATCACATTATGGTATGTACACGTGGCTGTTGCTGCCTGCGGTTAACATAATAGTTCCAGTAACACCCAGTATCAACCGGATAGAGTTATGTAGAAATATAGGGTTGAATGTTGCTTCAGCCAAATACCGGTATCTGAGTCAGATAGGGACTTATCAACATCTATGTTTGTATTGTCGTGCCTGTACTTGAGCTTGATTGCAACATATTTCCAATAACCATTATCAACACATTATCCACAGCTTTGACATATGTACATTGATACCAGGGGTGTAACTATAGAGGAAGCAGACCCTGCGGCTGCAGGGGGGCTCAGGATGTATAGGGGGCCCATGAAGCCCTAATTCATATATAGTTTTAATAAACATTGGTAAAACAAGTCAACTTCTAAGCATTTTGGCGGCCTGTAAAAGAATTTGCTGTGGGGTCCAGTAATCTGATATCCACCACTGATTGATACCAGAACATACAGGCAAGTCAGGTACCAAAGCTGGTGTGAACACATCATTGAGATAAAGGATATTTGATGTTTCTTTTATGATATTAAGCAAATCTAATAAAAATGGTTGAAAGATGCTGAGATTCCGTTTACGATAAAGCACAGATATATCTGTTTGATCATTGCAATGCAGAAATTTGTGACATATTTCACATGAGAAGCTTTGCTCTCCTCAGCCCCAGGCTTCCTTTATGACAGGCTGGAATCAGCATATTTTCTATAGAGTTATTTGTAAGGCCAGGGCCAGACTGGGAGTAAAAGCAGCCCTGGCAAAAAAAATCAAAGGAGCCCACATTTAAATCTGTGACTTTGGCGGACAGGCCCCCACCCCCTACAAAAAAAAAAACATTAGTGGTCAAGGCCACCCCATAAAACAAAAAAAAACATTGCTGGTCAGGGTCCCCTCACGTTAAAAACCATTGGTGGCCAGCCCCCAAGTTGAAAAAAAACTTATTTGTGTGCAGAGTACATGGGTGGAGCGTTTTCAGGCATTTTCTATTTGGGCCTGCTTCTGCTTAGTTGCCAGGGCTCATGCTGGCAGTGGACTAATAACCCAAGCCCCCCAGGGAGGGTGAGTGCTGCTAACCTTGTGATTTCTGATTGTAGCCTTTGGCAGGGAACCTATTTCATTTAGCAGTATAAGAGTGTCAATTTATTGTGAGGTAACAACCATTCCTAACCTGCAGCCTTTCTCCCTCTCTGCAACTATACAAGGCTGTATGCCAGCACAGTATCTGCAATATGCCAGCACAAAATACGCCCCTTGTGGTATGTCAGCCTAGATACCATTAGTAGGCAATCAGTGCAAGCCAGCTGCACCCTTCATTTGTAAGTGCCATTGTTTTTCAGGTTGTCTGGGACCTTCCACACAGGTTCTCTTTGGTGCTGTCAGGTTCTGGGCTAGAAGTGTGGGATTAACTTGGAAATAGTCAATAGTGCCCGGGGTGACTTGGAGGAACATGGCAGCATATTAGGAAGGAGCTTCGGCAGCTCCCATTTTGCAGCTCCTGACCACTTTACCATAAATGGTGCGGCTCACTGGCATTTGCCTGAACAGACAGATTATCAGTCCAGACCTGTATAAGGATGATAAAGTTTGTTATATTATAGAAAAATACAGGCACTATCACTCTAATCAACCAAGATGTAAAAATACTGACAAAAACAATAGCGAATTGGCTATCCAAAGTTCTTCCAAATCTCATCTCCCCTGAACAAAGTGGATTCATCAAGGGAAGATCAGGTACAAAGAATCTTAGAACCATAATCAATGCTATTTACTCAGCAAAAATAAACAATATCCCAACCTCATTAATAGGAATTGATGAAGAGAAAGCATTCGACAATAAAGTGTTTGTTTTCAAAGGCCCTTTCACTTATTTAATTCAATTGCTATATTCAACCCTGACTACTCAAAACCAATACATTTAATAAGAGGAACAAGACAGGGTTGTCCTCTTTCTCCCTTGCTGTTCAATTTATCACTTGAACTGTTACCTGGCCTACGCATAAATAATTTGACTTCATACTTACCTGTAATGAAGAATTCTTCACTGCCTAGTTCATTCTCCTTTCACTACCAGTTGGAAACAAAAAGGGGTACAATAGATTTCAAATTCCGGACAAAGAAAAAATATATTATTTCCAATTGTCACATTGGTTTAAATAAGTGAAGCAATCTTATTTCATAACTACTTATAATAGCCAGCTCACATCTGCTCTAATAGTCTTATGACTTCTTAAATTCATAATAACATCAGTATGATGCAATCTTTAATATCTTTAACTCTAATCTTAAAGCCCATACGATGGAAATAATAGCAAACAAATGGTCATTTACCTATAAATGGCAGTCTCCTGGGAAATGTTAAACAACTCTATAAATTGCTTTGACAAATTTATGAGCACAGACTCATTCATTTAGCTTATAAAGGTTTTAACTTCAATGCAAAGAACACAATTTTACATAACAAATGCCCTTATTGCAACAGTCTTTTACCCAACACATTCCATCTGTTATGGGACTGTTGTTATATCAAAAGATTCTGGAGAGATTTAGAGAATCATCTGAATAATGAACTGTGTTCTAAATATAAACTAACCCCAAAAGGTGCCCTTTTAAATCTCTCTGATGACTCAATGAAATCATCCCATCATATTCTTCAGCCTAAATGTTGTGAACATTTACTATCCGTTGCATTACAAATTTAATATTAATTAAATAAAGAGGACCTATAACATATCTGATAATGTATCTGATAACAGAGGTTGATCTTCCTGATCAACCTTTATCAAAATGATAGAACTAAGTTGGACTCAAATCTATATTCACCATAGTTCCATGGGATTCATATAATATGGCACTAGTTTGTACTTTTATGAAAATAAGAAAATTTAAATCAGTACTATATTTTACACAATAGTCCTACAATATTCAATCTCACTATAGCATTGTCTTTTACTTTTTGTGTATTAGAAACTTTATATATTTAGGTTTAAAATGTATATTTTATTAGAATGCTTGCATTTATTTACCTTATTAATCATTGCATGGATTTGCATGCATTTTCTGTTTTTGTTGTAAATTAATGTTACTGTTGTAATTACCTATTTACAAAATTAAAAAAAAAGAAAAACAGGCAGCCAAGTGATACAATGGGGAGCAATTCTAAAACTATTTGACAGAGTGTCATTATAAAGCGAATGGCAAAACAGCAGCAGCAGCTTTATTATATATCTAGAGCTGTTTGTGTTATCGCTGTAATAAAATTACCTGGTGTGCAGCGGCGTGGACGGCCGCCACACCGCCGCGCTCCTGGTCCGGCGCCATCTTCATTCTTCTAGGGCGCGCATGGCGCGCCTGCGCGCCTCTTAAAGGTACAGACGCGCTGGCGTGATTGCGCCAGCGCGTATTGACGCTCGTTTTGGCACCCATTTCGAACGTATATAAAGCCCATTCTGACCCACAGCCAGTGCCCGTGATAGAATCTTGATTCTGGTGGTTCCTGAAGCCTTGTGCTGTCTGTTCCTGAGTATTTGTATCTGCTATTCCGGTTTTGATCCCTGCCTGTTCCTGACTATTCTGATATCCGAATCCTGACCTTTGCCTGCATCTTGACTACTCTTTCTGCCTGACCCCATCTGTTTGATTACCCGGTTTGACCCTTGCCTGCCTGATGATTCTTGATATCTGCCTGCCTCGACCCAGCCTGTCTGACGATTCTCTTGCCTGCTCCATTTGTACCGTGACCTTTGGCCTAAAAGACTATCTACCTGCCGGGCCCCTCTGCTAGCCAGAACATCTCGCCTTGTACCCCTCGTTAAGTCCAGGTGGCACCCAAGTAAGCTGAGGGCTCCTCCCGAAGCCCAACGGTGGTCACACTACTGGTGAAGCTGAGCCGAGACCAGGGTACTTGGCACCTGTTCTGGTATTGGGTGCCAGCCGTGACAATCGTAATATTATCTTAATTTTTATTATGACTTGAATTTTACCTGTGCTGTGTTATTCTTGCTTGTCATGTTGGAGGTAATATCTATTCCCCTTTCATGGGCAGGACCACAGGGGCAACTAAAGCTGACCATGAGAAAGTGAGCACAGTCAGTTCTACTCTTTCAGGGAGGTTGCCAAATGAGTAGACCTCTGCTTGATTTAACCAACCATACTGTATACTGAGCCAAATAGTTCCTATCCTTAGGGCCGGATTCATGCACAGGCTTAACTAGGCTATAGTCTATGGGAAGAGTGGGATCAGGGACCCATCTAGCGTTTTTTTAAATTCTTCCTAAACTTGTAATATTTATTTTTATATTTTTTTCAGGTGCACCTGGGTCTGGGAGAATGTGGCCAATATATTTTTGCTTGATTTTCAACCAGATATTGGTCTGATATGGATCACCATACATAAGTTGATAAGCCATTTACTTTTTCTGGAGGGGTTGAATTGTAATTTGAACACCGGGCACCCAGAAGAGGGCACTTCGGTCGAGTCCTGATAGGCCCGGGATGGCCCTGTCTGGCCCTGTTTCAAGCTACAAGCAACTGTGGTAATAATTTTATTATTGGGGGGTAACAGTTCTTTTTGTTATATAATGATGGCTATAGTAGTGCTGGGATGAGAGCTACACTTTTAGCTGGAATCTTGTTGAGTATCTGGTGTTGTTATAATTGCCTGTTCCATATTTATCGTGCTGTTGCTATTATAAGGAGTGGGTGTGATAGTGTTATATTCTTGTGTACATTTTCTATTTATATGCTCCATTTTATTGGTATGTTGATTATAAAAAGGATTGAATTTATTCAGCTGGTGTTAGCCGAAGCTTTCAGATATGAAAGTGTAATCCAGTCCCAATGGTACGATGACCCTCATTGAGGCAGGTGTTAATTTTCCAATATATGTTGATGACAAGTGAGGTCCCCCCCCCCAGTTTTTCCAGTTTGGCATAAATGGCCTCCATCATACCTCTTTCAAACCATCAAATATGCAAATTGCAAATATGAGTGTAAATAGACTGCTGAGTCGTGTCCTGAGGAGTTGGTCCTCCTATGCTGGGCCATTCTCTTACTGAGCGATCCACAATGTATAGATCCGAGCATTCTTCACTACACTGGACAGCATAGATCACGTTACTTTTCATGTGCTTTGGTGTTGGGTCTTTTAGGTGTACCAATTACTGTCTCCGGGCTTCAATAAAAAAAAAATCTACTTTCTCAGGGTGTTGCTTGGTTTAAAAAGAATACAGGTATGCCATGTTTGTTGAAAATTCTCCAAAGTTTTTAATATGGGATGACTATGTTGATTCACCCGCTAATGCTCCTCCCCTTTGTTTGTTGGTCTGAATGAATATCTGTATGAAAAACGATTGTTACTTAGCAGCTCTAGATTTACAGAGAGAGAGCCTGGTTCTGTGAAGTCTTCACACCAGTATCAGACTGGGATGCCAGGGGGCCACCAGAAAACCTTAGGCTGAGGGCCCACTTTCCAAACTTTTATTCCTCCTCTCTTCACTTAACCTCTTTATTCTCCTAGTCTTTATATTTACTTACTATATTCTTCCATTATTAAGCTTATTATGTTTCCCCATAAAGAAATAAGGAATGACCATGAAATAGGCCAAATGCTTAGAAGCAAAAAAGCCCACTGACTCCGGGGCTCACCAGGAGTTTTCCTGGTATCCCAGTGGGCCAGTCTGACACTGTTTCACACTTATTTTAGCAGCACCACTGAAATTGTTTGGTAAAGTGTCATATCCTATACCAGTGATCCTTTAACCAGATCCTTTAACCTGTTCACCGAAACGTTTGATGTTGCTCCCAGTGGCCTCAAAGCAGGTAATTATTTTTGGATTACTGTTTGGAGGCAAGTTTTGGACATATAAAAACCCTGTGTACCTCCAAACAGATCTGTAGTTAGCTAGTCCATATAGGGTTGCCATAACCCCCTAGTAATTATTTCATGTTTGAGTTGCTCCCAACTCATAATTAAATATAAAAACGTTTAGGTCCCCTGTTTTATAGCATGCTTTCCCCCAGTGCATATTAATTTGTTTCCAAAGGGAATGGGCACCGTCATTCCCCATCCCAAGTGAAATTTCAGGTGTTATGTTTTAGAAGGCATAACAAAATAAGAATAAAATAATGCATTGCTGTGTTTTTAATTAATTGTTGAGCTTCATATCATCGTCTTAGGAAATAAAATCATTAAAGAAATTATAATTAATATTAAAAATTTAAAAAAAATTAAAAATAAAACCTACTTTTACCTTTAAGGGTACCTGTTGCGTAAAAATGTTATCCCCAACCAAAGGTGCGGACTAATAGAGCCCTCATTTCGTTTTGGGATAATAGTAGTTTATTTTTTTTTTTTTTAATGCCTTCCTCCAGCGATACGCAACCCTCACCGGGAGGGAGTTCCCAGTGCGAGCAGCCATGTTGTTTCACTCATATGCGCATAACGTGCATGTAACATCATGCGCATAATGAGCAATTCGGGGCACATTTTCATTATGCGCATGCAAGTGACCAGACATGGCAGACAGAAAACTCTGAATTATGGGAAGGCCATCTCCCATAGACTACATAATTAAAATTTAAGAAAATATTTTGTTTTTCCTCTGTAATAAAAAAAAAGTATGTTGTACCTGATCACAATTAAGATACAATTCATCTTTATTGAAGGAAAAACAATCCTTGTTGGGTTTATTTAATGTTTAGATTATTTTTAAGCAGACATAAGGTATGGAGATCTAAATTATGGAAAGACTCCCTTATCCGGTATACTCCAGGTCCCCAGCATTCTGGATAACAGATCCATGGCTGTAATAAAAATGAACAAAAAGATATTGTAGCCTCATGGAGGAATAGTTTTTTGCAGCCGGGGTAGTGACCCCCATCTGAAAACTGGAATGATGCAGAAGAGGTAGACAGATCAAAAATGACTAAAAATTAAAATTGATGACCAATAGAAAGCATATATAAAGTTTAGATATATAGCAGCAAGCAGCAGACCAGCAGCATCCTTTTCATATTCCATCCATTTCCAAATATAGGTATGGGATACCTTATTCAGAAAGCTGTTATCCAGAAAGCCTCAAATTATAGGAAGACCATCTCCCAATTAAGTCGTTTTTAAGCAAATAAATCTTTTTTTTTTTTTTTTTAAATAGTAAGAAGCATTATATTGTACTTGATGGTAACGAAGCAGCATGAATCCATATTAGTGACAAACCAACCCTATTGGGTTTATTTAATATTGAAATGATTTTTAGCAGACTTAAGGTATAAAGATCCTTTATCCCATACCCCAGGCCTCAAGAATTTTGGATAATAGATCCTGGAGCTGTACCTTGACTCTTATCCTACTCCCTTCATTTCATTACCTTGTCTTCTTTTCTTATTAACATCCCTTCTCATTTTAACTAATTTATCACATCCAATAAATTAGCTTCACTCCCAGATTATTTCTCACTGTAGCTCTCCTTTTCAGGTTATTGCAGGTATATTGATGTCTAATTCCCTTGATGTTATGGCTGAAATCTCTCAAGCATATTATAGAGAGCAAAACTCACATTAGAAATAATGGCTAGGGGCTAAATCCTACTGCCATTCTTTTGTCAAGTCAACTTTATTGCCTTTTGTACTGGGTACATGGGAAATGTTTTGTCAAAACAGCTTCAGCTATTGAAGAAACCTTAAATAAAATGTAATAAGGTTACAGAAACACTGAGAGCATAGCCTTATTATCAGACATAAATGAGTAAAACTCTGCAGGAGAATATGGAATGCATCATTTATAGAGCCCGAAGGAGTTAAGATAATGTTTTTTACCTGGAATTGTGTTGAGCTTGATTTCATAACGCAGCCAGAAAGATGTGTTTCTAAAAGTATCCTGGAGAACAGGTAGTCAACGACCAGACTGAAAAGAGATTAATAGTTGTCATTGTTCCAGTATTAGATGAAAATTTCCATCTGGAAGAAATTCAGCAACAGCTGGAAAGCCAAAGGTTCCACTGGCGAGAGAAGAATACTTGATAATTAATATGGCAAAGCTGGAAAAACTGCTATAAATCAACCTTGTCCTGATATAATTCAAAGTATTTCAGTCATGCGCTAATGAAAGTCTCTCTATCACAATGAGAAGCGCTGATAGGCAGATATGGGATTTGACCACAGCTGTTTTGTGACTTAAGGGTGGTGGCACATGCTGCTACTTGGGGAGATTTGTGGCAACAAATCGCCTCTTCTTCGGGTGACTGATCTCCCTGAAATGACTTACTGCCGGCTAGAATTTAAATCACCGGCGGGATGGCACTCAGATTGTTTTGGCTTTCCGAAGTCGTCCGAAGTTTCCTCGTGAGGCAATTTCGGATGACTTCGGAAAACAAAGTGTTCCGAGTGCCATCCAGCTGGCGAATTTGCATTCTAGCCAGCGGGAAGGCATTTCGGGGAGACTAGTAGCCGGAAGAAGAGGCGATTTGCTGCCGGGCGACTAATCTCCCCAAGTAGCAGCGTGTGCCACCCCCCTAATATAGCAGCAGTCACAATGCTGAGTGTCATCAGCCACAGAGCAAGAAGTTATTCCTTATCTGTAAACCTGAAATAAGGACAAGCATGTTTATATGAGTCAATATAATACATATGCTATAAATAATCAGGCCAGCTTTTTATTACACTTTCCACAAGAGATTGCTGTATTCCTCAAAAACCACAAGGTTTTGAGGGGGAATAAAACAGATAAAATATATATAGTGCAGTATTTCAAAAGAAATTATGATATTTTTAGTGAACTTGCTATGTTCGAATATAAGCGCATGTGAATAAAAAATCATGCACCACCATCAGGGCTTAATATTTAACCAGTGTAAAAGTTCATAATTTAAGTGGTGCTAGAGGTATTTCGGCTATAGTCCTTATTTATATATCCAAGTTTTGACACCCGTGATGTTTAGAGTTATAGTTGCACAGAAGCCCACACTCCGATCCTAGTGTGTCTGGCAGGTGTTTATACTTACAAGAAGTTACATATTTACAAGAAGTAAATTGATACAGGCATATGTAATTTGAGCATCTCAGTCCACTTTCATTCTTCTTAAAGGAGAAGAAAAGGCTGGAGACACTTGGGGTGCCAAACATTAGGCACCCCCAAGTGATTGTAGCGACTTACCAAAAACCCAGGGCCGGTGCTCCTATCAGGAGAAATCTGCACTGGCCCCAGGTTATAGGAGCGAGCACCACGGAGATATCTACTTCCGTCTTCGGGCAGCTGCGCATTTCCCCGGACTGACGCATGCGCATTTGAATGAAAAAACTTTAAAGTTAAAGTTCGGCTTTTAGTTCTAATGCGCATGTGCAGCAGATAGGAGTACCGGCCCTGGGTTTTTGGTAAATCGCTACAATCACTTGGGGGTGCCTAACGTTTGGCACCCCCAAGTGTCTCCAGCCTTTCCTTCTCCTTTAAAACTTTAGTGGGTAAAAATTAAGTAACATGTGTGGAAGCGTTATAAAAATTTTAAGAAATAATTCAAAATTGCACTCACAAGCATTCCTCCCATAAAAGCACTTTAAAACCAATGTGGCATTCCGGTCTATTGTTCCGAGTCCTTTGCGTAACTGAATGCGTTCACCTTAGTCCAGTGTAGTTTCCTCGGGTAACCAGGCTGCCGCTTCCACACGCGTTTCGCCGAATGGTTTCATCCAAATGAGTGATAGTCTCACTTCCAAATGATCACTTCTTTTACCCACCATATTCAAAGTCCAGAAAACTTTATTGTCCACAGAAAAGCATCTATCCTTTGCAAAGATCCCCATAAACAGAAACATTCCATAAACATTGTTGCACAAAATACATCCTATTTCTGACAAAAAAATTATCCTGTTAAAAAAGCCCTAAGGGTAAAATCAATATTAAGGCCATGGGGGGATAATGTTTTAAGTTTATGGATCCACCAGCTTTTTATTACACACTGACACTAACCTGAATGCCAGATGAGATAAAAATAATATGTCTCATTATAAGTCAGTTGGAACAGGCAAAGGGTGTGGACTGATATTCCTGTTTGTGGTAAACAAAGAAAGAGGGACCATTCAGCCTAATGGAGAACATGATCTGGTGTGAGCCAGAGCCACAATTGCTTTCAAATAATCTTGGTTTTCCCCACCATGTTTTACAGTTTGCACTCAGTGCCAGAAACATGACATCACTAATAAATACAGTAGGTAGCTCAGCTGTCATGTATACCCAAGGTCGGCCTTTAGAATGTTCAACCTGACATGATACTGAATGAATAAGGCAGAGCAGACTGGGCTGTATAAAACTTATAAAAAATGCATATTTCACAGCTCTGAGGAATATGTTAGCGCTTTATAAATATTTAATAATAATATAACTAAATACAGTACAAGGGGGTTTATTTAAAAACAGAGCGTAAAGTGTTCCAGCAAAGTGCAAGCAATTTCCCACCATGCCAGCAGGTTTATGTAGCATGTCTTGGAATATCTCCCTTTTACACCACATGCAACTTGAATTATATCACATACTTTTTCACGTGTCCAAAATAGACAATACTGTGTGCACTTCAACCACCTTGTTTAACCTTGTTGTAGGTTGGGTACAAAGTCATCCGAAAACTCATGGCAGGGGTTTGCATAGACATACAGGAAATAAATACCGCTGCAGCACCTCTTTGCTGCAAAAAGCGAAAACACAAATTTATTAGGTCAAACAACCAGGCAATGTTTCGGGCTTACTCAAGGCTGAGATAGGGCAAGAGTAAGCCCAAAACGTTGCCTGGTTGTTTGACCTAATAAGAGTAATAAGAGGTGCTGCGGTGGTATTTTTTTCCTGTATACTTTTTCCTGTGTGACCTGCTGCCCACAAAGCAGCCCCAGGTTTGAGAGACATTCCATGAGCAAAAACCAAGACTCTCTGGCTGTGTGTTTTATGCACACAGGTATGGGATCCGTTATCCGGAAATCCATTATCCATACAGCTTTGAATTAAAGAATGGCCTTCTCCCATAGACTCCCCTTTTATCCAAGTAATCCAGATTTTTAAAAATGATTTCCCTTTTCTCTGTAATAATAAAACAGCACCTTGTACTTTAACCCAGCTAAGATATAATTAATCCTTATTGGAAGCAGGTTATTGGATTTATTTCATGTTTACATGATTTTCAAGGAGACTTAAGGCTATGGCGATCCAAATTATGGAAAGATCCTTTATCTGGGAAATCTTTTTTATCTTCCTAGCCTTTTGCTGTTCTTATTGCGCGGCCATCATTGTTATTGAAATTGTGTCTGTGCTTTACGTGTGTGTGTCTGTGTGTCTGTGTGAATTCATTTATGCTGCAACTTAACATTTGAAGTTGTTCCTTCTTCATTTCCTGTCCCACTTGTGTTTGCCTCCCAGGGACACAAGCTGAAAGTGAACTTGTAAAGTTTACTGATCCATCTGCTGCCTGCAAACAGTGCCAGTGCCACACGGATCATTAGCTCGTGCCTCATCACCCCATAAGGCACCCATAAATTAGTCACGCACTGCAATAACAAAAAAAACAGAGTTTTGCCAAGAGCCTGACAGTCTGCCTGAGAGCAAAATCAAAATGCAAGTCGTTTATCAAATAAATGTGATAAGACTTTACACAGGAAATGCCTTAGTGTCATAATTTTCCTTGTGTTTATTCTTCAGAACTCAGCAGGCGTGGAGTTGGTTCAAAGGAGCACTTCAGGCAGCATATGCCGACCAGGCCCAAATAAAACAATGTCAGAAGGGGGCGTTTCCTGCATAGCTCCAGATCTAGCCTATACCTGCAACTTTCCTTATCAGGGCCACAATAGCTAAGCTTAGTGGAGGGATGCTGAGAGTTGTAGTTGAAGTTCGTTTATCAAGGAAATGAGTCATGCAATGCAACAGTGTGGAGGCACTCCCATATTTATTTGCAAGTTATGTATTAATGGCAGTTGATGATCAGACGGAAATTATTAAACATGATGACCCATGCTGGGAGCCCTGTGTCTCCTGCATTCCCTGAAACAACCAGTAAATTTGTTTGGGTCCTAGACTGGCTTGTGTGTGCCTATTGCTTCCAATCATCATCTGTTTCCTATAACTGCCTCGTATCCCCTGCAGGTGGTGGGATAGTCCTTAGGACCTTTTAGGGCAATGATACATGAGCGTTTTTGCCGTCAGTATTAAATCAAAACAAAATGCCTGCAATTCCTTGAAGATGCATTTTTGCAAGATACAGGTATGGGACCTGATATCCAGAATGCTTGGGACCTGGATAAGGGGGTCTTTCTGTAGTCTGGATCTCCATACTTTTAGGGGCACATTTACTAAGGGTCAAAGTGAATTCAAAGTGAATATTTGAATTCAAAAACATCGAATTTCAAAGTAATTTTTGGGGACCATCGAATAGGCCAAATTCGACTTCAACTCGACCATTCGATAAGTGAAATCGTACGATCATATGATTTGAGCTGGCCATAGACGCAAAGATCTGATCATACGAATCGAGGATTCATACGATTTTTGGACCATGTGTGGAGAGTACGGACTGATAATATTTCTGCATGTATTGCAGATTGTATAATTTTCAGTGAGAGACTGTCACTAGCTTTGGTCAGACATAACTTTCGTACGATTGCTGTCAGGGGCAGAACATTGGCTGATCTGTTCTTTTACTACGTTATTTGATCTGACTGGTAAGACTGATCTGAATGGTTAGTGGCAGGTCGGGAGATGGGGAAGTCCGATCGTACGAAGATTTGTACGATCGGATCTTTGTATCTATGGTCAGCTTAAATCGTTCGAATCGTTCCATTTGAAGTACGATCGTACAATATTAAAAATCCTACGAATTCCACTTCGAATGTCGAACTAGCCTATTTGATGGTCGAATTTCGAAGTTTTTTGCACTTCGAAATTCGACCCTTGATAAATCTGCCCTATGTCTACTAAGGAATCATTTTAAGGACCAGTAACATAAAAAAAATGTAAAAACAAATTTGTTAATATACCACGAAAAAAAAACACCAAGACGAATTAAAACTTTAAAATCGCACAGCCTTTATTAAGAAATAACTTACCGAAACTCTGCTTGCGCTCCTCTTTTTTTAACCTTTAAGGGGGGCCCTAGCGCCAGTGATTTTTTTTTTAACTTATAGGGGGGCCCTGGTCACCAGTTATTTTTTTTAACTTGTAGGGGGGCCGTGATCACCAATTTTTTTTCACAATGTTTTTGTTTTAACTTAGAAGGTGAACCCTGACCATCAATAGCTTTTTACAACTTGTGTGTGTGGGGGGGTTACCTTTTTTAGCCCTATGTGGTCTTATAACTGTGGTGTGGAGTGGGCGGGATCTGGGGTTGGCGGGGCTCAGGGGGGCCCCAAAAATGTTGTTGTACGGGGCCCCATGATTTCTAATGGCAGCCCTGCTTCAGACCCTCCAGTCCGATGCTGTACAGATGTGTGATCCATTACCCAGAAACACAATATCCAGAAAGCTATAAAACACAGGATTTTCCCATCGAGCTTCTATTTAAACAAATAGCTCTTCATTTTTAAGTGATTTGATTTGCTCTGTAATAATTAAACAGTTGCATAAATCCACATTAGTGGCAAAACAGTCCTGACTGGTTTGCATTTATTTCTAAATGTTTTATATTTTATGGTGCTCCCCATTATGGGAAGACCCCTTAGCCAGAAAAGTCCAGGTTCCAAGCATCCCAAAGTATAAAGTAGATCCCATACATGTACTCATAAATACATTGGACTGTGACAATGTGCAATATACAGTGGAACCTTAATTTTACATCCCCTGATTTTAAGTTTTCCCTCATTTTATATTGTTGTTTTGTGGTCCCACCTATATATTATGTATAATACATTTCCCTGATTTGACACCATTATTTTCTGGTCCTCTGAAAAACGTAAAATGGGGGTTCTACTGTATCCAGTATATGGTACAGTGTCAGTTTAAGCACACTCCATAGGCGATGCACACAATTAAGAAAGCAGGCACATGACAGGGCACCAATAAAGTACTTTGAATTATGGGAATGTTTGATTCTTATGGAATAGTATCACATAACATTAAAATTCTGTAGTATTAGTACTCTGGCCATTATGGTCTCATGGCAAAGTTGTGTGCTAATATATAGGTTATATTAATGCAGCTTGTTTACTAACACTGTGCAAAAGTGCACTAACCCATAGCAACCAGATTGTTTAAAGGTGGCCATACACGGGCCGATAAAAGCAGCCGACAGACCGTGTCGGCAGCTTATTGGCCCGTGTATGGGGCCCCCCGACGGGCTTCACCAATCGCGATCTGTCCGATTCGTTGATGCAGTCCCGCGATCCGACCGCCCGTTTAGGCATCGTTAGGATCTGATTGTTGGGCCCGAGGGCCCACGATCGGATCAGCCCGATATTGCCCACCTCAAGGTGGGCATATCAGAGGGAGATCCGCTCATTTGGCGACATTGCCAAACGAGCGGATCTCTCAGTGTATGGGCACCTTAAGACTAAATTTAGTTGTGTGGATAACCCAAAGCCATAGTTCCTAAATAAGTCCCATTGTCTCAAATGATGTGCATAGCATCAAGCATGAGAATAGCTTTTGTTTTAAAACGTCTTTTACTGCATAACATAATAAATATACACAAAAGGTGCCCTAGGTGAAGGCACCCCTGGAGATTTGTATAATGCTTTTTATCTAACACTGACTGCAAATTGATTACATTTAACATACACTAATATTTATTTACCGCCTGCTTGTGCTTCATATGCATCTGTGCCTGGGGTATAAATGAAATAGAGAACGACTTCCTGAAAACAAGTTCTTGTGAATATGCGGTACCAAAGCAGAATTCCATTCACTCAGCAAATTACTGGTTCCTGGTGACTTCACAAGCCATCCCTCTGACGGGTAGGAGAGGAACACCCTCTGTGACTCACCTGTAAATAACAATGAAGCAATATAATCAGAAGCAAGTGGAAAAGCCACAGCTTTACTACAGTCCAACCATCCAGGTGCACAGCAGGACTATAAAGGGGAAGTACAGCAGCGAAGCAGCACGTTACTGGTACCAGCTTTAGTATTGTACTGAGACATCTCTCTACAAGGAACCAAGGGACTAATACTTTAGTGCTGGTAAGTGTGAATATAACACACAAAGCATTATTATTTGGTTTTGATTTAGCAGATTGCTTGCTGATTAATGGATCTCATTAGGCAATGTGCAAGTTGCTTATCTACTAGCCCTGCTTATTGTGGTGCAGCCAATAAAATGAATAAAATTGTATTGGTGGTTGGGTTTCAGCAAAACACAATATCATCTAAAAAAAATTTTTTTTGTCCTGTTTTTTTTGGTGTGCGTTCTATCAACTAGGGCTTTCTATGGGGATCACATGGGTCCCAGTGAGTTGCAGTGCAGCAGCCAGCTAGGCAGGTGTCTTTATTTTCTAGCTGCCAGTAGATGTTGCTACTGGTTTGTGCAAAAGAGCACATTTGTACCTACTACTGGATGATTGTCCTATGTTTTTTTTTTTTCTACAAGGTTTCAGATCTAGCTCCTTTTTTCAAAGCTGGTGTTAAATCATTCATGTACAGTGAGTAAAATGTATAAAGTTACCTGCCACCTAGAAAGTCAGCCCTTCAGAGTTTTAATCATATACAGGTATGGGATCTGTGTGGGATTTCCTTTTTCTTGCTAATAATAAAACAGTACCTTGCAATCTTAACTAAGATATCATTAATCCTTATTGGTGGCAGAAACAGCCTATTTGGTTTAATCAATGTTTAATAGGGGACACTAGTCGCCCAGCGACAAATCTTCTTTATTGTGGGCGACTAATCTCTCTGCAAAAACATAGGTAATGCTCGAGACCTGGAGATTTCCGAATTTGGAAATCTGAAGCGATTCGTATGCTATCCCTCTGACAAGAATACGAATTACCGGCGGGATAGCAAACGAATGGCTTCAGATTTCCGAATTCGGAATTCTCCAGGTCTCGAGCATTACCAATGTTTTTCCTTTATCCAATTAATATAATTAATATATAGCGTGTTAGTAGCTGCTTATTACACAGTCTCTTTGTTCTGTGTAGCGGGGGAGATTGGTGTAATGCTGACCTATTGTAAGCTATCTGATAATAGCAGTGATCCCACAACCAGTAGATATAGGCATAAAGTTCTTTTATACTTTTCAATACAGTTATAACATGGACTTGATGCTTTCATTTGATTTCTTGGGGAGCTTTGAAGTTGCTTTTGTAGCCGTGGGAGATGCGTGTGAGATTGTGTGTTTGTCTTTGGACAGTATAGAGCTGGTTTGAGGACTTGTATCATTTTGCTTTTTATATGGTGTTGTTATGTGTATGTAACTGAAATATATTAGACTCTTTATCTTGAGATCTGAGTGTCTGTTCATTTAACGTTGGTCAGCGCTGTATCTAAGCACCTGCGGGCCCGGGTTCTCTCCTGGCTCGCGCGAAAAGCTCCCCTGCAGGAGGCTGAGCATCTTGGGGCACAGGGAGTGGCACACTCAAAAGTGCTCATTTAAAATGCCCTAAAATTGGGCACTGCAATAGTTATCAACAGGAGTAGTTCCCAGCCTGAACTGTGAATATATTTTGCGGAATTCACAATACTTGAGGAACAGGGGATGATTATCTATTCTACAATTATTTGTATGTGCTCGGTTACTGGTAAAAGCCACAGATATCAAAGCACCCTAACACTGTCCACCACACACACACACTGATAGATATTTATATTATAATATTAATATTAAACTGTTACTCCCCAAAATGATCAATTTCACCAGCTGACTTTTACTACTGTGTCCCACTCTTCTGTGATCTTATTAATAAGCCCAGCTGTATCGGTGCAACATGGCCATCCATGCTAATGACAAAATTGGGCTATTGTACAGCTGAAATAACAGCAAGTTGGACCCATGGGTAACCAGCATTAGACTTGCACATATGTGTGAGGAGGAACAGAATGGCGCCAGTAACTTCTAATTGAAAAGTCTTTCTGGCTTTTGTTCCCTTTAAAAACAAAGCCAGAACATCTTTAGTGGCATGATCAAAAGTTATGGGGAACGACAACACAATTATTTTAGAATCCCCAAAACCTATATTACTCATCAGTTAGGGTCTTCGTGGAAACCCCAGTAGTCTCAGGTTCTTTTTTCCCTATTTTTAATTAATCCCCTCTTTCCTTGTATGCTAAACTGTTGGGAAAAGCTGGGGGGTAGTTTAATGCACAGGGTTGCTTTGATTTTGTTTCTGGGGTGGTTCACCTTTAGGTTAACTTTTAGTATTTTATAGAATAACAAATTCTAAGCAACTTTTCAATTGGTCTTCATTATTTTTATTTCTTTTATAGATTTTGAATTATTTGCCTCCTTCCTCTGACTCTTTCCAGCTTTCAAATGGGGGTGACTGATTCCATCTAAATAACAAATGCTCTGTAACGCTACAATTTATTGTTAGTGCTACTTTTTAATACTCATCTTTCTATTCAGGCCTCTCCTATTCATATTCTAGTCTCTTCAGTGCATGGTTGCTAGGGTAATTTGGACCCTAGCAACCAGATTGCTAAAATTGCAAACTGGAGAGCTGCTGAATAAAAAGCTAAATAACTCAAAAGCCACAAATTATAAAAAATGAAAACCCAAAGGTGATCAACCCCTTTAAAAGTGGAGTTTTACATGTTTATGTTGAAGTACAAGTTGTCTCCAGTGAGATACTAATTTAGATTGCTTATGCCAGGAGTCATTGAGGTTTACAAAACTTAACTCCATTACATCTAAAAGCCTTTTGTATCTCTGTAATAACTAATTCTGTACAAAGCAGCCATAGCCCAGGTCCATTACAGACTTAAATTGATTTATTACAGTGGCCATCAAGAAAAGTAGCGGGACAAATGATTTACTGGCCAGGGGCTGGATAGCTTCTTAATATACAGGATCATTTGTTTTTCTCTCTCTATTTCTGCTTAGTAGCAGATGAAGGGTGTGGCAAGGGGGAAAAAGTGCTTACAATTTGCATCTGTTTACACATGAGATATAATCACCATTTCCCAAGCATTCAAGTTTCTTACTCATTTATATTACCAAACAGGAATCAGATATAAAGTGGATGTTAGCATTGGAGCCCACTCAGTCCAGGAAAAATGAATGCTGGCTTTTATAGACTGAGCAAAGTTCATGCGACACAGATGCCCTGGTTTTTAAAATATCTGGGAATCCCAGGTGGAGGGAAAATGCATTTGTTATTTAATTGGCAGGGTTCATCAGTGTAATTTTCCAATTGGTCGCATATTTTTGAACCTTTGTTACTGTGAACTGATCACCATGGTTGCTATTTTTCACTGAATTCAGGAAATACAAGATATTGTATTTGTAGAATCAGTTGACTAAGGCAAACTCTATGGCAGCTCCTTTTAATTTGTATAAATGCAAATATTCACAGCAGCAATACCAAGAACACACAATAGTATTTGTTCTCATATCAAACTGTTTTAATATAAGTTACTCCAATTTCCAGAGTAGGTATATTTTGCCTTTATTATTTTGTTTGCTCCTATGCAGGGCTGTAGAATGTTGTTGTTTTTCACCGTATGGAGGGTTTTAATGTTATCCTAAAGAAATGATACAGGACTGAATCAGACACATATAATTTATGCAGGGATTATGCATACTAGATAATAGGTAATGTAGTAAACCTTGTAAGCAGGGCCTTTATACATAACATGGCTTGCCTGAGTTTCAATTTAGCTGGGACTTTGTTATAAATGTAATAATAATAATACAATACTGACTATGCCAGGGAATGGGCTATAAGTGAAACACAAAGGGTGCATTAATTTCCCCTTTATAGTATATGTAATTTGCATGTATTAGTTCCATGTATAGTGTACCATGCAAGTATGATGAAACCAAATATTTCCCTAATTTCAGTCCCAACCTGGCCTTTAGGGGGTTATTTATCAAAGTCCGAATTAATCTCAATATTTTCTGCTACAAACTGCGATCAAAACCGCTCAGGTTTTTTTTACACTTATTTATCACATTTTCCCGAAAATTTTCTATGCGGGAAAAAATATGATTTTCACTAATTTTTTTTCGTAATTTTCACCCGGAAACTTCGAGGTATTGCCTGAAAACCAGCGCACTTTAAAAGATCATTGGGACTTCTCCCATTGCCTTATATGCAACCTCGACAGGTCTGACATGCCGGATTTTCCGATTCTGACTTTTCCATTCTCGGGGTTTAATAAATTCCGAGAAATTCGTGATTTTTTTTAAATGTTTTTTTTTTCTAAAAAGAAAACCGCAAATTTTTAGTGATTTTTCCATTCAGAGTTTAGTAAATAACCCCCTTAATGATAGTGCCCTGTAAGGGTCAGACATATGCATTATTCTTATGCACAGGACTTTTAAAGTGCCACTGACACATTCAAGGTTTTTTAAAAGCTTAATTTTGCAACATAGGAATAGTCCCAGGAAGCATTTTAAAAAGACACAAATTCATGTAAAGATATGTTGTGTAAGGTGTGTTTAAGGTCTTTGTGTTTGTTATTTGAGAGGTCTCATATACTGCACCTGCATCCTTCCAATTTGCTGTTCCCCTTGATCCAAGTCTGTGCCAGTTTCAGATCAGAAGCCAAATAGCCTATTTATTACCGCTGTTTTTGGGCAGGCTTTGTGGGACCAAATGAAAACACGGAAATTATCTGCTGAAGCCTGTAATTACCAAAATAGTTTCTTGATTTTAAAGGCTACATTATATCATTGTTTAATCACTGCATGGAATGCTGCCAAGCATTTCTGCATCTAGTTTACTGTGGATTAAATAAGAAACATTCATTTGAGTTAAACACTGGTTGGTCTACTTGGCTGCAAATCCCTGCCAGGGAAACTCGGCATGATCGCTTCTTTTCCTACAAACCTATAATTAAAGCTACCATTGCTTCATAGTTCTTCTGCTCTAGGAATGCACTGCACCAGCATGCCTTAGACGTACAAACAGTAAGGATACATCAAATCCAGGATTCAGCCCTTTTTGAAGATACTGATTCAGCAGAAGCACATGCAAAACCTGGACTCCTGAAGGTGACACATTTTTGACAGTTGCAGCTAAATGTGAACATACAGATTAGAAATAGATTCCTGGGGAGGCCATACAGGGGTGGGCTAAGTGGTAATTGTGTAACTTCTATTGTTCTGTAAGAAGTAAAGACATAGCGCATTAAGCAAATTTAATAATCTGTGACCTGATTTGGCTGCAGGACTTTCTTGACCATACTATCGTAAATGGTTCAAAATAGCTCAAAATCACCAAACTGCCTGATCAAACGTCAGCATGAATGGCCAGCTTAGGGCTTTATCCTCATACTGTGACCTAAAGTACATAGCCTGCAGTCTTTCAGTCCTTACAAGGATATTCATCACTGATGCAGGATGCAAATATGACACGACTATTTATTCTTGTCATACGAAAAATAGTTTGCACATCATCTGATCACATCTGATGTACTCCGAAGATGATAATCAGAAGATATAGAGTAGTGGAAAATAGACAACATCAGTGTTACAGCAATGCTTTTCTTTCTATTTGAGATGTTTTACAGGTATGGGATCCGTTATCCGGAAACCCATTATCCAGAAAGTTCCTAATTATGGAAAGGTCGTCTCCCATAGACGCCATAATAATCAAATAATCCAAAATTTTAAAAATGATTTCCTTTCTCTCTGTAATAATAAAACAGTAGCTTGTACTTGATCCAAACTAAGATATAATTAATCCTTATTGGAAGCAAAAACAGCCTATTGGGTTTTCTTAATGTTTACTTGATCTTCTAGTAGACTTAAGGTGGGAAGATTCAAATTATGGAAAGACCTGTTATCCAGAAAGCCCCAGGTCCCAAGCATTGTGGATAATAGGTTATTGTTATTGGAAGCAAAAACAGCCTATTGGGTTTTCTTAATGTTTACTTGATCTTCTAGTAGACTTAAGGTGTGAAGATCCAAATTATGGAAAGACCCATTATCCAGAAAGCCCTAGGTCCCAAGCATTGTGGATAATAGGTCCTATACCTGTGTAACCTCCTGGTTATCACATTGTCTCTCCATAACTCTGGCTTGGAAAAAATACTTCTCTCAGTGACAAGCAAGATACAGTTGTCTATAAGTAGACAGAGACTGGGTAATTAAAGAAATAAAGTTTGCATCAATGGGGTGGGGCTCGTATGGAGTAGTGGCAGTCCTAATATTTTAGACATTGTGGGTAAAAAAACAAGCCTCGTAGTGATCAATGAATATACAGGCTTTCCCCACAAGGGGACTTCACAGAAATGGGCTTCATCTTTAGATGATACTTTCCTTCCCATGGTTCCCATTTTAAAATGATATGAACTGCATACAGCAAGGCTGACCGAGTGAACCATCAGTTACTGATACCTCTTTCAGAAAATATCTGGAAAGCTTTGCAGAGGGTATCTTGAGCAACATGAGTGTGAGAGTGGTGAGGGTTGTTGGAAAAGGTCCAGTTGGAAAATAGCAAATGCAACATAATAATAATAAGTATCCAAATGAAAAGAGAAATGGGGTGAACTTATAGTCTAACTTCAACAATTTGGTAGGTGTTATTGGTCTCATGGCAGTCACACTGACTTGGCATCTATTTGGGGAACTGTAAGGTATGTGGCTAAATATGTGACTCTTTGAAGAACACCTTTTTGGCTTTAATCAAAAAAAAATTGTCTTTTCTAATAATGATGAATAACTCCAAACATATTACAATGTTTTGCTTTTGGGGTAATTGCCTTGTTTTTTCTGGGTGGAGCCTGTTTGGCCAGAGTCACCCTTCACACACATAACTTGAATAATTGACAAATTGCATGTGTAGATACAGAATTCTTGTGATAATATTGTGCACACCACCTGTCTGGTGCAATGCACAACAAACACCACTTGAAGATAATTTTTCTCTTAACCCAACAGCATTGATCTAATCAATGCTCTGGGATTTTAGCTATGTTGTGGGCTGGCATGGCGACGGTTACACTTTTCTACAGCACTATATGTAACGAACCCGATGATGGTTACAGAGAAATTGGGGGCCTCCAGTGAACTTAAAAGAAGGGATTTAACCTACCTGTAAATTTCCTACAGAAACAACAGATCTAAACAGACACTTGCCAGAGAGCCATTGCTGCAGCAGGTCTGGGAAAGCTACAACTAATTCATTCGGGAAATCTGTGTCCTTCCATTAATATACATCCCACATAGTAGATCAGCCTACTGTGGCTTGAAACCTATGACCCTTTGATATTTTCATAATTTGTCAGTCAATGTTAAAATGCAAGTGAATGTAACCTATATGGCAGGCCTATCAACATAAACAGGCTCTGCTGCTGGCAGGGGATCAGATATAGTATATGTAGAAGGATGCGTTTGAGGTCAGTGTCTGGGCCATACAGATTTCTGTCCCAAGCTGCTTGTGATGAGGTTCTGTTGAAAGATGATAAGATTGAAAAAAACACAAGGGCACAAATATCTATGTGTACCAGTCACTTCAGTGACCCAGGCTCCTTCAACTATGTGTTTCCTAAAGCAAACAATATAAAAATATGAGATCATTTTAAAATTGCAATAACATTCATTTAGAATCAAATGATTATAAAAAGAATAAAATAACTCCATACACTCCCCAACTGATGCCCTCCCATTCTACCCTTAGCCTCAAGAGATGCATCACAGAACCCTTGGTGCCCCCACAGCTCATGACCACCAAATTGACACATTTTCCAAGTCTCATATTTTGAATGTTACCCAGTGTTGGACTGGGATGCCAGGGGCCCAACAGAAAACCTTAGACAATGGGCCCACTTTCCAAACTATTATTTCTCCTCTACTCACATAACCTCTTTATTCTCCTAGTCTTTTATATCTACTTACTATTCTTCCATTATTAAGCCTAAGAAATAGGGAATGACCATGAAATTGGCCAAATGGTTAGAAGCAAGAGGCCCACTGACACCTGGGCCCACCGGGAGTTTTCCTGGTATCCCTGTGGGCCAGTCCGACACATGTTACCAGATTGGACTGAACCAGGTAAAACTGGTATTTATTTAAAAAACACAAGCCTGGTGCAGTTTTCTAATTTGTAATTGTTTTGTTGTGACATAGTCATGTTTATGTTTTGTAAGTCATTCCTAACACAGTCTAGAGAATCAGTATATAAATGCTGTAGGTTTCAGTGCTTTTAATTCATTCACTTATATAAATAGCATCAGTGGAGGGTCCTGTACATATGAACCAGAGGATGTAATAACTTTGTTTTTATACCGATTCCTCCTAATAACAATTGTACTGTATGCTTTGGTTATGTCCGCAGGAGCTCTGGTGGCCCATCATATATTTTGGGGGCACTTGAAGCACAAGGGGGTAGCAATGCCAGGCATCTGTGCGTAAACGAGTGGAGGGGTAGTCATTTTATTATAAGGGTGTTGATGGCATGGGGGAATGTAGTGTGTGCTATTTCTATTGTGCCTGGCAACAGTATACCTGTAATACCTTTAATAACCCCACTCCATAAAGTGCACTGAATGTCCAGGAAACTGTTACTGCAACTTTAAACTGCCCATGAGCTAATATAGGTTATATACATGACCAATCAGCCTGTCACGCACTATACAATATAATGAAGCAAAATAAAAGTATGTAAATGAATGTGGCAGGTGAAACCACAGCAGATAAAAAGTGACTGCCAATAACAGCTGGGATGTTTGATTAGGAAAGACCAACTGCAACTCCACGCAGAGGGATGGCATGTCTGGGGAAGGGATAGCTGGTCTGCCCCAACATACCCCTTGCAAATGACCAACTCTTTTAGTGTTAACTAATCAGTATCATAAAGGTGCTACATTTCAGACCCACTTATTCAGAAGTGATCCGGTAATAAAAAGAAAAATAGCAGACAAGGCAATAACTTTATATATATAATGCTATTTAAGCCTACAATAAATGGTGAAGGAATGAAATACAAATAATTTCCCTGTATGACGTAAGATGTTTCTCCATACACAGAGAGGGGTTGTTTCAACACCAGGGTCTAACAAGGAAAAAGGCTGCAGGGAAAATACCTGTTGGTGCCAGTGTAAGCGTGACAAGGCGTATTGTCTATTTCTGTACCTTATGAGTGAGTGTGGGATGCAGGAACTGATCTGCTATCACTGGAACATCCAGCAAACTTTCCAGAAAACCTTGGCTAAATATTATCTCACTTATATCAGTAGAGATAATCTATGGTTATTTAAGTGAAAAGTGGAGCAGATCTGTATTTAGATTGCCCTTAGCCAGCAGTGCGGAGAGAGTGCACTCTATATATCCAGTCTATTGTGAGACAGCTGCCATCCAGGTAGGTAGATAACTCAATCTGAGAGTAGATGGGGACAATAAGGGGTTTTGATTTGGGGGTATTGCATTCATACAGGGCTCATTTATTGTAAAAAAAATACTTGTTGTTGCTTTCCTTGATTTGTTCTTTCATTTTAAACCAACATTTTATTTAACCCCACCAATATGATAACATTTGCAGGCAGGAATTGCATCCTGGCCCTCTTCTTAATGAAATAAAGAGAGATTTAAAGTTGCCAGGGACCTATTATCCAAATTATCCATGTTTCAGGGCAACCCTTTTGAAATAAAAAAAATAACAAAAGTGGTATAAAGGTGATACCTTTATTGGCTAACTAATATAATCATAGCATGCTTTCAGAACATTTTAGTTCCTTTTTCAAGCTGATTACAATGAAGCTGTGGTGTTCTCTGGTATATATACAACATTCAGCTCATAGGTCAAATGACCAACATATCAATCTATGTGTAAGGTGTTAAAATCATTTACGAGGGGATCTGCAGATAAGGTACAAGATAATGTGGGTCAAAGAGACTGTGCATAAATTAGGGCTAAATTATTATAGTTTTGACTCAAAGGAATTCAATATTTATCCAGTTATGTGGTCTGCCACCAAACTAAAAGACCACTGTTCTATCGGGGTCCTCCATAACCCCACTACAGTATAATACAACACCTGCTTAGTCAATGAACACTAGTTAATGAGCCCTGGTTTTTCCAGATTAAGAATCTTGCTGTAATTTGTATTGTATTAGAAGTTCTAATTAATTACTTTAAAGGTAATTGATTACCTTCACAGGAACATCAAAAATGAAAGGGGTTTAAAGTAATGAAAATAAAATATAGTGGTGCCCTGCACAACTAAGTTTGCTGTGTTTGTTTCAGAAACACTACTGTAGCTTATATAAACAAGCTGCTGTGTAGCCATGAGGGCAGCCATTCAAAGTTGAAAAAGGAGAAAAGGCACAGGATACACGACAGATAACAGATCAGCTATGTAATATACAATGGGATTCTTCAGAATTGATCTATCTACTCTGTATCCTGGGGGGGTAATTTGTTACCTAAGGTTTCTGCTTTTCTAGTCACTAATCTATATCCTCTGTCTTGTTTTCCAATCCAGGTCAATCATGGAGGTACCCATTGAAATTTGGCACACTCAGAGAGATACAGCAGAGGATCCTGATTCCATGCTAGAGTGCTCCATCTGCTTCACCAAATATGACAACATCTTTAAAACCCCCAAGTTACTGCAGTGCTCACATACTTTGTGCCTGGAGTGTGTGGCAAGGCTGGTGGCTGCCCTCCCACCTGAAAAGAAAGCAGAGGATGTATTGTGCCCATTTTGTCGACAGCCGACACACATCCCAGACGAGGGGGCCCCAGCCTTACAGACAAGCCAAGAACTGCTGTCCAATTTGCCAGCTCACCTTCAGCATGAAGAACCAGTCTGGATTGAAGGGAACAAGCTCTGTTACAAGCAGCCACCTGAGACAAACCCAGACCAGCAGGATTTGTGCATTTGTGTGGACATTGGACTGAGTAAAAAGGACAGCACCTCTGAACCAAGGCAACGCCGGGGCTTTTTCAATGGCTGCAGTGACTGGAAGAGGCTTTTACTCATAGCATTTATTGTAGCTGTTCTGTTTTGTATTCTCCTTTGGCCAGTTGAGTGTATACTGAAGACTGGGAGCCTACGATGCACGGCAGAGCCTGTTCCTACTAAGATGCCAATCATTCCTGCGGTGGTGACCCATGGAGTATGAGAAACAAACTGGGCTTATTCCAGTGGAGCACAGGCTGACATAGCACTTTCAAGTTTACTTTAACAACTAGAAACATGCATCCTGAGGTCATTATATTTCCTTTAATGCCTGTATTAGGGGGGGGGACAAGACCATTTGCTATGAATGTCTGCAAAAGGGAAAGGAACTAAATATCCTTGGAGTTTATCCCATATGTGGGCAGAGACAATAAGCACAAAACAGTGGTTTGCCCAATCCGAGCGGCTACGGGATGAACTGGAAGGCCTAGTACAGAATCGTGTGCCATGGGCCACAGAACAGGGAGTGTTTTACCATCAGCGTTACTGGTGGAACCTCAAATCGTGAGACTTTTCAGTGATGTATGTATGAACCAGAGCTGGGGTTTCATTTTATCCCCAGCTCATGGAGCACGCTGGAGGAGAACGATGCTCACGCACAAGCAAACTGCTTCCTCATTGTTATTTATGAGGCAGAACAATACAGTTCTTTACATATTAAACTATTTATTATGCTATCTACCATCATTTTCATTTTTTTTACTTTTCATATATTACTGAAACATTGAAAGCAATTTTTCTAAATCTTTACTAGAGCAATGCTCAACTCTAATTCATAGAAATAAAATGCTGTGTAGCCATGGGCGCAGCTGTTCCAACTCAGGACTATAGGGCATACGTTTACATAGTAGATAATAGAGACACTATTTCACTCAGGGTTCTCTACTGGACGGAAAACCTCTCTCATATAAAACAGGAATATGTTAAGGAAAAAAAACCTGTATCTACTCCTCTCTAAAAAAAAATCTCTAATGCTAAGACTTAGATTTCCAATTAAGAATAGGGGAGTGGTTCTATTTTTGTAAACATGGCATTTAAATTGCAAATAAAATTAGGAACTTTTTGGAAACCTATTGTTTAAGTGTACCAGTATGTGCTACATACAGTATGTTATAGTGTACATGGAATATATGGGATTTCTGCAACATGAGCTCATGGGAGAGTCCCTAGATGTACGTGATATTTTATAGAAAGATTACCAAAGCTTAAAGGGATTCAGTTTGTCGTTGTTTTTATGGTGTCATTTTTATTTCTAAATTATATTGTTTAGCAAATAATTCACTCTACCATATAAAATATTATTCCTGAACTGAACTAACAAGTGAATTTTTTTAGATGTAATAATGGTGTGTAGGCAGCCATCTTGCCGGATGCTGTTCTTTCAAAAAGAGCCAGCACTTCATGATGGAACTGCTTTCTGACAGGCTATTGTTTCTCCAACTCAAAGTAACCACAGTGGGACTTGGATTTTTACTATTGAGTGTTGTCCTTATATCTACCAGGGAGCTATTATCTTGTATCAGGGAGCTGTTATCTGGGTATAATACACAAAAGCCATGAATATCTTGTAAATTGTATCCTTATAAACGGTCTACTGATGTCATCAGTTAGTAGTGATGTCATTTTGGTCATCTGACTCCCTAAAACTTGTGTATTATAATAAATAAATAAATAATAAATAAAGTACCCCTTGTTGGAATATATGAGGATATTAAAAGTAACCTCGGAGTTCTATAACCTTCGGCTTTGTGCATTTATATGGTCATGGAACTCCTCTGTGACTTATAATATCCTTTCTATTGTACAATAGGGGGTACTTTGTTCACTATATCTTCCCATTGTTCTGCTGTTAGGCTGCTGGGGGGAAAGGGAGGGGTTGATATCACTTCAACTTGCAGTACAGCAGTAAAGAATGACTGAAGTTTATCAGAGCACAAGCCACATGACAGGGGACACCTGGGAAACTAAGAACATGTTTAGCCCCATGCCAGGTTTATCAGAGCACAAGTCACATGACAGGGGACACCTGGGAAACTAAGAACATGTCTAGCCCCATGCCAAAATGAAATATAAAACAATCTGTTTGCTCTCTGGATTTCAGTGCAGAAGTCTACTGGAGCAGCACTTTTAACCGATGGCTTTGAAAAAAACATTTTCCCATGACAGAATCCCTTAAACTATTACACATACCTGTATCTCTATATGGAATTTCTAGAAATCCATGTGCCCAGCATTAATATTACAGTGATGTCATGTTCTAGTAAAACCTGTTGGCTATGGGTTGTGAGTCAATATGTAGAGTAAAAATCCAGTCTCACTGCATTGCACTATTTTGTAATGTTTTCTGTTCCAAACATACAACAGAATGGCTCTGTCCTTTCAATAAAAATGTTTCAGTTTTACCATAAGGAAAGACATTGACTGTATCATTTCGGAATGCAGGGAGGGGCACAACAGGGCTGAGAGAACCTACAGAATTTTAATTTGCAAGTAGATTTGCCTGAACCGATAACATTGATATCTGTACCCAAAGTGCATGGAAATATATTCCCAGAGCCACCACCTGTGCTTAATTCTACTGTTACCCAAGAATAAGGAACTAAATGGATATGGAAATGGATACGGTCAGCACATTATTATAAGAGTACAATTCAATGGTTTACACAAACATAAGAAGTTCCAATTTCATGTATTTCTATTGTTCCTAATTGAAAGCATTTGTTTAGTGTGTCTCAGTGAATCCTCCTTCTCCTTTACAGAATCATTCTTTAAGCAGTGTACAGTAAATGCTAATGAGCTGTTAAGATAAAGGGTATTTCTTCCAAGAATCCTTGCCATAAAGCAAGACAGGAATGCTGTGGTTTGCCAGAAAAAAGAAATAGAAATAGTCACATGGGCACCAGCACCCCAATGCATGAAATGTGACAATTACTTTTAAATTAAGACTCTTTCCTCTGAAGTGACACTACTTTACATAATGTTTTCAGGCAGAAGTAAACACGCTGATTTACAAAGTTAGAACTTAAATTGCACAAGAACAGTTTCCCATAGCAACCAAGCAGCAATTAGTTTTAATCCGTTTACTACCAGGTAGAAAATGGAGGGGTTGAGCAATTTAGCAGCATTATCCCTTTAAGGCCATGGGCAGACGGGGCACTGACCCCGCTACTCTCAGAAAATCAGAGTAAGATCATCCATGTTTATGTTATTCTTATTTGATATTTTGTGGTTTATTATAAATGGCAATAAAATTATTGAAAAATGAAATGAGAGAAGTGGATTCAAGCCATGCCCCATCTGTACTGATTTGAATATGATCTTATTTTTGCGTATTTAGGTTGACCTCTGCTGTGTGTGACGGCACGCAAGCGAATTTCATTTAAATCAGTGGAGGTGGGGCACGGAGCAAATCCGCTTCTCTCAGCCTGAAAAAAATCAGCAGACTGAGAGCAATGGAGCCAACACCCTGTCTGGACTAAAGGTGGCCATACACGGATAGATCCGCTCGTTTGGCGATGTCGCCAAACGAGCGGATCTCCCTCCGATATGCCCACCTTGAGGTGGGCAATATCGTGCAGATCCGATCGTGGGCCCTAGGGCCCAACGATCGGATCCTAGCATTCACAAACGGGCGGTCAGATCGCGGGACCGCATCAACGAACAGATGCGGCCGCGATCCGACGGGGTTTTTAAACCCATCTGATCGTGATCTGGCTGACTTGTGCTCAGATAAACTTTAGTCACTCTTTACTGCTGTACTGCAAGTTGGAGTGATATCATCCCCCCCCCCTGCAGCAGCCTAACAAAAGAACAATGGGAAGGTAACCAGATAGCAACTCCCTAAAGGTGGCCATACATGGAGAGATCCGTTTGTTTGGCGATGTCGCCAAACGAGCGGATCTCTCTCCGATTTGCCCACCTTGAGGTGAACGGGTGGTCGACTTTCGGCCAGATCTCGATCGGGGAAGCCCGTCGGGGGCCCCCATACACGGGCCAATAAGCTGCCGACACGGTCTGTCGGCAGCTTTTATCGGCCCGTGTATGGCCACCTTTAGTCTGAGGACCAGTGTGCCGTGAACTGTGCAATCTGACTATACAATACAGATAATAAAAAAAAAGTTCTTATATTCACCTTCCACCTTTAAGGGGGTTATTTATCTCTTATTTTATTTAAAAAAATGTAGCTTTTTATTAATAACTCAGCAGTGCAGACCACAAAAATAAATTTAGATAGGTGCCTTTCCCAATGACTTATACAGGGTCTCAATAGGTCTAATAGATGGTGGATTTTCAGATCTGGGCTCTAGCATCGGAGCATAATAATCTTGAGAAATTCAAGGTTTTTTTTCCCATTAAAATTTTTTTTTGCCCCAAAAAGACCGACCAGAAAAATGCAAGGTTTAGTAAATAATCCCCTAAATGTCCCAATGCATGTCCTTTATATTAATAATATTCAAATACGACCAGCAGTGCAAAGTTACATAGGAGCAATAGACTTTTAAAATGGATTTCCCTTTTCTCTTTTATAATAAAACAGTAGCTTGTACTTGATGCAGTGAATCACCAGAAAAGAAGATGGGGAGATACTGGGGCATGTTTGGAGGCATAGATCTTCCCTGCTAAAAGGTTGTGGTTGCCTTGGGTTGGTACAGAAGCCCAAAACATAAAGTAAAACATTTCTAGCTACTTCTATAGTTAGGCTTTAGTTCTCCTTTAAGCTGAAGTGTTTAAACAGCCCCCACATGAAAACCATGTTTTTGGCTACTCAAAGGGTAAGTAAACCTTTAAAATAAGTGATTGTAAAAGCTGACGAGGGTGGTATTCAAAGCAATTTTGCATTATTTATTTATTTTTTAATTCCAAGATACTAAAGGATACATACACTTTTAATACAAATCAATTTTGTTACAACAGCGCCACCTGCTGGTCATTTTACAACTGTTCTGACCACCAAGTAGTGTTCAGGAGAAAGAAAGAGGGCTGGTCTGATGTTCTTCTGTTTAGGAAAAAAAATAGAAACCTTTCTGAAATCTCTCCTAACATCAGACCAGCCCTCTTTCTCTATCCTTTAATATTTTGGAATTAAAAAACATAAATAATGACTGTACATTGCAAAGGTTCTTAGAATAGCACCCTCATCAATTTTACATTCACTTATTTTAAGGTTTAGGTGTACTTATGCTTTAAAGATACAGCTCTGAAAGCATCTCAGATTATGTGGTGTGAAGTTGCCCTTGGAGATGCTATGGGGGGGGGGTCAGAAAGCTTCACCTATGGTTTTTACATTCTAAAACTGAGATTGAGACAAACAACTCAAAAAGGTTGACTACAATGAGGATCCGGCCTTGCTCACACTACAGATAATCATCAGTTGCTGGACACACAAGTATTGGATTTAATTACGGACTGATGCAGGAGTCAACGTAGGTCTTTGTACTTTTTTGGGGTTTAAGGAAATATAAATGTTGCTTAAAGGAAAACTATACCATGAACAATGTAGGTCTCTATAAAAAGATATTGCATAAAACAGCTCATATGAAAAACCCTGCTTCGTGTAAATAAACCATTTTCATAATAATATACTTTTTTAGTAGTATGTGCCATTGGGAAATCATAAATAGAAAACTGCCATTTTAAAAAATAATGGCCGCCCCCTGGGATTTTAGGATTATTGGTGCACACAAACAAACCACATGGTAGGTCACATGAGCCAATTAACAGACAGAGTTGTGTCTTCTGCTTCAACACTTCTTCCTGTTACAGTTAGAGCTGTAGTATTTCTGGTCAGGTGATCTCTGAGGCAGCAAAGAGACCATCACGAAATGGTGGTTCAAGGCAAGAGATGTAAAAGGAAAACATTTACTTAAATAGATATACCAGTTTAGTAAGATTCTTTAATATGTCACTTAATATGATATAAACTGTTGCTGAAATATTAATTTTGGGGGTATAGTTTTCCTTTAAGAATATGGCTACAATTTGGCAGTTGTACAGAAAACATCTGATCATACAATAAGCTGTGCTCTCATGCTTTATTATACAACGGAAATGAAAAAACAGGGTATGTACCTGTGGTGCAGAACATCTATATCTGAAATAAAAATAAGGCTTCTTCTAAGCATACAAAGGGTGTGTATGGAACTTCATCATGGCCCAACTACAGTTTCAATTAAAAATCTATAGAGAATTCAGACAGCCCGCTTTCACTCATTCAAGCAATAACCAGAATTCCCCTTTGTGTTGTACAGACAAAGATTTTTATTATCCATTTCTACAAAACAAAGAGTAAAACAATACAAATAAAAAGACTGAAAACTCAGTGGACTCTTCGAGGCACTTAAAATAAATACTTTGCCAAAACACTGAGGCAACAAAGAAAAGATTGTTCTTCCATAATAAGTTACTGTAGGTGTGCTCTCCCTCATTGCACATTCGCTCCTCCTCACGCTCTTGTGCCTCCTCTGCTGGAGCTGGCACGGGGTGCTAGGCAGGGGTAAGCTGCAGAACTGGGGGGCAACTCCAAACAGCTGTGGCCAGAAAGTGGAGACCAAACATAACGTCCTGCAAGTGTAAGTTATTTGAGATATAAAAATCAAAACTGTCTTAACTACTGTCAGGGGACAAATACTGACAAAGTCTACCCTGGTTCTTCATTCTCTAACAGCCTATAAGCAATTTTCTTGGACCATATTAATCCAGTAAGTCAAAATTTCACTGCTGTAATGAGGTTTCAAATTTTGTGTTACTTCTTCCTTTCCTCCCATTACCCTACCTTGTTCCCATGACTTTCAAATTTGTAAACTGTAGGCAGAGAATATCGATCTAACAGTAATAAAAACCATAAGGCAAAGTTGGGGCCTGGACTGCTCAAGGGACACTATTGTACCTATCTCTGAATCAGGCCTTGAAAATAACCAAGCTCTCTGCCTATAAAATGTTCAAAGGCATCTGTGCTAACTATTGTACCAAGGGACTTTTTTTTAACTGGAAGGTTTAAAGGGATACTGTCATTTTTTTTCAAAATTTATCAGTTAATAGTGCTGCTCCAGCAGAATTCTGCACTGAAATCCATTTCTCAAAAGAGCAAACAGATTTATATTTAATTTTGAAATCTGACATGGGGCTAGACATTTTGTCAATTTCCCAGCTGTGACTTGTTCTCTGTCTTCAGTCACTCTTTACTGCTGTACTGCAAGTTGGAGTGATATCACCTCCCTCCCTTCCCCCCCCCAGCAGCCAAACAAAAGAACAATGGGAAGGTAACCAGATAGCAGCTCCCTAACACAAAAAACCATGTCCCACTGAGACACATTCAGTTATATTGAGAAGGAAAAACAGCAGCATGCCAGAAAGCATTTCTCTCCTAAAGTGCAGGCACAAGTCACATGACCAGGGGCAACTGGGAAATTGACAAAATGTCTAGCCCCATGTCAGATTTCGAAATTGAATATAAAAAAATCTGTTTGCTGAAATGGATTTCAGTGCAGAATTCGGCTGGAGCAGCACTATTAACGGATTCATTTTGAAAAAAACATGTTTTCCCATGACAGTATCCCTTTAAGGCTTAAAAAAAATGTACAGTGAAATACTGGGATTCTAAATGAAATAGATGAAAGTGAGTGTAGGACTGGTCAGGCAAGGGTGACTGATTGATATATATCGTAATATATGGACAAATGATCCCTGTTTTGTTCCAAGCAAGGGGGGGGGGCATTTTGATTAGTATTTTGTACTAAATATCTTATAATTCGATCGTTTATTATATTTTTCTGCCTGGAGTGGTGAATGGGAGATTCTATTTTGCATTTCACAAGTGCCCATGGAAGGTAAAGCCTTACTCTCTCATGTCGGAGGGTTTCTTCAGCAGCCAAGCTCTATCTGCCAGCATTACTTGTACTTGACATGTGTGTGCTTCTAATGTTCAGGTTTTCATAGACGCAGGCAGCATCATCACTAACCCTGGAAAAACAAAAGCAACAACAAAATAATCATTTGTTGCTCATGTAGAAACAGTAAATGGCCACTTTGTAGCAGCAGTTCTCAAATCTGCCAAATCTGGGCCCATCTGATGGGGGTTAATGATCTTATAGTAGTTGCAGCACTGAAGCTTGGGGTATTGTGTGAGGAAACACTGTAGGCAGGGTTGTGCCAAACAAGATGTGATCCAGAACATTCCACTGTTTAATTTAGACATTTGCCTCTAACTCTAAATTGATGGCGACATTTTTTGCCTCAAACTTATATAGAAGTCGATATAAAGAGCAATACTAAAATGTGTCCCAATCTGTTCTCCGACAGCAAATAGTCCAGCTCAGTTAAGGCAGTAATAGCTTTAATCCTCCTACGCCTGTACATTACCTATGCTGGCTTGGGGCCGCAGCTGGTTGTGCTTTGGTTCTTGCCCTCTCCCCCGGTGAATACTGAATGTTGGTATACTCGCGCTCCTTCAGCTTTCCCATCTGTTAAAAATAAAAAGCAAAATTATTTTAAGTTTTTGATTCGGAGACCAGTCTACAAAGCTAATTTAGCAATATAAATAAAATGGTTTGCCATCACCAAGATTAACGCCAAAACAAAAAGAATAAAACCTGCACACAGCCGCTCACCTGTTCTTCCTCCAAATGTCTCTTCCTGACCTCAATATATTTCTGCACAGCCATGTAAATGAATTTATATTGAGCCTCTGTCTGCACCATGCCCGAGCGCTGCTGCCTTACCATCTGAATTGTTTTTGGAATATCAATATCACAATCCAAACCTGTGAGTCACAGTGAAAGAAAAAAGGATGCATCATGCACAAACAGAAAGTGTAAATAAAGCTCAGCATTGTGGGTATTGCAGGGGCGTGCAGAGGCACAATGCATGGATAGGAGTTTGCAGAGATGCAATGCAGGAAAGACAGTGGCAGAGTGGAGGGATGGAGTAGGTGGAAGAACAGGTAAATATATAGACATTGAATGCGTGTGTGTAGAATAGATGGATAGAGCAGACATGGAATGCATGGAAGGTATGAATAAGAAAAGACAGTGTAAGAGAAAACAGAGAGGGGCATGCAGAAATCGAGCGAGTCAGAAAGGTGGAGTTGTTCAGGAAAAGTATTAACAGATAGATAGTATAAAGGTGGCCAGGCCAATCAGATTCATGGCCCCAACCAGATAGAGGTCAACGGGGGGTCCACACATAGTCTGGCCACCTACCATTATTCATGCAAATGGCACAAATGAAATGGACAGAAGAAAGTGAAGAAGAGGTACAGCTGCAGTAGGGATGACACGGGGGACCAGTGCAGAAAAATGCAAAGGCTGAAAGGAGAGAGATAGCACAGCTGTATGTGCAGAGACTGAATGAAGGGATTGTACAAGTATGTACAGAGGTAGAATGAAAGGATAGTATAGGTGTGTGCAGAGACTGAATGGAGGGGCAATACATGTGTGCATAGATAGTACTGGGGATATATAGAGATGGATAGAGACGGAAAAACAGGATCAGAACAGGTGTGTGTTGAGAAGGAATGGAGGGATAGTAAAGGATGTATAGAGATGGGAAAGAGGGACAGGGCAGGGTTGTGTAGAGTTGGAATAGAGGGCAGGGTAGAGTAGAGATGAATACAGGGGTAGCACAGGGGGAAAGAAGAGTTGGAAGAAGAGAGACGGGGCAGGAGTATGTAGAGTTTGATTAGAGGGACAGGGCAAGAGTATGTAGAGATGGAGTAGAGGGACAGGGCAAGAGTATGTAGATATGGAATAGAGGGACACTGCAGGGGTGTGCAATGTGCAGAGATGGTATGGAAATATAGTACAGGGGTGTGCAGAGGTGGAATGGAGAGATAGTACAAAGGTGTGCAGAGGTAGAATGAAGAGATAGTACAGGGATGTGCAGAGGTAGAATGAAGAGATGATACAGGGGTGTGTAGAGGTGGAATGAAGACATAGTACAGGGGTGTGCAGAGGTAGAATTAAGAGATAGTATAGGGGTGTGCAGAGGTGGAATGGAGGAAAGGTAATGTACAGAGAGGATAACTATCCTGACATTTGGAGTACGAAGGACAGAGATAGAGAAGGAGACAACAGAATATGCATTTTACCTTGTCTATTAATAATATCCACCAGCATATCTATTACTATTATTGTTCCAGTGCGCCCAATACCTGCACTGCAAGTGGAAAGAAAAGTCATAAGTGTATATAAAAACAGCCTTAAACATCTGAGTTTTTAAAACAGGGCTTTGGGACCCAAACATTACTGTACCTGCAGTGCACCACTATAGGCCCGGAATGCGGAATATATTTCTGGGCTGCATTAATCTCCTCTAGAAAACTGAGCACTCCACCAGGCTCAATTGGAACCCCATGGTCTGGCCAGCTGAGATACTGGTAGTGCCAAATAGGACGTGGAGACTCCGTCTGAAGATGGCAAGTTAAATATTAGGATTATTAGGATAAAAAATCAGGGAAGCATATTATAAGAGAAAAATGACTATATATATATATATATATATATATATATATATATATATATATATATATATATAGAGCGAGCGCACTCAGAGGATGCTTGATGCCATATAGTAGTAACGTGCTCATATGATACTTATACTCCTTGGCACTGTGCATCAAGTTGGAGCATATTATTATGCTTCGGAGGTAATTACTGAAAAGCCTCCGGGATGTAAACTTAGGAGACAATTTCTGGCACTCTGATCTGCATGACAGCCCCTAAAAAGATGAGGAATGGTCAATGATCCGTTTATTATCCAATTACATACGGGTGAGCTGTGGGACAGGGCAACTGTGATTTCCCTAAGACATGACAAATAGCGAGTGCCGAAGGTCGGAGAAAATGTCACAACACTGTAATGAAATCCGGTACCTTTAAAACGCAAATTTTATTGCCAGTGTTTTCTGTTCCTCTCACAGAGAAATATCATCCTACAATTACTATGGCAGAAAGGCCGTCATTCCCTTCCTACATTTTAAGCTTATAACAGCCTGTCACTGTTTTTGTGAGTGTCGGTGACTTCTTTATGGTCTAATTCAGCACCGTGCCATTTCTGTGTTTCTGTCACATCTAATATTTATTAAAGCAAGTCAGGTTTAGTCACTGTGTCAGGGTATTGAGCACACAGTCACCGCCGGTATGAAGAGCAGTCATTAGCATTTCAAGCACATCACTTCTGGGTGCATCAGTTGTAATGAAAACCTGTCTTGGCACATGTTCTTGTAGTGCAAGATTATTTCTTACAGGCCCTGAAGATAAAAATCCATGTATGTCGTTTTATTTTGGTTTCAGAGCCCAACTGGAGTGGCCTAACATTTGGCAGGGCTCCCCTGTTATTCTATTCCAATTTTACAGCAAATCTGTGTATGCTTCTGCATGTCACTCAAAGTGACCTCAATTGGGTTTCTAGAGTCTCTAGAAGAGCACATAGGCTCATATTTTACTACCAAACTGTCCACCAGTTTTGGAACCCCTGCTTTAGAATCTTTAGAATGCCTCTTAAATGGGTTGTTCACCTTTAAATGAACCTTTAGTATGAAGTAGAGAGTGAGATTCTGTGACAATTTGCAATTGGTTTTCATTTTTTATTACTTGTGATTTTTGCGTTAGCTTTGTATCCAGCAATTTGGTTGCTAGGGTCCAATTTACCCTAGCAACCATGGATTAATATAAATAAGAGACTGGAATATGAATAGGAGAGGCCTGAATAGAAAGATGAGTAATATAAAGTAGCAATAACGATACAATTGCAGCCTTACAGAGCATTTGTTTTTTAGATGGGATCAGTGACCTCCATCTGAAAGCTGGAAAGAAGAATGCAAATAATTCAAAAACTATAAAAAAGAAAAAGTGAAGGGCAATTCAAAAGTTTCTTAGAATTAGTCATAACATACTAAAAGTTAAGGTGAAGCATTCCTATAAAGAAGAACTAGAAACTCCCCCATTGTTATAAGTCTCCATTGGTCCCCCTCCGCTGGCCCCCCTACACAGTCTTACCCCTGAATTCTTTCCCCTCTAGAAATAGCAACCGAAAATGCAGAGTGAGCGCAGAGGAGCCATCTTCTTCTCTTCAGTAATCTTCATGCCTTCTTTCTCCCCTTAGGCAATTTCTGTCTCTTTCGTCACATGCGTAGTTATCGCTAATCGGAAGATTGCTCCACCTGCTCATGCGCCAGTACGCCACTCACTTCACGAAGATTACCGAAGAGAAGAAGATGGCGCCCGTGAGCTCCGTTGCACGCTCGGGTGAATAGGATCGACCCAAAAACTCGAATCGAATTCAATTCGAATTTTCTCAAATGTCAGGAAGGCTGCAAGCAACTACAAATTGATCACTGGACGTCTTCCATTGACTTAAACAGCATTTCAGCAGGTTTTAGGTGGCGAATAGTCGAACCCGAGTTCGTAATGATAAATCTCTAAAATCTAATTAAAATTTTTTGAAAAATTGTAATCAAAGTTGAATAACTCCCTAGTCTAATTTGACCAAAAAAAAACCTCGAAAATTCTAATTTTCAATTCGACCCTTGATAAATCTGCCCCTAATTGTACCCCTGATGCAAGGTAGCCCTGAGTCCAAGTAAATCGTCCAACAATGTTGTAAACAGCAGTGGTCCTAATGAAAGAAATTGAGATCATACATATCCTCAATGCAGCATACATTGCAATGACTTTCAAATCACAGCACACATGTGAGAATCAGACAGGCCTTACCTTGTCCAAGCGACTTATATGCAGCTCCCTTAAGATATAGTCCTTTTTCTGGTGCATTTCTAGACTCTGCACTCGGATGCAGCCATAGTCTTTGGAGCAATTCTCATCTGGCCAATAGCGAAAACATTTTTTCTGGTGGATAAAATTTCATAAACGGATTTAGAAAATAGAGTTATCAATTTAAAGAGATTCTGTCACGGGAAAACATATATTTTACAAGATGCATCAGTTATTAGTGCGTTAATAGCCCTCCTCCAGCAAAAATAATTTCTTTAAAAGAACAGATTTCTTTTTTTAGATTTAATGTTGAAATCTGACATGGAGCTAGACATGTCATTAGCTTCCCAGGTGCCCCCCAGCCACGTGACTTGTGCTCTGATAAACTTCAGTCACTTTTTAATGATGCGTTGCAAGTTGGGGGGGAATCATTCTGTTATAATCCCTAAAAATAAGCTAGTTAGTATAATATATTCATGATTTTATTATTAAAGGTTATAAAGACAAAGGCACCGGTTTCCATTGGTGATTTAAATTCAGTAAGTGTGGTTTCTGGCCAGAACGTCTTCCAAGTGAAGCTGGCGCCAATAAGAAATGAGTATAGATGGTGCCACTGAGGCAGAAGAAGGAGACAGAGTCTGCATCTTTACAATGGTAAGAAAAAAATATTTAACATACATTTCAAATGTGCTAATTTTTAGGGGTTCCAACAAAATCCCTTAACTTAGTGTGATGATGTGATGCTGCGATAGCTTTCTGCATGTGGCCAAACTTTTGCCCCTGTTTCTAAACCAAGTTTTGGCAAGTACAGTGGCAAGGGTAGGCAAGACATTTCCTATAAATGTTCAAGCAATAAAAGTGGATCAAGAATTAATTTTATAGCAGTGGCGTGAATTGCACGTCAGCACTTCACAAATCACATTTCTAGCGGTGCAAACTTCCAACAATGACTAAAAAAACACCACCCACTTGATTCTCACAGGAGAAGTCACTGCTGTACTGCCACGGAGAGTGAATAATCACACCATATGTGACAATAATTGCATGGGACTCATTTCAGAAGAAGTGTATATGTAAATGTTATATATCGTTTCCTTACTTTTCCCACTTACTTCCATCCCAGATCAGTTCTCCTCTTCCTCAAAAAAAAAAAAAAAAAACCAGGGTACTTTTCCTGTGAACTCTGTGCCACTATAGTGTTCTGGGGTCCAAGGAATCCCCTGTGCCATTCAGTGAGCAGAATGCCTATAAAACTACTAGAAATGTCTACTTCTAATGTCATTACTGTACATATGCCCAGGTTCAACAGATGCAAGGGATACCTGGGACACCGGGATAAAACTGCAAAGCCCGAACTTTTGCCCCTGTTTCTAGACCAAGTTCTGGCAAGTACAGTGTCCTGTTCAAGACCACAAAAAACTGACATCACAGTCTCCATCTGTCTGTTATGGTAGAACTCATTTGGCAGCTATGAAGCTTTTTATTTATAACATAAGAAGGGTTCTGTTAATTAAAGGAGTGGTATGCGGCTTACCCTGGAACGCTCCACCTCTTTGGTAGTCATAACAATGACATGAGTGTTTTCTTGGTAAACCATGGCCCAGAAGTCACACACGGTGTTCTGCAGGCAGCCCTGAGTAGCAATGTATACTTTGCAATATTGGGACCCACGCACTTCATCTAGGGTATTCTACAGCAAAAAAAAAGACAAAAATTAAAATAGAGGTTGGGATTTCATATAGATAAATGTGGGTGTGCATTTATTTGAAAGGTTCAGTGGTTTGTATGTTCTCATGAAAAACCCCATTAGCAGAGGTCTCTCAACTAGATAAGATCCTAATGTGATCTCGTTGTTGGTACGGGACCAAGATCAGATCACTCTAATAAGGCCACCACCCCCTGTGGCCAAATTGGGCAAACATCATCTGTTTGTCAAATCTCCCAAAACGGTGCAAACACTGCTTATAGAGAGAGCCCTTAAACCCTGTGATACACCGAATATACAGTTGCTAAATATAACTTGCACTCATATTAGTCCTATAAATAGAAGCATTGCCCACCATAGGTAATGTACCCTTCTCACACATAGGTGGGCAGAGATGAAGGGCAGGTCATGCTTTGCAACACTCGAGCACATGTTCTTGTTCTATAGGAGGTGGGAGCTCATTGATCATTCAGGAAGTGCCTAAACCCCTACAGACATCACCATTCATAGGACACATTGGCTGGCCTGTGACTAAGGAGCTTTGTCGTCTTTACCTTGATGTAATTGGCATTGATGTAGTCTGATCCTGCTATGCTCTCATCAGTGTCTCGCAAAGTCACTCTCGTGGTGTCAACTGTGAAAATGCAAGAAAGAAAAGCAGTATTTCTATTAATTCCTGGAGCTGGGGGATCCTCTTTACTCACCACAAATGGAAATGCTATTATTCTACATGTACTTTCTCTACCATACCATATCTTTTATTGTTTTGCTCAACATGTCACAGTTTAATTTCCACAAAAGCAGCAGACTTTTCTTTGGCAAGTGTCTTCCACACTCCACATTACAACTCACACACACCCCTTTTGCAGGGCATCTAAATGTTGTAGTTTTGGAACAGGGTGAATGCTAGCCTAGTAAGACTTCATTTGGACTAGCAGAGAAGAGTTTATTATACAAGAATACAAAAAAACCCTTCTCCTCCCAAACGCCAAGAACATGATTGGAAAAACATAAGTAAAATGCATAATGTAGACTCCCTGCTGTGACATACTTAATTATGCCATCACATGCATTTTATTTTCTTTACAGAAGCACCATTGTTTGGCGGACGCAGAAATGAGCAGCACTTACAGGGAAGGATGTTCTTGTATCTATTTTTACATTTGTTCTCCTGTCGCTGTCCCTCCTTTCTGGGATAAAGCAGTTTGCACTCCTGCTGCTGCAGCATCTGCAGAGGAAAGCAGAACAGGCAGTGAGAGATTAGCAGGGAGAACAGATTGAGGCGCGATAGCAAAGTAATTAGCGGTGATGAACACCAATACACACATAACGGCAAACTGCAGGCGCAGCAGGACAAGAGGAGCTTGTGGAACTTTCACATTTAGAAGCTGCGAAAACCCCTTGGCCATTAATCTCTGTTCCCTGCCACCCACGGAACATATCTTGCACCTTCAATTTCACGCTTTATAGCAAGATGGACGCATTCTCTATTATGCAGCAGGTACACTTCACACTGTATTTCTAGTGTTTTTATTGCTAGAACATTTTTCCTCTTGGTAATTGAGCCCTGTTTTGCCACAAGGAAAGCTATAGCCCGCAAAATAGCAATTCACTCATAGCTTTCATTATAATTGCCAGGAATACTCTTTGCAGTGCAGTTAAATATTGGATGAATCCTGCAGAATATAGACTCACCTCAAACTCTTCCCAGAATCCCTGCTTGGCCTTCTCGGTGTTGTCAGCAGTTTTGTTTAGCTCCCGTACTCGGGTCCCAATACTGGCTGCGTTGATCCTTGTAGCATTGAATGGCTGCAAAAGCAAAGCCCACATTATACCCCATTAAAGAAAATGTGCATGTCCAATGCAATTGCTGATTCTACATGAATAAGTAATTGGGGATATTCATAAGGCACTACCATGAAAATATAAGGGCTTATTTACTTAAGCAAAAAGCAAAGCAAGAAGCAAAGTGCAAAAACAGGCAAGAAGTACTATGTTTTTTTGCCCACAATGCACCATGCCATATGTGAATCTCCCTGGATGTCCCTTACATGTACATCATTCACAGAACTTGTGCCACAAGATACATGCTAGACCCTGTGTGTAACACAACACTGACCTTGCACATAGATCACTGTGCTCTGCACTTTGCACTGGATGCACCCAAAGGCACAACACTCATAAAGGCCCCCTGCAGCTTCCCTAGGTGTAAGTGTTACCTGAATTGCACACTGATGGAAGCATTTTTGCACATTAGCATTCACAGCACTTGCAACCAGAAATCTAAAACTAATGTGTAATATTTAATATGGCAGAGAAACAGGTGAAAAATACAGTCTGTTCTATACTTCACTAGACCAGGGTATTTCATTCATCATGTGGCCATGTCTTCTTTTCTGTCAATGTTCTGCCAAAAGAAACAGAAGCCCTCTCCTGGCTTTATAGCTTTGGTTATCGTAGTCAGTTTAGTGAGAGATCATGTCTGATGTTCTCATGTTCTTTTAGACTTTTAAATTTGACCAATGTCTATGTTTAAAATAAAATGATTAGAAATCGCTTTTATTTTGAAGGTCCTGATGTGGCGCACACCATAATGTATCTAGAAATGAACACAATGAAACATATATGAATCATGCGTCACATTTTCCACTCGGCATTTCCCTGTATGATGTTATACATATTGCTGCTACATGGTTTTATACATTCACTTAAAGGAAAACTAAACCCCCAAAATGAATTCTTAAGCAACAGATGGTTTACATCATATTAAGTGTTCTATTAAAAAATATTAACAAACTGGAATATATATTTAAGTAAATATTGCCCTTTTACACCTTTTAGATTGAGGCCCCAATTTATGATATTCTCTGTGCTGCCTAAGAAATCACCTCTGGAAGCAAAAGACAGAACTTTGTCTGTAAATTGGCTCATGTGACCTAACATGTAAGGTTTGTTTGGTTCGTTTGTGCATAGGATCCCAGGGCCGGCCTTAAAATGGCAATTTTCTATTTAGGATTACCACATGGCACATACTACTAAAAATATATATTATTATGAAAACGGTGTATTGACATGAAGCAGGGTTTTACATATGAGCTGTTTCATGCAATATCTTTTTAGAGAGACCTATGTTGTTTAAGGGGTATAGTTTTGCTTTAACAGACAGCCAGCACATAAACCCAACTTGCTTCCTTTCCAAAGAGCAGGAAAGGGTTGTTTCCCAACATTCTGTTCATGATGAGCTAGACAGGTAGATGCAGAATGCAGCTGGATTAGTAACTCTGCTATAAAAAGTTTAAGTGGTGACGTGAAATATTTACATTTATTAAAACTGGTCAGATCTGCACCTGGGCAGTATCCTATAGCAACTAAGCCGTAATTACCTCTGTTCTGTCAGCGGTAGGAAGAATAATGAAAACAAAAATGCAATTGGTTGTCATGGGTTACTGCCCAGGTGCAAATTCCCCCAGAGTTAGTATAATGTAAATGAAGAGATTGCCACTGAACTAAAACAAAGGGAAAAATGGAACATGCCATTCGGCAGGATTTGTAAAACATTTGTCAGGATGAATGGCTCATACAACAAGCTGATTGTACAAGTCCTGCGAGTTATACATGTCCTATTGTTATTATGTGAAACATGTCACCTACAAGTGTGTGTGTGTATATATATATATATATATATATATATATATATATATATATATATATATATATATATATATATATATATATATATATATATATACACACATTTTTTTTTAATTATTTTTTTTACATGCACACATATTTGCACGTGTTCAACATCAACAAATTACCTGTTTAAGGTGCACAACAGCTCCAGACTTTTCGACCATTGGATTTTTCTTGTAGTGCTCCAGAAGGTCTGTCAGTGTATCAAAGCGTTCCCCTCCGCCTACGTCATATTTTCCATCTGGCTGATATGAAGGATAGATGACCTTAAGTTGGCTAAAGCAAATATGAAAACGTCCGATTAAGCTCTATAACGGTATATCAATGATTTACCTGGAATCGGATCATTACATGCGTGACGCGGGATTTCCTCTCTCCATTCTCCAGCTTCTCTTCACTAGTCAGGACGGACAGCACAAAGTCCCCAGGTTTGCTCTGGCTTTCTCTCACCAGGAAACTACCAGGCTTTCCTTTTTCCAGTAGAAGCTTCTCGGCTTCTTTTCCAGACAGATGCCCATGGTACCATCTTAAGTCACAGGTAGAAAGAATAAAATGCCATTTAATTCACTACTTCAAAATCAAAAGAAGTTCATTTACTTACATTTATACTCTGGTTTATAATCATACGGATAATAATGAATTATTTAGGTTATCCAATGAGATCCATAAACTTAAGGCTTACAGGACCACAAGCTTCAAGAAACTTCTTTTTGGGTGGATCTTGCAGGTACCTAAAAACCCAACCAATGCAGGTTTTCATCCTGCACTTACACAGAGATGTGTTCCTATTTCAGTAGCAATAATGGCAGAAGAGTGCATATTCGAGATGACAACCTTTTGGCCCTCCAGCTGTCTCAAACTGAAAGTCCATAAACACTTTCAAGCATTAGTGCAACTACAACACACCAGGGCCCCCTGCAAAAAATCTTCAGAGGGGCCCGGCACACTCAGCAACTACTACCCACACCCCCCAATTCCACACACTAAAACTGGCAGGTAGAAGAGAGTTTGTGGAGGTGGGATTTCTAACAATTATATAGAGGATGTAGACCTCACAGACTAGGTGGCTTTTCAAGTATGTTTAAGATCTTATTGACATTCAAAATTTAATGATATTTAGCAATGCAACACGACGCCCAAGGTCGGATTGGGGTGTGCAAGGCCCACAGGAGTTTATACCCCAGGGGCCCCAACCCACCAGCAGCCCACGTTATACATACTTTTGCCTTGACTGGGGGAAGGAAGGGAGATTGAAAGCGGAGGGCATACAGGGGCCACCAGGTGTCCCATTTGCAATTATGTTGTGTTTTTTTTTTTACCACTCAGATGCCTCACAATATTTACTAAATATGTATTTTGACTAGGGCTGCCCATATCTTGCTATAATACACAAAAGCCATGAATATCTTGTAAATTATATCCTTATAAACGGTGAGTTCTGATGTCATCAGTTATAAACGGTGAGTTCTGATGTCATTTC